>LR990858.1:0-1200000 GCA_905163395.2 Endotricha flammealis | reverse complement strand
GGTCCTTCATGGACGATTAAATATCTCAATCAATGGGCGTATCTAACCTTTTCGAATTACTCTTCTATACAAATTGTAAATGTTTGTAATAATAATCTACGAACATCTGTTTTCCTTAATTCCGTTGTTGTTACACTTTTTATAAATTCAAGGAAATAGAGAAAAATAGAGATCTTTCACAAAATTAACGCGTACCTAGTTTCACGCGGATATTTTGTGACAACGTGGTACATCTCAATTCAGAGTAGCTCTAGCACTTACGTTTTGATGTTAAATTTAAAACCATTGAACTAAATAAAATGTAATAAACAGTTAGGCATAGCTAAAGAACATGGTCCAACATAGAAAAAGACGGTTTTTTTAAAACTAGCGAAACCCGCGCAACTTCGTTTACGTGTCCTGCTTTCTCGTGGGAATTTCGGAATGTATTATACCTACATATAAACCTTCCCCTTGAATCACTGTCATTTATAAAGAACCGCATCAAATTCCGTTGCGTAGTTTTAAAGATCTAAACATAGGTACATAGGGACAGACAGACAAGGAAGCGACTGCATTTTATACCATGTAAAGATGTTAATTTTATTAAGTAATTGACTTTATTATCTTTGTTTTAATATAACAATGACTGCCGGATTTATTGCTTCATATTGTTAAAATATTTTTATGTATTGTTTCATTGATTTCCTACAGTTTTCAATTAATATGATTGTTTTAAATTAAATGTTTTGGTGTGTTCTACCGCTAAGTGTGTTCGCTCGTGCGAACAGAGTACGAGTTTGTTATCACCTCACGTTCGAATACGAGCACGTTAGAATTTTGTATGAGAAATATAAAGCGCGTCACTAGGCCGCGAATTTTCTTTTCCATAAAAAAATCTCATAAAAAATCTCGTACTGAGTACTCTGGATTTTTTAAACTACTATTTTACATACGTAATCAACCAATATTTTTCTTGATAAAAAGTTCACGCGATTTTCTTATCCAGATTGTAAATATTATATATCTGTGTTAGATCTCGTTATTTCCGTTTCCACAAATATAACTTTTTTATAAAAAGTTATATTCGTATATTCATACTTATATGTGCTTACTAATAGTTATATTCGAGTAGCTAGCTACAATCACAGTGTAGACATGAATTGGTAGTGGCTCGGCTCGACCGGGACAGTACTACCCTCTCACATAAAATCGACGTAAAATCGTAGTGTTAAACCACTGTGTTCCGTACGATAAAATCGACGTAAAATAGTAGTGTTAGACCACTGTGTTCCGTACGATGAGTAAGTTGTAATCATTCTTTCAAAGTTATATACAATGCTTCTTTGTTATAATTATTATAAGTATTTTTTTATCGTTATTAACAGATGGGTATGGCTCGTATCTAGAGATACGAGCTTTGTCAACCCATATTAATTGTCAAAATGTTCCCATCTTAAAGATCCTCATTATGTTTTCCGTTACATATTGTGCATTGTTAGTAAAGATCATCAGTCACCAACTTTAAAAAAATTTGACAAATCACAGGTCATTGACTCCGCAAGTGACACTTGGGAACAATAGCCTTGTGTACAGTTAAGTTTCATTCCATTCACATCACATGTAATCGAGTTCGGGCGAATTTTTTAGGTGTTTTTTTCAATGGATCGCGATGACCTACATTGATTGTTTGTATACAATATCCATCAATAATTTATGTTGTCATTTGAGCTTATTTTTATCATTGTTTGTTCCCACATTA
The DNA here is from genome assembly GCA_905163395.2 of Endotricha flammealis. Taxonomy (NCBI): domain Eukaryota; kingdom Metazoa; phylum Arthropoda; class Insecta; order Lepidoptera; family Pyralidae; genus Endotricha; species Endotricha flammealis. The sequence goes on along the minus strand of LR990858.1, from coordinate 1,198,259 downwards.
ATCTTGGTAAGGGCCCATTAAACAGCGATGAAAATTAAATGTTAATTCTTGTGTTTATCGTGTTAATAGATGTGACATTAATTCATTTTGTTGTTCTTATTTTTTGATTGGCTCCTCTTCATGTATGAATGTAAGGAACTCATGGAATGGGAAGTCTTTGCCCAGCTGCAGTTTAGATTAATAACAATAATAAAATTTCGGAAAATATACATACGGTAGCACTCGACCGCGTAAAATTCAACCAATGTTGGGCTCTGTACCCCTGGGGGCCGATTCTACTAACACAAATGCACCAATGGACTCTCAATGGTGTCTCAATCGTATCTCAAAAGAATGCCGATAGTGTAAAAGTGGAATAGTTTTTGACATTTGTTATGGACTCAAACAATAAGTTAAACATTATGTTATTGTTTCAGTCCATAACAAATGTCAAAAACTATTCCACTGATACACTATCGGCATTCTTTTGAGACACGATTAAGACACCATTGAGAGTCCATTGGTTCATTTGTGTTAGTAGAATCGGGCCCCTGACAATATGTATACAAATTTTGATAATAATCGGCTAAGTCAAGTCAAGCCGTGAAGGAATACCAAACAAACAAACAAACTCACTTTTTCATTTATAATATTAGTATGATTATTTTTAGCGAAACCCGTGCAACTTCGTTTGCTTGTAACTTACTTATTATCAGGTGGCCCGCTTGACTGTTTGTCTGGCGTTTAACGTAAAAAAAGTCGTTTCTCATCGGTTGCCTATGACAAAAAACACACCTTCCAAGTTTGAGGTCTCTACGATTTAGGTTGTGCTTTGATCTGTCAGTCAGTCAGTCATTCAGGACAAAGTATTTTCTAAGTATAGATTAAAAATGAATTAGGAGTAAATTATTTCTGATAAGTTGTAAGTTTCAGTTAAGGAATCCTTAAGTCACCTATCTCGATAACCTTAGCAATGTTAAAATTTATCATTCGTGGATCCGACCACAATGATTATACAATTTCCATCGCATTGAAATTGCGGAGGCGTTTCGTGCGTGCTTTACTCATAGACACACCATTATCTGTTCAGAACTTTGTGGAGTGCAAATCGATGCTCGTGACTGTGAGGCAACGAGGCCTTTATAAAGCTGGTTATCAACTAGAGATGTTAGTAAAACTGTTTATAGTGAAATTACGATAAAATTAATCCCACTAATATAATAAAGGATAAAGTTTGTGTGTATGTTTGTTACTTCTTCACGTTCAAATGGATAGGTCAATTTTCATGATATTTAATATGTAAGTAGCTCATACCTTGGTTAACACATAGGGTACTTTTTATCCTGAAAAGTACGAGATTCCCGTAGGATTTGATCAAAAGTCTGATAGAAATGGCGCGTTATAAAATAGGTGTCGCTACTGTGCATACAATTAAACGCGGGTAACACCGCGGGCTGTAGCCAGTAGAACATTGTTATCTGTTTGATAATCTGGTGGTGGTTACCTTTCGGCACCAAAGGGCGCGGGATCGATCGCATGAGGAAAACATCTTTGTGATGGAATTTGTGTTTGGTCTCGAGTCTCGGTGTTTTCTGTTAAACTTATCCAACGTTGGGACGATCCATAACTTCAATACAAACTTATTCTTACGTTTGTAAATGATCTGCAATTAAGTTCACGATAAGGTGCCTCGCGTTTACTTCTTCGAAAGTGGTAAAAGTCTGTCACACATTTTGGTAGGCTGCACTCATTTCAAGTAGTTTGTCAGATTTCAAATTCTTAAAAGGTCACATGGTAAAATTTTATAAGTAAAGGTCCGACTTTCCAATTTTGTTTCTGATGTTGACTGATTATTTGAAAGTCTTATCTTTCAATTTATCTCATATAAAAGGTTCACATTTTGAAATTGTGACCTGATGACCCGGAAATTTAATTTCATTTACGCGTTTGCTTCGATCGGAGCTTTCGGTAAGTCTTTTAAAAGTTTAAATGCTTTCTTTGTATTTCTGAACCAACCACTAAACACTGCGCCCACTATCTATTGCCAAATATGTTTATCTACGCACTGGCTAGCTTACTCTTCAATAAAATCGCGAAATCAACTTCAATTTTGTATACTACAATTTAAAATATGACAAATCCTGATTCGTACATTTGAAACTTTTTACTTTACAAACTCTTTGATTAACCTACATTCCGATTTCGTTTAGTTAGAGCCAGTATTGTCTGTCAAGACCTAAAACGTAACAATCCAATGCAGATCGAGCGAAATTATTTTCAAGCCTACCTTTTTTTTCAGGTTCAGGTTAGGGTTTCTTACTCTGCATTTTGTTTGGTCCTCTGCATTCAGTCCACATTCTTCTTCTTCTGTGTCGCTACACTCTTGTCAGAGTGGTCGTGGTTGTCGATTGACACAGTACGCTTCACAATCCGTCGCCATTCCTCTCGTACTGTTGCCTTTCTGGTACATTCATAAAATATTCCATTAAGGACAGTCTTTATTTGATCAGTCCAGCGCATCGGTGATCTTCCGCGTGGTCTTGTGCCTTCCACCTTTCCCTGTACCACAAGGCGTTCCACAGAGATATGGCAAAAAAGTACATATTTAGCGAAGTCTTTCTGTGGAACTAGTGATGTGTTGGCTCCAGTTTTGGCTAATAATTGTGAATGTAGGCAGGCCCTTAGACAGTTGCGCATCCGTTATGCAAGGCCGCAGGCTTTTACCGCCCCGCGCCACTCCTAACTTATTTAGAAATCACTGCACTTCTGATATCATCTTGTTCCAAGTTTCATTGCATACTTATATCAAGTTATATGCTTCCTTTTAAATTCTATCTAATTGGACGACTAAAATGTGGACCGCGGTGCTGGATCACGCCACGTGTTTCCTTCTTCTGATCCAGGGTTTTTCAAACGGAGAAAAAGTTTTTCGAGCCGACAAAGTGACTGCACTTTCTGTCCGTGGTGCCGATGGGTCTCACTTCTGGATTCTACTGCTCAACTTCAGGTGGGGTGGAGTCAACTTGTTTGGCTAAACAAAATAAAAAATTAAGAATTTAGAGTGACTGCCGTCTCATCTCCCATGCGAAATTCACTAAATAGCTCTCAAGCCTTGCTTGTGAAGATGCGAACAAATCGGTATTATTCGTTACATCCACAGACCATCTTCCTCTACATCGATCAAGATTTTAGGACGAAAGGTACCAAGAAGGAGGGAGGACGAAAGGCCCGTCCAGACTCACTTACGCTCAACATCGAGAGCTCACAATAAATGCTATGCTCTTAAACTTTGTTGAAATGAAAAGAGGTCTACATAAGCACGCTCTCTCGTCATGTTGTGCGTATTACTATGTATTAAATTAATTTGAAATAAATAAGCTTCTCTATAAACTACAACAGTTTCGGATTTTGCAATTTAGTTTCGAACTTACTTTAGCACAAGCTGTGTGATTTGTCCCTATTCAAAAATAAACTACAACAATTTCGGTGGAAATTATTTACCTATACATTTTTAAGCTATACAATTTATTTTGTATTGTAAATAACATTGAAGTGTGCAAAAATAATATTACCGTAACGTAAATCAATATATATGTTTACCATATGTTTTTACACATCACATTTTACAAAAGAAACATTGTTTTTACGTAACATTTAAGTTTTAAATTCGTATACTATCACTGCTATCAGGGTAGGATACCTAATACAGTATCATTGAGCAAGTTATTTAATATTGTATTATAACGTCTCTAAGTTTCGCTGATGGAATAAAAATTAGTACGCTGAATGTATCTACTTAAATAACCAAACGGATCATTGTATTTCTACGTTTATTTTTTCCACACCCCCAATGTTTTAAGACATCCCAAATCCGACACAAAAAAATTCACTTTATTTTGTAGTGGAACAGAAAAATTTGTTTTTAGATTTTGTTCTACCACTTGGCTTAATTATATTAAATTTTTGTTTATTTGAATAACATTACAAATTGTTGAATACAATACATACACATTAAAACTAAACTAAACATATAATTATATAACTAAACTAAAATAAAATATAATAAAATAACTAAAATATATTATTAAAAGGAGTCCGTTTAGACAAGGTTCCGAAGATACAATTTTATTAATATGTGTAAACATGCCAAGGTCTATCAGAGCTCCACTTGAGGGGGTTGGGAGAGTTGGCAACGCGTGAGTGATACCCCCGGTATTGCAAGCGTCTATAGGCCGCTACGGTGATGCTTTCCATCAGGCGGGCCGTATGCTTGTTTGCCAACTTTGTGGTATAAAAAAAATGCCAATCGAATCGAGCTAGAACGCGGACAGACGGACAGCGACATAGCGAATGACCTACATAGCAAAAGTATAAGGGTTCCTTGTTTACTATGGAACCCTAAAAAGATGAAAAGAGATTAAATTGCGATGCCCATGAGTGGTCAACGTACTATTGTCCCACATAATAATAACTGCGGAAGTTAACTGCTAATTACATAATTATATCTTTAGTTAGCTATTATCATTGTTATTAAAGTCTCGCCTTGTTAACATATTACGAAATAAGTGTGTTTGTTTCAAGCTACAAAAATAAATAGAAGCTATTTATGTTTTATAAACATTGGTACAGTAAACATATTTTGTTCTAATAAATTAATGTTCTATTATATTCTATTCTATCTAATTATATACTTATAATACACTAGTGAAACTCAATTTCGTTAGCGTGTATTTATTTATGAACAGCAGCGCCATCTATAACGAGACTTTTGATGAAATCCTACGGGAATCGCGTATTTTCGGGATAAAATGTACCCTATCCAAGGTTTCAGCTACCTATGTACCAAATATTATAAAAATTGGCCCAGCCATTTGAGCGTGAAAAAGCAACAAACATTCACAACTTTCGCCATTATAATATTAGGTAGGAAAGAAAACACCGAGACTCGGGAACAAACATAAATGGCATCACATCAATGTTTGCCCCGAGCGGGAATAGAACCTGCGCCCTCTGGGCCGAAGGTTCACTGCCATAACCCAACCAACGCATCACCGCAGCACACCGGGCTGAAAATATGACTCAAATATTAATGTATAAATTAATTTAAGTAATTAACGTGTCAATAACACCAATTAAGTTGATATATATTTCTTATAAATATTAAATTGTCCATTTACGACATTCGGATCAACATTTCTCATGCAATATAACGTTGTTGGGTAATTCTTTGAGGATGCGCACATTAGCCTAATAAAAGAGATTGATAAATTTTGTTCGAAGAACGGTTCTTTAAAGTGTTAGTCGCGTTCTTTGGTATGAGTTATATACATTTTTTTGAACCGGACCCAGAAAAGTCTTTTAGTATTAAAGATATGAGCCATTCTTTTTTTTTGCAAACGGTAATGAGTAATTTACATAAATGGTAAAGAGGTTCACAAACGGTAAAGAGAAGAATTTCAAATGGTGAGTAGATAACAGAGAAAAATAAAAGAAATAATTAAAAATCAACGTTTATTAACTTCACACTTTCGCACTTAGCTGTCAATCAACGACAACTCGACATAATAACACAATTTAAAAGTTTCTAACATGTTAAGACTATAATTATTTTCTTTACCAAACTGACCCAATGTTAGTTTCTTAAACATTTAAATATAAAAAATATATACTTAGTTATTAATTTCTTTCATAAACACTAATAACAATCATAGTTTGAACTTTATAAAACACTGCATGTGATTTCACAAACAACAAAAAACAAATGCTTTAAATAATCGATCCTTGAGGGACACCGGCATTAAAAGCCTTTCGTTTAGACGAGCAGCCATCAATGACCACCCGAATAGATCAAACCCCCAAAAAGTCAGAAATCCACGCACAGAAATTAGAGGTCAGGCCGTAAAAAGGAAGCTTGCTAATAAGACTACCGTGCCATACCGTCAAATGCTTTGGAAATATCGAGGGAAGCCGCAAGCTTCCAACCGCGGGCTTCTCCGAATTCCTCAATAGCCTCATTCCAGATGTGGGTGACGTACACTAGAAGATCCCCAGTGGACCGATTCTAGCGAAAGCCATATTGTCGGTCACTGAGGAGGTCATTCGATTCTAGTTACGCTAGGAGCCTGCGGTTCAAAAACACGTTCCATATTCTTACAGAGTATGGACGTGATCGAAATGGGCCTGTAGTTGGCAGGGTCGGCACGGCTGCCCTTTTTGGGCACGTTAGCGAGCTTCCAGGAACTCGGTTCTTTCCCAGATTTTAGACAGAGCCTAAAGAGGCGGGTCAATACAGGTGTCAATTCGGGTGCATATGTCCTCTGTACAATAGCGGATACCATCTCGATCACTGGCCTTGTTCACGTCAAGATTGCGCAGCGTTTTGCGAACCTCAGCCTGGCGCAACCGGATTTCCGGCATTACCACCGTGCTGCCAGGTAAACTGGAGGTATCGCGCTACCAGCATCAAGACGTGAAGACTCCGCGAACAGAGACGCCAACAGGTTTGCTTTCTCTTCAGCGGTGTGAGCAAGTGATCCGTCAGGTTTCTGCAGTGGAGAGGGGGGCGGCAGAAGTTTGATTCGACCGCCTTCGCTAGATTCCAAAGCGCTTTACTTCCCGCTGGGAAAGAATCAAATTTGTTCCCTATTCGGCCAATATGATCAAATCGAGCCTTCTGTAAAACCATCTTGCAGGACTTGGCAGCCTTGTTAAAGGCCTTCTTCTTTTCGCGAACATCAGACGCCTTGTGCTGTCGAGCTGCAACCCAGTCCAGGTATGCCTGATGCTTATGCGCCTCGGCACGGCTGCACTCAGGCCCAAACCATGGGCGAGCTTTACTAGTAGATGGCACGTTGGAGAAGGAAATGAAGTATTCCATCCCTTGACGAAGCACATCAGTAACGGCATCTTCACAGACGCTGGGGTCACTAGAAGAGAAGCAGACAGACTGCCAAGGGAAGGATGCATAGAAAGACCGCATCTCATCCCAGTCTGCTGATCTGTATCGCCATAACCGCCGCCGGTTGCCTTTCAGGCTGGGATCGGGCGGGTGGTAGGCTGATACCGATTTCATCAGACATTGATCAGAGCGCCCCAATGGCGAAGAAATTGTCACCGAGTACCTGTCTGGATCTGTTGTCAGCAAGAGGCTGTATAGGAGTCTCCTACTACCTGCGGTCGGCCAGCGGTGAACCGTGCCTCGGATCCCGCTACCCTCCGCGACTAGTCACCCGATGCCGTACTCGTTGCACTTCATATTCGGAATGGTAAAAACTGGTAATTAGAAAAATGGTAATTAGAAATTCATAGTTTTATACATTTTGAACAATTTTCATGTCATTTACCATTTTGAAACAAGTAAATACTTAAAATAAGCCCTTTTATGAAGATGATAAGACCCTAAATGATTAAATATCACACGTCTACTTACCATTAAATACAAAAACTGTATGGAGAACTTTGACGAAACAAAAACCGTTCGGAGCACTAAATACCGATATTTCCGTAGAAAAAATACTCGCTCGCTACGTGTCCTCCGTGCAACGGACGAGCGACGACTGAACTGTCCCGCACAGTTAAGGCGAACGCACAAGGCCAACTAGGAGCAAAGATATTAAGGCGACAATACTCTCGAACGGTAATGAGGGTGTAGCGCCGGAACATTTGTTGATTCACTTTTTTAACATTGTAAAATAGTCTTTTAAGTATTTATATTGTATTATAAACTAATAACAACATTCTATTTATGGAATTTATTGCTTATATTACGTTCTTCTTAGTACAAGTCGAGAAATAAAATATTTTGTGTTAAAATCTGGGGAGAGGGACACGAATGGTAATGTGAATTTCGACACAAGATTGAATTCATATCAGATTGTATTGAATTTAACATTAATCTGATAACTGCTCCTGTTAGAACAGATACTGGTCCATCTCCATACTGGCCAAAAGTTAAAAAAATATGTAATGTAATAAGTTCTTTTTAACTGGAACAGCGATTTGCACATTTTCAAAGAAATACCCTGTTGCATTATGCATGCGGTCGACGCATCTTTGATTTTAAAATGATTATCTGCAAATCTAATTTAATTAGTTTATGACAACAACATACTATGTAGTTGCTTTGTCAATAATTCTTATTTATATTAAACTAGCTTTTACCCGCGGCTTCGCTCGCGGTTAATTTTTTGACATAGATCTCGTTTGACAACAAAACAAAACATAGGGCGACTTGTGGCGCCATCTGTTGGCCGACATCGCAATTGCAGCGCCATCTATAGTAGAAAAAATATTTTTGCAATGACATACTTTCACGGGATAAAAGCCTATGTTGGGCTCTGTACCCCTGACAATATATACAAATTTTCCTAATGGTCGGCTGATTAGTTAATCCGTGAAGGAATAACAAACTAATTGGAGATAATGGGACCAAAATCTATTAAAACTATATTCCCACTATCCCCATCGATCATGATAATGGGGATAGTGGGACTGAAGGTGCAACGGAGGATAGGAACAGCAGGATTGCGACTGTGCAACATATTGAAACCTCTGTAAAAACAACTTATAATAAAATATCCTATTATCTGTCGCCAAGTCGAGCAAAAAAGCGGCACGGCCGTACCATCCTTTTCTCGAAGCAGTTCAGCATATTCGACCCCCTATAACTTCGTTGTGTAATTTATTTAACTGTATATATCATACGCTTACTTATTACTTGTTTTACATAAAAAGATATACCTATTCAACAAATTACGGATTTCCCTATTTATTATAAGGCTTTATGGAATTGTGTAATGGGCAGATGTATACCCATCGAATCTCATGAATAAATTAATTCGTTTGTAATGGATGCACGTGATTCTGTATAGTATAGTAATGAAATATGACTGGATATCCATGAATAATATAACCATAGAGTGCTTAGTACGAGTTTTCTGGTTACATTAATAAATAAATATCTATACATATAATAAAATAGTAGACCCCGATATGTCTGTACATTGGACATATTTGGCAAAAATGGAGAGGGAACAGTTAGAGTAGGTAAGGTAATAAAAGCAAAAAAAAATTTTTTTGATTTTTTTGTCAGTCTGTCTGTCTGTTTGAACGCGCACATCTTCTAAGTTACTGAACGGATTTTAATGCTGTTTTCACCGGAAGATAGAGCTCGGGAATACTCAGGATGGAGCAGAATATAGACTTTGTTTCATTTAAATCGCATGTCAGGAAAAGGAGTTATCCTTATTTTAACATTTCACGCGGACGAAGTCGCGGGTATAAGCCGACCGAATTGAAAGAAAGTTTCATGTTATTTTATCAGACTCGTGTTACATATCGTCGGCCTAATTATCAGAATGCGTAACTCCACAAAATATCGAAATATGACTTTTAATGCCATCTAGTGGTGCATTTTGAAGCCGATCTATTGGATTACTTCTTAAGTCCTACAAAAATATTGCTGATTTGTTATGAGAAAATAATAAAACCACCTATCTCCTGGCCGCCATTTTTTGATACGCAAAATGCTTAACTCCTAACTTCAGTACGGTTTCGCTGTGCCGAGAGGAGGACGCATGCTGTTTTGAGTATTAAGGTAGGTACGTGAAATTTACGTTTATTGTGGTAATATTCAATACTGCATGTTGAAAAATAATTGTATGTTGTAATTTTCCAACAACAAGAAAAAATATTAACTTCAATGTGCTATACAGCTTTCCAAAATGTTGATTGTAGTTACGAGGTTTTGTTGTTTTGTTAACGCTTGAATGCGGTTTTCTAGAGGGGAATTACGATGTTTTATCCTAATAATTAGTTAGAGGTGTTATTTTTAACAAGTTTTTATCGAATATTGAGGTATAAGGGCTCACAATCATCTATAAAGTAAAAGCTAACCTGCTCTTGGTGCACCCTGCTGACCACTAACGTATATTATACATTTTATAATTATTTAACGTACATTATATTTTTAAATTCCAGATAAAACATTCAATATGTTTAAAAATCCACGAACATTAAAAATGCTTCAAAACTGTAGTCAATACAGTGAAGTGAAGCAAAAGAGATTATTACTCGAGACGATCTGGAAAACAACCCAGAGGGAACGGAAGTTGTCTATAAAAATTTACACCACCACATTGAAGAGGCACAAGACAACACAAAAGAGGTACAAGACGACATGGAAGAAACTCAAGACATGAAAGAGGCACAAAGTAACATGCAAAAGAGAAAAGAAATAAATGAAGAGAAACGTACTAATGATGTCAGGCTAACAGAAGAATATAATCACATCCTGGAACTGGCTGTGATTGAAACATTACCTACACCTAATGGCGATAATTCAGTACATCACAATGTGTCTGAAAACGCTTCAACGCAACGCTTTATTGAAGAAAATACAAGTTCTCAGTTGCAGTCAAGGAAGAGACAAAAAAAAGTCAACCTCAGGATTGGTGTGCGTGTGCCAATAAAAATAAGAAGCAAAGGGAAAAAGGAAAGTTATATTTAGGAAAGAAGAAAATTGATGACAAATGGAGTTTTGTTGAGCCTAAGAGATAAAGAAAAATAAAAGATAGATGCAACTGCAAACTAAGCTTGAAAGGAGATACAAAGTTACAATGCGTAAAAATTCCGGAAGAAGAACGACAAAAATGCTTCAAGAAATTCTGGAACATGAGCTGAAAAGTATTATATTTTTATGTAAGCTAAGCTTAAAACTGAAGGTTGTGCCTTAAATAAATAATTCTAAACTTAGAGTTAATTAATTATAAAAAAATAAACATTTTTTAAAAGTTTTTATATAAGATAATAAATAATGTTGTACTCTATGAATAAAAAGTTTTTTCTAATATTATTTTTGACTTTAATTACAAAAATATGACCTACTTGTTGGCCGGGCAGCTAGTAATTAATAAAAAGAATAAAAATTCCTAACTCCACTTACACTTCGTAACTCCAAACAAGGTTACATACTGCAGAAAAGAAAAATTCGTAAGTCCATTTTCTTAATAATCTAGTTTAAAAATCTAAAAATAAATTGTAAAATTAAATTCCTTGATCATTTTTACGCCTAGATTCATAATTGCATAGAAATAATCCCCGTGCATAGTAAAAATAAACAGTTTTTACTTGCTCCTGTAAAGTTCATCGAAAAGGAGTTACGCATTCTGATAATTAGGCCGACGATATCCAATATCCAAATTAGCCGAGTCTCACTATGATAATGTTTGGACGAATAGTCAGCCAACTCACTCAGTACAATCTCTCATGTAGATCTTTGAACTGGCATTAGTTTAGTCCTTCTGTCGCGTGTCTCACGTGTAGAATCCTTACAGTAATTAATATCACGTGTACATTTAGCTTGACTGGTTCATAATCGTGGGATTGACCCACACGACGTGGATAGCAAATTGTGTTGATCATTTTGATTTGTTACTGAATTTGCCAAAAGATCTATTAATAGTAAAAGCAATATATTTATTCCTCCTTTTCGTCTCACATTTCAAAAGTTTAAAAAACAAACATAATTTTTTTTTGGTATGACAGAACTTCAATGTAAATTCAATACTATTCGTGGGCTAATTGTCGTCCAATACAATTTTGTTATTTAACTTTTTTATTGACGTTTATACCCTGAAATACAAACGTTTTAATCACTCATCAATATAGATAGATATATAGATGCTACCACCATTTCGGAAACAAATGCAAAAAGTTTGATCACAATACGGAAAATGTAACTTAGGGCCTAATTAATGCAACTGAATATCAATCCTAATTTTTGGATTATACAATGGACCCACCCTGTGGGGCACTGTAACATTTGTGTTCTAGAGTATATTATCAGTGAGTCTTACTTTTCAATAACAAAGGTTATTTTCTTTTCATGCAGCAACTAGATAACATGACATCGTGCAGGTGTTCGAACTATTTCAACTGGGGACGGCCGCTTTCGCCCCAAAAATGACTCGGCTCACATCACAAGCCTGTTGTGCAAAGTTCCGGTAGTAAAGATTGATGTCCACTAGACTACACGAGTAATATAATAATATTAAAAGGATGGCAGGGTATCATATTTATTACTTTAAATAAAATATAATTGTAAAGAGTACTTACATTGATTTTCAACAGTCTAATTTGTACAAACCACAGAACCGCAAAGTATTTTGAAGAAATTGTATTCCATAAAAACCAATGGAATGAGCTTGTTATTGTTATACATAAAAGTAAAATTACTTAATAGTTTAAAATGAAATGCAGGTAGTTTTATTAGAAGAAATATTTGTTTTTTGTAATCCAACATTTAATCTCGAAAATATTTGGCGAGGTTCAGTTTAGTTTGTATGTTGTGTGTGTCCACACTTTAATATTTGTCTTAAATGAAATAAACGACTATTTTTGAAATAATTGGGTATCTAACGTAGTAAATATTATCAGCATTTTTAACATTAAAAATACATAATACTTTATTTCAATTGTGCACGAAACGTTTATTGTATGATATGCAACCTTTGATGTTCTGTAAAGGATTCGCAATGGACTGTGAACTTTATAGCCAAAACGTAGGTACTGTGAAGAACTTTCTTCACGGTTCAGTTCTCACATATATTAACAATGTTCACGACAGATGATTTATATGGGATGCGGTCGAGACTAATTGTGGTTTCGGTGATTTTTTTAAAACTCTCTACAAAATAGTAAACGGACAGCTTTAAAAGTAAAAAATAGTCAGAATTTCTTTACTCTGTGCACTTACAGATAATTTCTGAAACGCTTTTCTGTGTCTCTAGGTAACTCTTTATTTGGACTTACTTTGACAGTGACAGACAGCTATAATTTATGACAAGTATTTGGCAATGTTAAATATTTTTTTTAATTTACCAGCATTTCGGAATCAGCTGCGGTATCAGCTAACGTAAAATAAATATCAAAAGTTGAGAAAACTTCCCGTCGTCGGCTTGGTTTTTTGTAAAACACTTTCCCAGCTTTCCCAATCTGACAATGAGATAATTTTACTTTTATGGATAACAAGCTCGTTAAGTCGGTAGTTTATTTTTATGGAAATACAATATCTTTAATGTTTTGCGGTTTAGTGGTAGTAGTTTGTAATAATTAGACTGTTAAAAATCTATGTACATTTTATGTAAGCTCTTTACAATCAAGTTGTGTAAATCTTACGTGTACTGTATTTGAAATCACGAAATCACTGATTGATTTGAAATAAAATATGAGTACCTAGAGTACTTATTTGGTGATTTATGTTATCAAATCTAAGTTGAATCCAATTATATTTTTGATTTCACCGAAATTGTGAGATAATTGTGCTATTTCATAGCCCATGGCTTTCCCTTTGCGGTTGGCAGTTGTATATCGCCATGTTGAGCCTGCGCACGAGCGTGTCATCATTTTGATAATATCTCTACAGTCCATAGACGAATGTGAAAACAATGTTTATTAAATTTTAAGAGTTTTCTCTTGTAACACATCACCTGACCTAAAGATTTAGATAGACGAGATTATATTGTTCTTAATCACAGATATCAGATCTGTGTTCTGAGTTCTTAATGAAGGCTTCAATCGGTACAATGAGAAATTTATTGTAAGTTTAGAATACATAAATAAATAATTATTCTTGGAAAAATCACACTACGCCATCTAATCATAAACTAATTTGGACTATGAGTACTATATTTCTGATAAATATACATAAAAAACTTTATTATTGTAAATAAACCCTTACATTAGATCCAAAGAAAAACAAACCCAAAAATGGTTTTATTTCGTTTTTCCCAGTGAAAATTATGATTGAGACATTGACTCGGGAATCGAACCGTGACAGTCCAGACCGTGGCAAGTAGTGGCAAGTTCTCGGTCCGGTCGTGACCTCCGTGCTTGCGTCACTGTAATTGTGACTTTGTGATTGTGACGCAACACCCATTAGCGATTGGTAAGAAAGTCAAATTTTCTAGTTTATGTAGGTTCTCAGTTCTTGCGTTTTATTTAATAAAAATAATTTTATCAAATTTTGGAATTGTAGCTTAGCTCAAAACCTCATCTCAAAGTCCCGAGTGAAATATTTTTATTTAAATAGGCCCTAATACAAGCTCTTTCGAATCGTCACCCTTTTTAGGGTTCCGTAGTAAACTACAAGGAACCCTTATAGTTTCGCCATGTCCGTCTGTCCGTCCACGATCTAGCGTCTAGACGCTTGATGCTAAGTAAGAAAGATGTAATTTGGTATGTATACTTATATTAACAATGCTAACAAAGTAATAAAAAATAAAATAAAATATTTTTGTTGTGCCGCTATAGGTAAAGTGGGAATGAAAATTTTTTTCGCACGGTCCCCATGTTAGATAGGTCTCTTAAAAACATTGTGGGAAGATCATTTTCCGATACAATGATCCGTTTTCGAATTATTTACATTTAACGTGTCAATTTTCGTTTTGCACGGGGGACCACCGTGCCCCCTTCTATCTCCAAAAGTCTTGAGTTTAGAAATTTAAAGTAGTCCATATAGTGAACCTACAAGGAAAACTATAACGGTTAAGTAGGCACTACTAGTTACCGAGTAATAGTCGACGAACTGATTATATAAAATTTCTTTGGTGAAAACTTACAAATGTCATAGAATATGATATTGGACTCATTTGCAAGCAAGCAAAGCACAGCAAATACGGAACCCTACATTATGCATGGCCCGACACGTACTTGCCCGGTTTTTTTTCATATCACTCAGACAGACGGCAGATTTGTACCAAGAAGAACTGGCAAGAGACTTAGGGCCGATTGTTTGATCAGTAGTTAAGTATACTAATGGTTAAAATTCATAGCAATTTTTAACAAATAGTTAGTTGTTCAACGAAGTTTTTATCAATTTCTACTTGGACGTGTGACGTGTGGCCTGTATGGAAGGTTTTTGTTACAGTATCTGCCTTCTTGGGTAATCGGTTACTGCTTATTAGTGCGATGTATTGAAATAGAGTCATTCAATATGAGTTCAAACTGGCTTTTAATGTAACGTTAATGCAATATATCTAATGCAACAACAACGTAACACTGGAGCAAATCACGCAAGATGCATCGTCGAGACTAACAATAAATCATTCAGTTTGTAAAGTTTATACAAAGGTTGCTTGCAATATTGATGACTTGCCTCTCCTTTCTCGATACAAACGACTTCCCTAGTATCAACAAATGAAAGAGGTAATCAGGCCAGAGTTATTTATAGATTGTCATTCTGTGTTTAGTACTAAATTTCTGTATGTATGTATGTACATGGATCTGTATTATTTTAATTTATTTTAAAAATTTGTTAAATGATAAAAATGAAAAAGGCATAAAAGTGTAAATTTAGTTACTGTAGAATTAAATACACAACGGAGATAGGCGCCACGGATCGCGAGCGAATGCAAAAAAAAAGAAAAAAAATGGCATTAGACAGAAGTGAGGCAAGTGGCACACGGAGGAAGTGGGTCGGTGACATAACCACAGACACAAACAGACGTCGTGACATTGGTTGAGAAGGGTCATCAACTGGATGATAAACCCGGGATGATGTCAATAGTGTCAGTTTTTCACAAAGTCGTCAGCGGGATGACGAACCTGGGATGATGATCGGTTTTTAACAAATAAGTGGTCGCCACAATTTCGGATTGTCACTTGTCGCTTTTGTGGCCGTTACTTTACTCCTACGAAATCACCGAGTAATCCTCCCCTATCTCATAAAAAAATTGCAATTATAATCTTTAAATAAGTAGCGTATATGCCTAGTCATTGGAACATGCTTATATAGTGATGCGACACTAGAGAATAAATTCTAATAATAATTACAAAATTTATAAATAAATAAAAATTTCTTTTAAAAACTAAAAGAAAATGATGTCTCGCACTACTAAGCATGTCCTACGACTACTAACTTATCATACATACTTATTGCTGATAAATAAGTTTTAATATCACATACTAAAACTAAACTAAACATATTATTATAAACAAATTATAATGAACCTAAAACTAAAAAAGGGACTCCTTTTAATAATATATTTTAGTTATTTTACTATATTTTTTAAGGTTTTTAGTTTTAGGTTCATTATAATTTGTTTATACTAACTTATCTATACCATTATTGACCGTGACATTGTACGCGCATGAGTTTCTCGACTCTTAAGCAAATTTTGGCATCTCACCGCGGATTCCGCTTTCGAGTTAACAAATGATGCTTAGAGAATACCGCCGCTGGCTACTAAACCCTCCGTGATTACAGACATAACGTTACATGTTTAATAACATATTAGTCTGTGTAATTAAAACATAATTTCAGCGGGATGTTGTTCTATGAGTCTCCGAAGTGGAGATACGGTAAATTAAGGAGGAAGAAGTGGTAGGAAGAATTGTTATGGCTGATGAGACACGACTATTAAAACTTGTTTATTATTCATTCATTCAGAATAAGATTTTCACGCAAACCCATCGATAGACTTTGGTTCATAAACGACCACATTATAACCACGTTCAACCTAAAATTTTGTTATATACTTTACTTACTTATGTTATCAAACTAGATTTTGAGAGAATTAATAATATTGTTATGCTGAATTTCTCGCATCGTCTGAAGCAATGGTCGAACAAATTCTTTCACTCTCTGTTTTATCACCAAAACGAAATCGGCTTTTATCCATGACACGTGAGCCAGTTCAAAATTAGTTTAACTTACCGTAATGGTTACCACGCCAGACCGCCACCCAGGAGATCCCGGGTTCGATCCCCGGTCGGGTCATGATGAAAAACGAACTTTTTCTGATTGGCCTCGGGTCTTGGATGTTTATCTATATATGTATTTGTTATAAAATATAATATCGTTGAGTTAGTATCCCATAACACAAGTTTCGAACTTACTTTGGGGCTAGCTCGATCTGTATGAATTGTCCCTATATATTTAAATATTTATTTATTATTTATAATAATTTAATAATAATTATTACCACTGAATGCCAATTTAATGCAGGAAGTGTTAAAAGCAAGCTAACAAAACAGCAAGAGATCGAGACGAGATACCTTACTTTACCCAATAAGTGATTACAGTTTTGGTCACCATTGCGTAAAGTCAAATTCTGCAATATACGGGAATGATTTATGAGATATAATGTTATTTCATACTAGCTTTTCCCCGCGGCTTCGCTCGTTAATTTTATGACATAGCATAAATCTCGTTTGTGCGCGACTTGTGGCGCCATCTGTTGGTCGATAGCATGCCATACAGCGCCCTCTATAGTAGAAAAAATATTTTCCCATTGGAATGACATACTTTCACGGGATAAAAAGTAGCCTATGTTGGGCTCTGTACCAGTGACTATATATATACAAATTTTCATAATGATCGGCTGCTTAGTCAAGCCGTGAAGGAATAACAAACAAACAAACAAACTCACTTTCTCATTTATAATATTAGTTAGGATTAGGATTAGGATAGATAAGTGTGAGTTTAATTACAATGACTAAACCTTCGATGATATAAACTAAAAATTATATAAAAATGAAAACTAATATTAAAATTTAAAAAGACCCCGTGGTGCGGCAGGCATAGCCAAAATGCTAGTATGAGTTTAATTAGTAAATTAAAATGTTCTTTACTACTTATCTTTTTTTAATAATTTGGTTTTGATGATCAAAGCCACTTCAAAATCCATTGCGTAGTTGGTAGGAGTTCCTAACCTCTGAATACAAATAAACAGATCGATACTGAGTTCTAGTTATTTTATGCAAGTTACCTACTTACTACAGATATAGATATTTTGTAGTGCGATGCGCGTTCGGAAACGGTCGCGTACATTGCATTGACATTAGACTCGAATTTTAATTCGCGAGACGCGCGGCTTGGCCGCTGCCCGCTACCGCGGCTATGGGTTCCGAACAACTCATAGCCAACGAACTGTTGGCGTTCATCCAGCACGCTATCGACACCATGGACGAGGTTAGCATCTTGCAGATCTGCAAGTCAAACTTCAAGGAAGACGAAATTTGTAGTGGCAAGGAGCTGCTCTACAAGGTGCTCGGCAAAGCCGACCGTATGCCGTCCCGGCGAAGGGATGAAAAAGGCGAGAGGAGCCTTCAAGATATAATATCATTATTGAAGGTCACCGATCCGGACGACGTGCCTGCTTTTGTGGCGAAGGAGCTGCATCGGCTGCCCCCCGTCACTTTCGACCACGTCGACGTCACCAGGCTGCTCAAGGACATCACTGCCCTGAAAGCCAGTCAGGCCGAGATGGAGTTTAGGTTGGCAACTTCGGAAACTACCATCAAGGAGCTACGTGCCGAATTATTATCATTAAAAAGTAATAATTCGGTAAGTAGGTCAGACGAGTTTGCTAACGTAAACATGCGTCGCGGAGCGCACAATGCGACCTTAGGCAGTTCTGCGTCAGCGGAATTCGACCGCTCGCCGCCAGCCGCTGTCGTAAGGTGCGACGAACTACGTCCCGCCGCCCGCTCCACCGCGCCGGAGCTGACATCCAGCGTACGTTCGTCGACTCCTCAACGTCCATACGCTGCAATTGCCGCTGCTAAACCATCGCAGCAGCCATCTCAAGAGGGGAAGAAGCTGGGTCCTAGTCAACGGGTCCAACGTAAGGCTGTTCCAAAGAAGAACCAGTGCGACGAGGAGGGCTTCACCAAGGTGGAAAAGAAGAAAAGGAAGCCCACCAGTCGCAACCAGTGCGGCACAGCACCGACCGGAGCAAACCACCTTTTGCGTCCAGCGACACCGTCGACGCAGGTGTATGTTTCCAGATTGCACTGGTCTACAACGGTAGAGGAGGTTGTAGATTATGTCAGGAAGAAGTCCAACTTCACCTTAAGGGTCGAACGGTTGGAATCCCGCCACAAAGTGAATTTCAATTCTTATGTGGTGAGAGTTCCGACTCACCATCTAGCGACCTTTATGAAGGAGGATTTCTGGCCGCAGGGCGTCGTGTTTCGGAGATTCCGCGGGCGACTACCTACGGAGAATGCGCGTTACATGTCGCCGACATCACATGTGAAATAGTTATAGTGTTTATATTATTGTATATATGTTAGTCTGTAAGGTATATATTATATGGGCCGATAATTTGTTAAAATTTTATTTGTTGCCTGAAATAAATGACTATTATTATTATTATTATTATTATTATAGGTACCTACTTCTTATCATTGCTCTACTAAATTCGTTTAATTACATTAAATTTATATTTTCATTTACTTGAAGTCAGTGACAAGGCTGAGTGTCATGTGTGTATATAAGTAATATTATACACTAAATAAAGTGTGTTTAAAATAGTTTTAAATTGGACAGTTTGTGCAGTGTGCCAATGCCTTAGGAATGTAGTGGATGAGTATTTCAAATACCAACAGTGGCATCTTTCTGAAGTTTTTTTTAAAAATTCCCATGGGAAAGCAGACGAAGTTGCACGGGTTTCGCTAGTTTAAGTATTTAAATATACCTATCATTAGAAGAGCATTCTTTTTTTAAACAAAACTACTAAACAATTGAGTATAAAATAATGCAAAACGAGTCTAGTCATTTCCTGTAACACTAAAAGCGATTTCTATGCTCCAGATTGTTGTCGCTGATTAGTGCTGATGTTTTTACGGAGCCCAGAAACGACCTTCCGAGTTCTGAGACAAAGGTTTGCGTTGGCAGCAGTCAACCGTGTGCAGAAATGTTTTGTAAGTCTGCCGTGTGTCTAAAAAAAAATTATAATGCCAAGGACGTCATTATCAGAATCGACCATACATTAATATGTATGGTGTTTGAGAACAAGATAATCCTCACCCTTGCTTCTCAACTCAAAGCATTTTCGCTATCCTTTCTGGAACAGGCAACGTATTTGTGGCACCTTTACTGATTTTCCTAAGCGGCGATAATCACTTTACATTTGGTGGCACGCTTACTTGCGGTTTGCCTGCGGTATAACATATAAATATCCCTATTTTCGTTTAGTGGAGCAAGAGTAAAGCCGTCATTTATAGTTACAATAGTTACAAAAGAAGATAAATATATATGTTACGCTCAAAGACCGAAAACGCTCAGTGAGCAAAAATATAGCTCACAATGCGAAATCGTAAGAAAAATTCGCGGTAAAAAATTCGGTGTTATGATCACAAGATAACCCTAACCTAACCCACCAAATGTGTGTAGGTATTCAGACAGATTTTGGGGATTACTAGTGATCATAACACCGCCGAGCGAGCCAAGCGAGTGAGTCTCGAAATTTTTCTTACGATTTTGCGTTGTGAGCTATTGTTTCGCTCACTGAGCGTTTTCGGTCTTTGAGCGTAACATTTATAGAATATCAGTTTTACCGTAAATAAAAATATGCGTGGCTTGTAGGTCTAAACAATTAGTTTTTGTTATATGCAAATTGTACATCAGAGTTACATAGTAATCCCAATCCTTTGATCCGCCTTCATGTGACCGACCAGTGGAACTGGCGATGTCTGGCGCAGATACAGTCTGAGCGGCTCGTTAATTTTATTGCCCTTACATAAAAAAACTAACAATGTGTGGACTATTCATACATGTTTGTTTTTTAACAATATCTCGCTATTGTCTTATTTAACATTAAATACCTAAGTATTATTTCTTTAAATATTATTAGTACTATTTTTTACTCCTTCATTTTACCTGTTAACAGTTTGGCTTATTCAAGTCACACGACTTTGTTAAAATTTTTAAAAATAATCACCAGAATCGCCACAAGTTACAAAATGTTTAGTCAATCCAAGGTAAAACCAGCGATTCCTATTATATTGCAGGCAGGCTATGGACGGCGAAGATGCCTTACCATAAAATTACCCATTCTCGTTTTTCTAGAAAATACTCATAAGAAACATAAGCTTATGTGAAGCAGCCTAGTTACATTGCAAATGAAACTGATAACGTTGTTATCTATACATACATATTCAATGAACTATCAAACAAAACATTGCTGGTTATGTTAGTATGACATAGGCTTAGCGTCGGCGGCGGGGCCTGCACGACGAACGGCGACGAGACGGCGCGGCGGCGGCGGCGGCGTCGCTCTGTCGTGGCATCTCATTGGATCTCGCGTACATTTGTTAACTCCGCGTCTCGCATATCAGCAAAATCGCTCACGTTGCCTCCTCAGAGCATCAGGTCCACTTGCTTGTTTGTCTGCCGTTTAACATAAAAAAGAGTTAAGGTCGCTGTATACGTAATGTGTTTTTCCCGGACGGGCCGGGACGGGACGGGAAGTTGAATATAGTTCCATACAAAATGTATGTGAATATGCATATGTCGCGGATACACGGACGGGACGGGAACGTGGCCGTGTCGAACAAAAAGTCACGTCCCCGTCCCGTCCGAGGTATTATCCCGTTGCGTATACAGAGACTTATAATTCAATTTCTTTATTTGCGAATAATAATAATATGGGTAGTACATAGGTAGTAAATTAAATATGTACAGGTAGCCAAGCCATAGAGCAGTTTTCAAAGCTGCGTTGATTAATTTACGTGTTCCTTATCATGGCGACGTTTCTTCCGGTGACTTAACGAGGACCTACGTGACATTATTTCACCTCATCTTGTGGTAAGAGTGAGAGTGATCTTCCTTGATATTATTTAATAAGTTACGTCTATTTTTAGGGTTTCCTAGTAGGCTAACAAGAAAACCTTATATTTTCGCCATGTACATCTATACGCGATCTTACTAGAAAACTGTAATTTGGTATGTATGCACTTATTAAGTACTTATGCTAACAAAGTGGTAGAACAAATCTTGATTTTTTTTCTTTAGAGGTCTCAACCCTACACGTAGAGTGGATGAATGATCTTTTTTCACCCCATGATGTGGGAAACCCTACACTGGGTGAGTCCCGACGTGCACTTGTTAATTTATCATTAACTTTTAAATTTTGTACAACTCTCGCAGACTTATTTTCAAAATGAAATAAATAAAAAAATACTTTCACATTCATAATATTATTAGCACGGACTCACTAATCTGTGTTCCATGCGCCGCTGGTTAAATACAGTAATTAACTTTTACTGTTTTTTTTTTGCGTTTCTGTTATCATAGCATCTATCCTTGAGCATCTGAATTTTAAAACTATGTCGCTGTTTGTATTGCCATAACCATAGGGCTGTCCATATTTTAAAATATGACAGATACATAAATAAATAAATACTACACAATCCACACAGCGCCATCTGGTCCCAAAGAAGGAAATGGGCTTAACCTACTTGTTTTGGTTGGACCAGACAATGGATAAGTATATTATTGTAAATCTATACTAATCTATATATATAAAATTCAAAGTCCTGACTGACTTAACTATATATCAACGCACAGCCCAAACCGGTGGGTCTAGAGATTCCAAATTTGGACTGTAGGTTCCTTACGACGTCTAGGGGTGTACTAAGAAAGGATTTTTCAAAATTCCTACGGGAAACCGAGATATACGCAAACGAAGTTGCGAGGGTATATCAACGCACAGCCCAAACCGCTGGGTCTAGAGATTTCAAATTTGGCATGTAGGTTCCTTACGACGTCTAGGGATGTACTAAAAAAGGATTTTTCAAAAATCCCACGGGAAAGCAAGATATACGCATACGAAGTTGCGAGGGGACGCACAGCCCAAACCGCTGGGTCTAGAGATGCCAAATTTGACATGTAGGATCCTTATAAGGTCCAGACCGACCGGACCGGACCGGACCGGAACGGACCGGACCGGACCGGAACGGATCAGACCTGATCGGTCTGGAAGGAACCGCACCGTACCGGGCCGTACCGGACCGGATCGAACCGGACCGGACCGTTTTTTTTTTCTTCATCTATATATATAAAATTCAAAGTCCTGACTGACTTAACTATATATCAACGCACAGCCCAAACCGGTGGGTCTAGAGATTCCAAATTTGGACTGTAGGTTCCTTACGACGTCTAGGGGTGTACTAAGAAAGGATTTTTCAAAATTCGTACGGGAAATTGAGATATACGCAAACGAAGTTGCGAGGGTATATCAACGCACAGCCCAAACCGCTGGGTCTAGAGATTCCAAATTTGGCATGTAGGTTCCTTACGACGTCTAGGGATGTACTAAGAAAGAATTTTTCAAAATTCTTACGGGAAAGCGAGATATACGCATACGAAGTTGCGAGGGGACGCACAGCCCAAACCGCTGGTTCTAGAGATGCCAAATTTGACATGTAGGGTCCTTATAAGGTCCGGACCGGACCGGACCGGACCGGACCGGAACGGACCGGAACGGATCAGACCTGATCGGTCTGGAAGGAACCGCACCGTACCGGGCCGTGCCGGACCGGATCGAACCGGACCGGACTGAATTTTTTTTCTATAGATAAAATTCAAAGTCCTGACTGACTGATTGACTGACTTAACTATATATCAACGCACAGCCCAAACCGGTGGGTCTAGAGATTCCAAATTTGGACTGTAGGTTCCTTACGACGGCGACGTCTAGGGGTGTACTAAGAAAGGATATTTCAAAATTCCCACGCAAACGAAGTTACGGCCTACCTTGAAAAGACCAACGTCCTTCCTCTAATGCAATCTGGTTTTAGGAAGAGACGAAGCACTTCAACGGCCCTGCTTGACGTAACAGACAATATCTTAGCTGCACAAGAGGAGGGCATGTGTACCTTACTGGTGCTCCTAGATTACTCCCGAGCTTTCGATGCGATTAATGTTCCACTATTGCTGTCTAAGATGACGTTTTACGGGTTTGATAATGGTGCGGTGTCATGGTTCAATAGTTATCTTAGCAACCGTCAACAGTTGGTTAGCTTGCGTCTAGGTGATGGTTCAACCATGGATTCACCTCCGTTAGTGCTGGATAGAGGAGTACCACAGGGTTCAATATTGGGCCCTATTCTTTTTAGCTTATACTGCGCTGATCTGATAAAACACATTGATAAATGTCATTATCACATTTATGCGGACGATACTCAGCTGTATATTTCTTTCAAACCAGTGGATTACAAAATAGCGGTGGAGAACTTATACAGTGATCTAGATCGTGTGGCTCTGTGGTCAAACAGCAATTGTTTGCTACTCAACCCAGATAAAACAAAATATATGTTGTTTGGGAAACGAAAACGACTGGAGAGCTTGCCGGAGGATTTGGGTGTAATATTGATGGGTAGGAGGATTGAAAGAGCTAGGGTAGCACGTAATTTAGGTCTGAAACTAGATGAAGATTTAAGGTTTGAGGAACACGTCGCGGAATCGGTCAGAAATTGCTTTTACCGCCTTAAAATCCTTTATAAGATTAGACCCTTCTTATCTGAGGAGCTGCGCGTGCAACTTACCGAGTCGCTGGTATTATCCAAGCTCAACTACGCCCATGTTGTTTATGGTCCTCGGTTACTCGGAAGGACGGAGCGACTCATACAGCGCGTGCAAAATGCTTGTGCACGTTTCTGTTTCGCAGTACCGGCTAGAGGTCACGTGACTCCTTTCATTAATGCGCACTCCATTCTAAAGATGAAGTCTAGGCGGAAACTGCACCTGGCATGTTTATTATTTGGAGTAATAAAATACAAAGACCCCCCTTACTTATTTACTAAACTCAACTGGGTGGCAGAGAAAAGGCAGTGTGAAAGAAGGCAGTGTTCACAACAACTTTTGGTGCAAAAACACAGGCACGCATCGTACAAAGGTACTTTTCGTTACGCAGCCTCAAAGATATGGAATAATATCCCTCCACCTATACGATCGATCAGTTTGCTTGCCAATTTTAAATACCGCTTAAAGCACTTTCTTTTAAACGCACAAAAGCATTTAGGCAGCTACAATATTGACGTATCACATATTTCAGTACCACATTTATATTTTAATTAATTAAATTTTATGTTACAATCGTATATATTTCAATACGCTCAATCAATAGGTATTATATGGCACATACAAATATATATTTTAATGTTTTTTATTTCATTATGAATTTAGGAATATAGGAATTGCAACGGCGTCGAAGTGTCAAATTAAGGAAAGGGGGTCAAATGAAAATCAGCGCCATATAGGTTTTTCGAAGCTATCTGGCATCATGCTGAATTTTACCCCTTTTCTGTGCGGCTGTGAGGCACATAAAGACTTTTTCATTGGCTAGATACTTGTATTTTGTTTAATGTGTAACTGTTTTGTGTGAATGTTTCTGTCTGTTTGTATGTGTAAAATGCTGTTGTTGTCTTGTGTCTCATGTGCTGTACAGAATAAATGTATTTTCTTTCTTTCTTCTTTCTTTCTAAGTTGCGAGTTGACGCACAGCCCAAACCGCTGGGTCTAGAGATTCCAAATTTGGCATGCAGGGTCCTTATAAGGTCCGGACCGACCGGACCGGACCGGAACGGATCAGATCTGATCGGTCCGGAAGGAACCGCAACGTACCGGACCGTGCCGGATTTTTTTTCTGAAGAAATATAATTATGCTAATTGGTATGTAGGTTCCTTATCAGGACCGGACCGATCGGACCGGACCGGACCGACTGGATCTGATCGGACCGGACTATATATAAAATTCCTGACTGACTTAACTATATATCAACGCACAGCCCAAACCGCTGGGTCTAGAGATTCCAAATTTGGCATGCAGGGTCCTTATAAGGTCCGGACCGACCGAACCGGACCGGAACGGATCAGATCTGATCGGTCCGGAAGGAACCGCAACGTACCGGACCGTGCCGGATTTTTTTTCTGAAGAAATATAATTATGCTAATTAGTATGTAGGTTCCTTATCAGGACCGGACCGATCGGACCGGACCGGACCGACTGGACCTGATCGGACCGGACTATATATAAAATTCCTGACTGACTTAACTATATATCAACGCACAGCCCAAACCGGTGGGTCTAGAGATTCCAAATTTGGACTGTAGGTTCCTTACGACGGCGACGTCTAGGGGTGTACTAAGAAAGGATATTTCAAAATTCCCACGGGAAACAGAGATATACGCAAACGAAGTTGCGAGGGTATATCAAATTTGGCATGTAGGTTCCTTACGACGTCTAGGGATGTACTAAGAAACGATTTTTCAAAATTCCCACGGGAAAGCGAGATATACGCAAACGAAGTTGAGAGGGGACGCACAGCCTAAACCGCTGGGTCTAGAGATGCCAAATTTGTCATGTATGGTCCTTATAAGGACCGGACCGACCGAACCGGACCGGATCGGACCGGATCGACCGGACCTGACCGGACCGGATGGAACCGTACCGTACTGGGCCGTGCCGGACCGGAATTTGTTTCTGAAGAAAGATATGCTAATTGTTACTAGGCCACGCGGGCGAAGCCGCGGGCGGAAGCTAGTCTATATATATAAAATTCAAAGTCCAGACTGACTGACTTAACTATAATATATATCAACGCACAGCCCAAGCCGCTGGGTCTTTCCGAATTTAGAATGTAGGTTTACCTCGTCAAGGGGTGTACTAAGAAAGGATTTTTCAAAATTCCCACGGGAAAGCGAGATATACGCAAACGAAGTTGCGAGTATTTTACTAGTTATACATATAATATACTCAGATTCTATTTTATTTTATTTATTGGGGTTAGTAAACGATTACACTAGGCTTAAAACTAAATAAAGTATTTAACAAATATTTGTACAAGTGCAACCAAAAACGCTATCTACAGATTACTAATAAGAATTAAGTGTGTTACATTTAGAAAGAAAAAAAACGTAGATAAAATGATTAAACACAATGAAATGAGAATCATGAACTGTACAACAAATGCAATCACATAAATGTTTGCCAAGAGCGGAAATCAAATCCGCTTTCTGGTGCAAAATATCCAGACCAAGACAATCCGCCATGTTCATGCATACAAAAATTTGATTCAAACCCACGACCCTTGAGGTAAATCACTCATTGCTAGCCACTCGACCACCGGGCCTGTCGATAACATTATCATAAAGATAAGATTTTTTACTAAGAAATGTCAACCCTACATCGAATCGCGTGCAGTTCAGACGTGGATTATCTCGCGTCGTCCCATTGTTTCGGCACAATGACATACTGATAACATAATTATGATTCAAAAAATATTACGAGAACGGAACATTATTGTACATGTCATATAAAAACGTAATTTCGTAATAGCATACAGTTAACCCGATAGTAAATTGAGCTTAGCTCACATAGTTCAAATTACTATGCTAAAAGCAATTTTAATTTCAATTCTGCAATATACTAATTCGTACTTTTGAACTACATACTTTACTATTTGATTAGCATACGATTTTAATGAATAGTCTGATTTGCAACACAGACTATGCATGGTACAGGTAAGTTATCGCCGTTTGGCGTTGGCTTGGCGACAAGTAACCCTAGTACAAACTCTTCCGACGATCCGATGCGTGTCTTGTAGACCGGCCTCCTTATTTCTGTAGTGATTTCATAAATATTTAATTCTACAATTTAATTGTTGACAGGTGAAAGACATCGACTCTGAGAGCCAGCACTCCGGAAAGCTTCCAGACTCCAAATTAGAAGAGAAACTGTAAGTCAGAATAAGTGTTATCTTGATTTTTTATAATTTTTCAATCCATATTACGTTTGTTTGAAAATGAGAAACTTAAAAACTAACAATTACTCTAATACAGTGATTCATGACAAAGATTGATAATATACTGACTTTTTCTAAATTCCTATGGGAACGGAACAAATCCGCCAGCGGTATTGCATACATATTTTGGCTAATGTCTAGCAGTGGTCTTCTTATGGCTAAGATATGACAACAATTTAGCAGTTTATAAATTGAATTTTAAAGACGACAATGAATCCAAACAATCATTACTTACTTACATGTCTAAAAACATTAACGTATATACATTACATGGTCTTCATGACCGGCAGTAGATCTTAAAGGGTTAACTATCAGTTATCAAGTGCGAACAATGTGTATATAAAAACGTGTCACTGTAGTAATATTGGGAACATTTCCGCGACAATTGTTTCGAAAGTGTTCGGCATTTTAACATGAAAGTAAGATTTGTAATGTTGTTACATACAATCAAAGATAAATATTACTATTTCAATAAAAAATAATGGTAGTTTATTAATTTGTAGAAAACTGTACGAATTCTAAAGAAGCATTTGAAAACTAGTCTCATCATAATCAATGTAATTACATTTAGAAAATATTTTTGAAAGAAACACAACTCAGTTGGAAGAGCACTCGGCCGGATTTCGTGAGGACGAGAGTTTCCCTTTTTCTCTCATAAAAATACACAGAATTAAATTCCTTCTTGATACTGTATGCTAGCTATAATAATCGTATTTGTATATGCATTAAAAAGATCTTACTACATTGACTTACTTTTCGTGAATACAAACTTCTTTCTACTATATGCTAGGCAATGTGCTTGACACAATTTGCCATTTCACGAAACACATGTGAACATAATAACTTCAAGAGAAACTGTGACGGCATTACGTGAATGTAGGAAACTGATACATTTATGGCACTTTACAAAATGGTATAATGCATAATCACTGCGGAACTGAAGTGAGCACGCGACTGCCGCTGAGAAATACGCGTCTCGAATTACATATTACATACAATTACAAGAACATATTTGGCATCAAATCTCTGAACAACCATCCCATTTAAAATATAAATCGAATCAATATGAAATAAACATGAATCGATTATTTTATTGTGATAAATCACAAAATATTATGTTACCACAAAAAGGTTTGACATGCTAACTCAAAGGGTTTCTCTGGAAAGTGTGGTGTGTCGTGTCGCGACAGAAAGATATCGTTATAAGGGTGCCTCCCCTGCACGTAAAAATCGGATGACTTTTTTTCGCGACTGGATTTAAGAATGATTCTCTTGCTTTGTCTTGTTGTCTGTCTATTGAGTACAGTCAGCTGCAAAGAAACCTGAACTCCCAAACAAGTTAAGGTTTCTCATGTAATTCATGTATATAAACCAAAATTTAGTGTTCTAATTCTAGTGTCTAGTTCGATGAAATTTCGTTGAAATGTGATTAGAGTTACCTTAAAATAAATAATTCTTCGTTTGATTTCTGTGCAGCTGTCTGTACATATAATTATCGATTGTTCCATATCTGGCGACAGTCAGTGAACTGCGTATGATCATCAATAATTTCCTCAAAATGACACGACATTATGCTAATTATTTTTGAGAAAAAAAACCTGTCATTGCATACAATCGCTGCTTAAAATGCACAATGACTGACAATGGCATACTACGGCTGTGGGTGTTATTTAGTCATTTGTTTGACTAAGTATTCCTAGGTTTTTAAACAGAATGAAAATCCATCCATTCATGGAAAATGCTTGGCAATGCCCAGGCAACAAATTATGAATAACGAGTTTGAAACGCAAAGTTCTACACTTTTGCGAAGTTCAGCGAAAATGAGAGTGTTGACTCTCCACCCTACATCGTCTTAGTCTTGTCTTCTAACTTCGTTAACTTCACTTCATTTCGGTCCACTTCGCGATATTGTAAAGCCTGTATTAGGTTTAGAGTGTGCCAATATTTTATTAAATCATTGAAGTAACAAAACGTAATATTTTTTTTGATAGATAAATCGTAATCATTCCATTGAAAAGCCCTTTGGTGCTCAGAATCCGAAGGTCAAATGAAATCAGTTGATTTTCCTCGCGGTTGCAACAAATTGCATACAAAATCTGCAATCAACATTTTTTGTTGTAGATTTCCATTCGTGATAATTTATTTTCGGCAATTAGTACAATTGACAGGCTCGGTAATCGAATGGCTAGCAATTGCGCCTTTATCCCAAATGCCGCGGTTTCGAATTTCGCTCCTATTAAGACTAGGAGACGATATAGACGTGCGGAAGCTTGGTAAACTGAATAATAGGTAGTTATAATAACAATTTTATAATCATAATAATTAATGTTTTCCTCAAACGTTGTACATAAGAACCTCCTTTTAAGCATTATGTACCAGGAGATTCCGCTCTTCCAAAAACTAAAACTAAGTTAACAATACTGTTTAAATGCTACTTGGAAAATAAATGTGTATATTTTTTATTTTATTTCTATAACGATATATTACAATGCATGCATCCAATACATTATGTATTATATTGTTATTACGTATCGTTTCGTAATAGATTATGAGCGCACGTAACAATGAAATTTATATCGATTAGACTTCGCAAACGTATTACCGAGTTATAATTAATTAACAAGAACATTGTTAATTAACAACATGCAAAAATTTTCAGTGGTTAAGATAGAGATTACCTGCTTCGGTTAAATAGTTGGTTATGTAAATGTTATCGCAACACAAATTCGTATTGTAAAACTTTACAATTATTTTGAACCACCCGAGGTCTTTTCTTTAGACTACAATATAGGGTTCTCCAAAAGAGGCATATTTTTTTTTAAGGGTTGACAACGCGCAAGTGATACTCGCGGTGATGCAAGCGTCCATGAGTTGCGGTGACCGCTTACCATCATG
The DNA here is from genome assembly GCA_905163395.2 of Endotricha flammealis. NCBI lineage: Eukaryota > Metazoa > Arthropoda > Insecta > Lepidoptera > Pyralidae > Endotricha > Endotricha flammealis. The sequence continues at coordinate 1,167,794 of LR990858.1, read as the reverse complement.
TGGGCCGTATGCTTGTCTGCCACCTTAATGGTATAAAAAAAAACCCTTAAATATGCACCAAGACGAGTCATTAACAACCTTTCACTATGACTGCTGAGAGATCTAGTCAAACAATTTTAGTAATTTCTTAAAGAAATAAGAAAGAAAATACGTTTATTTCGGCACTTATACTTAACATTTATAGTTATTTAATTACCTAAAAAAAAATATTAAAATAAATTTTTTAAAGAACTTAAAGACTAAAACCTACGTCCAGAAGCCTGCGCACGCTCGTATTCTGTCGTACATTTCAGTTTCATTGTTTATTAGGATAAATACTCGATGGTTATTGTCAATATGTGGTCGCAGTTATTCATGACTAGACATCGGATTATATGCATTTGCATGTTTGCATATGCAAATGCATATAATTCCATTTTTATAGCGTTATTGCATATTTTGGTACTTTTTCATTGATAGTGCATATTTCAGTAGTTATACGTGTTAGGCCGAAAGAAAATTGACGCATTTATCAACGGCACCGGACAAACTCTGCCTGAAGAAGTCTCTGCAGAAATGGCGCCAAATTTCAAGTTCTGTCCGGAACGTCAGTTGACGTCAAAAGGTCATTTTCAGCCTATATATTAATTAAGTGACAAACGTCACAAGTTTTCCGTAGAAAACCTGGAAAAATATGTTATTGTTTATTGTCACAAGAATTACAACAATAACTAATATGAATATATGTATAACATATAAAAATAATGTTAAAATAAACGTAAATTGTAATAATGAATAGTTTTTTGATTGTGCATATTTTGTGCATATTTCGCACTTTTTTAGTGCATATTTGCATGCATATTTTGGCATTTTGATAGTGCATATAATCCGATGTCTATTCATGACCATTACAGTAAGTGCTGTTGTCGATAAATGACAGTTAAACCAAGTCTGTGACCTTCGGGCGGCATGAAAACACCGGTCTCTGCAAACTCGCAATGCAGCAGCGTGGCAGTGTACGCTCTAATTCCTTCCCAGCAGTGGGATGATTATGGGTTCATATGATCATACGGTGTGTGAAGTGGTGGCAGGAAAAGGAAAGAATCACACACCTAACAAGTTGTGATATAACTCGATGAGAAAATAAAACAGATAATAATCGTAATGCGGAACAACAAAGGCGTATGTGTGCGAAATATAAATTTTATTATGCCATTATAGTGTTCTTGAACCTCTGGATTGTGAGAGTCAGCGAACCCGTGCTATACCGTTGCGAGTCCTTCAACGGAAATCCGGTGGGTTCAATGATTAGTTTATTACTAATTTACCACTCATAGATATAATGAAATGAAATAGTTTATTTCAGAAATTAGACCTACACAGGCACTTTTTCTTGTCATTTACAACTTGTTTAAACAAAGAAAATAAACTACGTTATATTAAAAGCTTAAACTGTACTTTCCAATGGTTGATTGGATAATGCAATTTGGCATTAGCCCACCTGATAAAGATCTTTTAAAAAATACGTACAAGCAGAAATAATATCTGTGTACTTCACATCTATCATACTTCATACTAATATTATAAATGAGGAATTGAGTTTGTTTGTTTGTTATTCCTTCACGGCTTGACTAATCAGCCGATCATTATGAAATTTTTTATATATATTATCAGGGGTACAAAGTCCAACATAGGCTACTTTTTATCCCGTGAAAGTATGTAATTTTGATAGGAAAATAATTTTTCTGCTATGGAGGGCGCTATTGGGATGGGCTATCAGCAAGTCGCGCTATGGGTTTTGTTGTCAAACGTGATCTATGTCATAAAATTAACCGCGAGCGAAGCCGCGTGGAAAAGCTAGTACTCTATATTTGCAAACATGAAAGATTTGATTATTGTTTGCATTGAATAGGCTTCAAAACGCCGAAACTTCTAAACCAACTTGAAAAATTCTTTCACTGTTGAGCTTCACTATCCCCGGACTATACAGGCTTCACGGGCAATATTGGCTTGTTATTGCGGTGCGATTCTGGTCGCCAACTTAGGTAGTTGGCCAAGTGACTCATTAATTCCCGTCCCAAGAAGCGATGTTACCGCGTGGTACGGAAACCTTGCGCGTTGATATCTTTCGTATGGGGCTCACGATGCGTCATGCCTGAGAACTAAATCTGTACTTTAATAAATTATAATGGTGATTAGTTTGTTTGTTTGGTAGCTTGAGTTGAACGTGCCAATCTTAGAAACTATTCATTCGAATTTAAAAAATATTTTAACGTAAATCAGCCAGGGCTGGCGTGTTGGTGCGACCCTATCTTCGGGACTAGAGGCTGCGGGCTCGATCCCCGCACGGAGCAAATATAGCTATTGATGGTGTTCGTGCATATACATTCTTTTTTGTTACATAAATTATATTTTTAAATTCGTCTTTTTTCTTCCTGATTTTCTATTGTCATTTTTTTTCATACGTCAATAAATTCTTGTCTTTAGTTCATTAGTTCAATAAGATTACGATAATTATAAATAATATAATATATCAGTTGTCTACCCATAACACAAGCGGGTTAATCCCGCGAGATTTTTTTATGTAGTTTAAACGTGTTTTTTTTAATAACTTGTGTAGGGTCAATTGAAATTTTAAATATTGTAAAATATATTAATTGAAAAAATATGTTTGTTTTATACGTAAACGTGATTGATACAACAAACCATGTTATTTCTATATATTTATGTTTCCACTTGATAATCGCGCAGTTCACGCATAACCAATACTTCACGGTTGCGACGGCCGCCTGCCCTTCAGCTTAGACGACAAAAAGCCGCCTTGACCGCGAGGCCGAGTGTGCATCTTTGCATATAAAAATATTTTGAAAAAATTTATTTCATTTTCTCTTACAAGCTAACATACTGTATACATTTAAGAACACAATACAAAATTAACTAAATAATAATAAATGATGCATGTCACAATTTTATTTTGGTTGGCATTATCGGAGGCTGACGAGCCGACTGTATGGTTGTCATCTTGGGGGACTGGTCTGCTCGTTTCATCAACCTACATATTCGACATATTTAGGATTTGACCATAGCACTATTTGGATTGACATCCCGCGTTTGGTACTGAATATCTGTTCGTACCTGGATCTGTATTTTATTTAAAAATTTGTAATGTATTGTATATATGACAAAAAAGGCCGTAACTGGTTTTCTTTCGCCATTTCTTTTACCAATGGTCATTTTGCTTTTCTTTCCGAAATGGTATGTACGCTAAATATATTGTTTTTTTTTAAATTTAAGGTGTAACTTTTAATAATACCACTTTAAAAGAACAATTGCTCGTTTGTTTCCAGTTCTTAGTACAAATGTTTCGTCTGATCTGGTGGTAGGAAAAAATTGTGACGACAATTTGCGAGCATGACATGCCCGTACACATTAACATCCTTGTCATATATTTAAACTAAATTATATTAAAATGTAAGTAATATGAAAAACAGCACCACTTAGATGACACTACGACGTCGTAGTATCATATTGTAACATGTACGTACATGTTACAATATTGAACACAAATTTTATTCATGTAGTTTATTGAACATTGACTTCGCAAGGGGGCCAGGGAGACCTTTCATTTAGATACTCGTTGATAGTATAGTAAGCTTTACTGGTTAAGAATTTTTTGACATTTAATTTATCAACAGTTTTCATCGTTTAGAATAAAAAATTTGTAAACTTACAGACTTTGATGTATTTAATAATTATCGTAAAATAATGCAATATTATAACTTTAAATTGTTTAAGTTCGAGCTCTCAAAAACCCGACTAATAAACGAATAATACCAAAAAGGTTAAATTTGTCTCATTTTTTTGCGATTCCGCCATTAGCGATGCACAAAAAGACACTTAACGTTGTGTGTTGACATAGTCTGATGCAACCCAGAACACATTTTAACTGAAACAGTAAAAAAAGCGCAGATAACAAGTATCGACAGCCCGGTGCTGCGTTGGTAGTGATCCTTCTACCTTCGGCACGTCGCGGATTCAATTCCCGCACGGGGCAAACATTTATGTTATGGGATTTGTGTTTGTTTTCAAGTCTGGGTGTTTTCTATGTATTATATTTACAACTAGTGAAACCAACGCAACTTCGTTTGCGTGTATTTATGCACAGCAGCGCCACCTATAACAGACTTTTGATCAAATCCTACGAGAATCGCGTACTTTTCGGGATGAAAAGTACTCCAAGAAATCAGCCATTTGAGCGTGAAGAAGTAACAAACATACACACAACTTTCGCCTGTATAATATTAGTGAGAAGTAGGATAATTGGGTATGGTTTACGTTCTTAAATACTTTTAAAAAAATACGCATAGACGGTGAGAGTAAATCCCACGTAGTAGATTACCCCACCGCAGATCAATGTGTCGTAATTTTATTGCTCGCACGAGAAAGGTGTTAGTTTCAATATGAGCAAAGAACAACGCATTCACTAGACTGTTGGGAAAGAGCTTGATGTCATTTTACATTTATTAATACATAAAACTTATGTATTAATTAATTGGACACATTTGCAATATATAACTGATATAAACTATACTTACATATACAATGCATTGTACTGAAAGACTGACGGATCAATTTACAGCCTTTACTGCTGGCTGACCGCTGATCGTAGAGATTTCTTACTCTTTCTAATTTCTTTCTTCTCTGATTAAATTCGTTGTGAGTTCCAAGACAGTTGTAGTTTCTCCCCCGGGACGTCAATAAGTCTCATCATTGCTTATTGTCGCCATTATTGATCCTGGCTATACAAGACACAGTGGTGCGAATGTGTGGTGGCTTTATCCAGATCATGGGGACCTGAAACTTGAAGTGTGTGTTCTTTGTACGATTTGTACGTAGGCATCCGGTAAGATAGAATTATCCGAAATTTCCTCGGGATATAAAAAATGAAAATAATAATCAGATTAATGTTTTAATTCCTTTTGTATATTTATAACAATAGATTATATTATGCGTTGATACAGCACAACGCACACGTACCCACAATATCAAAAACATCATAACACTGGGAAAGCGGAGACGTTCTCAGTCTCAAAACAACGTCACATTATGATATCATTTACTTTTGATAAAATTATAAAAAAAATATTCCACTCAGGTGGCAAACAAGCATACGGCCCGATGGTAAGCAGTCACCGTAACATATGGACACTTGCAATACCGGGGGTATCACACTGTTGCCGTAAAAAGTGGAGCTCTGGAGACCTTACTCACCGTAGGAACACAATATGGCATAGATCAATTCTATTTGGCTACGATCTTCCGTAAGGTGGAGGTCCTTCCCCGGACGGGCTGCTCCGATTTGAGCGGACTATCTGCTGTGCTACCTCTCTTAAATATCCACAAAAGATAAAAGCAAGCTATTGAATGTTGACAATACACGAGTAACAAAGCTTATCGTCGCTTCATTACAAAATAATGACTAATAAAGGAAATGGCTAAAAAAACTTTTACTACGGCATTGACGACCTCCGTGGCGTAATGGTTACCACGCCAGACCGCCACCCAGGAGGTCCCGCGTTCGATCCCCGGTCGGGTCATGATGAAAAACGAACTTTTTCTGATTGGCCTCGGGTCTTGGATGTTTATCTATATTTGTATTTGTTATAAAATATAATATCGTTGAGTTAGTATCCCATAGGTAACACAAGTTTCGAACTTACTTTGGGGCTAGCTCAATCTGTGTGAATTGCCCTATTTATTTATATTTATTCATTTATTGTACAGTCAAGAGCAGGTCAACCTTTACATATTGGAGTTTGTACCATTCTTAAGTTCTATGTCATAAGAGCCAAATTGTACTGACTACGACGTGCACCTGAATGTACGCACCTACATTTAGCAAATAAAATAAATTGAAATCTTACGGAAGACATTTTGCAATAATTACTTTCTCGTCAATAAACAAAGGCGATATTTCTTTTGTTCAAAGTGATTAATTTTAATTGTCAATCAATTTGCATATGAGGAAATTGCTCATAGGACGCTGAAGAGTCGCACGTGTTGGCGGGCTTGCCAAGCGAGCCATGTTAATCACTGGTAGCTTAGTAATTACAGCGCCACCTACCTTTTCTTCAATAGCAACGTTACGATTAGGTTGCCTGGAAGAAATTGCCCGCCTATTGCGTCCTCTTTTTGTTACCTTGTCTTTATGTAATTTATTGGTGCAATAAAGAGTTTGTATTGTATTGTAATTATTGTATACCATTCACTTAAATCTATCTAAGTTTAAAAATGCTATGTCCTGAATAACTATCTGACGAATCAACGCACTGCCTTGTGTTATGGGATACTAACTCAAGGATACAAATAGATGTGACATGTCACCATTTGCTGTTGGACCAACTGCTACGCACAACTAATTTTGGCACAACTAAAATTGTTCCTTAATTTGAAAAAATAATTCCTGTTGGACCAACTATGGCACAACCAGATAATTTGACATTTTTTAGTTCCCATTGGCACAGTTTGTAATACGTTTTTTAAATTTATTATATCATTAACTTTTTGGTGTCCTGCTCTAACTCGTGAAACAAACAAATATTTTATTATATAGAGATTTGTCCTTCTTGCTCTCTAGTCTTTTTTTATTTTTATTTACAACTTTAACATAATTCTAACTAGCGAAACCCGCGCAACTTCGTTTGCGTATATCTCGCTTTCCCTTGGTAATTTTGGAATGTATTATACATATAAATAAACCCTCCTGTTGAAGCCCTCTTTCTATTGAAAAAACCGCGTCAAAATCCGGTCCGTAGTTTTAAAGATATAAACATACATAGGGACAGACAGACACACAGACGGACAGCGCGACTTCATTTCACATTATGTAAAGATTATATAAAACACATTATATATAAACTACTCTATAAACTATCACCATTCCGGAAATAAAACAAAAATCTCACCGGTAAAAAAATTGTGGAAATCAAATCACATTTCACTAAATCCATCGCATGGTTTAGGAGAGAAAAGAAATTGACAATGAAAACATCAACAGTCAAAGTAACTTCGCTTAATTTTATGACTAACAGCCAGTTTCTGAAACGAATTTTTATAATGACATATTAAATATTAGCTGTCACTGTCAAACTAAAAAAGAAAAAAAGAGATAGCTTGAGACTTGTGGAATTAAAATTAAAATGGCTTTCAGAAACTCGCTGTAAAAGTAATAACCAAGAAATGCAACAATTTGCAACGAAACAATGAATATATCGTGACCCGAAACAATTTGTGATAGGAATCAATTATAACAATAAATATTATGGGAAATCCGAAGGTCTTTGTCACAAAGAAAGCCACAAAACATTACGGATGCATACTTCACGCATTTATTAATAAATACTCATGAATTTATTTTCAATAATGCCATTCTTTATGTGGTGTTGATGAGTCGACGTTTCCGTGTACGTTTTCAACAATGATAAAACTCAATTCTAAATGGACAAAGACTATCTACTGATTGGCCCAGAGGAGTCTCTTAGTGCATACCTTCTGAAAATACTATTAGAAATAAGGCCGCTTTGTTGTATTTTTTTTATAGCACAAAAGTGACAAACAAGCATGCGGCCTGATGGTAAACCGTCTGACAAATAAAGCATGTTCTATCTATCTATCTTATGACGCAGTGTAAGACAGGAAAGACCACAGTGGTCTGGCTAAACAAAGGCTTAAAAAAGGACGTAACTGGGTATCTTTTACCATTTCTTTTCCAATTGGTCATTTTGTTTTGTTACATCGGGTGCATCACTGCGAATGTCAAAACACAGACGAAGTTTAGATTAAAGACTGGCTAGACCAATTATAATACGAAACAGGGTTCGTCAAAGCCCAGCCACCACCGGTAGGGTGGCAGAAATCATAATAAAATAGTTCCTGCAGCCCTGCCATACGCGGTGGCAAGGGTGGTAGACAGGTAGAAGGGTGGTGGTCAGGTTTCCAGTCGGTATGGAGATGTATGCACTAGGGGAGAGGCCGACCCCCGTTGCTACCCCAAGCGGGGGAACAAACATCAATGCAGTTTCCTGACGTTAAAAAAGAGGGTTCGTCAATGCTTCTTTTTTCTTTACGATTTAAAATTGCAGTTTATTTAATGCTTTTGTTTATATGACAGTGAAAACAGCTATGTACTCGATGATAACATTATATATTGTAATTTTAACTTTTATTAAAATCATTTTAAAAGTACAATTGCTAAGTTTCTTGCCAGTTCTTCTTAGTACAAGTCTGCTTCTGAACTAGTGGTAAAAAATTGTGACGATTCGAAATAGCTTGTGAATGTCTTCATCATTGTCAATGTCATTTTCATTTCATTTCTTAACTTGTGTGTTCATTCAACATCGTCTCAAACTTCTTTTCCTCTATTGAAATTACTATGTGATACATGGATGTCACCATACTCAATCGAATCGAAAGTTCGTAGCAGTAATTGCTGCAATTAAAGGCGAAAGTGACATCCCTATTGGGGGTGTGATTATATCGCAGCTCGCTGCATCCATTTGCGGACGACACTTGACGTGTGGTCCAAGAGGAATGCGAGCGGCGGTGTTTTAAATTTTGATGAATAAAATGTTTTTAAAAACATGTTTATTACAATTACCTTTATCCTTGGTCAATACACAAGACAACCCAAAACCAAACTCTCGAAAATTCCCGTGACCATAGATTTATTATATACCTACTAGCGTAGTAAATAATAAATCTATGCCCGTGACTTGTCATAAATTATAACCGTGGTTTTTTTTGGAAAAATATATCAATAAAATAAACAACTTTAGGATAATATTATTCTTTTGCATTACAACAAAACAATTTATTATGTGAAGGATAAAAAAGTATAATGTGAGAGAGCTGTCTGTCTTCTCCATATGTTGCAGCCAACTAGTTGACATATCCGTTTAATGGCTACCTCTACTCTAACACAAGAGTCGACTATCGCGAGTAGCTCGGATTTGCCCGCGACCGGTAGCAACTTGCACTACGTGGGAGGTGTGGAAAGCCACGGACGTGAGTCGCGTTAATTGCGATCGGGTCGGAGCGCTGACCAGCCGCGCCCGAGTTCCGCTGTGGCAATGAACCATGAACCTGCAGCCTTGCAGGGATTGAGATATCCTAGCGGAAATAGGACCGGTGGTGGTCCAGTTTTGCTATGTCCTAATGGCTGCGGGTTCAAAACCTGCGCAAGGCAAACATTTCTGTACATGAACATGTCTGTTTATCTTGGTTTGGATTTTTTATGGCATCGCTATGAAACTTTATAATTACATATATTAATACTATTGATAAATAAAAATTCCAGGAAATCCCTTCACGCAACATTTAGAAAACTTGATTTCTATTTACGGCTCTGATCACCTGTTTAATTGGCTGACTGTATTTAAAGCCCTTTGAAACCGTACATATCCATTCATTTTATCTTAATTTGCCTTGTACATATGAAATGGTTGTAATTTAGTGGAAGGTTTGATCAGTAATTCAGTTCTTAATTGAGGTTGTCTTAAATAATCACGACCTCGAATAAGTGTTAAAATATTTTAGTCCCTACCTATACACCTAATTGTAAATGTACCTTGTCCAGAAAGGGCGAATTCGCCGCGTATTTTCGTCGCATTTCATTATCCATTGTGGAGTTGTAATCATTTCATCGTGAGGTCTAACATACAAAAAGTTCAATGTAGTGTAATGTGTAACGAAATGCGATGCCAACGCGCGTACATGCACGGTCTGGATGAGTGGACAGCGGCAAAGAACAAAATGTATTTTGTTGTGATAAAAAGATCATCTTGAGCAGTCTTTCTCAAAGTGGACGATAACTTCCTGTGAGCGCTGGAGGCCTTAGAAGGGTGTGGTAGGGAGCTCAAAAGGCTTTGTTTTACTTTTTCTCACTGGGTGAAAATCTTGTTTAGAAGAAGTATAACTATCCAGACTAATAGAACGCTGTAATAAAAATAATTAATGTTATTGTACTTTAGTAACGTAAAAATAAATTAGGAGCGGTGACAAAACAAATACTTTTAAAGTGGGCTATAAGCAGGCGGTAAGTGACATCAGTTTGAGAACCTCTGAACTTGAGAACTCAAATTAAAATTGAAGTGTGAAGCACTTCAACCCATGTCAAGCGACTAAACGACATCTCAGTGTTATTTTTAGTTGCGATTAGGTTTAAAAGAAAAATAAATCTATATTTCTTTAGGTGCTTCCACCCACAACGAAGTTTATAAACGTTCGAAACAGTTTTCTTATATATGATCTTATATCTTATTATGCTTTGTGCAAAAATATTACGTAAAGTTAAAAAAATTATTACACATAAGTAAACTGAAAGTTGGCAGTAGCGAAATTGCAGTAGAAAAGTGTGTGCCGCAGTGATACAAAGACGCATCAGCTCAGTGCATTATTGTGTATTTTGATAAAAGTTAATAAATGTAATGTAACAGTTTATAACTTTTTGAAACGCTAAGATTCATCATGGAACAACAACAACATCAACAACATCATGGAATAAGTCAATCACTCTAGATAACGTTAGCTATCTTTTTAATACATTTTATTTTCTGCTCATTCGCGATATTATAAAAAGTATAAACATTCAGTAGAATGTTACTTTTTATAATATCGCGAATTTTACCTGAGCCGTCATCTCCATGGTTGGGGGGTTTATTTTACCCTCCTGAGGGGGTCTGCACGCGTTCGTCGACCCTGATCGATTCACTACAGCATCACTGCAGTATTGATTGGTTTGCCGTCTAGACACCCCCTCTAGGGCGACAAAGAGCAAGGGAGGATCAAAGGTAAATGGGAGGAATCTGTTAGCTTAATTGATGTTTGGTTAATTGGATTCGTGTTCACATGCGGACCAGTGCTTGGTTTTAACGACTGCCGATCCAGCACGGCTATGCTTTGTTTGAATTGTAAATTGAGACACGTACTCGATGATTGAGATATATGTACTTATTACTTACTTTTATTATCATATATTTGAGAGTAGAATCTGTGGTAGAATGATTTAACTTGATTTGCTTAATGACTTTTTTTAAATAAGCTTTGATATAAATGCGTTAAAAAGAAAGAGGGAAAGAGGTCCCATGGCCGTTTTCCAGCTCCATCATAAGACCCTGGTTACCATCTAGCACTAAAAGTACTCGTCAATCATACGAGCACAAGGGGGGGGTTATTTTAATTACTTAAAGTAAAGGGAGTAGGAAGCAAGAATTAAACTTCTGGCTCTTTCACTCATCGTACCAAACACAGCGGCACATCATCGCTATTTCACGTCTATTCTCTGTTCTGTGTGGCTGGACCGGGGCAGCACGAGTAGTACTGCCCCGGTCCAGCCAACCGATTTACGAGCAAATACCAATATTCAATATAGAATAAATGAACTGGTATTTGCTCGAAGTCTAGGTTAAACGGAAACCGTTACAAGATGTGGGCCTGTTAGAAAGCGTTATGAATGTATGAACAAAGCTGCGCATTAGTCGCGCGTTTGTTATGCAAATCGCGTATTGTGCGCACGACACGGACATAAAGCTGCGGAGCGCCTATCAGACACGCTGCTCTCGATCAGCTGTTCCCATAGATTAACTATATCTGGACGGAGAGCTTAGTATGTACGAGTTTTTTCCTCTGATGTAAACAAACCGACGAAATAGAGTAGTAGAACAGTTTTCATGTGTGAAATTATGTGGCTCACATTTTAAAGTGAGCAACCCGGCAATTTTTTTAAATCGTCATGTAGTCGTCAATACTTGTCAGAATATTTTACTAGGTGCGTATAGTATGTATATGTAAGTTTATTATTAACATATATATATATATTTATATGTGTATGTTTATAGCCGTATATATTAGTTTTTAGGTAACCAGTAGATATTTCCCTTAATTTTTTGTCCCGCCAACAATATTTCTGCATTACCCGATGGTTGACTGGTAGAGAATGTCTTTAGGCATTAAGTCCGCCAATTGTACCTACTCTCAATCGTGCAATAAAGAATAAATAAATAAATTGGATATGTAACACGCGCCTTATAAAGTCACATTATGACACTTTTTCAATTTGGTCGGCTTGTACCTACAAGTTGACACGTTCAAATGTGTCCAAAATAACTAGTACAAAGCACTCGGACCAAGTTATAGGTGTTTTTAGTAACCAAAGGGACCATTGGGAACAAAGGCATGCGCCCCCTCTGCCTTTTATGTATTTGACGTGTTTCAAATTTTACGTCAATAACACATCAACAACGCTGCGCTCTTTGACATGGATGTGGGCAAGAAATCGCCTAGGCTAAAATAGGGCTGGGCAAGTCATGGAGACAGAATCAATGAAGAAAGATGGGCTTCCGCTTTAAACTGGCTGTTAAACATATATTTTATGGGCATATTAAATCTGACACTGTTTTCACTTTTATACAACACAGGTGGCAAACAAGCATACGGTTGGTACCGTAACCTATAGACGTTTGCAATACCGGGGGTATCACTCACGCGTTGCCAACCCCCCCCCCCCCCCCCCCCCCCAAGTGGAGCTCTGGAGACCTTACTCACCGTAGGAACACTGCGGAGCGGATTATCCGCTGTGCCCTACCTTTCTTGCAACAATGATAAAAAGTACTTACTTATAAAATAATTTACCATATCTACACGTTGTACATAGTTGATCGATGGCATTTCCACTTGGTATTGGTCTGAGTCACGCGGAAAATTGGAAATAGAGTATGCTATTAGGCTGAACTTAATCTGTTTATGTTTGTTTTAAAATAACTTATTGTTCTACAATGTGCTCTGTATCCATACAAATTAACAATGGTTTTGTTGCTTTATTTTGAAAACTAAACAAATAAAAATTTCATGTTCGTTATAATTACATACATAACTTGTGGAAGAAAATCTTTTTGTTGTCGCTCTGTTTTATAGTTAAAGAGTTATTTATTCTATATCTCTATTTAAAAAATACGAATCAATTTATTTCATCATTTTAAAATTAATTAATATACTTATTTATGATATCATCATATCAACTCATAAACCACACTGCAGGTTTCAGGAGTATGAACAAAAAAAAAACAGTGTTTAAACAATAAACAACCATGTGGTGTGCTTACCATCACAAATATCAAGTGCGAAGTCAGTGAACCCACTCGTAATGTTAAGAAACACTTCAATTTAAGGAAAAATATAAAAAAAATATTATGACTTTTGGGAACGTGGTTTGTCATTGTGTCGAAGAAGTGTCAAGATTGTAGCGATTTCCATCCATCAAGTGGCCTCATGAGGAAAGCCAAAGTTTTGGAGTTCAAACAATTTTATTTATACTGGATTGTGACTCAGTTATGAATTAGTTTTATGGCCGAACCCAATATGCAATTTCAATACTCCATCTACTATCGATGATTGTTCGTGATTTCGTGATTGACGGAAAACTGTTGATTCAGTTTAATTCCATAAATAAAAAATAGAATGCATAGATTGGTTAATGTGACTTTTTCAATTTGATTTAGGAAAAAAAAGGAATGAGATCGCACATTGGATTCGGGCCTTAGTGAGGTGAAAAACCCGTACTATGTTAAGGACCATGGTCCTTATTTTAATTTATTAAATAAAAACATATTTCATTACTAAATTATTGACAATTAAAGAAACGTAAAGAAAAAAGTATTAAAAAAAAACAAAAGACGACGGTGTCGCATGTCGTCTGCCAGTACAGCCGCGCGGCATTTGGTCTCTTTGGCGAGGGATTCTTCCCTACATACTACACTCAAGTATTTCGAAGTAGAAAACGGAAAAGGACTACGTACTCGATGAGAAAACTACATTAATATAATAACAATTAAGTAACAATCCCAGTTTAAAAATACGGTATAATTTATTCGACCAATGATATTACTGGATTACCTTCTAGGAATTGCATGAATTAAAGAAAACCATGACCAAACAGGACAAAAAGCCTCGTCATATCTACTGATGTCTGCTGGTAAAATAGTATTGCAATAAAAACCTTGCGGTAAATGATGCAATTATATTTTAGGAATAGTAAATTTTGAGGAAATTTCCAAGAAATATTATGCCTTAGCAAGTTTTTAAGTAGCTTGTACTTATAAAAATATTTTATGTTTTTACCAACAAGTAATTGTTGATATCATTATTAATACGTGGTTATCCTTCTACGTTACCCAGGAACGTATTGTAGTATTGTACCAATAAATCAAATCAAATCAAATCAAAATATTTTTATTCAAATAGGCATATTACAAGCACTTTCGAATCGTCACTTTTTTTTTTCCCTACCACCAGTTCAGACGGCAGATTTGTGCTAAGAAGAACCGGCAAGAAACTTAGCACTTGCTCTTTTAAAATGGTAATGACATAAGTTACAATTACGATAAATAAAAGTAAACATTGAAACAAGATTAAAAAATTAAAATAAAACTGCAAATTATTAATTTTTTAAATAGTAAAGAAAAATTAATAGAAAAAAAAAGGCGTATCAATATACTGGTATACATATATACATTTTAAGGTGTAAAAAAAAAAAGGGGTAAACAGTGTGTATATAACATATTATATATATATATATGCGCAATATATTTTGTACCTAGCAGTAGGTAGACTTGAGTTTAGTGTCTGTGCCGAATTGATGATTCCAGCTATTCTTATCATTTAAATAATCTTCAATTCTATAATAAGCCTTTTTGCTGAGTGAATGTTTAATGAAGGATTTAAACCTTTTTTCTGGCAAATTCAGCACGTTTTCAGGCAGTTTATTATAAAATCTAATACCACTTGCAACAAAAGATTTTGAGGTCTTGGCGAGCCGGTGCCTAGGTAGAATCAATTTATGTTTATTTCTAAGATTTACATCAGAGTAATCACTAAACTTTACAAATGTGTTTATATTTCTACGTACATACATTATATTTTCATAAATATATTGACACGCAACGGTCAAAACATTGATTTCTTTAAAAACTTCCCGTAATGAATCTCTGGAACCCATATTATAAATGGAGCGGATAGCTCTTTTTTGTAAAATAAATATTGCCTCAATATCGGCTGCTTTACCCCACAGCAATATGCCATACGACATGATACTATGAAAGTAACTAAAATATACTAGACGCGCTGTCGGTACATCAGTCATTTGCCTAATTCTCCTGACTGCGTATGCAGCAGAACTTAGTCTGCTTGCAAGTTTTTTTATGTGGGGGGCCCATTTCAAGCCTGAATCCAAGGTAATACCAAGAAATATAGTTTCATTGACAAAATCTAATTTATTACCATTGAGCATGATGTCCGTATCAACTTGACGTACATTTGGCAAAGTAAATTTTACTATTTTTGTTTTATTTGAATTTAATAATAAGTTATTGCAAGTGAACCAGTTTTGAATGGCAGAGAGTGCACCATTTACTTTGATAGCATTGGGACACTTGCGGTTAATATTGAAAATCAAAGAAGTGTCATCAGCAAATAGCACTGCTTGAATATCTGCCATGTTTTGGACCATGTAGGGGAGGTCGTTAATATAAACTAAAAATAGAAAAGGACCCAGGATTGAGCCTTGAGGCACCCCAATTTTCACGTTAGCACCATTAGATTTCACACCGTTAATGTCAACGGTTTGCAATCTATTGGCCAAATAAGAGGCAATCAAGTTTTGCGCATTATCTCTTACTCCGTAATGTTTTAATTTGAGCAGTAATGTCTGGTGGTCGACACAATCAAAGGCCTTTGAGAGATCGCAGAATACCCCGATAGCATCCTGCGACCCCTCCCACGCATTAAGGATATGCTTGACAAGAGCGACTCCAGCATCAGTGGTGGACATCCCGGCGGTGAAACCATACTGCTTATTATGAATAATATTGAACAAATTAAAATGCTGTTGCAATTGTCCAAGCATAACCTTCTCGAATATTTTGCTCAAAATTGGTAAAATAGATATTGGTCTGTAATTACCTGGTTCATGTCTTTCACCAGACTTAAACAAAGGTATCAATTTACTATATTTCATTAAATCAGGGAACAGACCAGTATCTACACAAGTATTAAAGATGATGGCTAAATGTGGAGCGATGGCGTCTATGACAGCATAAAGTGCTTTAATGGACATTCCCCAATGATCTTCAGTATTTTTAACATTGAGTTGTTTAAAAGTTCTAATAATTTTACAAGGGGAAATATATTTGAATTCGAAATCTTCAGCACAAGGCTCCACATTTTCCATTAACAATTTATTCGCACTATGAAGAGAGGAATTAAGAGAATCAGTAACTGTGATGGGGATATTAGTAAAAAAGTGTTCAAAGGCGTTTACAATATCATTCGTAGCTGTTATTGTACGATCATTATGTTTTAGGGAGCAGATGGTATCTCGTTGTTTTGGTTTTCCCGTCTCCTTATTGATAACATCCCATACAGCCTTAATTTTGTTACTTGATTCCGAAATCTTTTTCTTAATATATAAAGATTTCGCTTTTAGACAAACGGCTTTAAACATCTTTGAGTAATTTCTAACATAACTAACAAAATCAGTTTCGAATCTGTATGATTTTTGAGCGTATAGGTCAAATAATTTATTTCTGCTTATCAATATACCAGGAGTTGCCCAATCAATAAAGTTTAATTTATTATAAGATTTAATAGATTTTTGTTTAAAAATGTTTCCATATTCTTCAAGCAGAGACAGAAATAAATTATTATACAGCAAGTCAGGGTCGTCTACAGAGTAGTCCAAAAGTGTGAGCCTTTCCTTAATTACATTATTGAATTTATTCAGTTTATTTGAAGTTAAAGGCCTGCAAACAAAGGTCTGACTCACAATCTCGTCGGTAACATGTTCAAAGACTACAAGTTGGCCACAGTGATCGGAAGGCAAGTTGTTCACTATTGAACTACTGAGATGTCGACAATTACAAAAAATATTGTCAAGGCACGTGGCTGATGTAGCCGTAATACGTGTGGGTTCCAGAAAAATGTTCGATAAATTAAATGATTTAAATAGATTTATAAATCTAACACTCATTACTGAATCTACTAGTAAATCAATATTAAAGTCACCGCAAACTATTATGTCTTTTTTGGAATTAAAAACTTTTTTCAAAATGTTCTCCATTGCATTTTCAAATTGAGTAAAATCACCACTTGGTGGTCTATAAACGCATATCAATATACAATTCTTCAATTCAGCACAGGACACTTCAATAGTGCGTTCCACAGAGAGTCTGCTGATGTCCACCCGTTCCTTAGCTTTAATGCAATTTTTTAATAAAATTAATGAACCGCCTCTTATTGCAGTCTCTCTGTTGAAACAGCTAACTATTTTGTAATTACTTATATCATAAACCATTTCACATTTTTTGAGCCAGTGCTCAGTTAAACATAATATATCAACATTATGCTTATCAAGAAATAACTGTATTATAAGCTCGCTGCCGGGAAAGCCTTGAATATTTTGGTGTACAATAATCAGTTCTGAATGCTTTCCCGTTGTCTTGACAGGCAGTTTAAATCTGCAGTCATGTTTATGTTACAATTATTTCCTTCACAGGATGTCTTCAAAGTATTAATGGTATATGCTAGTAAACTAGCAATCTTATGTCTAAATAATAATGATTCATCGTCTCGAAAGTAGGCTTTTATACACTTTATCATCTTTATGCCGGCTCTACATTCATGCGAAGTTGTGCGAAAGAGAGTGTAGGAAGACTAAAGACGAAGTGGATTAAAAAAACCGTTCGCTTCTTCGTCCCAATTAACCTTTAGTTTTCATTTGTCTTTTTTTCATTGCACTTACATAGTATAAATAGAAGTCTCTTACGCTCTCTGTTCTCTTAGATATTTTAAACTACTCAACGGATTTTAGTGCAGTATTCAGCAATAGAAAGAGAAAGGTATATATGTGTAATACACATTAAAATTTTCCTAAATTTCCACGGGAAAGCGGGATTCACGCGAACGAAAATGCACGGGTTTCGTTAGTTTGCCCATAAAATTCAATTAAGTGCTCATTTTAAAAACTATACATGTACGTAAATTATATGCAGCTAGGTGGCAGCCAGTATTATGTATTATTTATATCGCCAAGCCCAACGTTGTACCAAATTAAACGTTTATGGGATAGCAGTGTTCAAAGAAAGTGAAACAGTTCCGGGGCAAACAATAAAATTGCTATGTCGAGTTCCGCGGCTGCGGGCGCGCGGAAGCAGTGACAACGACCCGATAAAGGCGATATTCCATTATCTCTTCGATAACTTGGGTCTATTTAATTAACGACCTCCGTGGCGTAATGGTTACCACGCCGGTCTACCACCAAGGAGGGTTCGTTTCCCGGTCGGGTCATGATGAAAAACTAACATTTTCTGATTGGCCTGGGTCAATATATCATTTCAATATATATTGTTAAGTTAGTATCCCATAACACAAGTCTCGAACTTACTTTGGGGCTAGCTCAATCTGTGTGATTTGTCCATATATTTATATTTATTTGATGTAGGTATTGAATTTTAGACTACACCTACAGCTATATAACTATGCACGGTAGGCTGGACGTATGTGAGGTCTGTAATAAAGGGTTACTCGATGCCTGTAATTACACTGCGGCTCCAGGACAGCTAACAACCCCCACAGACCCCACACATGCGTTATAATGTTAGTTAGAATATCTATATAATCTATCTAACATTATAACGCATGTGTGGCACAGCAGAGCAAGTCCGCACGCAGCAATAGAGTAGCGCCTATTTGTAGAGTTATCTTATACTTATAGTCTAACTATCTACCCACATAGACCGTCGACCTAGGTTATATTTCATACTAATCATTCTTGTTTTGACTATAAATAAATAATACAACACACAACGCTTCCTGGTCCCAAAGTAATCTTGGTATAACCTGCCAATGTAATGTTTACCAGACAATATTGTTGTAAATATAATACTTTTAATACATAGAAAACGACCAGACTCGAGACAAACACAAATGACCTAAATGTTTGCCCCGTGCGGTAATCGAACAGGCGCCCTTTGAGCGAGGCCCCATTAGTGCGTTGCGCTGCGTTGCGTCGTCGCAGCGTCGTCGCTGCGTCGTTTTCCATATATTTTTTATGACATGCCCCATTAGACCGTTGCGTTGTCACGCGCGACGTCTCAAATCGACGGACAAGAGACGAAGCGGGAGGGAGGGTGATGCGCTGCGTTCTCGGAGCTCCGCTGCGACGACGGACAGTGATCCATTGCGAAGGGTGAACTGAGATGCAGCTGCGACGGCGTGTCCTCCTCCTCTTGCGTTGCGTTGTCGCAGCGTCAACGCAACGCAGGTGTGGCGTACAATGCGTTGTTCCGTTGCGACGACGCGACGCAATGCACTAATGGGGCTTCGCTCTTTGGCGCCTTTATTAACGCACCACAAGACTATCGACGTGTTCCAGTGTTTTACTATAATAATATATTAATATTGATGTCAATGTGTTTATAGGAGTTTAACCTTTGCCCTCCAGAGTTACTATAATGCTTGTGACGCAATGGGCAGCTTTCGCGGACTACTCGGGCTAGTCCACGATGAACTTTAACCTGCACACTAATTAAATAGTCGTCCGTTACTTCTATCATTGCATTTATCTAGTGTCAAGTAACAACTTGTCGAAATAACTGTAGTTTAGGAATAAATCAACGATTCGAAAGGCGCATCACAAATGGCCAAGGTACTACAATATTTTATGTTTATAGTTTTCAAAAACTTTAGTTGATAATCGAGCTGAACTCAAAATTTTCGACATTATTGTATTGGGGTAACTTGTTAAAATAATGTAATTGATTAAAATAAATAAATAAATATTGTATTCCCGACTACTTAGGTGATATTGGAAGTGTGCAGAGCTGCTTGCTCCTGCATAATCCAGGCTGTCGCAATAGCGTTTCATTCAGGCAAATATAAAATTACCATTTACAAATAATTTATGAGTATAATGAAATCTATCAGTTCAACGAGCTTCAACACGACATATGTATGAAAGAAAGAAAAGAAATGGTTTATTTATTGTGTAACTTACATTTATGAACTTAAAAAAATAACTAACAAACATAAAATAATTAAAAAATGTAGATCAGACAACAAAAAGGCATCTGCTCAGCATGAACCGTGAGGTCGTCCGACTCCATGGCGCTGGTCTTCCGCAGATGCCTGTTTGCAATATAGCGCTACTGCATATATTGTGCTGCGTTGTCTAGATTGAAATAAAAATAAAATAAAATAATTTATTTCGCAAGTAGATTTACAGGAAATGCACGCCAATATTTTTAGAAACTTCTAGACAACCCATACGCCAGTGTGAATATACCGTAACGGGTCACAAAGCGAAACGAATTTGTAAATGAAAATTATGATTCCTAAGTCACATTTTATGTAGATACTCATTTTCGGTCTAACATAATACAATTTGCCATAATGACTTGTATCTAGAGAAACTTAGGAAGTGAAACGATTTCACTGGAGACCAGTAATTTTGCCATTAATGTGCTGTATAAGACATCAATATCAGTATAGATTAATTCAATAGTTTTCCTTTAATAATCAGTTACATTTTCTCTAATAGATGTATTACTTTTTCACGTAATAGACGTTAGCCGTTTCCTTTAACGCACTGATAAAAGTGGTAAACTTTACCCCAAAAATCATCCAAATGCGTCCACTGCCTATAACCCATACCGAGATTGTAATCTACTTTTTATTGTGTAATAATTTTAATAATAACAAGCTATAAGGTACCTACCTATTTGTAATGATTTAATTATACTTAATTGTTTTTTCATCATATGACATGGTAAACTTACAAGTCTTATAACCGACGACTGTGGAAAGATTTCGAGACAATTTGTTAAGTAGATCTAAAACCTTTATTTATTTATTTTTTATTGGGACACGGCATGGTATGTGACGCGAGCGTCTGCCAGATGGACGGCAGGTAACTTTATTAAGAGAATAGTTTTCATTCTGCATTCAGTAATACATTATTTATGCTACTTACATTTCTGAAAGAAAATCAAATGACCACTAGTAAAAGAATGTACTAATTGAATACCTATAATAATTACGTAATATTAATGAGACGATGTAACCTTCATCATTAAATATATTCATTAAAAGATCAAATTAACGCAAATGCAAACCATCTACATAAAACTCTGTACACATGTTTCGCGCTACATTGAACTCTGTATATCAGAGGACACGATGAATTATTGCAGTACCGCGATGGATAATGAAATATGACAAACACGCGTCAAATTCGCCCGTTCTGGATAAGGTCTTAATGTAAAAAAAAATTTTGTTGCAGAGAAAGGACAGTGCGATGTTCTTCAGTCCTCATCGGAGCTCTAGGGCTCTCACTCATCGCCCTGGCTGTGTATACCATAGTCCTCGTGCTCACAGAGTACAGGACCCCACGGCCGTGTCTTACGGAGGAATGCGTTGGAACTGGTGAGTGAATCTTAACCTTATAAGTACCTACCTATATCTTTTTAGTGTTCTTCGTATCCGACTTTTCGACCGAACTAAGCCTCCGTTTTCTGTCCGACACTCTCAGACAGTTTCAGAAACGCATTTTTAAAGTTTACACATTAAGTCCCTTTCAAACTAAAGAAGAAATAAAAAGATAGTTCGAGACATAATGTGGAATTAAATTTAAAATGTGTTTTAGAAACTGGCTGTTAGAATCATCTTTTCTTAACAATTCATCATAAGTCATAGAGGTGATTAAACGTACTCTGCCACGCTGCTCCAATGCGGATTGGCAGAGGCCAATGTTTTCAAACCGCCCTAAGGCCTCCGACTTGGCTTTACGACTTCATCTATCGAAAACAGCCGGGACCAACGGCTTAACGTGCCCGCACGGAGAAGCTCGAGATAAAGAAACCCATCCAAACACTGGCTAGGGTCGACGGCGCTTAACTTGCGTGTTCATATTAGAGTGCGACACACAGCGACGTTTTCGAAATCTTTTTCTTAACAATAAAATTGATAGTCTGAAATTGCGAAACAAATTTCTCTAGCCATCTGCTTGTGTAAGATTCAAATAAAATATTAAACTTTCTACTGTTACAAAACATACTTACTTGTTATCAGGAAATATTAGATCTTTCTAGTATAAAAGGTCAGGCTTTCTATTAAATACAACAATGTAACCACTGTCCACTGTGTAGTATACAAATTATTAAAGTTATTTAATTTTTTTATCTGCTGAGTTCCCAAGTCATAGTCATTCGGAAACACCGCAGGCGGGAGTTGGTTTATTATTTTAATTAAATGTGAGTACTCTGTTAATCCGCGTTGGAGCAGCGTGGCAGAGTACGCTTTAATTCCCTTCGATTAAAGGGAGACCAGTATCCCTGCAGGCAGAGGGATGATTATGGGTTGGTATGATATGACTGATTGAGGTCACGGAATATATCTTTATCTACTTCTACGTCCTAAATTATAATTATTATTATATTCGTTATGAAACTTTTATGTCAAAATTTTTATCTCATGTTGCTCACTCTCCCCAGACTCAAAGCATAATATTATTATATGTATCTGTCTATTACCCTTCAACCACCCGCAGTTGAGCGGCGGGATGGTGAAGGTATGCTCTAAACCCCCGGTGGAAAGGGTGGTCAAGGTGCAAAGGGTCAGTCAGTCTTTTAGTCGGTATGCCCTACTAGGCGGAGACCCACCCTCGTCGCTACCCCAAGCGGCGGGATATGCAGTATAATGCATTTTACTAATTTAAAAAAAGATATTCTCTTAAACTCTAAACAAAGTCCATATGCTAGTAATGACATGAGTGAGAAAAGATAAAGGGTTTACCACTTTTATCAGTGCACTAAAGGAAACTTTAAAACGGCTAAGGGCACTCTATTACTTGAAAAAGTAATACATCTATTAGAGAAAATGTAACTGATTATTAAAGGAAAACTATAGAATTAATCTATACTGATATTGATGTCTTATACAGCACATAAACTACCTAATATGTCTATATGTCATATAGGATAGTTTTAAATCCCGTATATCATTCCAGGAACGGTAACAACGAAGGAAAACACGGGTATCAGCTAGTTAGGAATATAGCCTGAAACTTGTGTAATTAACGCTAAAATGTTTTTGTGCAACTCGTTAATAATACGATAAAATGCAAAGTACCTGTCAAAAGTCCGCAAGTTCACGGTCGCGAGCTTATTTCCATACAATTGAGATGCCAATTAAAGCTCGTGCGAAAATAAAGAACTGTAGACGTTAATTCACAAACTAATTTAGCACAAAAAATAAACTTTTTGAATTTATATTAAAATAATTCTTATTATTTTCAAGTCAAGGACTTATCCTTAATCCTTGACGATCTCCGTGGCATAATGATTACCATGCCGGACCACCACCCAGGAGGCCCCGGGTTCAAATTCCGGCCGGACCATGATGAAAACAAACTTTTTCTTATTGGCCTCGGGTCTTGGACGTTTATCCATATTTGTATTTGTAGTAAAATATAGTATCGTTGAGTTCTCTTCACACAAGTTTCGAACTTACTTTGGGGCTAACTCAATTTGTTGATTTGTGAAAAAAAAGGACTCATACTACGTTGTACTATTTATTATTCTGTGCTCATACTCACATATATTATAAGATAAAATTTGACCAGTACTTGGCAACGGCAACAATCCATTAATAGTTCCGGTATTTATTCATGTGTTAAACCCTCAAACTTCATCCAAATAGTTTCCTATTTGTGTGTATGTAATTATGGTTGTGGGAGAGGTCGATGTGTCGCACTCTAAAACGAATACGCTAGTTAAGCAACGTGAACCCACATAGAGCTTACCCGTTACAACATTACAAACTTTACATCTTTATAATTAGTAATATCAGTTGGAGTAAGACTACCAACGGGGAAAGACTACCAGTTTTTATTTTATTGAATACTAGTGAAACCCGCGCAACTTCGTTTGCGTATATTTATTTATGCACAGCAGCGCCATCTATATCAGACTTGATCAAATCCTACGGGAATCGCGTACTTATCGAGAAAAAAGCACCCTATGTTTTAATCCAAGGTATCAGCTACCTACATACCAAATATCATAAATATTGGCACAACCATTTGAGCGTGAAGAAGTAACAAACATGCACACAACTTTTTCCATTATAATATTCATAGGATAAACTGTTTTGAATGCACTTATGGTAAATACATTATATTAATATTTTTTATCTTAGATCAGTGTTTTACTCAAGCGTAAACAAGATTTGTTTTTTTGGAGGAAAATATTTATTTAATTATTGACCACAATATGTACACAAAGTACTGATAATGTTGTTAGTCTTACACCTCAAAAGATCTTATAGATTAAAATAAAATATAAAAATGATCTCTTACACAAAACAATTTTCGCACACCATCCTCATAACGAACTAATTTTCATTACACATACATATTTATCTGATGTCGCATTACATATACCTATTGTAATTATTTATATAATTTCACAAAGTATGTGCATTCCTATTTGCATTTATATAAGAATGCAAAAATGCAATTAAAGGCGGCCATACATTAACGCGGAATGTATCATCCGACCCATAAACGTAAAGAATGTTAATGTTAATACTAACACGTGTTGACATTATTATGAAAAAAACATCATAATTAACATGTTTAGATCATCCATAACATTGTGATAATTATATGGAAATATATCAAAACATATTAAAATAAATAATCCACTTATTACCGATGCCATGACTACTATAGGTATAGGTAAAAAGAGGAAAGATTTGATTGTTTTTTGTTTGTTTGTTTGCATTGAATAGGCTCCGAAACCACTAGACCGATTTCAAAAATTCTTTCACCAGTAGAAGCTACATTATCAGGGAGTGACATAGGCTATAGCTTTTCCCGAAATTCAATGTGGTTCCCACGGGAACGGGTGCGGAACTTCACGCGAACGAAGTCGCGGGCAAAAAAGCTAGTTATAAATATAAATTCATAATCCGTCAACTATTTTCCCATGGGATCACCTCTAACTTAATATAAAAAAAAAACAAAATCTCAGACTTTACGTACGTTGTCTCAATATAAAAAATAAAAATAAAAAAGCCTAAATATTTTTAAATTTTAATGTAAAACTAATAAGTTTATGAGGTCGTAAGGGGTAATTTCTGCTTCACAATTAAAACCAATTTTGAAAATTATATTACCAATAAAAAATGAAATAAAAAGTCACTTTTGAGTGTCATTGGCTATAAATTGTGCCAAGAATATTGGAACGGATTACAGATGATAATTTAGATTAGATTCAGTAATTACGTACGAATATTAAAGTATTTTAAGTACCAAGAAAATAAAATTATATACGAAAAACTAGGTTGAGACGACTCTATAAAGACAATAATATATTTTAATGATCTTCAATGAATATTAATGATTAGCTCTTAAACACTTAGCACAGCTATTAGTCTAGATTGACAGGTCACAATAAAATTATGTTAGGTAGTCATAATTTAATTGCACGTGCAGTTAAACTGCGCCATTTTCACGAGAAAATGCGTTACAAATGCATAAGTTAAACATATTTTTATTTCCCACTGCGCATTGATGTGCGCAGTTTAGTTATATAAATTAATTTGTTATTGATAAATCAATAATATCTGCATTATGTTGTGTTTATGATAAAGTGAACAATGTGATGTAATCAATAGATTAATGTAAAGTTTATTATAGATTTAAGAAGACTAGTATGAAAGCATACAGTTTACTAACGCCACGATTGTTTATTTATTTATTTATTTAAACTTTATTGACCACAATATAAGGGTACAAAAGGCGGACTTAACGCTAACAGCATTATCTACCAGTCAACCTTTGGGTAGTGCAGATATACATGATTGTTCAAGATTTGGTTCGTTTTTCGGGGAATTAAATAAATATTTTTTGAAATATCAAAAGATATGTTATAAATTTGTATTCATGAGAGTTCATTAACGATAAAATAACTTATAATATGTAAAATATATATTTTTTGCCTGATACCCACATTACAAGTAGGTTTAAAGTCTTAAGCTCACGCTACACGGTATAAAACATTCCTCTGTAAATATTTAAAGCTAATTTAAAACAGTGAAGACACTGGTTTCGTTCTAAGTCTTCTAGTCGAAACTTGTTTTAAATCTCCATTTCAACCCAATGTTTTAACCGCGTAGGCTTTACTAAACGTTGTGTGAAAATAGATATTTATTTCTTTATCATCTTTACAGCTTCAAGAATCCTACAAGCTTTAAACAAAGACGTGGATCCTTGCACAGACTTCTATGAATACGCCTGCGGTGGCTGGATCAAGAAGAATCCAGTCCCTGACTGGGCCACCTCCTGGGACCAGTTAGCGAAACTTCGAGAACAGCTGGTGTCAGACCTGAGGGAGCTGCTTGAGGCCAAAGATGAGGAGGGCATGCCGCAGAGCGTGCTCAAGGCAAAAACACTTTATAGAACGTGTGTTGACGTGGGTAAGAGGCATTTGTGTTATCTCATCTGTTGAAAGCTTTTCTATTTCCGCTTATTGCTTGGCGGCAGAATTGGCTGACATTTAAGTATCAATTTAATATATTTATAATAATTAATCATACTACCCACTGTTACTAATTTGCATGCCTTTTTTGATAAGCGAAACATAATGTACTCAACTCACTTTAACTTTGAAATTGTTACCTAAAATACCATGTTTTGAGCAAATAATTGATTGATTGATTAGTATTATATTTTCATTAATCATTGATGTATGTAGTGTAAAAAACGACAACTCGTGTGAACTCTCGACTTTAATCGGTGTATGGTGTAGAAAAAATTTAAATGGCTAGTTATCCTTAAACCTCAGTATACTCATTAGGAACATCAGACATTATTAAAAGAACCTAGAGAGATGATAAAAGTTATTTAATAGGTCTCAATGCACCGTATGAGTCAGATCGCTCTTTACAAGTAAAATAATACTAGGTACTTTTCCACAGAAAAACTAGAAAAGGACGGAATCAAACCGATCGAAAATATCCTTGCTAAGTTGAATCTTCCACCAACACCTCCTGCAGAAAAGGGTGGGAATTTCTCCTGGACGTTATCAGCAGGTCTTGGGCGCCGAATGTTGGGTTTGAACGTCCTGCTCAGTGTCCAGGTGGCCGAGGATGTTAGGAACACCAGCCGGAACAGAGTTGTGGTGAGTAGCATATGACCTACTAAAACTATAGATCTGATTTAGATTGAGAAAAAAATACCCCCGGTGTTGCAAGATCCATAGGCTACGGTTACTGCTTACCATCAGGCTGGCCATATGCTTGTTTGCCTCATTAGCGGTATAAAAAATCAAGATTTATAAAGCGATGAAAATTGAAAACAAATCAATGAAAGGGTCTGTTGTCTTTTCTGGATTGAAGTCAGTTAATCAAAATCGAAATCTTAGCAGAAACATACATAAAATAAAAACAGCTCATTAGCAATCGATGCAATCCGATATAATTCGTATTAAAGGCAATGCAATGCAGATGATTCGAGGGAACTGTTACAAGGACTCAATTTTCAATAAAGCCGGCCATAGGAAAAACATGAATGGCTGAATTCTATGCAACATTGTAGACTAGGAGCTCTGTCCTAAAAAAACGGACGGGTTGCACTCCGGGAGTGCCGGATTGCATCAATTACACGTTAAGTCTCAAGCTATCTTTTTTCCATAATTTAATATGAACTTTTTTGTGCAACTCACAGATAGTAAACTAAACATTGTCGTGACATTCCGAATACATAGTAACTAATAATTTCTGCGCCGGATTCTCTTCTATCGTGATACGGTGACCCCGAGTGCTGAAGGCAATGACGATGTTCAATTAATGATAAACGAACGGCACAATTAATTTATACACACTGAAAATCATTGTCATCGTACAGTGGCTTGTAGTAAATATTCTTCTTCTTCAGTTGAATTAGAATTAGCATTTCTTTTGAATCCACATTATATGTTGATTACATTACACATGACGCTATAATTATCATTGCATTGTGTCAAATTTAACATAGCGTTTATACTCAAATCTTATATTTTTATTCTCAGTATTTCCAAAATCATATCTTAACGTTATTGTATCGGGAACACAGGTTCATTCTGTGATTGTATCAATGAGTTTATCAGAAAAGTCTACTTATGATGTACCACAAGGATCAATTCTTGGCCCCGCCCCATAATAGTTGCGTTTTTAGTGGTACAAATAATATGTATAATAAATGATAAGTAAATTACTTAACAGACTTTTTCTTCTTTTTGAATCTTTATTTCCACAGATCGAACAAGTGTCACCAGGGTTCAGCGAGAGGTATCTCCTGAAGCCAGAGCAGTTCTCACACGAACTGTCGCAGTACCAGAAGTACATCAAGGATATGATCAGCATCGCAGATCCAGGGACTGATGCCGGGGGCTTTGCTGATGACATTATTAACTTTAGCAAGAGTCTTGCTAAGGTGAGTCAGCTAAATTACAACAATGATTTTTATACTAACTATTTACCAGACACCAGAAACTAATTTGACAACCTAATAAACTACTACATAACAACATTAAAATTTAACTAAAAACTAAAAGTAACATTAAAAATTAAACTATATTTACCTACCTTAATTAAGACAGTGACATTATAAAGAAGATACAAACAAAAATTATACAATTTTACACAATTAACTTTATAGTAGAATAGATAAATATAACGAACGGTCTTGCGCTGCCTTCATCCATACCGACTTCCCGCGGCCGCGACAATGTCGTCGGACCGTCGTGTGGGCCGTCCTATGTCCAGCAGTGGACGTCTGTCGGCTGATATGATGATGATGATGATTATAGATAGATATATTGGTTTTTGACCTCCAGCATGAATTCAATTTTATATCGGAAACACAGTTGCAATATCAATTAAAGACTGCGTCGGTGTTACACAAGTCACGTTTGCAGTTTTCAGAGCACCCTAGTTCTGTAAACAAATACTTATATAACTATAATTGCCTTATTCAATTACAGTTAAATGGTTTAAACATATTATTATATCCTTTTTGCGAAGTAACGTTCAAATCTGAATCTGTAACTATTAATTTACAAAACGTGACCAACAAACACGAGTAGATTTAAAAAGCAATAAAAGTAATAATATTATCAATGTTTGTGCTTTGTCACGTAGGAAAAATCATTTTAATAATAAAATTATAAAAGATAATTCTAATAGACAATAAGCTCACATTGCTAACGTGTGACACGTTTGCTGTAGATTATGACCCCGGTTGAGGTGCGACGAAGTGGTACCCACCTGTTCCATGAGGTGAGCGTGCAGCAGTTCGTGCAGGGCTCCAGCGGCGGACCCGTCCAGTGGAAAGAGGTAAGGCCTTAGGCCAATTATATTATACTATTTTACCAGGTCTTGAAATTTCGATCCTTGAATCCATTGTTTCGATCCCTCTGCTCTGTGGATCCTAGGACACTTTTTTTACACTTGAATTCCTCGGTGGATCCAAGGAAACTTTTAATTCCACTTGAATCCCCCGGTGTATCCTAGGTCACTTTTAATTCCATCTGAATTCCTAGGTTTGAAATTGACTAATTAGGGATGGTTATCCAAGTGGAAGGACGTAAAACCCTTTACTCTCACAAAAACTTTTTGTATATCGATTTAATGAATACTTGCATTTTTCTGTTAGCACAATTGGGAGCAGTACCTGACCTTGGTTTTCTCCAACACCAATGTGACGCTGCACCCGCACCAGGATCGCATCATAGTGATGGATCTGCCGTATCTGCAGAAGCTGGCTACTTTACTTTCCGAAACTAATCCTGTCATTGTCGGTAGGTATCAGACTACCAAGAAATATCTCACGTGCTAGCCATGAGTCACCTGTTCTCAACAAATATTATTTTCTTTAATAATTCTTTATTTATTATTCGTTTTTACGAAATGAAATGAAATGAAATTAAATCGTTTATTTCAGAAATTAGACCTTCACAGGCACTTTTTCTTGTCATTTACAATTTGTATATATGTATAAAGAGAATAAACTACGTAATAAACTACGTACTACGATGCCCGCCATGTAACGTATTAGTTAGTAAGTATACGTAATTGTTTGAGTTTGAAATTTCACTGTTTAAATGAAAATTGGAAGAGAAGATCCTTTCTTCTTCAGATGAGAAGACCATAATACGCGTTTCCATTGTACTGGTGAGTGAGATAACGAGAGAGCTGTAGATACCTACCTAATATACATTTTTATTCAGATAACGTTAAAATAAGGTAGGGTTGTAATGACCTATTCAGCATTCAAGAATCTTCCTTAGAACGCTGATAAATACTAGAAAGTGATACTTTTCTGCGTTTGTGACAGTAAAAAAATCTTTATTTCAGAACGTTTCCTATGGTGGAGCGTGTTCTCAACGGTAGCACCGATGACGCTATCATCATTCCGGGACCTTGGCTTCGAGTTTTCGCGAGCGGTCTTCGGGCTGCAGCAGCGCACTCCACGCTGGAAGAGCTGCACGGCCAACGTCAACGCCAATTTCGGGGTGGCGCTCAGTTACCTCTACGTTAAAAGGCACTTTGACCAGGATTCTAGGAAGAAGGTACAATTTATTCTTAAAATTCTCCTTGATTTTCTTTATTTGGCTTCAAGATTATATTTTAAAAGAAATCATCTCCCCGCCCTAAGATATTCAACCCCACGTCCCAGTCGCAGTTCATGATTACATGATTCAAATCTACTTCTTTTTGACCTGTCTCTCCAATCAGTTTGGGACAGTCAGTTGTTCTTGCTTCGATGAAACAGCTCAGCCGCTTTGATTAAAAATATTTCTGCTAGTATAAAGACTATTTCTTATTAATTACTATTAAACGTTTTCAGGCGATCGAGATGGTTGAGGATGTTCGTGAAGCGTTCGCTGCAGCGGTCCAGCAGCTGGACTGGATGGACGGCAGCACTCGACTGAAAACTCTTCGCAAGTTGAAGGGCATTCGTAACTTCGTGGGCTTCCCTGCCTGGCTGCTGACAAATGAGCAACTTGATAAGCACTACAAACATGTACGTTATACTTAATTATTATCTGTGCTCTGGTTCGATTTTCTTTACCCCTTCCCTTGAGGTCGGCGTTCTATCTTCTTTTATGTCACTGAATAGCAAACAAGCAGATGTGTGTACAATGGCACACCTAAAAGGTGAAACGGGGCTGTTTGACTACTTATAATCTTTAATCTACGTGAACGATGTTCAAATTTAAAAGTTAAATTAAAATGTCTATTACATACTTATTATATTCCGTTTCACAAGATTTCCAGTGAAGTGAGATATAAAACTCACTGGAAATCTTGTGTTTGAATTAGCTTCAGGACAAGCTCACCACGCATTCTCACCGTTGTGTCTCCTGTATAGTTTGAATTAGTTTGTCAAATTTTTAAGAGCTTTTGAGCCAAGTACATATTATTATAATGGAATGTAATATAATATGATTTGCAGGCAGAAGTGGTGGAGGGAAGTTTATTCGACACATACTTGAAGCTTACGTGGGCCGCGGTGAAGAAAACTTTGGAATCACTCAGGGAGAAGCCAGACAGGAATAGGTCCGAATTTTTTAAAATAAAATTCACCATTACAGCCATGAATTTTTTATGCAAAATATAAATAATTAATTACTACTTTAGAATATTACGATTTAGCGATTGACTAATAAGTAAGTAGTTTAACTTTGGTATAAACTTTATTAAATCTAATAATTTCCATTGTCCATCGAGTGATGTAAAACACTTTGTCCATCCCACTAATTTTAGACGCGAAAGTTGTGTATATGTTTGTTACTCCTTCACGCTCTAATGGCTGGGCCAATTTTTATGATATTTCGTATGTAGGTAGCTGATACCTTGGATAAACAGATTCGGATACTTTTCATCATGAAAAGTACCCGATTTCCGTCGAAATTGGTCAAAAGTCTGATATAGATGGCGCTGCTGTGCATAAAATTAAACGCGTGTAACAATGCGTACAGCATCTAGTGTGTCATAATTGTTCAATGTCAACAAATGGTAAAATATGTAAGGATTAGAAAGGTGGACCACCGGCAAGAAAAGTGCCCGTGGTCCACCTAGGTGAACTAACGACCGATACGGAAAATAAATAAAATGGAAATCAAATCGCGTACTAATTTCTACTTTTAACATTTTTTCCGCAGATGGGTGGCTACAGCGACAACAGTAAATGCATTTTATTCAGCCACACTTAATTCAGTCAGTAAGTAAATTAAACTTTAACATTTTTTTGAACAGGCAACCAAATGAATGAGGTAACCAGTGCAGGATATTTGTCAATAATATAAAATTGTATTTATATTTTTCAGCATTCCCCGCTGGTATATTACAGCCGCCGTTCTATGGAAATGGAATTGAGTAAGAGCAAAACATTAACAGTTTTTGAAACGCTTTTTAATTTTAATTCCACATTAAGTCTCACGCCATCTTTTTTTCTTATTCAGTTTAGACAGTAACAGCTATAATTTTAATGTGTCAATAATTTTAAAAATGTGTTTCAGACATTATTTTTCACAAAATGACCGTCGCGTCGTCCGTTAAGATATTTTATTGTGGAAATTATTGTTTTCAGGGCGATTAATTACGGTTCAATTGGTGCCATAATGGGTCATGAAGTGACTCATGGTTTTGATGATCAAGGTAAGAATGAAGTTATTGTTAGGTATATAAGTTTTATTTTATTCATTAAACGAAGAGAATAAATGCAAGTAGGTAAACACATTTTTAAAACTTTCAAGTAGATAATAATAATATAAACATAATAAAATTAATATAATAACAATAGAATCACATGTGATAATTTTCTGTTAGGCTAATTATGAAAAAATATTATAGACAAAATCATTCAAAAATTTACAATTTCTCTGAGAAGGTTTACCCCTTGTTTCCCTCCCTAGTCCTTAGAAAATGGCCTTAGCTTTAAGCTGGCGCTACACGGTTTAGAACATTGCTTTGATAAAGAGATTTAATACAGTGTAAACACAGTGGTTTCATACCAAATATTCTATTCTTGACAACACTTGTTTTTAACCGTGTGTAGTAACCGTGGCTTTACTTTTTGAAATATGTTGGTATTCAGGTCGCCGCTACGACGAGGAGGGCAACCTGAAGCAGTGGTGGAGCGCCGCCACGCTGGAGCACTACCACGGCAAGGTGCAGTGCATCATCGACCAGTACAGCCAGTACCACATGCCGCAGCTGCCCAACTACACGGTAATGTCATGCATTTTTATGTTTATTGGTAACAGTTTTCATGTAAAGGTTTTCTTAAAGATTTCTTGCAATTTTTGCTGTTACCAATAGTTGTGGATTCGGATCCCGCAAAAAAAAATATATTTATGTTTGAACTGCTTGGGTCCCCCAATTCTTGTAACAAAAACAATTTCAATCTCATCTCAAACTTACGCACTATCTCGCTCAATTTCTATTTTGTATGAGTGAGATATCGCTTGAGATTGGCATGACATTGTAACTGTTTTTGTTACGAGAAAGTTAGACCAACCTTCTAGTTGGGGTGTAAATGTTTCTTATATATGTTAATTGCACTTACAGAAAAAGTATTTATAGCTTTTCCCCGCGGCTTTGCTCGCGGAAACAACCCATAGCGCGACTTGTGGCGCCATCTGTTGGCCGACATCGCAATTGCAACGCCATCTATAATAGAAAAAATATTTTCACATTGGACACTACACATGACATACTTTCACGGGATAAATAGTAGCCTATGTTGGGCTCTGTACTCCTGAAAATATGTACCTATACAAATTTTCATAATGTCAGCCGATTAGCCGTGAAGGAATAACAAACACTCACTTTCTCATTTATAATATTAGTATGATTTATATCCATAGTATTTCATATCCATTAATGAATGTTCTTGTATGTTGCAGGTGCACGGGTTCAACACGCAGGGCGAGAACATCGCGGACAACGGCGGGCTGCGCGCGGCGCTGAACGCGTACTCGCTGTTCTCGAAGCGGCGGCCGGCGGCGCGCACCGCGCTGCCCGGCCTGCCGCACCTGGCGCCCGAGCAGCTCTTCTTCCTGGGATTCGCGCAGGTAGCTAACTACGACCTACGAGGGTTTCATGCTTTTGTTTCAAATTGCTGTCTTTCACGTAGTTGCTAAGCAGGAAAGTCGTTTCAATACTTCCTAATATCTATCTGATTAAATTCGTTGTGAGTTCCAAGACAGCTGTAGTCTCTCCCAGGACGTCAATAAGCTTCATTGCTTATTGTCAATCTGAGGTCGCCGTTGTTGATCCTGGCTATACAGGAGACACAGCGGTGGGAATGTGTGGTGGGCTTGTCCCGATACTAGCGTATTGTGCATTCATATTTTCCAACATTTTTTCAGATTTGGTGCGGTAACTCTACGATTGGCGCGCTCAAGTCCAAAATGGTGGAAGGCGTGCACAGTCCCAACAAAATTCGAGTGATAGGCACCCTCAGCAACTCTAAGGAGTTCGCTGACGCGTGGAAGTGTCCTATGGGATCGCCCATGAACCCCGAACACAAGTGCATATTGTGGTGATAAAGTGATAATAGCCAAATAGTACACAATATGGAAGTAATAACTGTTACGGTCGTGGTCCACCTGCTTAGTTCACCCGGATGGACCACGGGCACTTTATCTTGCCCGTAGTCCACCTCAAGATCACAAATATATCTACTTCACTTGTTACATTTTTGTAGCAAGTTTCTCATAAGTCCTAATTGCCTATCTGCAAGATAAATTGTCAAAATATATCTGTCGATTAGTTTGACAGAAATAATAATAATACCAATTTCTTAAGTAGTTGGCATGACATGATTATGATATTGACATACTTTTGGCATGAAATGTAGTCACTTTGATATCACATGTGGTCACTTTAACACTTGTAGTCAGTTTGACACATATAGTCACTTTGACATCACATGTACTCACTTTGACACGACCACGACTTTTTTTTTAATTTGTCGATAATAAAATAATACAAGTGTCCATATTGTGTACTAGGCCTTAGATGTAAGTCGACCAAAGACAATATACTATTATAGGTTACCGTTATGTTACCGCCTTAGCGTTTACGTGTACAAAAGTGTATTTTTATGTACGTAAGGATGCACTTGTTATATCGACAAATTAGTATTAATTTACAAAAGATTTGTGGCCCTAGACATTGTCATGGTTTAGCTAAAGTTATTTTAACCGACATACACGGACGTCTTGTAGCAGTCTGGATGAACTGCTTCAAGCTGCGACTGTATAGTGAACCGTAGTCTTCTACACATATATACGTACCGCTGGAGCAGTTGCAACTGCTTCGGGCAGTCGTGCAGTCAAAGCTTCAAGCTGTTGACTAAGACTGCAAAAGATCGATGATTCCGTCGACATTGACGATCGCTAGGAAACTGAAGTCTAGGGCCTAAAGTTTTGAAGTGAGATTCTATTTATCTACTTTCTTTAGTCAACCTCAAAAGTAAAACTAAATTATTAGCTTCATATTTTATAAATCATATTGAAATTAAAAGGTATTAACAAAATAATATGTACAAAGACGCCATTTTTATTTTGAGGATGACTGAATTCTGAGCATATAAATATATTAGCCATGGGGTACGTGACCACTGACGCGGAGCTGGGCGGAGCGAATCATGACGACCAAATGGTAGTGCTCGAAATCGCTTCACTCGGCTCGGCCCAGCTCCGAAACACCCCTAAAGGTTCATCAGTGGAACTATTCTCGTAACAGAAACACTTAAACTCTAGGCTCAATCTCAAGGGCTATTTTTCTCGTGTACAATATAAAACGAGCGATATAGTTTTATTAAAAGATATGGCACAAATATTTCTTGTATGATTGAAGATAATTAATAAAAAAAATAGTTTATTAATTAAGCTGTGAGGGTCTGAATCTGGCATCGACATAAAAGTAAAGACACGCTGTCCGGTACTGACATTTTGGTCCGGTATTGACAATTTTTATTTAACAGGTCGTTTTTTGTCTTTTTAACAATTGTTTTTTGTCAATTGTTGTCAATTGGACACCACTGCTTCTCTCGCTCGCAACTGACTGAAGGGTGGTGGTGTGCATGCGCACCATCGCAATGCCGCAAAATGTCAGTACCGGACAGCTTGTCTTTACTTTTATGTCGATGAAATCTGGTGGTATTTTATACTTTTCAGCAGGGCTGAAACATTATCTAAGAACAATGTGAACCTACTCTCATATGTGAAATAATAATTATATATAGACTTTTTAATTGACTAATTGCATTTCTAATATTATGGAGGACCAATAAGCGTCTCCCAGTGAGAACATTTATTTTATAAGATGTATTTTATAACCAAGGAATTGTGATTTTATATATTTTTGATAACCATGCATGTTGCAATTTATACTTATTATTAAACAACCAGAAATATTAAACAAAATCTTGAATAATTTATACTTTACAAACTTATCAAGAATTAAATGAAAATAAAAGCACTATTAAGTTTGTACTACAAAGGTTTTCAAAGTTTACGGTGTAAAGCTGCACAAAACGCTTTTTGCGTTACCGAGAATGGCATCACCTCTGACGCGAGCTGGGCGGAACGGATCGTGAATTGGCCAACGGTAATGCTCGAAATCTTCACTCCGCGTAATTTCGATTAGTGCGATCGGTTGTATCATGATCCGCTTCACTCCGCTTCGCCTAGCGTCAGTGGAAACGCACCCTTAGTACCAGAAACAAGTTCGGTTGTCAATAATTGTACAATACAATACAAATTAATGAAAATTATAATCCACAACTATTAATATGAGTATTTAAATATTTCTGGTTGTTTTAAATGACAACAAACGTACATTCCAGCGCATCTCAAAATTATAAAGACAAATTATTTATTAAAAAATAAATAAAAAATGTTTATAAAATATTTAGTGATTTTTATTTTTTTCTTATATACGGAAATTGGTACACTGGCGCTGAATTTTTGGTACCTTCTCTTATTAATTTAGGTTTTAATACTTTAGCATCTTGTAGATGTCGCTTCATCTCTAGTTTCTGTTGGATTATGGTTAACTCTTTCTCCCTCTCTATTCTCTTTTCAATTTCTTGATACATCTTCTTTTTCTTCTTTTCCATTTCTTTAACAACCTGAAATATGAAAACCAATGAGTTTTTCCCATTCCCATCATATCAACCCATAATCATCCCACTGCAGGGATACGGGTCTCTCTTCAATCGAAGGGGACTAGAGCGTAATCTGCCACACTGCTAAAATGCGGTTTGCAGAGGCCGGTGTTTTCAAGCCGTCCGAAGGGCAACGATTGACATGCATTGTCTAAACGACAGTTGCTTACAATTTTTGAAGGACAAATTATTGCTCCCACCTCCCACTAGATTGCAATTATTGCTCTTGAATGTACAGGAAACGGACGTGGCGTCATCTAAATGGGTCCTTATTCACAATAAAATTATTTCTACTCCTTTTTAATGCAAAATAAACAAATCTAAGAGAATAACCTGCTCATTTAGCTCCGGCAACTGCATTTTATCCAGATCGGCGAGTCTTGGTCTGTTTGATTTCCGCCCCAACAACTTGGGATGTGTGTCCAGCCTTTTGGCCAAGTCAAAATTCTTCTCTTCCCCTTCATCCACAAAGAACACATGTGTGTTTGGCGTCGAGTCTGCTACATCAGTCATATGGAGTTGAGACTAGAGAAAAAATAATGAAATAAATATGTTATCTTTGTGCGTGAGGTGGATCAAAAGTCGGTCCCGAGCAGACTCACACAGAATAAATATTCTTGCCATGACGTCTTATAGCAGTCCAAAGCCGAGTAAGTGAGATAAGCACAATATTATGATGCAAGGCAACATCTCATTTACTCTACAGTTTATAAATTGTTATAACACGTTGTGGTAACTCCCTGATCACTCAATGCTATCTTGCCCCAATAATACTAGTGGATTATTTATGCAAGTCCCATTATTCTATACAAAAATCCCTTCTCAATGTTCAATTAACAATGTTCAGAATATAATATTTTTTTCTAATTCCAAAAAAAAGTACAGAAATATAATATTTTCTAGAAAAAAAAAGTAAGACTTAAGTGCGAAAGTATTTCTTGTAAAACTACTTGCAAAATAAATTATTTTATTTTATTTTAACACATCTATCCGAAAACTCAGGGTAAGCAACACCAGATCTACGGAGACAAAACAAACCTGAAGCCTATTGATTGATCTACTCTCGATGGTTCTCTTCATGTTAACATACTTGATGTCCTGGGAACTCATGAGCTTCAACCGTTCTTCTGTATCCTCATCATCCTTCTGCAGTTCATGGTGTACCTGAAGTTTATGTTATAATATTTTAAAATTACAAAATGTATTTGTCTCTTTATAACAATATCTATAATATACTAACAAAAGCCTAGCAACTTTGTTTCCGTGTCTCCCACTTTCCTGTGAGAATTTCAGAAAATCCTTGTATGTTTTATACATATACACCTTCGTCTTGAATAACTCTACCTGCTGTTGCTACAAATTGCATTAAGATCCGTTGAATAGTTAAATCAATACATATCTGTTGATACATCAAACAAAACAATACTTTTCTGTAATTACCAGTTTTGTTATTTAAAATTTTTTAAATTTAAATTAATCATATCTTAAACACAAGCACTAAATAATACAAGAATAACCTGGTAAGATAGGTTAAGGTTAAAAATCAAGTGTTTATCTGTGTCATATTTACCCCTTTCTTCACTCTGGAATTGATCATATGAAAGTAGAATTCATCAGGATTCTTATCAAGTGTGCGTTTGCGCAATAGTTTGAGCGTTTGCCCTTTCTCATGGTAGTCTTCTGCACGTTTCTTGTAGTCTTTCTTCTTTTCTAGGAGCCCTAGATGCTTCCTAGCGGCCGGCTGGTGCCTTTCTTTGTGGGTTTTTTGATTAGCCTTTGCGGCTTTTTTCCACGAAGACATTTTTATATTTTCACTAATATAATGATTTTCTTAATATTAAAATTTACCTAATTATTAATTTAAATAAATATAAATTCACACGAAATGCCAAAACTATTCGATTCCACGTGTAGTTGACGTTTGATTGACATGACATTGACATTTTGAGGAACGTCAGATTACATGACGTATAGTGATGCCGGATACACTAATTGATTGTCTTGTCGATTAAACATAATTTATACTAATAATTTATTTTCCTTTGAAAAAACTGAGTGATTATCAAGCGCCCAGGTGTGAAGAAATATGCAGATTATCCATTTTCAAAGAGATTAATTTTGGTAACACACATCGTTTACGTAACCGCATTTTAGAAAAGACTTAGGTAACCTACAGAGAGCATATGAGACATTACATTTACATCTTTGCATCTCCTTAATTGCAATCTGTGAATGCAATACGCAGGTTA
This sequence comes from Endotricha flammealis, assembly GCA_905163395.2. NCBI lineage: Eukaryota > Metazoa > Arthropoda > Insecta > Lepidoptera > Pyralidae > Endotricha > Endotricha flammealis. Next base: position 1,128,236 of record LR990858.1, on the reverse strand, counting down.
TATAGCCCTTATATTTATTGTCTACGTTCTAAACTAAATACATGTATCGTGTATCGTAATTCCCACAGCTAATAAGTACTAGACGTTCTTAAAATGTTTAATAATTTGATTATCAAAAGAAATATAAATTCCAAGGCACTGAATAAGCCAACTCCTAAAATCATATTAAATACTCCTCCCAGGGAAGCTAAAACAATTAGACCATAATTTAAAAAAATATTCAAAATAAAAATCTTTTACTTTAAATCGAAAGGAACAATAATACTAACACAGCAAAGTTACCCATGATTCCGTTGGAAGCAGAGTAAACATTTTAGATTTGCTCAGGCGTTGACGCAAATGAACTATCATTGATGTTTTTATGTCTAAATCGGCACTGAAAGAAAACATACTTTAAAATATTTGAATTTGAACGCGAAAGAAAAAAAAATTAAGTACCTACTCTTAATCATAATACATATTATTGTTGGCCTTACTATAAAGGATCACAAGAGTATTTTTTAAATTTCAGTGGTCCACTTTCTAATGACAGATCAGTGATATACTTCATACAAGGCTTCAAACAGCTGCATTTTGTTTCTTCTGAAACAAGAATACATCATGCATTCTGAGATTTAGATATTTTAGAATCTAAATCTTAAAAAGAAAATTTTTTTTTTTTTAAATATTATTATTTTATGAACTATATGACTAACTAACACCCCTTCCACACGGCCCAATCTAATTGGCCAATTTGTATCCTGTCCTTTTCTTTAGATATCACCAAGAACAGGACAATAGATCAAATTGGCCCAAAAATCCTTAAACATGACAATAATATTTGTCTTATCCTTACTGTGAGAGTAGGGTAAAGGAGGTCGCAAGCAGCTTAAGCGAGCAACTGAACAAGTTGGTAAGGAAGGCTGCTCCATATTATTTATTGTTCGCAGCGGATCCAAACAACCACACAATTCCTCTTTACATTTTATCTGTAAAGTTATAAATTAATTACGAATGTCTTGTAATGGAAACAGTTTGAAAAAGTAAAGTACAATGTGTGAGAGAGAGTGAGAGTTTTTTTCGTTCCGTCAAATTTAGTCTCTGTTGTTCTTATAGATTAAAATCATAAATTACATACACAACAGAACAAAATGTTTACCATACAGTCGTCTCGCGAGTATTCCAAATCTGCAATACACTGGCTTATACCATTGTTATTCGTTGCAACGAAACTTGGTTGTGCAGTGTACCACGTCCCATGTTCAAGTCTATGAGATTCTACTCTTTCTTCTCCGTTATACATGACGATCAACTGGAATATTTTATAGTATTAAGCCCTATAGATTATTGTAATATCATTATAGTTCACACTTATACAAACACTATTTCGCTATTGGATTTTTTGTCAACTTTGAATGAAAAGTTTTTTATGAAAATACAAACAACAAGAATAACCTGACAATAATGGATCCTACTTGGCTCCAAGCATTGCACTACTAAGTCCAACCAGCTGGTTCCTTCAACATTTTTAGTTATTTGCTTACTCAAGCTGAAACAGAATACTATTTTAAAACGTTTATCCTACCTTATATATTGTCTGTGTCAGGTGATCTTATTCAAAAGTTCGGCACCCGTGTGCTGTACGGTTGCCGAAGTTTTGAATAACATCACCTAAATTCTAAAGAATTAAAGTAAAAGCAGTATTGAACTTACGTTCCTTGTTTCAATACGCAGCATACTCCCCACTGTGTCAGCACTTTTTGAAACAGTTGCTCACATGGCACTCTCTTTGTTCCCCATCTGCATATTGTTAATAATTGTTGACACTCGGGTGTGTATTGAAGAAGTACCTATGGACATATACACATACAAATTGAAACCGAATAGTACACAGGATAGTTTATCATTCTAACAACTTCTGGCTATTTTACCTTTGAAATATTTATCTGCTGTTCTTTTAGCCAATGTCCAGTTTTTCTCCTTGGCTGGGCATCACATGTTTTTTGCCAATAACTTTACTAAATATGGATGCTAGAAATCTTGTGTATAGGGGTTCAGTAGTCTCATTTTTCCTGATGTTATTAAAGAAATTGTTTTTTTAGAGAGAGTAAATATGAAAAAAGCAAGTGCTTGTGTTGTCCACACAAGCACTTCCTTTATTCACATACGCGATGACGCCATTTGGTTCCTCACCAAACACAGTTTTCACGACTACGTTTTATCGATAAGCGCAGTCGACTGCAGAACGTACCTATGAATCATTAGAAGTTTTTTTATTATTTATTTTTTATTTGTCTATGGTATCTCTGAGGAACCATAGATAGAACAATATTAGAACCAAAGATCTTATAATATAACAAGATTGTGCACTACGTATAACAAACCGAGCCGAGCGAGAGAGTGCATTTAAGGTATACGTCCTACTCTACTAGAGTGAATACACGATTTGATACTTCGCGGACAAAGGCTAGCAAGTCGAGTACAGTCAACAAATTAGCTCCTTTTCACGAAAAGATCACCGGATCCCCGCGACGAAAAAATTAACTACCTAAATATTTTAATATGTACATAATTATACACAGGCCATCATGTGTGTAATACATATTTTCGCCTAACTTTTTTCGTGATAAAGACTTGCAAGTTAATGGATGGCTACTCGGTACACGCTTGTTTCAGAGCTTAAATTCCGCGATCGCATATCTTAATACTTATGTATGCACCTTTTGAATGAATAATTAACATTTATACAATACCATACCTCGTTAAAAAGAAAAGACCACAGAAAGTAAAAGTAAATTTATTTTAAAAATTATTATAATTAATGTTATGTTATACATTACTAAATATAATGAGGTTAAAAACTCAAAGCTCATCGTAGGTGGCGTCACTGTTGACTGTTCCAAGACCCGCCATATTGGTTCATTGTTTAAGTTTGATGTGAGAGTAATTGCTAAAAATCATAGAAATGTAAGCGACCTGGAGTGTAATTACGATTGAAGGAGGAACTGCGGAAACGGAAAGCCAAGACCACTAGCAAACAAGCCTTATAAATCGAAAGGTAAATAATTTACAGGCATTATTGTGAATTGTAGGTTTTGCTGTGTTCTTTTTATTTATTTCAATTTCTTTTTGTAGACTGGAGGCGTACGATGGAAATTACCTCATCGAAGTTGAAGACGAACTTGAGGATGATATTCCTGAAATTTCTACCATGGATAAGTTCAGAGATATTAATTCCAGCAATAATCTTCCACCACTCTATAAACTACACATTCAAGAGTTTGCAGACAGGTAACAAACCATACATTCATGATTTCCTTATTGTTCCTTGTTATTTTAATGTTTCAGATAGAATTAGACATTTAATGACATACATGTTGTTTCAGATTTCAAGCAACACTGAACGGGAGATACACTACTGTATGAAAGTAGAAGCTTAATAACCGTGAGAGTTGCCTTTGAGGAAAGTTATATTTATTTCCATGCGCAATGCAAAGCCCAAATGAAGAAGCTTCTTTAAATATCATTCTGTTAAAAATGGATAATAGTGGCATGATAGTTGAGTCACTGCGAATGTGCAACTGGAAAAGGAGTAGAAGCACACTGTAAGCATGTTTTTACAGTTCTCCATGGCATAGAAGATATAGTGCCTACTAAAACTATAATTTTGTACAAAATGTGCACAGAACAATTGATGACATTTAAAAAACCGAATAAAGTATTCTATAATTCCCCGATGCAATCCCGTTTTACCAGGAAAATATAATGGACAATTATGAAGGATATGTCAAAATCCTAGCAGTTTCTCCTGTACTACTAGTAGTAAAATGGCTTATCTCCAAGTAATCAAACCTGCCAATCCATATGCTATTGAAATGGACCATGATTACTTGGAAATATTTTCTTATACTTATGAGTATTACCTTTGTAAAGTTTTTGTTAAACCTATTTTTAAACCACTAATTTTAACAAATATCTGTACCTATAAAAATTATGATTTTTGATTATGACAGTGTAATAAAACAAAATTAATACCTATTAAATAGTTTTATTTTCTTATACCTATGAGTATTACATAATACACTCTAAAGTTACAGCATATATGACACAAAACATGTTTTTGAAGTTATTTTGAGTTTGGACCCCGCTAGACCCAGGAGGATCAGTAAAAGAAGTTTCATTAGCATCACATTCATTTTGAGTTTGGATCCGGTTAGGTCCTGGAATTGGATCACCACGAGACGTTTCAATACACCGTTTCATGCAACTTCTTTTTAGCAATCGATCTGAGCGTTCTTGTGCTAGTAGGTTAACAGATTTGATTTAATATAGAGGGCACAGCACTTTTCTTTAATGTTCGGTATAAATTTTCATTGTCTGTTAATTACTTTTAATATTATAATCTTGGGCAGCACATAACCTTGACCATTTACTGGATTTCCAATTTTTCCTTCGAAGAGCCTTTTCCCACAGTTTTCTTCGTTTTATTTCTTTGGAAAATAAATAGATTGGAACATTTTAACAATCGATAGCTGCACAATGAGTCATATTTCGGAATTATTTAGAAAACAAATATGATGTTTACAAAAATAGTATGGAAAATGACAGCTAGCTGTCAAATGTTTGGAACAGTCAACAAAGCGACATCTGAAGTGAGCAAAAGGCAGTTTTTAACCTCATTGTCTCGCGAAGTTTTTGACGCATGGTGGCTTTCAAATTATTTATTATTATTGTTTCATTGCGTCTTTTAAGCTTTTGAGATAAAGTTTTAATTTGACGACGTAGTTTAATTTTTCTCGGCGTACTGGATGTTATTGTCGTCTGCGTTTCTATACTATTGTATTGCAATTTAATTTTTTTTGACGCTGGCACCGATGATGTTCCAGGATTTTCATGAAATGCTGGACTGGTGATAATAGAACTTTGAACGTGAATTTTTTTATCTTCAGGTATTACCTGAAAAAAGAAAGGTGGAAAAAATTTGTTCATGAGCGGCCATGGCATAATACGGAGAAAACAAAGCTTGATTAGCACTGTAGTTTAATTTTAATAATTTTCAAGTCGTTTTTAATCCAAAACTTAATATTTTAGGCTACTATATTTTAAATATATTATTTATGTTTTATTTATTCTTTTAGAATTCGGCTATTTATCGTTGTAACTGTTTCCATACATTTAATGTACAATACAATACAATACAATATTCTTTATTGCACCAAAAAAAAAAACAACAAATTAAAAGTACAAACATGTAGGTAAAGTACAACAGGCGGTCTTATCGCTAAAGCAATCTCTTCCAGACGACCTTAGGGTAGAGAAATAAAATTGAAAAATAACAGGTAGGTGGCGCAAAATTTTACAAAAACTTAATTAGAAACAATAATAAAACATAATATGATTTAAAAAAAAAAAAAAATTACAATAATAATTAAGGGCTAGGTCCATACAGACGCGTCCGCAAAACACCCACAGTTGCGGGCGCGTCCCTATGGGCCCCAATCGGCGATAAATTACAATAATATTAATTATAAAAGCATACAACATATAATAATAATAAATAAAATATATATTATGTATATATTATACTTAATAAATACATATAAAATATACTATAACCAAATAGAGAAATGATGCAGAAGAAAGTGAAAACAGACGAAGTCACAAAAAAGAAGGGAGAAAGTTCAGGTGTTTAAGGACAAATAATAGTTTTTGACCTGGTTTTTAAAAGAACAATGAGTTTGTGCATTACGAATGTGTACAGGCAGAGCATTCCAAAGGCGTACAGCTTCAACTGAGAAGGATTTTGAATAAAATTTTAGAGTATGCGAAGGGGTCATGAGGCGAAGAGCAAGGGTACTACGCAAAGAACGGTCGCTTACCGCGCTGTGATAAGTGAACCGTTCCTTTAGATACGAGGGAGTAGTGGGACTAAAGAGAATAGAGTAGAGAAAACAGACAATATGCCAATTACGGCGCAGTCTGATGGGAAGCCACTTAAGTTGAATCCGAAAATCAGAAACATGGTCATACTTAGGAAGTCCAAATATAAAGCGAATGCAAAAATTCTGGAGGCGCTCAAGTTTGCTTAACTGTACTTCAGTGACATCGAGATAGCATGAGTCAGCATAATCGAGAATGGGAAATAGCAGGGTTTGTGCTAGCGCAATCTTGGTGTCAATGGGTAGAAAATTTCGCAGTCGCCTCAGGGAATACGAAGAAGCAAATAGTTTTCTACTAACCTCGGCAATTTGTGGTGACCAAGATAAAGTTTTGTCCATGACTACACCTAAATTTCTAACACAATCACCATAAGGTATGACGGATCCATTAAAAATAACTGGTGTAAGACATGTCCAGTCAATCTTGGAGATAAGGCGGGAACTACCAATTATAATAGCCTGTGTTTTAGCTGGGTTAACGATTATGCCATGACAGCTGCTCCATTCGGAAATACGCAAGAGGTCGTCATTAATTATGGAGATCGCATTCGACAACTGTCCCAGAGGCGCGTGTGTATAAATTTGAAGGTCATCTGCATATAGGTGATAAGAGGAGCGAAGATCAGAAGTAATAGAATTTATAAACAGTGAAAAAAGGAGTGGAGATAACACGCCACCCTGAGGCACGCCGGCAGCAGTGCTACACCAAGAAGAGAAAGAATCTTCGATGCGCACACGCTGCCGTCGCCCATACAGGTAAGAATGAAACCAGTCAACTGCTGAGGAAGAGATGTTGAGAGAAGAAAGTAGCTTTATTAGTATTTCAAAATCTACCGTATTAAATGCATTGCTGAAATCTAATAGAGATAGAACAGTGAGATGCGAATCATTCATATTAAGACGTATATCATCCGTGATTTTTACTAAAGCCGTAGTCGTACTATGACCGGGACGGAAGCCAGACTGGAGAGGATTAAGGATATTATTTTTATTAAGGAAATACGAAAGCTGCTGATGGGCTAAACGTTCAAGGACTTTAGAAAGAAAAGGTAGGATGGAAATGGGACGGTAATCAGAGAACGATAAAGGATTCGATTTTTTAGGTACGGGAACAATATAAGCATTCTTCCAAGCTGAAGGAAATACACCGGAAAAAATGGAATTATTTAAGATCTTAGTGATAGTTGGAAGGACAATGTCAAGGATTGGGAGAATCATATTACGACTAATGCTGTCATCTCCTACGGCGTTCGAGACTACAGACTTAATACTCCTCTCAACATCACCCTCAGCAAATGCAGCGAAAAGAAAAGGAGAATAATCAGGAGTTGGTAAGGAAGAAATATTACCTAAAGTGGCAGCTTTAATGCTGGGGTCGAAAGTTGATGAAGAAGAAAAATGGTTAGCAAGTCCATCAATGTCAACATTTTTAGACAAGCTGTGATTATTTTTACCAACACCGAGAGATTTCAAAAACTTCCAGACTTTAGCTGGATCACCATTTTGGACTGAGCTATGAATATGGCGTCTTTGTGCTTCTCTACGCTTCCTATTGCAGATGTTACGGGCTCGAATATATAAATCGCGAAACTGATGCGGATTAGCCTTGTATTTACGCTTGGCAATGTTTTTCCTGTTCATAAGGCTTTTAATTTCCTCAGTCAACCAGGGAGCTGGGAGATGTTTAACTCTCACTGGACGAATAGGAGCATGAACGTCGTACAGTCTAATTAAGTTTGAGGTCAACACGTCCACTTGTTCATCAACAGTTCGAATTTTCCCTATCGCAGACCAATCAATGTCGCGCGCATCCTCACGTAAGGATTCCAAGTTGACGGCACCAAAATTGCGCTGCATAAGTATCTTAGGTTTAGGTTTAGGTGGGCGAAGTTTATATGAGAGAAAGATAAGATCATGAAAAGAGAAAGCATCAATCTAATCAGTAATCATTCAGATCATATGTAATGCATTATTCTAAGTGTGGGTGGGCAAAACTACCATTTAAACTAAGTTGGCGTCTGTCAGTTTGCTATCTTGTATAATTTCTTTCAGTAGTGAACTGTACGTACCTATGCAAACAATAATATAAAAAATACGATTTTTTTCATAAATAATTTTAGTTTTAGTTACATTCTGGTTTATTATGTGTGTGTAAACTAACTGCAAAGTCACTTTAAAAGGCCACATCACATTTGACATTTGTTCATACTGTATAAATGAGGTGACTTGTTAAGAACTAGCAGTTGCGATGGCGACCGAAACGGTTAAAACATCGATTAAAATGAATTAATCGATAGCTAGGTGATGTGTAAAGTATTTAAGGAACACAACTTCATGTACAAAACGAATCCTAGTTTATATAATAAGGTCCCAAATACATAAAAAATAAACAAACTATGTTCGGCTTTAAAAAATGACTAAAAATATACATTCTAAATAATATAACATACCAATAATCATAATATCACCATATCAAATATTTAAATTTAATAACAAAAATATTAATTCAATTTTAAAATATAAATAAAAAAGTCGAAATATGATAGATAGATAGATATAATAAAAAATTCTTTTTATTTATGATCAATTAGATAATAATTTACGAATTAAAATAAAATAATAAGCAATATGTATGTTTTGCCAAGGTCGGTATTATAATGTAAATTTTAATAGATGTAGTGTGATAGTAGTATCGATATTATTTTTATGGACACCCTACTTTAAAAAAATATAAATTTTACTACAACACTTACCGATGGAAAGATACATTGCTTCCTTTGTATGATTCACTTTTGCATCCTTTTACACAACAAGTGAGGACCATGTTTATTATACGAACGTCACCAAAACTACAGAAAATCAAAATTCTCACAGATTAGGGAATCTGAAGAGCAGAACAATCGCCATATTGGTTGAACCGGTTGAACGAATGACGCCCAGTGTTATCATATATTTCTAGTAAAAACTACCACAACGCTGACTTATAAACAAAAACTTACTAGCCACAGTTTATAATCACACAAAAGTATATAAGTTATCAAAATAAGCTTTCAAATGTATACTTTAGATAATGTTTATTTGCAGATAACCACGAAACCATGAACAGAAGACATTATGAAATTCTACCACAGACCAATAAATTTTACTACACGGAAAAAATATTTTATGCTGGTAACTCGTTAGACAAGGACACCGTCCATATTACAACCATCTCGCTCGGCTCGTTAATCCGTTTAGCATGATGGTACACGACATTAGACTTTATTACAATGGCACAGACTTTATTTTACTTTGACAAAAAAATCGAAGTGCACAATCTTGTTGTATAATATAAGATCTTTGATTAGAACAAATATTTCCTTTTTCAGACTGCCCGATCGGGCCGCCTGGTAATATCGATATAGAAAAACTTTTTGTCTAAACGCATATCCCAAACCGTTGAACGTAGAGAGAGACCTGAAACTTGGAGGGTGGGTTCTTGGTATTATGTGGGCATCCGATAAGAAAGGATTATCCGAAATTCCCACGGGAAAGTGGGATACACGCGAACGAAGTTGCGCGGGTTTTCTTAGTTTTTCATAATATGAAAAACGTACTTTCCCACGGGTGGTCCTTTAAAAAAAAATCCACAAAAAGTAAAACTTACAATCCAAATACTTTTTCCGTGACCAGTTGTAAAGGAGGGCAGATCATGATAGACGGCATTGTATGTGACGTTATCTGGTTAAGTCTGAGATCCTTGAGGATTAACACCGCCGGATTTTGCAGAAAATACGCCCATAGTACCGCGCACAGCATACTTGCGCAGAAAGCGCTCGCGACGCAAGCAAGCATCCAAAATGTGCTGAATATAATATCAAAGGCGATAATTAGAACATTGACACGTTGAGAGTTAATTTAGAATTTAGGATAGATTCTTATTCCATAAGCACTGTCATAAAATCAAATTATTTGGCGAGAACAGCTAGTAGGTACAGCTATATAATACTGTCCGTTGCTTGCATTATCAAAATATTACGCTATGATTAAAAACTATTTCATAAAATAAATAGGTACCTCTTACATTAAAAAAAAACATTAATAAATAAGGTCAGATGGGGTAAGTTAGACTTACTTTATTGTGAATGTACTAATCGGGTTTTATGCAGAATTTTTTTGACCTAGACTAAAGTTAAATACCTATACAGGGATCCAAAATATAAATTATATTATTAGGTATTATAGCTATAAATTACTATGAAGTTTTTGCAACAAAATTCATTAAAAACAGTAATATTAAGGAAAATGTAAAACCTGGAAACTGGTTGTCTTGCCTTGGTAGGTGCTTTACCCCACACCTGACCTTATTTAAAAAAATACAAATGGACTTTTTATTCCTGTAGGTAAAAGTACTGGAAAACAAACTATTTATCCCATGCAATGAAATAATTGATGAAGCATTTATCTACTCCTCTTACCAATCAGTAGAATAATTCGAAACGAGATACTTGAATCCATGAAGTGTTGTCTTTTTGCAATATTCTCTAACGACCCGAGCGACTCGACTAGGCTTCATGTCAATAATTACCACTTACTGTAAGCAGAGATATTACGCTCAGATAAATACTTATCGGTCGTGCACTATTAGAAAGGTGGTGAAAAAATGCCAGTGGTCCACCTGCAAGAAAAAGCGCCGTGGTCTACCCCGGTGAACTAAGCAGGTGTAACACGACCGATACCTGTACAATAGGTACTGTAAGTTTAACCTTTACTGTGGGTGGACAATATCAAATATAAAGAATAAATGATCTTTTGAACGTTTTAATTACACATATTTGGACAATTAAAAACCCATGACAAACAACATTTAGCATTGGACTCCACTCAATTTAATGGTCGTTAATATTTAAATAATTAATGACTTTCACTGCATACATTTTTATTTATTTATATAGGTATAATTATGGTGACAAACAAAAATAGTGTTTTCTGATAAGATTGGACAGTATATTCAGACGTAAAAAACAACAAATTTTATGAAACCATTTATTCACATCTCTACAAACTTACATTTTAACATATAAAAATATTTGGCAACGAATACATACCTACATATAGATATGTAACTTACAAGAGATTTCCATTAAAATGCTAGTTCTACACTGTCGCGAACTTGAGCGAAAACGAGAGTAAATAAAGTAAGCTAGGCTTATCCAGCTTGTGTTATGGGTACCAGACTACGGATATGTTATTGTAAAAAATATTTACTTAAGTAGGTACGTAAAAAAATCATAGAAAACACCCAGTTTTGAGACAAACACTAATGACATCATATTATAAATCCTTGCTTCGGGCAGGCATCGAACTCGCGCCCTCTGGTGTAAAAGGTAGAGATGTTTTTGAGAGCGTGCACGGGCTCTCCGTCAAACTTCGTATTCGCATTTCCTTCGTCTTCTAACTTCGTGGCTAACTTCACTTCGCTCTTCCCGAGAGTGTATAGCTAGCATTACAGTAATTATAACTAATATACGCTTGTGACTCCACTTGCAACTCCATACCTCAATAATAGCACATTTTAAGTATGAAAGGTAGTCTGCTACCAGTTCATAGTAGTGGCTAGGTAAAGATGGACAATATAGAGCCTTCTATATTGTCCATCTTTGTAAAATTTATATTAGACGTAGACAGTAATAAAAAAAAAACATTGCATAAAATAGAAATTACAAAAATTAAAATTAAATATTCGTATTACTTATACACAAAATCCAAAATGTTAAATCTGATTAATTTTTGATTTTTATTTGATAAAACGTCAAACAGCATAATATAAAATATTATTATGCACAAAAATAAATAAATAAATAAAATACCGGTTGAAAAACATAACCAATAAATAAATAAGTTATAGGAATGTAAAAATTCATAGTCGTTCAATTGATTTAGAACATAGTATTAATTTCACAAAATTTTCATAAATTAAATAAAAATCTGTCATGATAAATTAAATTATGTTGCGCTAAGGGCCGACATACACGGACTACTTAAAGCAGTCAGGTTGAACTGCTTCAAGCTGCGACTGTATAGTGAACTACAGTCCTCTACATACACGCACGGAACTGCTCGAGCAGTTGCAACGTTTCGGGCGGTCGTACTTTCGAAGCTTCAAGCTGTTAACTATGACTGCAAGAGCGGTCCGTGTATGAATTGCATAAAATGGCTGACTGCTCGAGCAGACTATCTTTGTCGGCTCTAGATAACGCAAAATTTTTTTGTCATTCATAAGTTGACAAGCCTGCCTCGCCCCCGACACATTCCCTATCCTACGATTTCACTCTGTGAGTTTACCACATTAAAAAAAACTTTTCTATGTTTTTTTTTAATGTACATAATAATATTATTTTTTTAAATGTGGGGAATGGCGATACATTTTTTTAATTTTAATTAGGATATTATACAGTAGTTTACAAATTAATATTAAATAACATTTTGTATAGGTAATTGCACAATCAGATACCATTATCCGAAAATTTCTATTATAAAGCAGTTATGTGAAACAAAAAATATTAGTAACAATATATAAAAGTTACTTGTCAATTATTTAAATTTATTAGCACAAACACTTATTAACATCACATTAATATATCTTTTTAATTGTAGTAATATTAGAGCCGTTTTATATATTTCCCATAGTTAGGATCACGTAAAGAAATAGGTCTTACGTACTTACATACTACATACGCATCTTTCTTCCTGAGAGGTAGAAAGAGCCGTTACAATTTCTGATTTACCTTTTTTTCATACCATTATCATTATCATAGATACTGGGTCATTACAAAGTCTACTAGCCCGCATCGAAAGTACAAACACGGTACGACAGATCATATTATAGTAAAATCGTTATAAATATCAAGTCTTAAAAAGATGAGCCAGTTTAGTAATGTCAAGCGGTGTCTCACTCATACAAATAGGACTTGAGCAAGATAGTGCGTGAATTTCAGATGAGATTGCAACTGTTTTTGTTACGAGGATCGTCACTGAAATTTTGCACATAGGAGTTCCCTTTAGAACCTGGGATAAGATAGGATAAATAAATATATGGGGACAAATCACACAGATTGAGCTAGCCCCAAAGCAAGTTCGAAACTTGTGTTATGGGATACTAAATCAACGATACTATATTTTATAACAAATACATATATAGATCAACATCCAAGACCCGAGGGCAATCAGAAAAAAAAACGTTTTTCATCATGACCCGACCGGGATTCGAACCCGGGGCCTCATGGGTGGCGGTCTGGCGTGGTAAAATTATCCGCTAATAATTCATATTGGGTGCAAGCGACCGTAAAGGACTGTAAATATTGACTAGAGAAATGATTGTATGAAAAAGAGCGGGCATTCTCGTAACAAAAACAGTTTCAATCTCACCTCAAACTCACCCACTATCTCGCTTAATTCCTATTTGGTATGAGTGAGACAGAGCTTACGATTGTAACTGTTTTTATTACGAGAATATGAGAGGAAAAGAAGGCTTGCGAAGGTGAGTAGTAGGGGTCCTAAGCGTCCGCGGAGAGGCGCGCCGGGCACACGTCGAGCAGGCAGAAAACGGCCCGGCACACGGGGCAGGTGCAGCGGCCCGCCAGCCAGAGGGCGGGCTGCCCGCTGGCGCGCGTGGCCCACCATCGGGCCATGCACGCGCAGCACCACAGCACCCTGCAGTTTCATTCACCTTTTATTATGTATTAATAAGGCCGCCTTGTTGCTAATGTATAATGTATTACTTTGTTGTGCATTGCAAACAAGCCTCTTCTATCTATCTATTATCACTAGGTACTTGATCGCTTTTAGCAATAAGGCCGCCTTGTTGCAATTAATGTGTAGTGTACTAGTCTGTAGGCCTGTCTATGTACACTTTGCCCAACTGTTGTGTATTGCAATTAAAGCATATTCTATCAATCTATCGACAAGCTTCGCTTTGACACTAATTCAGACAGCTAAAGAAGAACGCTACAGGTCAATTTTATTACAAATGCTAAATTTTAATTGCATTTAAATCTGTTTTCTTACAGTGAAACTAGGTTTACTTTTACAATTCAGTTCTTTTGTAATATAAATTTTAGTCTATTAATAATTTAAAACATTATAAACAGGATAAAAAGCTCGCCTCTCTAGAAAACTAACCTGCAATTGCAAGTCTGGCACTGTTGCGGGCCGCCCATCACATTCGGCGGCGGGGGCAGGCAGCGACGCATCAGCTTCACGTCTGCCGGGTACTGCATGCAGCCAATGCACAACTCCAGTTCCTGTCAAGGAAATGTACTTACATTATAATGTAGTCATAACTTTCGACAACTTCCTAAAACGAGAAACCCCTAAAACAATATCTGAATAAAATAAAAAAATTCCAATTAAAAGTTATATATGCAGTAATAAAGATTTTTAATTGGTTAACCTTATCCTTAACTTTTTTGGTACTTATACGAAACAACATTCTTGATTTTACATAATTATACGTGAAAATAAATGTCATTTATGTCAATACTGTCGCGGGTACTCTCGAAATCCCGTTGTTCCTATTCCTGGACTGATATCCAGGATAAAAACTATCTTATGTGTTAATCCAGGTCATAAACTACCCATAGTCGGTATTCCCCGAGTAACAGGGCAAGTCCTACATAAACAACCATTCGACTATACGCAGGTCGGTGGGCGTATGCGTAAAGCAAAAAAAGGGTCATAAATTTAAAGCAAATCTATCAGGCCGTTTTTGTGTGAAAGAATACCAAATATCCTTACAAACTATCGTGTTTATAAATTACTAGCTTTTCCCTGGGGCTTCGCTCGCGCTTAATTTTATGACATCTCGTTTGACAACAAAACAACCCATAGCGCGACTGTGGCGCCATCTGTTGGCCGATAGCCCATCCCATACAGCACCCTTTATAGTAGAAAAAATATTTTCCTATTGGAATGACATACTTTCAGGGGCCTCTCACAGCCTATGTTGGGCTCTGTACCCCTGACAATATAAATACAAAATTTTCATAATGATCGGCTGATTAGTCAAGCCGTAAAGGAATAACAAACAAACTCAATTTCTCATTTATAATATTAGTATGATTAAAGATTTTCTAACCTGATCCACATAGAAAACAGGATTCTGCTCAACATGCTGTTTGAAGACGTTTACAAATCTCTCAACCAGTGTCGGTAACAGGGAGATATGATCGGGTACTCTCACTGGTTGGAGTAATCTTGGCTGCAGATCCCTTAAGGCTGTTGTGGAAATACGGAATGTAAACCGTTTGAGGTCAAGCCGCGATGGTATTACTTCAATGTTGACATACTGTATCTCATCTTCACCATTTGGAGTCAAGTTGTGGCTGTCAGTCTGATAAATTAATACATTTAAAATATAAAAAAATTGCTTATTATTCCTAGTGTTGTTGCTGTTTATATTCATTGGAAAATACTTCTTTTTTTTGTACAGTCAGGTGCACGACGAGCTTTACACTTGGAGTACAATTCTGGCTCTTATGACATAGAACTTAAGAACGCCGAACAGTACAAAGTCCAATATGTAAAGGTCGACCTGCTCTTGACTGTACAAGCTGTTTTGAATTGTCTCAAA
This sequence comes from Endotricha flammealis, assembly GCA_905163395.2. Classification (NCBI taxonomy): domain Eukaryota; kingdom Metazoa; phylum Arthropoda; class Insecta; order Lepidoptera; family Pyralidae; genus Endotricha; species Endotricha flammealis. The sequence goes on along the minus strand of LR990858.1, from coordinate 1,112,708 downwards.
TTTTTACCACCTACCACCAGTACAGATGGTAGATTTGTACTAAGAAGAACTGGCGAGAAACTTAGCACTTGCTCTTTTAAATGTTACTATTAAAAGTTACAATAACAATATAATAACGAAATAATGTTATAATAAAAATAAAATAAAAATAAAAATTATTATTTCTTTATCTTCAAAGGACCTTTCCAATGTAGAGTAAAACGGCCATTCTTTGATTAGCTAGATTTTGTGCGTCCGGGCTTGTATATTCGTATTATTATCAAATTCAAAAAGGGAAATATTTTTATATGTTAGTTAGCATCCATGTCTAGCTGGTAACAAAAACATAGGCCCCGATTACATAGTTATCTGGCTAAATTAATTTCACAAACCTCTGTTCTCTAAGCACCGTGCCCTGTCCGCACCCCAAAATGTGGTTAAAACTTGCTTGTAACTTTTATGATGTACGGATTTTATTTTTTCCATTCAACATTTTAATGAGTATTAGGCAACGGGTATCACATGAAAAAATATCCACTCAATAAAATCAGTCTGTAAATAATTATCATTGAGTAACCGCATGTCCGAACTAAAGTTATAATTGCCGTGACGTTTTCTTTTCGAGGGTGCACATTCCTAATTACGATATTTGGCACATAACTACTTGTACACGTCAAGCCCTCAGTTTCTGCCGCGGTCTTGCAGCAGGTGCAGGTCTTTTACGTTAGTGTATAAGTCAATGAAGCACGTTAGTATATAATTACCGTATCCTTCGTTCAAAACTTTTTTAATTACCGTGTACTTAATTTTATACTAGATTGGTTAAGGTAGACTCTAATTGCTTATATAAATAGAGACAGTGCTTTGGTCTCAGTACAGTGTTGTAATGCAGTATTTCAATACTCTGTAGGTTTTCGAAAATTTTATGAAAAATCTGCGTTTTCTAATTACCGTATACCAATTACCATGTATTTCTAACTACCGTTGTATGAAATTATTAACCTTTTGCTGTGCCGATTTAGTTCCAAACTTCTTCCATTTCCTCAGTTACTCCAGCTACTTTCATGTCATTTCTCACGCCATCACTCCATCTCTTTTTTGGCCTACCCCTGCCCTTCCATCCATCCACATTCATTCTTGGCACCCTCTGGGTCACATGACTGTCCAGACTGTCCACCCTGCGCATCATATGGCCAAACCATCTCAGTCTCTGACCTCTCTTATCGGTTACAGGCGCCACCTTTAAACTCCCCCTTATGTGTACATTCCTGACTTTGTCCCTTCTCGTCACTCCACACATCCAACCACCTCAGCATCCTCCAGCAACATAACCCGAAGGAATAAGTATGGACTGAGTGTTGAACCCTACATCAACAGAAAAGCATTCTGTTGTACAGACGCAGGACCCGTTCGTTGGCCTTTTCGAGGTCCACGAATACCATATGTAGGTTTTTGTGTGCTCTTTTGTACTTTGTTGTGCCTCCATTATATTATTTATTTGACGACCTCCGTGGCGTAATGGTTACCACGCCAGACCGCCACCCAGGAGGTCCCGGGTTCGATCCCCGGTCGGGTCATGATGAAAAACGAACTTTTTCTGATTGGCCTCGGGTCTTGGATGTTTATCTATAAATGTATTTGTTATAAAATATAATATCGTTGAGTTAGTATCCCATAACACAAGTTTCGAACTTACTTTGGGGCTAGCTCAATCTGTATGAATTGTCCCTATATATTTATTTATTTATTTATTATTTTCTCCCACAGCTTTAATGTGTGTGACATCAAGTTAATCCCCCTGTAGCTATTGCACTCCTGGACATCCCCCTTTCTTTTAAAAATAGGTACCAAGGAACTGTCTTGCCATTCCTCTGGGATGACATCCTGAACCAACAATTCATTAAGAAACAAAGTGAGCCACTTGCATCCATAATCCCCTAGAACCTTCCAGACTTCTATTGGTATTGTATCCGGGCCAACTGCTTTTCCATTCTTCATTTTCCTCAAGGCGTTCTTTACCTCTAATTCATCTACCTTAGCTATCATGCCTATATCTATGTCATTAAGTTTTCTTTTCCATCATAATCATTCTCAACATTAAGTAATTTTTCAAAATATCCCTTCCATCGGTCTCTAATGTCACTATCTTTTACCAATGTTTTACCGCATTCGTCTTTCACACATTTTACGTGACAAATGTCTTTCGATCTTTGATTGCGCTGTTTAGCCATTCTGTATAGTTTTTTCTGACCTAGTTCATTATCTAATTCATTATATACTTTTTCTTCTACCCCGGATTTGGAACTCGCAACCACCACCTTTGCCCGTCTCCTCGCCTCGTTATACCTCTCCCTCAATTCAGTTTTCCTATGATCATGTCACGTAACTCTGCCATTCCTTGAATGCACTCTTTTTGATTTTTAATTCTTTTTGGACACTTTCGTTCCACCACCACGTTTCCTTTTCAATTTTCGCCCACCTTGTGTTTCCCCAAGGACTTCTTTTGCAGCAGTTCTTATTGCTTTAGCCATTTCCTTCCAATTAGCATCAACATTCATACCTCTTATCGTGTAGTTGTGTCTATACATGTTATACATGTCATTTTTATTATTATTTTAAATAGACATAATGATCTTTTCTAATTACCATTACATTAAGTAATAGATTTATCTAATTACCGTACCCATGAAATGTTTAAGTCTCATTAACTCGGAAACCGCTTTTAATAAACGAATGCCATTTTAATTGTTACATTCGCATGTTTCATGAGTTACATATTTCAATCCTTTTAAAACAAACTAGAGAAAAATAAAAAAGGGTACGGTAATTAGGCGAAGAACGCCTAATGTCGAGAATGACCGAAAAATAAAATCTGTTTAAAAAAAGTACACAATACTTACAGCAGTAGCAATCATAGAGCAGTCAGATTGTTTTATGATATCCACATTGTATTGAGTAACCTTCATCAACCAGTTTTCCGTTGCCACAAACTTGCTTGTTGCAGTCAGGGGTATGGATACTTTGTCAACACTAAAATAAAATAAAATATTAAACAAAAAGATTCTCTTAATCCCACTTTACTTTTATATAAGAAAATGAGTACCTAATTTTTTTGGAAGGTATTTAATCAGACATTGTACTATTTTTGTCATTGCACCTAATGAAAAAAAAAATTTTTTTGGGTGTAAACAAATCAAAAATCTTCACTTACCTTCTAAATTCAATATTCAAATTAGCAGCCACAACTCGCCAATCTTGCCCCGGAGACACATAACACAACAAGGGCTTTACTACGGGGTGTTTCGTGCGGTCGTACTCCCACCAACAAAGGAGTTTATAGCACATCAATAATGGAATCATCGCCGCACCGGCAGCAGAGGACATCATCCATGGCCCGCGTTCGCCTGTACACCACAGCGTAAACACATACCCGAGAGGCAAACATGTGTGAATAAGCGCAGTTATTGTAATCCTCTTCATATGGTACCCAACAAAATTAACATTTTCAGAGCCCAAAAAATTTTCAAACACCTGCGCAATCGTAAAACCAGCGGACACGAACTCTGTGGGCGGGTACACGACACATATCGAGAATAATATATAAAATAATGTCACTAAGATATCCATTATCAATTTTGTTCAATTATATTTCAGTTTTTTATATTGTGATTAGATTTTTTAATGAAAAACGTAAAAAATCGTTATCAAATCAATATGATGTTCACAGTTATTCCCATGTGACAGCTAGCTAGATGAGCTAGACAGCTGACAGCGTGGTGACAGAGCTATGTATGACAGCTGTTTTGTGTGACATTTCATTTGATGACATATGATGGGGCCTCCACACGTTCGCTGTTCGCCACAAACACCAAACACCGAACACCATATTATGCCAAACACCTATCACAATCACCGAACACAAACGCGGTATCCACACGCTTGGGCCTTGGCGAACGTGCCAGTCTATGCCGGTTTAGCAAACATGGTGGACGACGAACTTGTGGTGGCAGCGATCACTTTTGGCATGACTTATTTTTATTTAAAAAAGGAAAGTGAAATTAAACAAATAACGAGAGCACTCGGCCGGATATCGAGGGATCGTGGGTTCGAATCCCACCTGGGGGGTGAAAATTTTCTTTCAAAAAATCAAATTAAAAAATGAACGGCTAGTTGCCTATAGTCCGGCAATTTCGTGCGCGACCGTCCCGCGGGGTGACAGACGGTGGCGGGGACGAGGTAGCGTAGCCGAGACTGCCGTATTTGACGCGCGATGCACGCGTTTCCCTTCCCCGCTACACCACCCGCTACCCGCTGACATCTTAGGTACCTCGTCCCCGCCACCGTCTGTCACCCCGCGGGACGGTCGCGCACGAGATTGCCGGACTATAAAAACTTCTGTGGAAAAACGCTCAAAAAAAAAAGACAAAAAAAAACTGAAACAACAATAAAATTATTCCTAATTTAATAAAAAACTAGGATTAAATACCTTAATATATAAAATTAAGTAAATTAAAAATACTACCTAGATAATTATTTATTGAAGTTTAAATAATTTGACAATACTTTTAAATAATAATCAGAAAAAGAAAGAAACAAAGCTTTCGTTTGGCACAATTACTACTGACTGCTTCACAAGCATTTGGATACATACCAAACATGTTCGTCGAACACCCTTTGATTTGTGCACAAAAACCGACATCGACGCCGAACACTGGCAAACACAAACAAAAACAGCTGTCCACACGTCCGTGTTTGCTGTTTGTGTTCGCTGTTCGCCGTTGTTTGCCGAGCGTGTGGATACGCCATGACAGCACACTTATGGCGGAAACACACTACCGTGTCGGGGCCTGTCGTGTCGCGCTCTGTCGTGACGGTGGGTGTGCACACTTACGTGTCGTGTCGGGGCGCGCTTCTGTTCAGAAATGAACGAAATAAACGCCAGACGTTTATTTCTTTCATTTCTGAACAGAAGCTCGCAGTGTTTGCCTTTGTCTGGGTGTTTTCTATAATATATAATGGTATTTATTTACAAAAAAATGTATTTGAGTATATTTATCAGGAATCTACTACCTAGTAACTCATTATCACGCTGCAAAAACAAATTTAAAAAAAAAGCGTCCACTTGTTCGCGACACGAACCACGCGCGGGTATAGAAACACATTTGCAGGGCGTGTCGTGTCGCGTCATAACCCCCACCACCGCCGCGCCGTGGCGCAATCGGCGGCCAGCAGTCCGCGTCACGACAGAGCGAGTCACGACACGACACGCCCTACAAATGTGCTCCTAACCATATAAAATGTATGAACGCGATATGCTTCTGGCGCGACACGACACGCCCCGACACGGTAGTATGTTTCCGCCATTAATATTAGGAACCGTCAATTTCCAGGGACAAGAGCGACATTTAGTGCGTGGTGGATGAACTAAAATGAAAAAAAAAAGCGGCAGTCATATTGTATCACAATCTTCACATAGCGTGTGCGTGTGACGGACCAAACTACATCCATGGACTGGCATGGACGGACCATTCGATAGCATTGACGTTATTTATTTTCGTTATTTAAGGTGATCCGTTTCGGTCCGCGCGGGAAATTCAATTTTTTGGGGGGTTTTTCACAAATTGCATCTTAATCATTGATAGAATTTTCGTGAAAATTGATTTTACGACAACAAATATAAAATATCTACTGAATATTATCATATAAATTATAAATATTGGCTCTTCTCATCATGAATGTGCATAATGCACGTTTATAGGGAAAAAGATGCATCGTGGACATTCATAATAGTGTAGTGTAAGGAGTATAATAAGTAATGTAATATAATATGAATAAAGAGTATTTACTCAGAACCCGAACCTATCACTCGTCACCCATACACACCCATTCATTACATGGCGACCCTGCCAGTCGGCGCAACCATGCGCCGGCGCGGCCATTTATTAATAATTAAAATATAAAATAGTGAATAAATAAAATTTTAGAAGATTTAGGAAAAATATTAATATAGAAGATTTAAATACGAAGAATAAAAATAAGAAAATATAATTAAGATGAAGTTACATTAAGTTGAAGATTTCAAGAAAAATATGAAGAAAGAAAAAGGAAGGTTTAAATATGAAAAAATAATTAAGAAGAATATCCAGGAAGAAGTATTCAAGAATGAAAAATGAAGATATACATTAAGTGTGAAGAAATATAATGAAGTATTATGAAAACTGAAGAAAGAAGTTTAATGTTATGTGAAAAAATGAAGAAAATATAATGAAGTTAGAAGATATTTTAATATGAAGTATTGAAGTAAGAAATATTAATAATACGAAGAAAGAAGAAAGAAGCGTACGAGTCCAGGATGGTGTCCAGGGTATAGCCCGGCCCAATTCGTCGCACGGACTTCAAGGATTTTCAAGCCTATTCAGCTAGCCCAGCAGAGAAGCAGCAGCGAAGAGTGGCATCACAGCGGAACAACGCAAAATACTCGGACAAGACAAAAAAAAAAGTATCCTTTTAGTACGACAATTTTTTTGGTCAATAAAAAATAAAAAAAATAAATTAATTTGTGATAGAGATATTTTTTTTGTCATTTGAGATAAGTAATAAGTTTTTTTAAATAAGTAAAAATGGGTGATAATTTTGATTTGGAGACTGCAATTGACTTTTTACCGGTCATGAATAATAATGATAAAGTTACAAGAGAATTAATAAATAATATAGAATTTTACAGTAGCACATTAAATAATAATTCACAACAATTATTAATTAATTTTGTATTAAAAACGAGGCTTAATTCACTAGCAAAAAATTTATTAAATCAACATTATTCAGACATAAATCACTTAATTTTAAACATGAAAAAATATTTACTGCCGAAAAAATCGCCGCATATTTTATTAAATTCATTGTTAAATATCAAACAGGGTTACAGAACAATTAAACAATATGGAGCAGAGGTAGAGAATCTTTTTACAGATCTCACCTATGCCCAATGTGAAGATGATCTGTCTAAAATTAAAATAATTAGCCCCATCAACGAAAAAACTGCAATAAATTGTTTTTGCAAAGGATTAAATAATTTCCGATTAAATGTTATAATTTCTAGCCGAAAATTCAATACTTTATCTCAATGCATACAGTCAACTATCGACGAAGATACTATTATAAATTTAAATAAACAAAATTTTACCAATAATTATTACCACAAAAGGATGTCTTATAAAAATAAATTCAATTCACAAATAAGTTACGAAACAAATAATTCTGGCATGACGACATCATCGGATCCTATGTCGTTCACATGCATCGGTCACGTTGAGCAGAGTCAGCAAACGCTGCCTGTTGTCGAGTGCAATACAGATAATAAAGAAACTTTAAATTCATGTGATTTATATGACTTATTTAATAATAATAATAATTTAGAAGAAAATCAAAATAATAATTTATTATATTTAAATGTTTTATTTAATGAGAAATTGGAAGAAAATAATACTATGGATCATGTAAAGTTAGAAGTAAAACCAAAAAGTATAAAAGGTAAACGTACTAAAACGAATAAAAAGAAAATAAGTATACAATCAAGGATATGACAAAAAATAAATGTATTTTAAATACAAATAAAAAAGATAAAAGTATAAACTTAAGATTTAATAAAAATAAAGTAAATCATATGAATATGTTATGGAAAATGAAATTAAGATATGTCAAAGGGAAAAAAGATTATGTGAAAGGAAATATTATAATGAAAAGTAATTATTATAATAAAATAATAAATAAAACAGTAAAGAAAATTAATAAATATAATCTTAAATATATAATTAAAAAGAAAACTAAGAAACGAAACAACTACGTAAAGTATAAAAAATGTCTTATATATAACATACGAAATAAAGATCATAAAAAGTATGGGACATATTATAAACATGAGAAATACAACGGAATAGAGTATAATAAAATATACAACATTAGATCAGTAGGAGTAACTTAAATAAGTAATAATAGAATATAAAATTAGTACATAGAAAATAGAGTAAAAAAGGGTAATAAAGTAGAGTAAATAAATAACTATGTTAATAAGAATAAGTACTTTTATATACATTTTAATAACTTCAAGTAAATAAATAATTAAGTAGGACATTATTTTTGGTAGATGTAAAAAAAAATATATGTATCAACTACAAGTACCTACTTACTTATAAATTGTATATTATACCTACATATTATTTTTGGGTATCATAATTTTTGTTGTTATCATAAAAAATTCATTGTTATATTAATAATATACTATTATAAAATAGTAATATTTTAATAAAAGTTTTTTTTTTATAGTTGTTCTTAATAATATTTTTAATCTCTTTTAAGTATGTTATTAAAAGATATTTCGTTACATTTTTCAAAATTTTGGTTTCTGGCATTATTTTATGTTTAATTTTTATGGTTAATTAATTTTTATATTATTTTTTTATGGTTTACAGTTTAATTGTATTTTTGTTTCAAAACCTACATTTTAAAAATTAAATATATATATTTTTTATAAAAAGTTGTAAGTTAATAAGATAATAGATAAACATAATGAAATAAGCATAAAGTAAGGTTTCATATTGTGCGCTACATTCTTTCCCATAATTAGTGTTGTATAAAGTTTCACTTACAAGATAGTAATCCATGGTTGTTATTCATTTGTGTAAATTGCAATTCAGCGCATTCTTAGTATTCATTTTAATTTTGTTGTTGTTAATTAATGTAAAAAAAAAAAAGTTAAAATTAGTTTCATTTTTTTTTCTTTAAAGGGGGGAGGTGTAGTGTAAGGAGTATAATAAGTAATGTAATATATGAATAAAGAGTATTTACTCAGAACCCGAACCTATCACTCGTCACCCATACACACCCATTACATTACAATAGGAAGAGCTAATATTTATAATTTATTTGTTATTTAGTCAGTAGATATATTGTATTTGTTGTCGTCAAATCAATTTTTACGAAAATTCTATCAATGATTGAGATGCAATTTGTAAAAAACCCCAAAAAATTAGAATTTCCCGCGCTGACCGAAACGGATCACCTTAAAATGTAAATAAAATACAAATTTGGATACTAACATCAAATACTATAGAAGACTAAGGGAGGGAACGCACGAGCAACTTTGTCTAGCTACGACTTTTTTGTCTATGATGTCGCCGTCTCCTGAGGTGCGCGCACGAGAGCGACAGCGACTTGACAGCGACACAACTTTTTCTCAGTGTTGCCACCTTTAGCCCTTATTATTATTTTTTTTTTTCGTTTTGGCAATGAGAAAATTCTATTTTGCCATCTTCAAGTTATGCTTGTGTCAATCAATACTATGAATCAAACGATGAAACACACAGAAATTAAATTTTTAATCACGAGCCCAAGTGGACGCTATAGTAGATGGCGCCAAAATCCACCTTAGCCCTTTTCGGGCTAGATCTTTTTATAGTATGTGCACTCGTTTTTTCATGCTTTAGCCCGAAAAGAGCAATCTAGCCCTTTTTATGCGATACGAAAACTTCGGACCGCTTTTTTACTTCCCCAAGTTTGTTTCTAAGCATAAACGTTTTTTTTTACATTTTTTAGCCCTTGGTTTCGCTCATTTTATTTGTATTTATTTTTTAGACGTTTCTAGCCCTTATTTTGGCAAAATTTGCTCTAATAAAAAAATCTAGCTCTTTTTAGCTCGTCCTACTGCCCTTTTTAAAAAACCAAGGTGGCAACACTGCATTTTCTATAAAATTTTACGTTATAAGTTGGCAACTCTGGAAATTTATTTTGTCTCCCGCGGACAAAAAAGTCTCCCGGGTGTCGCGTCGCTCGTGCGCGCACTTTCATTCTAACCCATAGACTTGATGTAAGTCGTAGAGACAAAGTCGCTCGTGCGTTCCCTCACTAATACGCACAGCTCTTGACGTTTCTCATACAATGACTTGGCAACCTCCGTTCACCTCATGCCGCTAGGGGCGCTATAACATTTTGCATACAAAACGCACAAAAGTTTTGAAATCGTTCACCTCATGCCGCCCTCATGCCGTAGGGGCGCTAGTGTCGCGTCTTGCCCGAATTCTTCCGAAGCTGTGCGTATGCTTCTATTGTATAAATTTGACATACACGAAATTTGATGTATTCCGTAGTCATACATAAATGTCACTTTGACTTGACGTTTGACGTTAATGTTGTGATTTGTGATTGTGGATGTGGACACGTATCATCATTCATCGGCGAATTTGTTGTAATTTTGCTTTGATTTTGAAATTCTAATTACAGTGTGAATTAACTCTTTGAATTTTTTGATAGTGAAAATATTTGTAAACAGATTGTGATATTCAAAACAACGTATAATAGTTTATTATCAGGTTGGTTATCATGGCTTATGCTCATTCTGGTCTCATTAAAAAAGTTTGAATTTTATGTGAAATGTGTAGAAATATTTTTGTTTCTATTGATTTACTAATCATAATAATAAAATGGCTGTTCGTCTTACAAATTTTACATGTTAGTTATAATCATAACCTTTGAATTAGATGTAACGTTTTATCTTTAACACCCAACCCGAGGATTGCAACATACAACATAATACACGCATAAGTTTTACATAATGATGAAATGGTAGTCATCCTGCCATCGGCACCATAGGGCACTCAATTTCCAATAGGGGCAAACATTTATGTGATTGCATTCGTGAAACATATACTACTCCCCATTCACAGTTATTTTACCTCTGACAGATGGTTTAAAACACTCGAAATAAGTGTCACAGGAATAATTCTTTGGCAGAAATAATGTGTGAGTCGACACAGATGGACTGCTTGAGCAACATTACAGATCTTATTTTGTGTGTTTTAAACCTATTTTACCTTCTGTCAGATGAATGAGGAGCTGTAAGGTTGGTTTATTCAGTTGCAACATACTGTTTCTTTGCATTATATTTGATACTTATTTCGTGAAATTCGACCCAACCGTTTTGTAACAAAACTGATATTTCATTGTATTTCATAACAAAAACTAATAATACATGGAACAACACTAAATTTAATACATTTTTTTGTGTTCCAAACATAAAAATTTCTTCTCAATCCTTTGGAATAGATTTGGTTTTCAACCAAAAATATGATAATTTCAGCATGGCGAGTGTGGAGCAGCCGTGCTACACTCTCATCAACTTCCCAACTGATGCAGAGCCCCACAATGAGATGCAACTCAAGCTTGATCTTGGTAAATTATAATTTTACATATTTTAATTTTCTCAAGCTCACTAGGCTAGTCCCTGAGCCATTTTATTTAATTATTAAGCCTTTTTTGACTAACACAAATGGTATAATATGAAATACACTTGTTTGTTTGGACTATCACAAGAGGCCCTGAGGCATTGCCAATCTTTAACTGGAAGAAAGGAGGGAAAAATGCTTATTTTGTTAAATCTTGGTACTTCCCCGGTGGAACTACTTCATTTTATAAATTGTTGCTTAAGTCCAAACACTGCGGAAGTCCATAAATGGCATTTTGACTTGGACGATTGAATCAAATCGAAAATTAGAGGATTGTAAGGTGCCTCTAGCACCAATCAGAAATAGCACAGTTTTATTTTTGAAAACTAAAACAATATTTATAAAGGCGCTATACATTAAAAGGCTTAAGGGTGAAATGTCAATATTGACATTTATGCTTGATACAATCCAATTAGTAAGATCTTACATATACGTTCATTATACACAATAAATTGACTCTCCAAAATTGGGTTTGCATGAGTAAAATCAAAAGTATCCGCTAGCTAGAATATAATCTTGGTCCTTTATTACAGAGAAGGGTGACATAAAGAAAAAGACTGAAGCTCTGAAGAAAGCTATCAGTATCATTCTCTCGGGTGAGAAGGTTCCCGGTCTTCTGATGATCATAATTCGGTTTGTACTGCCTCTACAAGATCACACCATCAAGAAGCTGCTCCTCATCTTCTGGGAGATTGTACCTAAGACCACACCAGATGGCAAGTTGATGCAGGAGATGATCCTTGTCTGTGATGCTTACAGAAAGGTAAACTAATAAAAAAAATATCTAACAAGTATGAACTTTCTGCCAAAAATCCCATTTTTACATTATTATGGTTGTTGAGTCAAGAGTTTTATTAAGAATACTTTATTTATCACTGTAAAATTAATCAATTTTGTTTATAAACTTTTTTTTTTTTTTTACATAGATTAAGCTAGCCCCAAAGAAAGTTCGAAACTTGTGTTATGGGATACTAACTCAACGATACTATATTTTATAACAAATACATAAATAGTTAAACATCCAAGACCCGAGGCCAAAGTTCGGTTTTCATCATGATCCAACCGGGATTCGAACCCTCCTGGGTGGCGGCGGACCGGAGGTCGTTAAGACGCTACCGGTTCGTAAAATACCTATGAAGAGGTCTAGAATAAACAATTTTTTTTAATGAATTTCTTCAAAATAGCGAATCAAAAAAATAATAGGTATTCATGAGTACCTTGTCTAGTTAAATCATATCTTCAATACACAATTAGAATTACTTCACTCGATAAAAAATTTTATTTAAAATTCCACTTTTTTAAAACAAATAACTTATTTTAAACTTACTTCTGACACGTTTTAAGATTTGAAACTTAATTATCCTTTTAGTTATTAATTGAACTAGTCAATTCATGCAAAATAACTTTAGAAAGATTACATGGCATTTTTATATCATATTTTATACACGAAAATACGAAGTCAAAGCGTGAGTTCGCGTTACTCAGTCCGGTCGCAGACCTTATCGACGTCGGACGTGTGTCAAATTTTCCGCCATCACCGCCGCGCTCGCAATTCGATTACGTAGAATAATTGTTGGTGAAAATGGGTAACAAATGCAATAAAAAAAGGAAAAACAGTGTGGAACCATTTCTTGTTGGACCAACTATTATGCACAAAATAAGTATTCCTGTTGGCACAACTACTTTTTTTGCTGTTTCGTAATGGTTTTCGGATGGTTTTCAGATGGTTTTTGGATGGTTTTCGAATGGTTTTCAGATGGTTTTTGGATGGTTTTCGAATGGTTTTTGGATGGTTTTCGGATAGTTTTCAGATGTTTTTGGATGGTTTTCGAATGATTTTTAGATAGTTTTCAGATTGTTTTTGGATGGTTTTGGGATGGTCTTCAGATGGTTTTTGAATGGTTTTCGAATGGTTTTCAGATGGTTTTTGGATGGTTTTCGGATAGTTTTCAGATGTTTTTGGATGGTTTTCGAATGATTTTTAGATAGTTTTCAGATTGTTTTTGGATGGTTTTGGGATGGTCTTCAGATGATTTTTGGATGGTTTTGGGATGGTTTTTGAATGGCTTTCAGATGGTTTTCTGATGTTTTTCCAATGGTTTTCGGATGGTATCAAGATGTTTTTGGGATTGTTTCAGGATGGTTTATGGTATGAATGAGAAAATCTTTTATGATTATTTTCGAATGTTTTAGGATGAATTAGGAATTCTTTCAACATTATTTCTAATGTTTTTAGAATGAATTAGATATTCTTTTAGGATTATTTTCGAATGTTTTTGGTTTATAGGTTCGATTTATAGGTATAGCTTTACAATTGTTTTTGGATAGTATTTACAGTTTTGGGGTAGTTTTCTATTATCCGATGGTTTCTTTAAGGGTTTGAACTACATAATGTATATTTTAGGCGAAATAACATTTTAGGGAAGTGGCGAATTAAACGATATACTATATCTACAAAGACGACTTACGTTTGCAACGTTTTAAAAATAGTACTTTTACTAAAATATTCTTTGATATCACTGTATACTTGTAATAAGAGATGATGACGACTGCGGATATTGTGTATGTCAAACGGATTTATTATTTGACAGACAAGAAGTTGTTATTTTACTAAGCTCATCATATCTTTGAAATTTTTATAACTAGCTGTACCCGCGGCTTCGCCCGCGTAGATACTGCCTTTCCCGTGGGAATTCTATAAATTGCCGTCTTTATTCTTGTCAGCATCACAAAGGGAACCCATAAACAAAATTCCAGCTTTCTAGGTTGAGCGCCTGCGATAATACTCTTACAGTCCTATTACCCCCTTTTCCGTGGGAATTCTATAAATTGCCGTCTTTATCCTAGTTAACATCATAAAAAGGGAACCTATATACAAAATTTCAGCTTTCTAGGTTGTGCGCCTGCGATAATACTCTTACAGTCCTATTACTCCCTTTCCCGTGGGAATTCTATAAAACCCCATCTTTATTCTTGTCAAAAGAACCTCTATACAAAATTCCAGCTTTCTAGGTTGAGCGCCATACATATTTTTTGGGTAACTTGAACCGTTTATGCAGCGCACGCAACGGAAGCCCTAATAATTTTCCTCGCTTTTGCAATATTTCTCACTGATGCTTCGCTTCTATTGGTCGCAGCGTAATGTTATATAGTCTAAAGCCTTCCTCGATAAATGGACTATCCAACACAAAAATAATTTTTCAATTCGAATCAGTAGTTCCTGAGATTAGCGTGTTCAAATAAACAAACAAACAAATTCTTCAGCTTTATATATTAGTTTTGATTTTTAAACAGCGACACCTAGCGTAATAGATTTAAAGTGCTTTAATTTTCGCGTGATATGATGAAAACGTAACCATAGCGGCGCGATGTATCTTTTGAATAGCGCCATCTAGCATAGAATAGAAAGAACTTGAATTAATTTCGGCAAGCGCGTAAATTTTTTCCTATAACTTCTAAAGTATCTATTTAATTTATATGGTGTAAAGATTATAATAATGTACATGAAATGCTTAAGGTAACTAACGTAGTTAACAGGATAAGGATTAATACTGTATACGTCAAAATCGGTTTCCAATTTCCGCATTATTACTTGAAATCGATTTTTATTTTATAGTAAGTTATCCGTAAACGATAAATATATGCTATCGCTGACTTTTTTGGAGACCTAAATAAGAGGAATGTCCTATAATTTTTGTATTGTTATATCTCAAAGGGTTTAGACAGCGTTTTCGTCGACAGCTCCCAAGCGGGTCGATTTTTTCCGACACTCCCAACAATAATCTTTATATTTCAGCCAATTTACACAAAATATTGACAAATTTTATACATAAACCTTCCTCATGAACCAGGCTATCCGTTGGTAAAAACCGCATGAAAATCCGTTGGGTAGTTTTTGAGTTTATCGCGAACAGACAGACAGACCGACGCACGGGAGGACTTTGTTTTATAATATGTAAGGATAAAGGTGGGAAAATTGCACTATGTGACTACTATATCAGTGCCATTTGGTGCGAAAGCATTCCGAACTCACTCCAAAACTATCCCAAACTCACCCCAAAACTTTTCCAAACTCACCCCAGAAGCATTCCAAACTCACCCCAAAACTATTCCAAATTCACCCCAAAACCATTCCGAACTCACCCCAAAACCATTCCGAACTCACCCCAAAACCATTCCTAACTCACCCCAAAACCATTCCTGAGTCACCCCATAACATGCCTCTTATACAGTTGCACACGAATGTACTTCCTTAATGAATGGTGGTACCAAAGGGAACTATTTAATGACAATTATCTGGTTGTGCCATAGTTGTGCCAATAGGAATACTTTTAGTTGTGCCAAAATTAGTTGTGCGTAGCAGTGGGTCCAACAGGAAATAATGATTTTTCAATCATTATTTCCTGTTAGACCTAAATAAGTAACCATAACTAAAATCATAAGTAAACAATCGCATTATTTAGTTACAATTTTCAATGAAATGAAATGAAATGAAATAAATGAAATGAAATGAAATAATTTTTATTGCATTAAATGTGGTACAAATGATAATAAGTAGGTAGTTACCAGAAAATTTGTTTCACACATTTAGTCATTGCTGACATGCAAAAGGCAATGATTGCCAGTGTTACAATAACTCTATCTGTTACAACAATATTACAATTTTAAAGATAAGTACTCGTTCACACTGTAGAAGCCCATGTCCACCAGCCACTTATATAATTCCTTTTTGAATTTATTTTTCTTCAAATTTTGTACTTTGACCGGTAGCTTGTTAAATATTTTGATAGCCATCGCACAGGAATTTGATGCGAACAATGTCGTCTTTATTGTCGGGTATGTGAGTTTATGTGGGCGTCTTCTAGTGTACTTGCTGACCACGTCTTGGCTAGATTTGAAGAGCTCAGGGTGCGATTTTACAAATTGGCACGTTTCAAAGATGTACATAGATGGAAGGGTTAATAAGTTAAGCTTTTTGAACAGTGGTTTGCAGCTTGTTATTGGTGATACATCGAATATGGCACGAACACATTGTTTCTGCGCGATGAATGCTCTATTGATTTCAACCGAGTTTCCCCACAGTAATAAGCCGTATCTTAATCTGGAAGCAACGTAGCCATGATATGCCAGCATAGCAGATTTCTGACCTGCAATTTTTGTTAATCGCCATAGAGCATATGAGAAACTATTTAAATTTTTGCATACCTTTTCCACATGAGGTTTCCAGGTACAATGTTTGTCCAGAACAATTCCCAAAAATATCACTGAGCTTGCCTCCTTGATTATGTGACCGTCATGAGTAATAGTGAGATCTCTAGTATTATTACCGTGTTGATTATGAAATTGGATTAAGTTGGTTTTGGTTAAATTTACTTTCAGATTATTGTAAGTTAGCCAATTTATAATATCCTTAATAGTATTGTTAATGTCTTTATTATAAGTGTTCAGATTTTGAGAGCTGTCTGGAATTATTATGGATATATCATCAGCAAAGAGAGTGCACATATGTTTTGTTACCTTCGGTATGTCGTTTATATAAATAAGGAACAGCAGTGGTCCCAGTATACTGCCTTGTGGTACGCCTACTTTGTTCACTTTGAATGACGATTTATACACTTGTTCCTGTTGGTTATGATTTAAGTTATTTATTTCAATATATTGGGTTCTGTCCATTAAGTAACTTTCCAGCCATTTCAGTGCCTGTCCTCGTAATCCATATTTCTCGCATTTGTGAAGTAGCATTTTATGTGATACAAAATCGAAAGCCTTGCTCATATCGAAGAAAATGGTAGTAACAGGTATCTTTCTATCAACAAATTCCAATATCTTAGTTATAAGTTTGAAAGCTGCTAATGTGGTCGATTTGCCCTTTTGAAAACCATTCTGTTCTTCATTCAGAATTTTATGTTTAGTTAGAAAATCTAAGATTCTATTATGCATGACTTTTTCAAATATTTTTGCGATTACAGTTATCAGAGCAATTGGTCTATAATTTTCAAGGAGCAGTTTATCTCCTTTTTTATGGATCGGTTTTACGACTGACATTTTTAATGCTTTTGGATAACTTCCTTCTGACAAAGATTGATTTATTAAGTGGCTAAGTATCGGCGCTATAATATATGATGCCCTTTTAATTATTATGGTAGGTAGTTCATCGTATCCAACTGAATTTGTATTGCGTAATGAGTTGATATGTTTAGTTATTTCATCGGAGTCTGTAGGGTATAAGAACATGCTATGATCATTTGTTTTAATATCAGTAGGATACGTATTTTTTGATATAACAATCGATTCGCTGCTATCATTTGTCAAATTAATAAAATATTCATTGAATTTATTGGCTATGTCATTTGGTTCATTGATTATTTCGTTGTTACATAGAATCTTATTAATGGTAGGTTTAGGTTTATTAATCGATAGATTTGATTTGATTACATGCCAGGACGATTTGCACTTGTTTGTTGCTTTACTAATATAGGATTCGTTGCTAAGGCGCATTGCGGTGCTTACACATTGTTTTAGAACACGTGTATATCTCTGGTACATAATTTTATTTTGTTCGGTGCTTTTTTTATAGTATGCAAATCGCAGTTTACGTTTATTGATCGCAGCTTTTTTTATTCCCTTTGTTATCCATCTCGCAGAGAATTTTTTTTTCATCACTTTTTTCTTGTATACAGGAAAACACAAGTTAAAAAATAATATTAAATATTCATGGAATGAGTTAAAGCTTTTATTTATATCATTTTCATCAAATACCTCTGTCCATGATATTTTTTCTAAATAGTTGCAAAATTTATCAATATTATCAATACTGTAGTCTCTATAGGTTCTATACCAGTATTCAGGAGTTGTATCTTTCTGTATTATGGGTATTGATAATGCTTGTGCAGTGTCATGATCAGAAAGACCAAGCGGGTATATATTGCTTACAGCTTCTGGAATATTGCTTATAATTATATCTATACAAGATCGATTTCTTGTAGGCTTATCTATATGGTTAATAAAATTATAGTTCTGTACTATTTTATAGAATTCCTTTGTTACTTTATCATCTTTCATAATGTTGATATTAAAATCACCTGTTATCACAACTCTTTTTTTAATTTTCGATTTAAGTTTGTTTAGGAGAGTTTCGAGATGTGTCAGAAATACATATGGATCTGATGTGCGATTTTTTGGGATTCGATAAATGCAAATAATTATTGTTTTGTATTCAACTAACTCAATACCGCAACATTCAAAAACAAATTCTTTTGCCATATCCTTAAGAAAGTCGATTTGCTTAAATTCAACATCTTCTTTACATAATATGCAGACGCCACCGCGCTTTTTAGGTCTTGAATAAAAATCGGCAAGTTCGAAACCGCTCAAATGAATATTAGCTTCTGTGCCAGACTTGATGAAAGTTTCACTTAGACACAATATGTCCACACCATTGTTTTGCTCAGTGAGTTCATTCAACGTTATTTGTAGGAGATCACGTTTGCTAAAGTATCCAGCAATATTTTGGTGTAAAACTGTGAGTTTACTGTTATTTACGAAAAAATGACTTTTCCTCTAAGCTAGAACCAATATTCGATGATGTTACCTTGTCATGACTATTAGTTATTTGGAAATAGTCCAGCAGTGTTCGTTTTATAGGTACTGGTAGGGTAGTCACCTTTTTGAGTATTGGGAAGTAATCTGTAATGAATTTCTTTTTTGGTGAGGTATTTGCATGTTGTGATTTGGTATTATTAGATTTATTTATATTTTCTCTTATCATAGTAAAATTATTTATGTATTTATTTTCGTAGTCAATGGTATCTATCAGTACATTGATACGATCACATTTTTGTATCAATGAATAGGTTTGTAGGTTTAAAAAAATGGCAGTTTAAATGATTTTGGGACATAAGATGAAGTTGTCGATTAAGTTTCTTTTCATTGAGTGTACTGTTCTGAACAACGTTCAATAGAATGACACAACTGTTTCCGTACTTTTGCAATATTGTGCCTAGGTTTGACAATAATTTTATGGGGTTTTTGTCATTTTCTCCTACGGATAGAACGATTTTATCATCTTTGTGCAACACTATGTTTTCACAACTTTTAAGTATTTCGTCTGATGATGCATTTGGCTTAATCAAAGCTACAACTGAGTATCTTTCATATGGTGTGGCAGCTCGAGAGTGCAGCAATTGAGATGCTAACCCTCTACACTGTTGTGTACCAATAATATGAATTTTTTTAACGTTTTGTACATCTATGATTTTTGACGTCTTTTTATTATTATTTTTTATAGACTCCAATGGTAATTGTTCTTCCTGTTTGTGATCATTAGAATCTTCTTCGTAATTTTCATCTGATATATTTAGGGCACGAAATGAATTCAGATAGTTTCATACCAAAAACATTCGAAAATAATCCCAAAACCATCTTGAGACCATCACAAAACCATTGAAAAACCATCCGAAAACTATTGAAATACCGTCCCAAAGACATCAGAAAACCATCTGAAAACCATCCAAAAATAATCTGAAAATTATCTGAAAATCATCCCGAAACCATCCCAAAACCATCTGAAAACCATGTCTATTTCATTTTTCATATTTGGTTCCTAATAAAAGTTGTTCATAATCTTCATTTTATATTCATTCATATTTATTAAAAAATAATTGTAGGCAATTATTATTTTATTACAAATTAGAAAACTTAAAGTTTCGGTACTGCATATTTTTACACTATGTGCGCAATGATAAGAAAAGACGCTCGGTTGTCGCAACGTGACGCGAGGTGCGGCCCGGGCGGCGGAGTCGACTTCGCGTTTGGGTCGCTGGACCTATGGCGCCTTAATCAAATAGACCCAAGTTATCGAAGAGATAATGGAATCGCCTTTATCGGGTCGTTGTCACTGCTTCCGCGCGCCCGGAAATTATTTCACTTTCTTGGACCACTGCTATTTATTAAAATAGTAATAAGATCTGAGATATAATTTTATTACAATGTATTGATTAGTAATTATTGCATTATTAAGATTATAAGGCTAAGTTCAGATGACCGCACGGAACTATGTACTAACCGCGCGGTTCAAGACCAAAGTAAACGGTACGGCGCGCTCCGAGCCGCGCGCCGTACATATGTCATCATGTGAATGCTGCGCGGTCATAAAAATTTAGCCTAAAATGTCATAAAAATGTTTACATAAATTCTTCTGCAGTGGAATGATTATACCTCAATAATGACGATTATGATGGTTATACTGTACCTGGTTAAAATAGAATTGATTATTTAGTCGGAATTGTTGTACAGGACTTGCAGCACCCCAACGAGTTCATCCGAGGCTCCACGCTGCGCTTCCTGTGCAAGCTGAAGGAGCCCGAGCTGCTGGAGCCCCTGATGCCGGCCATCCGCGCCTGCCTCGAACATCGCCACTCCTACGTGAGGCGTAATGCCGTGCTCGCCATCTTTACTATCTACCGGTAAGGATATTCTGACTGCGTTATTGTTTACATATTTTGAGTTCAGTGATCAAATTATAGCACACAGTGTACTATTTATCATGTGGATTTATAAATGGTTTGTTCTCTTAAATCGCATCTTATTAAATATAACTGGTTCGTAGTACATTTTATTTTAAATTTTTAACGTAGTCTGCCCGTTTTTATAATGTACCAATATTAAGTACATATTATGGTATGTACTAATGTTATTCGTTTCTCTTGTCTAAAATGTCTTCAATCTTTAACCAGCAACTTCGAGTTCCTCATTCCTGATGCACCAGAACTTGTGGCCAATTTTCTGGAGACCGAGCAGGACATGTCGTGTAAGAGGAACGCATTCCTCATGCTGCTCCATGCTGACCAGGAACGGGCCCTGGGTTACTTGTCTTCCAGACTGGATAATGTACACAGTTTTGGGGATATTCTTCAACTGGTCATTGTTGAATTGATTTATAAGGTAATTGTTACTTATTAGTAGTATATCTAGTTTGATGTGGTCTGGGTGTCAGTAATGGTTATCGTGCAGGTGTGCCACGTGAACCCCACGGAGCGTTCGCGCTTCATCCGCACGGTGTACGGGCTGCTGAACGCGGCCAGCGCCGCCGTGCGCTACGAGGCGGCCGGCACGCTGGTCACGCTCAGCAGCGCGCCCGCCGCGCTCAAGGCCGCCGCCGCCTGCTACGTGGAGCTCGTGGTCAAGGAGAGCGACAACAACGTGAAGCTCATCGTGGTGGCGCGCCTGGCCGCGCTGCGGGCGGAGGGCGGCGAGGCGGCGGCGCGCGCGCTGCCGGCGCTGGCCATGGACGTGCTGCGCGTGCTGGCCGCCTCGGACCTGGACGTGCGCCGGCACACGCTGCAGCTGGCGCTGGACCTGGTCTCCGCCAGGCACGCCGAGGAGCTGGTGGGCGTGCTGCGCAAGGAGGCCTCGCGCGCCGGCCAGGCCGAGCACGACGACGCCGCCAAGTACCGGCAGCTGCTGGTGCGCGCCATGCACAAGGCCGCCGTCAAGTTCCCCGAGGTGGCGGGCAGCGTGGCGCCCGCGCTGCTCGAGCTGCTGGCCGACGGCGCCGAGCCCGCCGCGCAGGACGTGCTGCTCTTCCTGCGGCACGCGCTGCACGCCTTCCCCGACCTGAGGGACAACATCTACCAGGTACGCCATCGGGACTGTATACGGTTTTGCGATTGCCACGTTCCAGTTGATAGAGCATATTTCGTTCCGTGCAGAAACTGCTGGAGTGCATCTCGGCCATCCGCGTGGGCAAGGTGGCTCGCTCGGCGCTCTGGCTGCTCGCGGAGTTCGCGGACTCGGCGCAGCGCGTGCAGTTGGCGCTCGACACGCTCGCCGCCTGCATCCCCACGCCCGGCGCAGACGCCGACGCCGACGGCGAGAAGGTATCACATTTCTCTTTTTTTGTTCTCTCATAAACAATTTTTTAATGCAAGGACAGTGCGATAGACTCAAAAAAAACCTTAAAAAATATAGTCACTCATTCTTGCACCACATATACTCAAACCAAAAAGACAGATCGCATGTAAAAAATAAATTGAAAACCCTGAAATTATTTAATACATATTTATGTAGCAGCCCGAAGCCCCCAAGCAGGAGGCTGCGCCCCGGCAGCTGGTCACCAGCGACGGCACCTACGCCTCGCAGTCCGCCTTCAACCTGCCCACGTGAGCCACGCATACTATTCAATTGCAGTTTTCCGGTTCATTTTATGACATGGATCTCGTTTGACAACAAAACAACCCATAGCGCGACTTGTGACGCCATCTGTTGGCCGACATCGCAAATGCAACGCCACCTATAGTAGAAAACTATTTTCCCATTGGAATGATATAGTTTCACGGGATAAAAAGCTATAAAAGCCTATGTTGGGCTCTGTACCCCTGACAATATGTATACTTTTCATAATGATCGGCTGCTTAGTCCAGCCGTGAAGGAATAACAAACAAACTCACTTTCTCATTTATAATATTAGTATGATTAGCGTATAGTAATTAAGATAAATTCATGTTTTAGACCCAAATATGGTAGTTACTATTAAACGTTTGGGTTTAACTGACATATTTTTTATTTTGCAAGCAGGTCGAACACATCGTCGTCTCCAGGCGCAGGCTTGAGCTCCGCCCTACGCGAAGGCGACAGCTTCACGGCCGCGTGCGCCTGCTCGGCCTTGGCCAAGCTGGCCTTGAAGGCGGACTCTGTGCGCCAGTCTTCGCGGGCGCTGCATCTGGCCGCGGCCTTGCTGGCCTACCACAAGCAGAATGTGGCCAACGGGCATGCAGGTAATAATCTATATGTTACAGCCAAAGTGATTAAATTGGTACTGGTCATCAGGGGCGGCTGTACCTTAAGTGCGCTCGTGCACTGAACTACCAGATTTTAATAGGTTCAGAAAAAAAAATGCTTTATAATCCGATTGACTATCTATTCAATATTAACGAAATTGTACAAAACAATTTCAACTCTTGGCTTTAGTATTAAGTCTTATTTTCGCTTGTAAAGACATAGACGTTGTATGAGTATTCGCCGTGCGCGTGGCCTAGCGCACGGCGAATACTCATACAACGTCTATGAAATACGAGCTAAAACGCCTGGCGCGTGAGACAGAGATAGTGCAATAGAAAATGTATGGCATAATTAGACAGCTCGCGTGCGCCGCACGCACGAGCCGGAGTTTACCGAGAGCCGACGAAGAGTGGACGGACGACCGCGTCGCGCGAATTATAGAAGCTGGCGTCGAAGAGCTCAAAAAAAACCGAAATAATTTTAACCCTTTAATTAAGAAAAGTAAAAGAATTACAATAAATCGTAAAGTTACAGTATGTCTGACTAATCCGATGCTAGGAATAATAGTGAAGTACAAAATTATAATAAAATAATACGGCGATAGGATTACATTGCAATGACGCATTGTCTAGATCAGCATATTCCCTAGAGAACGCGCATGTAACACCTCCCCCATAAGTGCAGCAACTATTTTGTGAAGTTTAGCAAAAATGTTTCTGGGATCTTCTTATGTCCTTTAGAGGTGTCAGGATCCTCGTACTGATGTTCCTTCTTCACTGGTTCTGTGTCAGGAGATAGCTCGTTGTTGGTTTCTTTTGCAGATCGACATCTCTTACAGCAAAGTATTATGCATATAGTTAGTATAATAATGCATAACACAATGTAAAATGGTGTGGTAGAAGGACTTTGTATGTATCTCGCTTAAATGTACTGGCTTCTGAGAGTATATTTTATCTTGAAGCTCTTGAAGTCCCTGAAGGCTAATTCGATTGAGTTCAATCGGAGGTTGCGCAGTTGATGTCATCTCCGGAAGGGTGGGTATGTTAAGGATCTTGATGGGTTGACCTTGTACTTGATCTTCCATGTTGGCTATAGTGAACTCGCTGGTGCGCATTATGCAATTACGTGGTATAGTTGCCAGATAGCTGCCGGACAGGATGCTGTATTCATCTCGACCACATGTTTCTTGAACTTTTGTCGGCTCGGGAAATATCATAGCGTAGTGTCTATCGTCTAACTTTTCTATGGTCGGTTTCGCTAGAGACACTGCAGTTAGCTTACAGGATGCGTCCATGGCTTGCTCGGAGATAAGTCGCTGTATGCAGTCTGGGTTAGGTCTTAACTGTTGGTTTAACTTTTCCTCACAGAGATACCAGTGGCTGATCTTCGGGCATTCAGCCGCTATGTACACATGAGCTTTTCCGTCAGTTGCTATGAGAGGGTAGGGAGGTATAAGGACCATATTATGTTTATTAGGTACCATAGGAAGTTTGTAAAGGTTATAGATTTCGGGAGAGACTATAGGAAATTTGAATAATATAACTATCCTCTTTCCAACATAGTATGAACCAGGGGTAATTATATTGTAGTATTCCCTAAGGTCCATTTTAAGTAGCTATTTTTATCGTAAAGGTTCCCTAATCGTTCTAACATCGTATTAAGTATTCCTATATCTAACATTGAATGCTGGGTATTCGATGTACGCGGATATACTAAAATATTCTCTATTCTATTTAGTTCGCTTATAAGATTTTCTATATTATAACTCAGGATGTCAAGCAATTGAGCAAACCTGGCATATTTAATTAAACTACTTTCTCTATAAGCATCTGCGTTTAAGAGTAACTGTAAGGTTTCATTGATCTTGACCTGGTTATCAACTATCTGTGATATAACAGTCGTATGGTGAGCAATCCATTCTTGGCTAAGACTAATATGACTGTTAAGCTCAGTGGCTAACTTATCTTGATTATTTTTAAGATTAGTTATAGCCTAGTTGTATAGGATCGCGTCGTTATAATCAAGGTTACCTGTTATTTCTTTAATAATAGAACCCAAACCGTTTATTAAACCGCGTTTTGCTCGGGAGGGCTCGAGAGATTTTAACCGGTGCGATGCCTTATCTAATTTACTTCTCAGGTGATCAATTTGAGTTTCGTATAACATATAAGTATCGTTTCTAAGTCGGTTCGTCGTCTCCTGCAATTGGTCTTTAGTTAAGGCTAGTTGGGTGTCTATATCTGTTAACTCTACGTATTGCAAGAAGGTGTGGTGATGAGTGATTAGTCTCATCGGACCGAGTTTAAAAGGAAGAAGTCCAGGTCCGTCGCTCAGGGTTTCCAGTTTAATTTCCTGAGCTGTTACCAGCATGATTGTTGTTGTCAGCAGTATTCTGTAACAATACATTTTTAGGAGGGCGTTTTAATCGTGATTTGGCTATAGGACCACGCTTCTTTGAGGTGTATATGTGAACAGGTAGATCTGCTAACACGGTATCTTGTGTGTAACGGGGGGCTAGTTTTTGGCGAGAGGCTGCGGGATTGCTAACAAATATCTGCTGTTGAGGTTGATATTCAATTTCTTTTTCGCGGGTCTTGTTCCTGTTCTCTATCATAACGGTACGATCAGCAACACAAGACTCATGTACTAGTTCGTATACTTTTTTCATTTGTTCCCTGTGATTTACTAGGTACTGTTGCAGTAAATGTTCTGTCATATTAAAGTCAAGGGGGTCCCTAGGGTCAACGTGTCCATGTATTAGGTCGTAAGGTCTGCATTTTGTAAAACTGTGCACGGAGCTATTGTATGCGATAATGGCATATGGCATGAGGTTCGTCCTTTTGTTGTAATTTGAGAATACGCAGGTGCTCTAAAATTGTACCATGAAATCGCTCGATATTGCCATTGTCGTTAGGAGTATGTGCTAGGGTCTTATGGTGATTTATCTTATGTAATCTTACAAATTCAGCAAACATTTGGGTTGTGAATTCGGTGCCTTGATCCGTAACGATGGTAAAGGGTAAGCCGTGTACTGAAGTTAAGTAGGGCCTGGATGACACCTAGGGCTGTACCATCACGTAGGTGGTATGCTTGACCGTATTTAGAAAATACATCAACGAACGTTACATACTTTTCGCCTTGAGCAGTGAACAAGTCCATATGGACTGTCTCAAATGGCTTAGCCGCAGGTGGCACTACATTAAACTCTTGTCTGATAGGGTTACGGTCGTATTTAGCTTGACCGCATATGGTACATTCGTTTATAAATTTTGTTATTTGCTCCTTCATTTTGGGCCAATAATAGTTACGGGACAAAGAGAGATAGCACTCGTTTATACCACGGTGGTTGGTTTTACCCTCGTGATAGTGCTTAATTATGTCCTGTTGTTTGAGATACTCCTTGACATTGTCAATCTCTCGTTTTGACAATACTAGGTTCATGGCTGAACATTTAAACCTGTCCTGCAAAATAGGTATTATCGTATACATGGCGAGGGGTGGTAATATAAGAAGGCCTGTCTTAACCTTAGGATTCACATACTCTTTTATAGCATTAACTAGGTCTAAGTCTAGGTTAGATTCGCAAAGTTGTACGGATGTGCGAGTATGCGTCTCAAACGGTTTGGATACCGTTGGCCGTCTGGTAATGTTTGTCACCACATTTAGAATAAGCTGCTTATGAAACTTATTTAGAGGTTCGTCAGTTATAGGTATCTCAAGTATGGGGTTTTCCTGGTCAGTGTGTACAGTATTAGTAGATGAGTTGGCTACACTAGGTGGTCTCTCTGTAGGGTTAGGTAGTATGGAAAGTAAGTCATCTAACATTTGTTCGTAGTCTGGGTCTTTAGGTGGTGCAGGGGATGTTCCAGAGTTATGTAATTCGACTCTAGAAAGGGCATCAGCGTTGGAGTTGTGGGTTCTTATAAACGACTGTGTAGTTATATTCGCTCAACTTTAAGCGCCATCTAGTCAAGCGCGAGTTGGGTTCTTTTATATTCATAATCCACTGAAGTGGTTTATGATCCGTCACTATCTTAAATTTGCGTCCAAAGAGGTACGGCCTAAAGTACTTTGTCGCCCACACTATGGCAAGAAGCTCCTTTTCGATCGTGCTATAGTTCATCTCACTATCGTTCAGGGTGCGAGACGCATACGAGATGGGTTTATCAGCACCTATCGGGCCCTGAGATAACACGGCTCCAATGGCGACATTGGATGCGTCAGTAGTTAACACGAACTCTCTGGTAAAATCAGGGTACTGTAGTATGGGGTCATTAGTTAGCAGTTTTTTACATTTTTCGAAGCAGTTGATGTAGGTAGGGTCAAGGGTTATCTTACTATTCTTTTTTAAACATCTTGTAAGGGGCTTAGTAATTTTGGCAAAGTCAGGGATGAATTTCCTGTAGTAGCCAATAAGGCCTAGAAATTGTTTAATTTGTTTGGGGGTTTTTAGCAACGGATAATTTTCTATGGCATGAATCTTATCTGGGTTAGGCTTAATACCATCTGCACTGATTACGTGCCCGAGATAAGCGGTTTCCAGCTTTAGAAACTCAGACTTGTTCATCTGTATTTTAAAGTTGGACTCGCGAAGTCTTTGGAACACTTTCTCTAAATTGACCATATGTTCTTGGAGGCTGGTACTAAAGATGATTATGTCATCCAAATAAACGAGACATATTTCATTTTGGAGACCGCGGAGGACATTGTCCATAACCCGTTGGAAGGTGGATGGTGAATTTTTGAGACCCATGGGCATTCTGAGAAACTCAAAATGTCCATGCTCGACAGTAGATAGTAATTAGGGTATCTGGATCCATCTATTCAGCGGATCCAGATACCCTAATTCTCTCGTTTCAATAGAGCAGTATTCAACAATGCAGACAGATAACAGTATTCATAAATGCTTTCAGTAGAGCAGTTTTTAACAATGCAGATAGATAACACTATTCATAAATGCTTTCAGTAGAGCAGTTTTTAACAATGCAGATAGATAACACTATTCATAAATGCTTTCAGTAGAGCAGTTTTTAACAATGCAGATAGATAACACTATTCATAAATGCTTTCAGTAGAGCAGTATTCAACAATGCAGACAGATAACTGAATTCATAAATGCTTTCAGCAGAGAGATCATCATCATCATCATCATCATAATTATCATCATCATTTGTTTGATGGCTCCTTAAAATCTTTTCAATAGTGTTCATTCTATTCTACCAGCTCGTATAGGTATAATTATATTCTTTGACTAAACACCAAATGGAAATTAAGCCTAAACCTGTTTGTGTTAAAGGACAGCGTATATGATAACAGATACATTATTGTAAAATAAATACATAGAGAATATCTAGGTATTATTAGAGTCTAGACCTAGACTCTAAACAGGCATAAATGTTCATCATACCCGTATTACCTTTTGTTTGTCCTGTCCGAGATCGAACGCCTACCCTCTAACGCTAGGTAAGTAAGGTCATTAACAACTAAACCATCAGGCTATCGTAATGATTATGAGGAGATATCTAGAGAATTTTTATATTATAAGCGGAGAGATATCATATTTGATTTATAAAGACGGGGATCAAAAAGACTTATACCCCGTTAATAACGATACAATTTAAACCCTGCTGTTATAGATATAGAAATCATAATGTAAAATATCGCTTTGTACTCAGAGAAGTCATTTTTGTTACCATGATACTACTAAGATGCGTCATGTACAGACGCGTATAGAGAAACCTAACCCCTAGCACGAGGAACATTTTTAGATAATTTTCAACATAAATAGCTATAATAGCTATTTTAGAAAAACTGATTTAAATGTTTTTTAGACTACTTCTAGTATGTAGAAATTTCATCGAAATACGTTTAGAGTTACCTTATAAATTTAATTCTTACTCTAAGTCTGGTTTCTCTACACACGCCTGTACGATGCTATCTATCAGCATGTATTATTTTATAATTTTATTTAAACAAAAATAGGTGCCTGATTGATATAACATTTCTACAATACCTGCCTAATATTTTCGAAATTTAAGAATCCAAACCCATGATTGACATCGCATAGTGATCAAGTAACCATCACACCAGAGTGATGCATCCTACTTCTTCATATATCAAAAATATAGAAAAGAAAATACAGTTTTCGTTAAATAACAGTTTATTAATAATAATGTACTCTACCTATATATTATATAATTAATTACTCACAATTTATAATGATAGTGATAAAAAACTAGTTTCTAAACTTTTAAGAATATCTTTAACACGGATATAAATGTTATCACTGAAAATGTTCTGCACCACATGCTGAGCACAAACTTCCGCGTTGCAGTGACAAACAGATTTGCCAGGATTTTCAAATTGGGCGACATCGTAAATTTCAATTCGGATCACTTTCACCCCATAAGACTCCATTCGAATGTTAGATGTCAGTTTCTTCTGATTGTTCATAAAATTGTTTTGAACGTCTTGATTTTGATGGTGTTCATTTTCCAAATTCCTTATTATTCGCTGTACAAGTGCCGAATCTGCTAGTCCACCAGACTCGGATGTTGGTGGCGAGAGTGGTGAATATGAAGGTGAATAGGACCAGTTTTCCATCTAAAACAAACAAGAATTATTATTATATTAGATATTCATAAAACAACAATACAAATTTATAATAAAACAGACAAAAAATATACCTATTTAAAAAATATTTACTTACCGACATTATTTACAAGAGAGCGTCCGCTATGACTTACAAATTACCAATAATTCTGACCCCTGATAACCCCCCTATATTTATATTATTAAAAATCATTGACTATAAGGTTCAAAATACGTTTTATACAATATTTTTTTTTATAAATTTAGTACTCGCCGAATATGGGTTCAGACGATGCGGCGCCGACGATGCGGCGACGCCTGTTAGATGATCCGATACCTATTGATTTGTCGTGCAAGCTCATCAGTTTTATAATACTTGCATGCGCATACGACTTTGCTTGCATAATGGGCAGAAGTAAAGGAAATCTAACAAACTAATATTATGTCTAAAAGTATATTTGTTAAAACTAGTTTCAGCCCATGTGACTGCTTCTATTTTTTTTATTTGCCTATTTATGACGGTTGTATGAGTCTGACAGTCTTTATTCGTCAAATAGGCGGTTCGAGGCTTTAATAACACCGACGCTAAGGGTTGGTTTCGCCACTCCTGAATAGCTTATTCGTCAAATATATATTAAAATGTTTAAACAGCATTTTTTTCTTAATTTAGAAAAAATACTTACGCACTATATTTTTCATCACGTGTACAGTCAGCTTCATAAATATGTACCTTGTCGCTTTCGTATCATTTCAATTATTCTAGACTTTTGGTTGAAAATGTCAACAATGTTAATGTAGCATGGTAGTAAAGTGATTACCTACATATTTATGCAGGTGACTGTACTTTACTAATAAGGGGATGAATCTTTGATATTTAAACCAGCTCGATGTTAGGCAAACTCACAGATTAATTTTTTTTCTTACGGGATAAGTACAGGATAAAGTCTGCGAACATCTAGCACCTGCTAGTAAATTAAATAAATAGTTAATAAAGTGATTCAAGAACCTGCACTTCTATTGATATTTAAAATGTAAGTACAGATTATAATTGAATAGTTCTTTTATCAATAATTTGTAATGTGATATTATTTAAGGTGTGATAGCTTAATATGTTAGCTCATTAACGAAAGGTTCCCGGGTTCAATCCCCGGTGCTGATAATATGGATCTCTATTATTCATTCCGTTTAATTTTCGTTTGATTATTATATTATTATCATCAATTCATTTTTGTTCCAAATCAGCATAGAGCAAAGTAGTAGGTGGAGATCATATCAAACAGATTTTTCTATTATTCAGTGAGACATGGATAGGTAATAATAAATAATATATAATTTATTATAGAAGTATCCTAACGATTTCTTATTTTTGTTCACAGGTCAAAGTCACTCGAAAAAGTTCTGTTCAGCTCCTCCAGTGACGACTCCGATGTGGAGTCGAAACCGAAAGCAGCAGCGAAGAAGGTTGTCAAGCGAAGCTCAAGCAAGGGGGACAATCAAAGCAATAAGGAGGAACCTAAGAATAAGAAAACTAAGCCGAGTATTGCGCCGTACACTCCTCCAGCCCGACTCATAGCCAGCGACCTGTTCGGTGACGACAGTGATGACGAACGGGCCCGACCATCCACATCGAAAAGTGGTAATATTCCAGCCCTCCATTCATACTTTTCGAAAAGAATGAAGAAGGGATATGCCAGACAAATATCTGAGACGAAGGAGGGGGATTTTTATGTAGAACTCCGAATATATAATACGTCGGAAATACAGAAAATCTTGCCGATGAATAGGTGGCGTTATGCCATAACCACTATAAAAACCAAGATTAATGAGGACAAGGCACAGTGGAAGCATATTAAAGACTTCGTGAAATTAACTAGTAGGGATTTTCGGAACTGTCCAGTCACGATGTTAGGGTCTTATGAAAGTATAAATTAATTAAGTAAATACTATGCAATATTTACATAATTCATTTATACTTTCATAATTATTATTATTATTCCTATAGTAATAACCAAGTACATTTAATTTGTATCCATTTGTTTTAGTAATATAAAAGTAAAGTATAATAAAAATAAAAGTAAAAACCCAAAATAATACATACTTAAAATTCATTATTTACATACTAATAACTAGGTACATTTTAATTTCGTATCCATTTGTTTTAATAATTATTTTACTTACTTAGATTATGTTATAAGGTTTATATTGAATATTAATAATAATAATAATAATTAATAAACATTTATATTTAATAAAAGATACCTGTTTTTTTTCACAGCTACCACTCCTGTGCTCGATGATTTATCAAGATCTCAAAAATTTATGAAATGTGATAAATGTAATATTTTAATATCAAAGAAACAATATTCACATCATATGAGAACCAATATACACAAAGCTAATTCTTTATTGAATACGCAATTCGCAAATATAAATATTGTTGCGACTGCGTTCAAGAAAAGATTAGTTACATATCGATTGAATGTCTCTCAGGAATACGAGTACCTTGGTTTAGAGGCGTTCCTGAGTGATAACCTGATACATATAATAGAGCTGATCAATATTTCATTGAATAAACATAATTGTTTAAAACTCAATTTCGAATTGTTTGCCTATTTTACATTACCTAAGTTTGATGAAAGACAATTAAAGTCATTTAATACCAAATATGTTATAATTTATAAGAATACTGATCTGAAAAACATGTTAACTGATTTATTTGATATATTAAATGAGAAATTAACTGAATTTCAACATTATCAATCTGGCTGGACTTTTGTTTCTCTGAGTCATCTCGAAATCAATATAAATAAATATACACCTATGAGAGGTGGATCTTACATAGAGCTACCATCGTTTATTAGACATTCTAAGAGTTGTATTAACGTGAAAAATAAAGATAATTGTTGTTTTCTATGGAGTATAGTGGCAGGATTATATCCCGCTACAAATAATGTATGCAAAATAAGTTCATACCCTCATTATTCCACTGTTTTAAAGACTGATGCGATGACATTTCCTCCAACAATTAATGATATTAGACAATTTGAAAAAAAATAATCCTGACATAAGCGTTAATATATATGGTTTACAAAATAATATTGTCATCGGACCTCTTTATGCATCGAAAAATAAAAAGAAGAATCATATAAATTTATTATACTTCGAAAATAGAAGCTTAGGCCACTATAGTTTAATTAAAGACCTAACACGTTTAGTACGACGTCAGGTGACTAATTATAAAGGAAAAATTCATTTATGTGATGCATGTTTACAGTTTTTTTGTAGCGAAACAAAATATAAGACTCATAATTGTTCTCATATATCGTCTACTTTACCAGAAAAAAATACCATTTTGAAATTTAAGCATTATGAGAGACAGCAAAAAATCAATTTTATTATTTATGCTGATTTTGAATGTTTGTTATTAAACTGTAATGAGAGCTCTTCAAAAACTCAAAAAATAAAGATCCATCAACCTTCTTGTTTCGCATATTATATTAATTGTTCACATGATAACAAATTAAATAAATATGTAACATATAGGGGTGCAGACTGTGTAAAAATGTTTGTTAAATATATAGTAAAAGACGCTAGACGTATAAATAAAATTCTAAGCAATAAAAAGCCAATGACTCCATTGACAGCTGAACAGGAATTAGATTATAAAAATGCTACTGTATGTCATATATGTAAAAAGGTATTAAAAGATGATAAAATCCGAGATCATGATCATATTACTTCTGAGTACAGAGGACCAGCACACTCTCAATGTAATTTAATGTATAAAGTTTGTCCATTCATTCCTGTTGTGTTTCATAATTTATCAGGGTATGATTCACATTTATTCATTGAGGAACTAGCAAACTGTGAAGGCTATATTGATGTAATACCGAAAACGAAAGAAAAATATCTTTCATTCACGAAAGTTATAAGAACTGAAAACTATAATCATCCTATTCAGATAAAATTTGTTGACTCGTATCAATTCCTTAGTTCTAGTCTAGACACATTAAGTAAAAGCTTATCAGAAAAAGATTTTGTTCATTTATCGAGAGAGTTTCCGGATAAAGAGAAATTTGATTTATTAAAGCAGAAAGGTATTTATCCTTACGATTATATGAATTCCTGGTCTATATTTGACGAAACCCGACTTCCCTCAAAACGCGATTTTTATAATAATTTACGTGAAGAACATATTACAAATACTGATTATTTACATGCTCAAGAAGTTTGGGAAAAATTTGATATTAAAACCCTTGGTGAATACACCGATTTATATTTAAAATGTGATGTGCTTCTATTATGCGATATATTCGAAAAATTTAGAGAAACGAGCTTGTTTTATTACAAATTAGATCCAGCTTATTATGTAACCTCACCGAGCTTAAGTTGGGATGCTATGCTATTACATACAAATATTGAACTTGAATTGATAAGTGATTTACAAATTTATGAGTTACTAGAAAAAGGCATACGAGGTGGATTAGCGCAGTGCTCACTTCGTCATGCTGAAGCAAATAATAAATATTTACCCCATTTTAATGATACAGAACCAAGCAGTTATTTAATATACCTTGATTGTAATAACTTATATGGCTATGCCATGATGAAAAAACTCCCTATTTCACAGTTTAGATTATTAACAAAGAGAGAAATTGAGCATTTTAATGTAATAAACGTTCCTGACGATAATGATTATGGCTATATCTTGGAAGTAGATTTACTGTATCCAGATTATTTACATACAAGACACAAAGACTTACCATTTGCTGTCGAAAAAATAATTCCGCCTTATGGGAAAACAAAGAAGTTAATTGCAAATCTATATGATAAACAAAAATATGTCATACATTACACTCATCTAAAGGAATGCTTAAAAAATGGATTAATATTAAAAAAAATTCATAATATTCTCAGCTTTAGGCAGGAAAGCTTTCTAAAGACATATATTGATCTTAATACTCGGTTACGTCAAGATTCAAAGACAGCGTTTGAACGAGATTTTTTTAAATTATTAAATAATTCAATTTTCGGAAAAACAATCGAAAACAAAAGAAAGCAAGCCAGCGTCAAACTTATTACGAAATGGAGTGATACTGATAATAAAACAAATAAACGGCTAGGCGCTGAAAAATTGTTAGCAAAACCTAATTTGAAAAGTATAACAATATTTTCAGAAAATTTTATAGCTGTTGAGTTGTATCGTGAAAAAGTAGTTTTAGATAAACCGATCTATATTGGATTTACAGTTCTGGAATATGCGAAACAGCACTTATATCAGTTTCATTACGACTATATAAAGAACAAGTACGGAAAAAATGCTGAACTATGCTACACTGATACTGATAGCTTATTATATTTGATATATACGGATGATTTTTATAAAGATATGCATGATGACATTCTCAAATATGATACTAGTAATTTCAAAATAGACAATGTTTTTAAATTACCACAACTTAATGCGAAAGTTCCTGGATTGTGGAAACATGAAATGGGTGATGATATGATTTTAGAATTTACTGGTTTGCGAGCTAAATTGTATTATATAAATAGTATTAAAACTCAAATAAAAAAAGCTAAAGGTGTCTCTAAATCCGTATCAAAGAATCTTAAATTCAATGATTACAATGATGTCCTATTAACGGAAAAGGTACTCAGAAGTAAAATGAATATGATAAAGTCAATCAAACATGTTTTATACTCTCAACAAGTAGACAAACAAGTTTTAGACAGAAATGATGATAAAGTTCAAGTGTTACAAGATCAGCTCCATACGTTACCGTGGGGTCATTGCGATTCTATGTTTGTAGAATAGTTTCGTAATAATTTTTATATTGTGTACCTTGTATGATTTATTGATATAATTCTAATGTATGTTGTAAAATACTGCATAAAATAAACGATTATGTGGTGAACATTTGCCTTTAACATTATTAAATTAGTGTAAATTATTATTATTATTATTAAGATAGTTATTATATATTATGCTAATTCATTGTATTGTTATTTTCTGAAACGTATAAATAAACAAATGTATCATATAAAGCTGTTTTTTTAATTTAATTTAAAATAAACTCTAATTACATGGTAACTTCGAATGGTATATAAAGTCTTACCATCCTTAACTACTTTCATTTCAAAATGAAGTTCGTTAAGCAACCTCAAACTTTAGAGGTAAACATTATTCAAGAAGATAATAAAACACAGATAGTAAAACATAGTACCCTTTTACCGAATACAATCCGTTGTATAATATGTGGTCCTTCTAACTGTGGTAAAACTAATGTCATGCTGAATTTGTTATTTCATGAAAATGGTCTTAAATTTAAACATATTTATTTATACTCAAAGACAGCATTTCAATCAAAATACCGCTTTTTAAATGACGTTATGAAAAAAATTTCTGGAGCAAAATTATTTATTTTTAATCATAACGAAGAAGTTATTCACCCAAATGATGCACTACCAAATTCTATTATTATTTTTGATGATGTTGCATGTGAAAATCAAATTAATATTAGAAACTACTTTTCTATGGGAAGACATAAGCAAATAGACTGTTTTTATTTGTCTCAGACTTATTCAAAAATACCTAAACAACTATTAAGAGATAACACTAATCTACTCATAATTTTCAAACAAGATGATACTAATTTAAGACATATATACAATGAACACGTGAATACAGATATGGATTGGGAGAAATTTAAAAGACTTTGCCATGCTATATGGCAAAATTGTTATGATTTTTTACTTATAAATAAGGACTGTTCTTTAAGTAATGGACGATTTAGGAGGGGGTTTGATACTTTTGCAATTTTTTGAAAAATCAATATATTAGTACATCTGATCGGAAATGACTCAGTTTATTTAAAATATCTGAAATAACACTTGTACTTAAGTATCATGGAATTAAAAGAACAATTAATTCAATCAGTTAATAAAATAAAAAAGAAAATTAAAATGATTCAAAATGAAGACGATTCGACTAATTTTAAATTTAAAAAAGTATTTAAACCTATTATTGACCCTCTGGAGACATTAATTAAGAAAAATAACAATTCTGATCCGAGTTCGGAGAGCATTAGTATGAATGACAGTATTAGCGACTTTATTACGAACTCAGAAGATACGATTGAAGAGTTTGATTCACCTGAAGAATATAAAGATTTTAAAGACCAATTGAACAAAAGTGGAAGTTTAGGATACTTTGATTCCAACGAAGAAAAATCTCCACTCAAAGAAAATAATGACTCACTTATTTCTTTAAAAAAAGAAGATATGATGGAAATCTATAATGATATAAATGTACCATTCGGAATACGTAGTGAAAATAAAAAACTTATGATGGGAAACGCTATTATACAGATATCGACTAAAAAACATGGTTCAGAAGATCAAAAATCATACGTTATAAATGTTAATAACAACAAATATGATCTGACACCAGGATTAAAGGAACTTTTAATACGAAATAAACCTAATCTTGAGTTAGTAACTACTAACGATAAAAATATATACAAAGATTTGCTTGACAAAACAAGTGCGCACAAACGAGACTATAACCCCAACGGGCAAATTAAAGGTGATAAGGGTGCAAAATACTGTGAAATCATTAAACCATTATTTCTAGATAAAACAATAGTACCTAAAATTGGCGGGTCATTACCTACATACAAAAAATATAAAAATGATACTGATTATATTTATTGGGATGATCCGAATGAATTGATAGAACGATTAAAATTGTTGATTGCATCAAAAAATGCTGGCAATAGTAATCATGATAATGAAATTATATCAATAATAGAAGAATTAAAAGAGGCTGGTATCATAAAAGAATAAAAACACTTGTCACATTATAAGCTAAGTTAGTATTCAAATGCATACCAACTGAAAAGTTGATGTTAAAAAATAGAATAATAAATAAAAAACTTTGAAGTTAATGACAACTGAAATTATTGAGATACGATATGAACAAAGCAGAAAGCAAAAATATTATCGAAGAATCTGAAAATAAAGATAATGTTTCAAAAGAGTATAAAGTAATGAGTGAAAAAATCATATATTCAAATAAATTAATTAAATCTTTACAAGATCAAATAAAACAATTGAAAAAAGATATAGAAATTAGTGACATTGCAAGCAAAATAAATAAACATTATGAGCAAAGCGGATATTGTAAATGAAATTCATAAAAATGCTCGAGTTAACTTCCCTAGAAGACGTGTAATATTAAAAGGTATAGATGATCTTTGGCAAGCAGATTTAATAGACATGCAGACAATGTCGATAGTTAACGCTGGTTACAAATATATATTAGTAATTATTGATTGCTTCTCAAAGTATGCTTGGACAATTCCACTTAAACGAAAGAATAAAGAATTAGTATCTAAATCATTTGAAACTGTATTGGAAAAAGGACGAGTACCTCAAAATTTGCAAACAGATTTAGGAACGGAATTTTATAATGATAAATTTAAAAACATTATTAAGAAGTATAATATTAATCACTATTCTACCTATTCAACCAAAAAGGCTTCAATTGTAGAAAGATTGATAAGAACGCTGAAAAATAAACTGTACAAAGAGTTTAGTTTAAAAGGAAATTACAAATGGATTGATGGTACACTTGAAAATAAAGTGCATGAATATAATCATACATTCCATAGAACTATCAGGCAAAAACCTGCATTAGTCAACCAGACTAATGAAAAATCGATACTGCAAATGTACAATATTTTTGAATATAAAAAAACATCGACATGTAAAAAATATCATGTAGGAGATTTCGTAAGAATCAGTAAATTTAAAGGATGTTTCGAAAAAAGGTTTACACCTAATTGGTCCACGGAAATATTTAAGATTACAAAAGTGAACCAAACTAATCCTACAACTTATTTACTGGAAGATGCTCGATGTAGACCAATTTTAGGAGCATTCTATGCTCAAGAAATTCAGAAAACCAAACATCCTGAATTATATTTAGTTGAAAAAATATTAAAGAAAAAAGGAAATAAAGTATATGTTAAGTGGTTAGGGTTACCAACGAGTGAAAACAGTTGGATAAATAATTCAAATAAATTGTAATTTTATAATTATTTCAAAATAATATTTAAATAAAGTTATTTATCGATTTTCACTCATTCGTGTTCTTGACTTTACAGCGTAAAGACTACTCTGACACAATGGCTAGAAAACATCATATACTTTTAAAAAAAAGAACTAAGAAAGAGAATCTCTTTAACTTAGAGAAAAAGAAAAAACCCGTGTCAGGAAAAGGGATAACAAAAACCTTTAAAAATATTGTGTCACATGCGAAACGACATATCAGTAATCTAAAACCTAAATGTAAAAAAATGTTAACAGAATTAGCATACGCTGCAGCTCAGGAATTAGCAGCGGATTTGCCAATAACGTTGCCTAGGGTTATACCGATACCTAAAACTGGTGGTTTTCTCCCTCTGATTCCTATATTCGCCGGATTATCTGCAGCTGGGAGTTTAGCGGGCGGTGTTGCTGGTATTACAAAAGCTATAAAAGACTATAAAACTGCTAAGAAACGATTAACAACATTAAAAGGAAACTCATCAGTTAGTCCAGTTACAGAATCATTTTGCGTTGGAAGAGGTTTACATCTCAAGCCTTACAAAGATGGCTTAGGAATTTATGTTACAAAACCAAAAAACTGAACAAAAGGTTACCCAGGAGAGCTTTAACTAATATTGATATAATAGAACACTCAAAACACATTCCCTATTTTCGTGGCGTATTTATGAGGGATGAATTGCCTAAGAAACCACTACGGTTGGAATGTGGAGTTATTAATTTAGATAGTTCTGAAAACTGTGGTACTCATTGGGTAGCCTATGCAAAAGTTAATGACTATATTGAATATTTTGACAGTTATGGGAATCTAAAACCACCTAAGGAATTTATTAATTATATAGGAAAAAATATTCAGTACAACTATGAAAATTTGCAAGGAAATCATTTATATAATTGCGGACATTTATGCTTGAATTTCCTTAACTTATTCTGGACATCTCGAAATAAAAATGAATAAAAGAGTGGACTTCATTTTATTTCAGTCAGTCTATGATAATGTTTTGTAATGATAAAACCAAATACGATTGAAAACGTAGGAGGCTTTTGCTAATCGAATATCAATTAAAAAAGATTACGGAATAATAATAATAAAACTATTATGCTCGTTTTCAATAAAATACCTGTTTATAAAAAAAATCATAACATTTCATCTCCTGTATCGAAGGAAGGAAGACGGCGGCAAGAAAAACGTATACGAATTACAGTAAATAATAAAAAATTTCTTCAGGCACTTGGATTTAAGTTATAAAAATGCTTCAAATCTCAGAATTACCACATCATGATGATTCGATAGTAAACTATGAAATACATAGTTACAATCCTTACAATAACAGTTTTAAAGATAATGACGAAATCAGAATACCTATTCATCAGCAAGATGTATATGTGCTACCGTCCGCTAGTTCTATTTATATAGAAGGTTACGTTACTGTAAGCGGCGAAGACTCATCAGGGAAAGTATCCAAAAAATCAATTAATTTTATTAACAATGCAATATCATTTTTATTTCAAGACATTAGATATGAACTGAATGGAGTTGAAATTGATCGTATAAAAAATGCTGGTATCACAACTACTATAAAGTCTTTCATTTCAATGAATGAGGGAGAAAATAGAGCTGCTGAGGTGTGGGGCTGGAATCTAAATGGTAACAAACCGATAAGTAGTCACTTCAGCATCATTCTTCCATTAAATAAAGTTTTAGGATTCGCAGAAGACTATCACAAAATCGTTATCAATTGTAGACATGAACTTATATTACATCGAAGCTGCACTGTCTCAAATTGTGTGTTATCGGAAAAGACTGATAAGGTCTGTATAGATTTGCAGAAAGTTCAATGGCGAATGCCTCATATAAAAGTCTCCGACCGTTATCGACTCTCACTACTTAAACACTTAGAAAAAGATCGTCCTATACAATTAGCGTTTAGAAATTGGGATTTATACGAATATCCATTATTACCTAAAACAACGAAGCATTCATGGTCTGTTAAAACAGCTTCTCAATTAGAAAAACCAAGATTTGTTATATTTGGTTTACAAAGTGATAGAAAAAACATATCAACTAAAAGTTCTTCTATATTTGATCATTGTAATGTTAGCAATATCAAACTATTTTTAAATTCACAATACTTTCCGTACGAATCACTCAATCTCAAATTTGATGAAGATAAATACAGTATATTATATGAAATGTACGTTAATTTTCGTCAGTCGTATTACGGCTCTAGTGTCGACCCATTGCTGACTTTGACATCGTTCAAAGAAATAGCTCCACTTTTTATCATAGATTGTTCAAGACAGAACGATTCTTTGAAAACAGGTCCAGTAGACGTGCGTTTAGAAATCGAGACTTCTAAAGACATACCAGAAAACACTACTGGCTACTGTTTGATTATAAACGATCGTCTTTTTGAATACAAACCTTTGAGTAACATTGTCCGAAAAATATCATGAATGTAATTGTCGATGTTCAAGGTTTTAAAAATGAGCATAACCTGTTTATACCTAAAGAACTAGCAATCATATCCAAATCAAATATTATGATATTATTGATAAAACCACCATATCCATTTTATTCTTTAACTAAAAAAGAACGTCTACAGGTAGCATGGATTGAAAGAAATAGAGGAGTTTTATGGAATGAAGGCTTCGTACCTTATGATAATTTAAAGGCTTGTATAAAGCATTATTTTGAGGACAAGAATATTTTTACTAAAGGTACTGAAAAAAAGCTATGGTTAAAAGATTTACTGGAATCTGATAAAGTGTATAATTTAGAAGATGTTGATTGTCCTAATTTCGAAACATTATATAAAAAATATTCATCAGATATTCGAACATGTATCTATCACAACAAAATGTGTGCATACAGAAATGCAATTTGTTTGTATAAATGGTGTGCGGAAAATTATAACAAAGATTCTTTTTTTTAGTTAATTTACCAAGAAAAAACTTTGAATAAGAGGTAAAATGTAATGTATGTATTGTATAAATATAATTATTTGCTAATTAAAACTTGTCTGTATTTATCTGTTAAAACAACATGTGTATTAACTATGTAAAAAACTCATAATTATTTCCAATAAATTTTATAAGTAATAATGTGTTGGATTATTTCATACTAGTCCTAAAATATATAGGTAATCAACATACTGAATGCTGTATTTATGTCATGAGTGGAGGTGCCTCTTTGTAGAGTTTAGGGCTAGTTGTGATTACTTGTGAGACGCGACTCTCTGACTGTTTGATCATGTTATAAAGATGAATTTCTCCTTCAAACAAACAATAAGATTATAAAATATTGTTTATCACCTATAGATAAGATTTTAAGGAGCCATCAAACAAATGATGATGATAATTATGATGATGATGATGATGATCTCTCTACTGAAAGCATTTATGAATTCAGTTATCTATCTGCATTGTTAAAAACTGCTCTACTGAAAGCATTTATGAATACTGTTATCTATCTGCATTGTTAAAAACTGCTCTACTGAAAGCATTTATGAATACTGTTATCTGTCTGCATTGTTGAATACTGCTCTATTGAAACGAGAGAATTAGGGTATCTGGATCCGCTGAATAGATGGATCCAGATACCCTAATTACTATCTACTCTCGACATTGAATGCTGTCTTTGAGATATCATCCGGATGCATCTCCACCTGATAAAATCCGGATGCTAGGTCGAGAGTACTAAAGTACTGACACTTGCCTAATTTGTCGAGGACATCTGAGATGTTTGGAATTGGGTATTTGTCATCGAACGTCTTCTCGTTAACCTTACGGAAGTCGACAACTATGCGCCATTTACGCTGGCCAGATGAATCTATCTTTTTGGGCACTACCCAGATTGGAGAACTCCATGCGGAGTCTGAAGGTCGGATGATTCCCTGCTCAAGCATCTTTGAAATGTGATTACGTACTTCCTGTCTATGTATGAAAGGATAACGATAGGTCTTGGTGTACACAGGAACTTCATCAGTGGTTTTAATGCGATGCTTGACTTGGTTGGTGAATGTAAGGGGCTCATCTTCGACATAGAAAACGTCGGCGTAACGAGAGCAGAGTTGGATCAAATTACCTTTCTCTTCTGGGTTTAAGTGGTCGGTCCGAAGTCGTTCTATAACGTCACTAGTGCGAGTGGATAGTTGTTGGGTCTGATTACTGTTTGTACTGAAGACTTCAGCTTGTGCTGGTCTATCTATAGAGAATATTATATCATTTCCGGTCGGGTTTTCTATCTCTATCATACCTCGGCTGTTTGAGATAGTGGTTATACACTCATGAATGATACAGTTACACATGACTTGGTTATTAACTATAACATCACCATCTGGGGCGTCAATAGGTATGCGAATTTGCTTTGATGACTTAGCGGGAATTATGTCCTCGTATAGGTTAAGGTTGCGTGCATTATACAGCTTAATAGGGTTGGTTGCGAATTGAGTGGTTAAGGTTAAATTTTTAAGATCGATTTTCGCTTCCCAGTTAGTCAGTAGGTCTAACCCGATGAGTCCGTCAAAGTGATCATGAAAACGATATACGAATAGTTTTACATCATTAACATGGTTAAACTCATCAAAGCACGGTACAAATATGGAATGGTCGCTTCGGGTAGTTGCGTGTACATTTGTAACCTCAAATGGTTCATAGTTCAGAGGCAAATGGGGGTAAAATTTTTGAACTGCTTCGGGACTAATAAATGATTGGTTCGCGCCTGTATCTATTAGAAAGTTTAAGGGTGGGTTCTCTATGTGAATATATGGCAACTGCCTCTGTGTTTGCATATTTAGTTCTATCCTGACTTTTTTGATATCATATCCTTCTGAAAATCCTCACTATCATTAGCGGGAGCTACTGGCGACTGCTCGGTCAAAGGCTGGACCGGGTATAGCTCTACCTCTGCACTTGAATAGTC
This sequence comes from Endotricha flammealis, assembly GCA_905163395.2. Taxonomy (NCBI): domain Eukaryota; kingdom Metazoa; phylum Arthropoda; class Insecta; order Lepidoptera; family Pyralidae; genus Endotricha; species Endotricha flammealis. The sequence goes on along the minus strand of LR990858.1, from coordinate 1,069,049 downwards.
ATGTACGTGGTTAGTCTCGTAGTCATAGTAGTCGGTGTTCACGTTAGAGTAATCATAGTAATCACCGTATTGGTAACAATCAGGGTAGTATGAATCCGTGTAGGTCACACAATCGTTCACATTGACGTCCCTGGTTTTAAAGTAGTTGGAAGGCGGGGGGTTGCCTGATCTATGCCAGTCATGCCCTGCAAGGGGTAATGGCCTTGCTACATAAGGGGTGATGCCGCTCATAGGAACTGGCCCGTGCTGTTGGGGCTGGTTGCTACCAAAATTCGGGTTCCTATTCGGTAATTTAAATACGTTACTCTGCGGGTTGTAATTAGGTGGGGGAGCACGGAACATCTGTTGCGTGCGGCTGGGCATTCTAAATGGCGGCTGAGATGGCATCCTAAACTGTTGGTGGGCCATCATCGGAGGATTCGGTCTACCATATTGAGGGTATTGAGGTGATAAAGCCGGTCTGTTAAATTGCGCATTAAACGGACTGAAAGTAAACGGCTTATGAGTTATAGGGGCGAAAGCAGGGATAGAAAGCTGCTGCGTCATCTTCGGCGTTGGGGGACCCTGTAAAGTCTTAGGTAAGGCGTCGTTCCTATGCTGCAAGTAAATTATATTAAGCTCCTCCTGAACGTATTCTAGCGCCTTTTCAATACTTTCCGGACGCATGCACCGTATACGTGACCCAAGAGGCTCTTTGAGCCCGCGTATGAAAGCTTGCATAGTTAGCTTTTTGTATAAATCGCGTTTAGCTTGAATGGTCGTTTCAATGGTCTCGTGCAGGGCGACATACGTCATGATTGTACTGAACATCGTCTGGCACCGCTCATAAAATTCTTGCGGTGTACTGTTACCTTGCGATTGCAACGACAGATCATTATATAAGGCTGTTTCGTCCCTTTGATCCGAAAAGTTATTAATTAAGACTGATCTGATACCGATCCAGTTATCGGGTATGCCATTCGAGTTGATTGTACGAGCGGCTGGCCCTGTTACTTTATTCAGGATCCCGTTAATCAGTGACAAATTATTTAATATATTCTCTGGTCCTTCTCTAAGATAACCTTCTACTAACCTATCACATATTCTTATGAATCTGGTAAGGATATTTGGGTTCCCATCGAACTCGGGAACTAGGCGGAGGGCCTTGAATATGGTATCAGGATCATGCACAGTTACTGGCTGAGGTGGATGCTGCATCTGAGGATGCTGCATTTGCGGATGCTGCATTTGCGCTTGCTCCATCTCGTCTTGCGAACTATCTGACAAATCTAGGTCTCTATTAGAATCCAAAACACTGATCCTTGACATTAATATTCCTACAGAAAATAAATCTAACTATAGAGCTACTAAAATACTAGTATATAATAGAGTTACTAATATAACTAAAGAGGACTTAGGAAGTTAAGGAAGCAACACTACGGAAAAATACAGTGGTGCACTTACATATACATTTCGGCCGCTGTGAGCGTTATCGAAGTCTGGATACCCCGACGTAGCTTTCTCGTAGATTCCGGTATTGCAACTCAACCCAGTGGCGATACGATGGGGAGGCAAGAGCAATGATTCTGGATGCTGGAGACCGTTCCCGACGCGCACTGAATTTAATATCCTACCGACTGCGCCAATTATATAAGCTTTAGCAATTAAAAAGAATTACAATAAATCGTAAAGTTACAGTATGTCTGACTAATCCGATGCTAGGAATAATAGTGAAGTACAAAACTATAATAAAATAATACGGCGATAGGATTACATTGCAATGACGCATTGTCTAGATCAGCATATTCCCTAGAGAACGCGCATGTAACACGCGTTTGTTTTTGTTATTGTTTACATTGTGATTTGTGATAGAATTATAAATTATAATAAACTAACTTATCGTTTTGTGTGTGGGACAGTTGTGTGACTAAATAGCTGTTAAAATGAGCATTAACTTTAACATTGACTTTATTAAAAACAATAATAAAACTTTTCAACAAAAGATCGATTTAAAATCAGCTGGACCGCCCAGGCCATTTCTTAACTTGAAACAAGAGTGTAAATCGAAAAATAAATCATTTACGCGAAGTTTTAAATGTGAAATGTATAACAAAAAGAAATGGCTGTGTGGATGTGAGCGTCTCAATACATTATTTTGTTTTAGGCTTTGTAAATGCAAAATGTTGTTTTATTGCAATTTCGAATTGTACTCAGTGAGCTGATAAAGTGCACCACCAGTGCCATGACCCACCGGCCGCCACTGCTGGTCATTATATATAATTACAAAATTGTCTAGACCGGACATTATTCATACTGTTGGTATTTAGACAGACATTGGTGGGTAAGGATAGGGTTATCTTGTGATATATGTCTGTCTGTTTGTAATGAAAACGACGTGTGCAGGCCTGACCGCCGACGACATCCAGCACGCGGCGGCGTGCCTGCAGCTGGCCGCGCGGCGCCCGCCCGTGGCGCAGGCGGCCAACGCGCGCGCCCGCGCCGCGCTCAAGCCGCTGCTGCAGCTGCCCGCTGCTTCAGCCAGATTGCTACCGCAGCCCGAGGTTTCTTCATTATTCTAATTATAAACGCGCGCATGTACTGACATGCATCATGACACCCAACTTTCATTTTTTGATTAAAGCTACATCTATTGTGACTTGTATTTTTATATTTTCCCACAGGAAGAGCCGAAGAAGGACTCGCAGGTTGTGTCGATAGAAACGGGCATCCAGTTTGCGGCCTTGGCTCAAGGCGCCGCCGCCGCGCATCACGACATCTTCGAGCTGTCGCTCAACAAGGCGTTGCAAGGTACTGCTAACATCACATTCCTCACTATTCTGACTGAAACAGCTTTATCGCGGTATACTCAAGGTATGCGCAACTAGGCGTCGTTGTCTAAATCTATTATAGATATGCACAACATATTATAAGTATATGTCGTCCAAAAATAAAATAATTTATTTTGCACGTCAATGTTTTTGTAGGGCGCAGCACCAGCGGCGCAGAAGACCGCGGCCGTTTGTCGCGCGTGACGCAGCTCACGGGCTTCTCCGACCCCGTGTACGCCGAGGCGTTAGTTGCCGTCAACCAGTACGACATCGTGCTCGACGTGCTCGTCGTCAACCAGACTGGTAACGAACAGTATTTGAGTTTTCTCTCTCCTTTCTATTTGATTTGTTCAATAACAAATGTCGTATGTGCAGACGACACCCTGCAGAACTGCACCGTCGAGCTGGCGACGCTGGGCGAGCTGCGCCTGGTGGAGCGGCCGGCCGCGCTGGTGCTGGCGCCGCGGCAGGCGCAGGCCATCAAGGCGTCCGTGAAGGTGGCCTCGACCGAGAACGCCATCATCTTCGGGAACATCGTGTACGAGGTGAGCGGCGCGTCCATGGACCGCGGCGTGGTGGTGCTGAACGACATCCACATCGACATCGTGGACTACATCCAGCCCGCCAGCTGCGGCGACGCCGACTTCCGGCAGATGTGGGCCGAGTTCGAGTGGGAGAACAAGGTGGCCGTCAGCACCGCCATCACCGACCTGAAGGAGTACCTGCAGCACCTGCTGGCCTCCACCAACATGCGCTGCCTGACGCCCGAGCAGGCGCTGTCGGGCCAGTGCGGCTTCATGGCGGCGAACTTGTACGCGCGCTCCATCTTCGGCGAGGATGCTCTCGCCAACCTCAGCATCGAGAGTTCGCTGCAGAGGCCCAACGCGCCCGTCGTCGGCCACGTGCGCATTCGCGCCAAGACGCAGGTACGTCACGTGCATGCACACACACGCACGCGCACACACACTTTTAGACATATCTTATTACTTTTTCTAAATATTCCAGGGTATGGCACTCAGCCTTGGAGATAAGATCAATATGATGCAGAAGGTGCAGCCGAAGAAGCAGAAGGCGCCCGTATCCATACCCGCAGCATAGACGCTAAGTATTCACTAGCCAAATCATTATTACATGCGTACATTCAAGTTTACTAATTATTGCGTGGGATTTACTTGAATTTATCAATAGTATTCATATTGTACTATGTAATTACAATTTAATAACCATTCTCTACCATGATTACCTCTTTTATTGGTTAACGTGAGAGTATTATTTATCAAATTTGTAAGGTCTTAACCTCACAATATATAGATATGATAATTATGATATACGGAAAGGTAAGGAAATGATAACACCGTTCCCGCTGAGTGTTAGTTGGACACTAATTTATTAATTATAAGTAATTTTACAATTGCGCCGCATAAGCAAAACTGTGGCGGCGCGGCGAGTTCATTACCTATAAAATGTTATGATAACTCATACAAAATTGCTGTCTCTTACGTATAACCTGTTTTTCTTAACTTGACCCATGTAGTAAACAAACTTAGTGTCTTTTTATTCAATTATTCATGTGTAAAATCGATAAATGTGTTGTGTTAAATGCCATTTCTAACTATATTCTTATTATTTGGGTGTGAATGATAATTTTAATTGCCTATTTTCATTAAAACGACGTGCTAAGATTGTTTACTACATTGGTCAAGTTAAGAAAAACGGGGTTTAATTGCTAAGGAGGTTCCCCTCCTTTTTTCAATACTTCCTACTCCATCTTATATCTTTTCTATTAAATTCGTTGTGAGTTCCAAGACAGCTGTAGTTACTTCCTCGGGATGTCAATTGTCTATCTGTGGTTACCTGCCGTTGTTATTCCTATATGAAGTAATTGGAACAATGCCGACAGTGCGGACAATAGTAGACTTTGAAATTTGATTATACGTATGTAATAATGATTTAGCGATATTGTTTAATTTTCCTAGTTTATTATGTATTAAATATAAATGATTGAATATATTATTAATTATTGCCTTTATCTGTTGTTTTTATATAAACTTCCAACGGTAAAATTTTGGTGAGATTCTCCCAGCTTGTCAATCAAATATAATCTAATTTCAAACTCTCGTTATCTCGTTCACTTCACATTTCGTTTAAGCGAATTGGCGCTTCCGATTGGAGCTTGACAATTTTAGTAATAATTTTAGACAATAGGCTCACTAAGTCGTGGACAATCTAGTAATTTCAAATCAAATCGATCAAATCAAATCATTTTTATTCAAATAGGCATTTTACAAGCACTTTCGAATTTTGCTTATCGACTTTTTCCGATCAGAATGAAGTGTGCCTTTAAAAAAAAGATAGCTAAGGCTGGTTTTAGAGTTGCATTGACAGCACGCTGACCGTCGGCGCTGACAGCCGAAAATCTTTGAACTTCTAGGAAGCGTTTTTGAATAATGCGTAGTTATCAGCGCGTACGGTCTATACATTTGGCGGTCAGCGCCGACGGTCAGCGAGAGTCTAAAACCAAATAAATATCGTGGTCAGTGACTATGTGTGACCCTAAGGAATATAAGGGATGAAATAAGGAAACTGTTCGTCTTATGAAATAAATTAGTTTATTGTGACGTCATGGTGTTCGACGCGCGCTCGTTGCGCCAACGGTATAAATAATAAAAATAATTTATAGTAGCAATAAGTTAATGGATTGGTTACAAAACAGTTCGCTCCGACGCGCCCCGTCTGTGTCGGTCCTCTGGTCTGCTCGTCAGTGACTCCTTATATCTGAAACAATTATTTATATCAATCCCTGTCCATACATGTAAAATTTGCGTTAAACGAACTAAAACGAAAACAAAAGATATTTTCATGGAATATATTGGTTTGGACCATTTTTAAACTTTCAAATAAATTTTATTTGTTATTATGTATTCATTTTATGTTATTTTTACTCTCTAACTTCTACAGCCGTGTTTTAATGTATGATAATCTGTGCGTATACAAAGTGACCAGTTACTCCACTTACTTATTCCTCCTCCTCTTCCTCCTCCTCCTCCTCCTCCTCTTCCTCCTCCTCTTCCTCCTCCTCCTCCACGACCTCCTCCTCCTCTTCGGGTTCGGGTTCGTACACGGGCTCCTCCTCCTCGTGATCCGCCTTAACGTCCTCCTCGCCTTCAGGGGATTCGGGTTCGCCCTTCTTCTTGCCGGGCCTCTCGCCGAACCATTTGGGCAGTCTCGCTGTTGGTGATAGTGTTACATTAGCTATTGTTAAAAGGTGCTCCCACACCGTGGTTATACAACGTTATTTAACAAATTGTAACATATACACAAAGTACTAATACAACAGGCAGACTTAATGCTAGTGCATCATCTACCAGTCAACCCTTCTTGGGAGTGCAAAAATTCACGAACGCAAAAATTGTTGAACATTCAGTGCAGGAGAAAAAATAAAATGTCAGCTAATGTTACAACTTGTTCAAAAATGTTTAACACTCGTGTGGGTACTTTATTTATTATAAGCGATTGATTAGAAGCTTCTAAATGATCATTATTTTTTTAATTTTATAGCTATCCTTACTTCCTTACTAATATTATAAATTAGAAAGTGAGTTTGTTTGTTTGTTATTCCTTCACGGCTTGACTAAGCAGCCGATCATTATGAAAATTTGTATACATATTGTCAGGGGTACATAGCCCAACATAGGCTACTTTTTATCCCGTGAAAGTATGTCATTCCAATGGGAAAATACTTTTTCTACTATAGATGGCGCCACAAGTCGCGCTATACGTAATCTTAATCATAAAATGAACCGCGAGCGAAGCCGCGTGCAAAAGCTAGTTAATAAATAAATGAGATTAAAATAAATTAATAATGTTCTACATAATTCCCAATTAACCTGCTTGTGTTATGGGTACCAGACAACGCATATATCCTAACTAATATTATAAATGAGAAAGTGAGTTTATTTGTTTGTTTGTTATTCCTTCACGGCTTGACTAAGTAGTCGATCTTTATGAAAAGTACACATATTGTCAGGGGTACAGAGCCCAACATAGGCTACATTTTATCCCGTGAAAGTGTGTCATTCCAATGAGAAAATGTTTTTACTACTATAGATGGCGCTGCAATTAGCAATTGCCGGCCAACAGATGGCGCCACAAGTCGCGCTATGCGTTTTGTTGTCGTCATCGTAAAATTTAACGCGAGCGAAGCCGCGGGGATAAGCTAGTTGTAAATATATACTTATAATACATAGACAACACTCAGACCTAAAGAGAAAGTACCTGCGAAGGCCTACTTTCAGAATTAACGTTCCTGTTCGTTCGTTCCTGTATACTTATAATATCACAAATAAAAAATAATAAAAAATTACTCATATCAACACATAAGGATACAAAAATATGAGACATGCGTGGACTACAAACATTGCAATTTAGGCTATAAATATGTAATGAGAGATTAAATCTACTTACTCTTTTGCCTGACTCCGAACTGCTCGGACCTCTCGACCCATACCTTCTCAAGGAAGTCCTTGTTCAATTTCTCAAGGTCCTAAGGGAATGGTCAACAATGGGGTCAGTACAAAATGGGAACATAACAGGTGCGTGCATCAGAATGCAATTAATTACGAAGGGAGACGAATTTTTATTCACGTATGTTCTGTTTTGATCAGGACTGGATACATCAGTGCATTTATAAAAGTAATAAATTGACAATCTTCATGAATTTTTAGAAGTTACGTAGTTGTAAAAATCAATTATTTGCTCTCTGAGCATGTAATTCAATGAGCGGCTCACGTTTATGTGAAGACATGTGTCTTGTCAACATCAAACTGTTTATTGCTGTCATGTGTGTCTTGGAGATACAAATAAATTATTTATCTGTCTACATTTAAAATTCAAATAGCGAAAAATCCCTGTGTTATCGGGGAAAGAACGTTAAAGAACACACTCTCTAAGTTTCAGGTATTCAGGTGTGGCTGTGCATTGATCCGTTAGTCAGTCATTCAGCACAAGGAATTTTTTAGGGATTATTTTCAAATAGTCATTTTCATTTATATTACATTTATAAAGTAACTGACGTAAGTACTAGAATACCCAGAGCGAGTGGGGGATGAAACACTGGATCGCATGCCGTGACATGCGTCGTCATGGGGCGAGCTTAAAACCCATTCATCCCTTACTCCTAGTGCGGTTCATGAATTGATCCATCCTGTCGTTCCAGACCTTTTCGTACATCTCGGCCAATGCGTTATCGTAGCCCTGCGTTTAAATACACAGTTAACACCTACACGGTTTAACACAGTGTAGACAGGAGGTTTCATACCAATTACGCTTGGCTTTCTAACGCCCTTGGTAGCAGGGCATGCGTTTGACGCAGCGTCTAATACATACTAAGTTTGGATTTTTAAACTAACCGGCAACACACAGTTGTGACTTTGCTTGGCTTCGATCATTGCGTCTTTGACGAGCTTTAGATGGCTCTGTCCAGCTTCTAGGGAACGCTGTATCCAGTGTAGCTTAGCCTTTACTGTCAAATTCTTTTACCACAGTGGCGGAATTACAGTCTCGGCAGTCATAGCCATGTTTGGCCATACTCTATGTAAGTTGGCAGTTGGTTTTTGTTTCTGCTACATTATACTTACACCCTCGAATAACTTCTTTTTGTCGTCGTATGACCGTGTGTCCACGCGCCGCTCGTACTTGGACGCTACTTGGATTTTGGGCTGAAAAGTTCACAATTTTGTTAATTTTCTACACTCGTACATGTTATATCAACATAATTGGCTTATGTATTGAATGTTGTGCTTACAATACATGTTACTTTTAGGCTCATGTAGGTATAATGCGTTTGTGGATTAATAAATAAATAAAAAATAGGAAAATAAAACTAAAAGTTTCCGATCTCTAGAACTAGTGCGTGGACCGAAGAGCAAACATCACTTATCATTGCTGTGCGCTGTGGTCGAAGAGATCATATAAAACCGAAATGCAAATTGCAAATTTAAAGTTGTAAGGCGCATTTAGTTACACCATATGCCGCTAGATGGCGTTGGCGTTGTGACCTTTCTAAATCGCGCTATAGTTTATCGTTACAACGTAATCGTATCGTTACAACGATATTATGTATACTGGAATGTAAAGCAAATCGAGGTTCGCTGGAGATTATACCTACCGTGGTGGAGTTTTCAAGCTAGCGTGGATTAACGAACGAGCATCACTTCGGGACAAGCCCACCACACATTCCCACCATTGTGTTTCCTGTGTAGCCAGGATCAACAACGGCGACCTCAGATAGACAATAAGCAATGAAGCTTATTGACGTCCCGGGGAATAAACTACAGTTGTCTTGGAACTCACAATGAATTTAATCAGAAAGAAGATAGTCGGAGTAGGAAGTATTGAAAGGACGAGCATCACTTATCAACTAGGTACTGTGGTTATTTAAAACCGAATTGAAGGTTTGCCAAGGCCACCACACATTTCCACCGCTACTTCTCCTGTATAGCCAGGATCAAGAACGGTAGTTCTAGAGATCGGAAACTTTTATGGGGCTGGTCATATTTGAAAATTCCTTTTGCTTTGAGCCTTACATATGGTACATGTGGTGCTTACTTAAGAGACTCATATAATAATATGGTGTTTAAAAAAAAAGTTATACTTACGGGGTGCTTGCCTGTAAGTGCCTCTGGGTCCAGACCCTTTTTGAGGGCCTTGTGCCTCAACTGTTGCTTTTGTCTTTCTTTGAGCTCTTTTAACTGAAATAAAAAAACATTTTATGTAATTCTGATAATTATTGGGAGAAGTAAAATCAGTATCTAATAGTATTCGTGCTTTGATTTCGTCGCGTTTCATTGTCCACCGCGAGTTGCAATAATTTCATTGCGAGTTCTAACAAACAAAGAGAAAGAGCTCAATTTAACACGAAACACAGGGTCCTAATGTATTAGATTAGGACCCTGTACACATGTGCCCCTGTTCTATAATACAGGCCTTGGCTTAGTCAGATCACCCATACGTTACATCTGTTCGATGCTATTGCTGCCAAAGATAAATATAATAATAACGTCGTAATAAACAAAGAACAACGCAAGATTTTACTAAAACTTGCTTTGTCAGTTTCGCACTTATTTCATTTTACTCAGGAATGATAGTGACAAAAGATGTTTTAATACTGACAATAATTTGCCTGACTAGCATTAGATGAAAGTAATACTAACGTCGTAGTCCTGCCTTTTTTGTCTCTCCTCAAGATCGTACTTCTCGGTCTCGAGTTTGACGATGCAGTCCCAGAGTTCCTGGGCCTTTATCCGCAGCTTATCTGTGGACAGGTTGTCGATGTTCAAGGGCTTGATGCGGATGGACAGGGAGATCTTCTTTTCCTCCTCAAGCTGTTCCTTGGTCTTGTTACGTTCCAGTTGAGCATTGGAGAGGCCGAACTGTTGAACATATAAAAACATGTTAGATGTTTGAAGTCAGATGTTCAATTACTTTTCTGTGCAATTTTCATTCAATTCTTTACCTTATTATTTCAATAATTGATTTTAGATAGGTAGTTTTCTTTGGACATTATAATATATTGCATGAAAATAAGTCATTGATGGATACTTTGTATCAAACAAAGAAATGACTTATTGTGAAAACACAGATCATCGCCATAAAGCAGAAGAAAAAAGAATTGCATGAAACACAGGAAGGTTGTGTACAATGTTAAAGAGTTAATCGTAAAGGATAAGACCGAAAACTCACGTTGTCGCTCTTCTTCTGGATGGTGAAGTTGGGTCCGGTCTTGTTGGACTCCTTCATGGCCTGGAGCATAGCCTGGCGTTTCTTTTCAGCCTCCTCGAGCCGCTGTCTCTTCTCCTCGATGTCGCGCTGTTTCTTCTCCTCAATCTCGCGGACTCTCCTTTCTTCTTCTTCCTTCTTCTTTTGAGCGAGGCGCTTCTCTTCCTCAGCGCGAGATACCTGTAACAATTATGATTTATGAATACAAATTCGGGAGAAGAAAGAAGACCCAATAATAGTGGTGTGTAGCATATCAAAGTAAAAATTCAAAAGTTTTTATCTAAATGACTCGTTAACATTATCTACTATTTATCTGGTCACCATTGATTATAGCGATCAATATTTTGATTTTATCGTATTGGTCTTATTAAAGTATGAAATTCATATCAAATATTTTAGATTTTTCTGCAGCTTTCTCTTTAAACTTGAATACTATTTGATACCCACTACTTGGCTGACCTTAGAGAGCTGCTAAATCTCTGATACAATGATTACTTGGAACGATCAATATACCTTGCGCTTAGCCTGCTTCTCCTTGAGGCGTTTGAGCTCCTCCTCCTCCTTGGCCCGCTGTTTGCGCCATTCGTTAATGTATTCCTTCAACTGTTCGTCCAAGTCCGACCGCTTCTGGTCTTGACGCTGTAATACAAAATACGTAATTGTGTAATGATGTTCAAATGTTAGACTATTAGTTCTATTAGACTACAGTCCAAAATTATAATGTGCGTCGTTATGGCACTTGTTATTATTGAAAGTGAAATGATTTCTCTTTTGGTTTGTAATTCCTGTACTATATTGCGACATATACACTTTCCAGGAATTAATATTAGAAATTTAAAATAGTTAGATAATCTACTGCTCATACACCAACCCGAATCGGACAAGCGTGGAGTATTTTTACATTCAAACCCCCCCATATCCAAGAATATAAGGAACATGAAATGGGGATAGAGAGGGAGGATTTTGCCCAGCTGTGGGCTGATAGCAGCAGCTTAGGTTCAAAATAATAAAATGTTATTTACCTTGATGAATTCTGGATCTCCCTCACCCCTAAAAACATAAAGAAACCGATCAGTATCACCGATAAACTCAGAAATAATGTTAATAGTTAGAAAACCGTCATTACAACGGTTACAATACATAAAATATACTGTTACGATGATTGAGTTTGTAATTGTTGATTGTAAGTTGCCGGACGCCTCTAACGGCGAGGCGGCGGGGTTTTGTTTGAGTACTGTACATTTTGTTAAGATTTTAGATTTCGTGTTTGTTGTAAACATAGGTACGACATCTGTTAACGGTCACACTTGATCTTGTTACTTAATTACTTCAATTTAATTCAACATATAACTGACGGACAATGTATTATTCATTCTACTCGTCTTATTATTGAATTATGTTGCGGCATTATATATTATTGTCAAGCGTGTGTACAGTTCCATCTTTGACATGATTTGCAACTGTCGGACTCTCTAGTGGCACAACGGCACAATTATCATGGGTATGTTGTACATATACACATAATACGTAATTATTACGAAGTAATCATGCTTTGGTGTCATGCTAATCCTCTCATGCATCTAGGAATAGGTCGGGACGACACAGGCGTTTGTCCGCTGACCGATATGTTGTATATAGCGGCGCGGGCGCAGCGCTCTAACGTCGAAAATAGATCGCCTACCAACTGGCAAAAATAGATCCGACGACTGCGTGCGGTTACTCGTTTACCGAGCGGTCATCTGGTCGGATGCGATAAATCCGGAATGTGGGGTATGGGCGTGAAAACATGCGCCCGCGCCTTATCGAGTTAATGGAGGATTATAGTTAGTGACACCACAGAGAGCGGTGCAACTTACGCGATCGATGGTCTACTCCTAGAAACAGAAAACAACAATCAGCCTCTACATTTGTCTGCAAGTTCTACGTTTATAGCAAATTGCCCCTTCGCTCGCTAATTGTTATTCAACTGAAAACTGCATGTTTGTGTATCAACGTGTTTTTTTTAGCAGAATATATGAAATTATTTTTAATTAAATAACCAATAGTGCCTCAGGGGTGACAGATAAAACAAATAAGCGGTGAGACGATTATTTTGCACATCCACGACACAACACTGCTCTGCAAGCTATTGTCATTGAAGACGTCTGTGGGATTTTGGCACATTTACCAAGTAATTTTCCTAAGACTCAGCCAGATATCGGCGGCTATTACGAAGATGTTAATACAATGCCAATCATTCCAGATGTAATAACGGAAACCGTTGGCCAACAAAGCGAAGCGGTACCAAATGCTAAGAGACAAAAGATTACTTACTCTTGTTTTGGAGCGGGTCTTCACGTGGCGAACACGGCGATGCAGACAGGAAATTTAAAAAAATAAATACATTATGATTATAATTTGTTCAATTGTGAAAAAACATAAACAAATAATTACAGTAAGCTTGTCTAGTTAGTTGCAACGAAATATAGACAGACCAATAACACAGTCGGGTGTGCTGATGATCGAACTCACTGAAAGAAAGATCAGTACTCACATCAACTGATCTCCCTGTCAAATCATGATCCAGTGGTCGTTACGTGGTTAATGAACGATATTAAGAAGCGAGTATTTGCAGCGCAGCAGCTCCTAGAGTTAGTTAGAATCTGGAAGCAACAGAAGCGACGACAAGCGTTAGAAGCGTTAAGGTCGCTAACTTAGCCTAATGAGCGAAGCTAGCGTGAGTGTCGGATCAACCAAAATGGCACGTCACTTACTTCCTGCAACAAAAGAGATAATAGGGTTCGTGAGGGCGTGCAACAAGCCCAGAGTTGGGGTATCGCAGAGATGGGGTCAAAACTTGCGGCCATGCCTCAAATAGTTCAGCTGGAAACTAAAACCTTATGGACTGTAAAGTTCATGTTTTGTACTAATAGTTTTGAAAATGGTAGACTCGCCAAGGCAAAGAAACCAGGCCCAGTAAAGCTGAAGTGTTCAAAACCAAACAGAGTCTAAAGAGATCTAAATATCAGAAAGATAGACGAAAGACGGACGGAGATATTGATGGGAACTTACGTCTCCGGGACTTCTTCTTCTACTTCCTCCTCCTCGGAGCCACTGGGGAACAGATGTCATGCTTAACACACGGTGTGAACGTTCATACACAATTTACACATAACTTTAAAAGTTGGACAAAACAAAACAAGAGGCTTCAAACTTTTGAATGCCATTGTCGAAAATAGAAGACAATTTCTGTAAATTTTTTAATATTATGTCTTTCAATGTAAACATGACACGTGAGATGTCAAACCATATTTTTTGTATACCACAAAGTTGGCAAACAAGCATACGGCGCGCCTGATGGTAAGCATCACCATAGCCTAAAGACGCTTGCAATACGGGGGTATCACTCACGCGTTGCCAGTGATCGCGTATCAGTGGAGCTCTGGAGATCTTACTCACCGTAGGAACACAACATGGCCGAGACCAATGCTATTTGACTACGATCTCCTGTAAGGTGGAGGTCCTTCACCAGACGGGCTGCTCCGATTTGAGAGGATTATCCGCTGTGCCCTACCTCTCTTAAAATATAATATGTCTTCTATAGAAGACAGTGGCGCTCAAAACATTGATGAAAAAAAATGAACTATAAAAATGACTTGTTGGTGGTTTAGGGTAGATTTATTTACTTACATAAGGATTCTATAGATACTAAGTAGATACAGTTAATATACAAATGGAAATCAAATATTAATACATTGGGGATACAGTATAGAAATCAGTTGTTCGTGTCTGTTGTCATGTGTGTTGTTGTATTATAAAAGTTTATAACGCAAGACCAAAATCTCGAAAAATACCTTAATATATTTAAAACCTTTGAATTAAGCTCAAGATTTTAAACCCCAATTTCTTCTAACTAACTTCGTTATAGGTAAGAGATGTCAGCTTTCTTTCTTTCTTTTGGATTTTCGAAACTCGGAAAAACATCTGAACTTTCTTTTCTTTTAATTGTCAAAACTCGGAAAAAAAACGGTTATATCTATTTATTATAATTAAAAATTATTATGTTATAGGTACTTACGAATATTCTTCTTCGTCAGACATGTTGATAGTTTATTTAATCTGAAAAACAAATTGTGATTTCAGTATTGTGCAGTGTGTATTGCGTCTTATTTTAATTAACTATATTTGTGTCTTGGCTGATAAATACATTTCTTGATCAATATTTTGATGAAAGATGTACTGCTTTAGTTGTTGCATTGGCAACCAATCAAGGAATTCGGTAATCGAGTTGACATGCAGTAATGTTACGAGTTCGAAATATTTCAAACTTTATTCAAATATGCTTAATTGCAAGATCTTTCGAATCGTCTTTTCTTACCACTAGTTCAAACGACAGAAACGAAGAATTGGCAAAAAACTTAGCACTTGCTCATTTAAAATGGTTTGAAGGCAGGGAACATTTCTATTTACTTGTGGCATGTTACTTAACCTGTTAACAGTTAAAATCTAGTCTCAATCTCAACGACTATCTTGCTCAAAACCGAGCTAGATAGCCCTTGAGACCTAGAAAAATATATTTTGTATCAGCAGCAGTATAACAACTACATTTTTTTAATCATTTTGTACCTTATAAGTGCAGCATAAAATTTAGTTTATGGTAGCTTTTCCTATTTGTACATTTTAAGTATTAAGATATCCCGTATCTAATTGGATGTTATCCATCGTTATGTTTGCTCAGATTGATATAAGAAGCAGAGCTAGATGTGTAAATAATATTTGAAATTATATGTTTTATTGATCGGCTATTTCTTTGAAGCCGAGAGATTCTTAAAATATGTATTAATTTTTAAAATCTTCCTCTTCTATTGAGTTATTTCAAGGTTGTCTGTGTGATCTTGAAAGTTCATTACCACAATGTCCAACTTTTTGTCAACTGGAATGCATTCTACTAATTCGGAATAAAAAAATATATTATATTTCTTTTCCTAAGATTACATTTCCAACTAATAAAAAAAAAAAATATATAAACTAATGTTCAATTTTTATTTATCAAATTTGATTTATTTTTATTTATGTTATAAAGAAAATAAAAAGTTTGCCTATCAATAAATTTCTTCAAGAAAAAAATTACTTTATAAAGTTTTGTGATCATACAATAAAAGTGTTAATTGAATTCTGGTTTTCATTCGCAAAATCAGATTTGTACCTTCATAAATACCTATATCTACTTCATCTACATAGTAAATCAATCTTCCAATTTTCACATAATATCCCGTGTGAGTTGGTTGCCAAAAATATGTTAAAAAAAATAAAGCGTGGGCGAGTGAACGAAAACGTGCGCATTGTTTATGAAGCCGTTTATTTCGGGAGGTTTTATCTTTCGTGCCATTTCGCACACCTACGGGGCCCTGGCACACGTTCAAAGAAAGTGTAAAATTGGATTCCACTAACCGAATGCCCCGGACTCGGATTACGCGGCCCTTGGATTAAAAAAAACTATCTTTATTTTATTCTTTTAAAAAATACATTAAAAAAAATATTTGTGTCCTTTTTAAAATTTAATTTAAACTGATTTAAGTGAAAAGTATTTTTTAATTTATTTTTTATTGTACCTATAGGTTTAAATTTATTGAAGTAGATAGAAAATATATTTTAATATCTTTTTGTGCATAAAATTGTAAAATATTTATTTTTATTATGTTCTTATTTTAAAAAAATCTATATTGCTTTATTAATTAGATGTTAATTTGTATTTATTTATGTAGGTTTATAAAATACATTAAAAAAATAATAATTGAAAACTGGAAAAAGAGAAGGGAGACCTTTTCTCTGAAGTGGGACACGACACGCTGACAATTCTCTAAATTTTAAAAATTCTCTAAAGTCAGCTATCGTGTCTTTACTTTAGAGTCTAAAGTAACGTTCTATCAAATCTAGTTATTCTGCATATTTTTAGTTTTTTCTTTCCAAAAATAGTATTACATATTGTCGTTAATTTCATCTTTACTATTTTGATCAGGAAATAAAATAGAGAATTATACATTTTAGTAAGTATTTTCAAAATAGTATTTTTTTTACAGACTATGAGTTTCTTCGATTGATTTTTGTCTGGATTCTAAATACACATATTTGTCATATTTTAGCCAAAAAATAGGAGAATTTTCACAGATACAGTTTTTATGAAGTGTAAGTTTTTGTATATAAAAATATGTGTGTCAGTGAGTGTAATGTAAAAATTGCATTTTTTTTTAATTTCTCGGCGATTTTCCCTTAGAAAATCGCGCGAGATGCGGCGCTTGCGCATGGGCGGCGCGGCGGCGCGCCATTACGACACGCTGTAACGTAATCCGACACACTATACAAGGTGCTGCTATTTCCGCGCCGCGCGCCCGCTTTTGGCACTAACCGCGCGCGCTTATTTTTAGACTCTCACAATTTAACTTGTCGCTTTGGGGTAGGTACTCCTTTAACTTGAACACAGGTCCAGTAGCACTTAATGGGCACAGGCACTGGCGAACACGGCACGGCACTTACGTCGCACCGGTGGAAGACGGTCACTCAGTCACTCGCACTGGTTCAGCACAGCGACGTTGGAATGTGGAGTCCGCGGCGACCGGGGCGGCTCTGGCGGTCGGCGGCGGAGCGCGAGCTCGCGCCGCCCGCCCTCCCCCGGACCTATTTTTAGCATATTCATTTTTGAGCCGACGACTGCGAGCCAGCTCCGGTTTCTAAAGGGATACCCGGCCCTGCAGCGTCTGCAGGTGCAACGACCAACCAGGGATCTAGAGCACTTGGTCAGTTCCGGACGATTGTAATTTGCATCTGATATAATATGGCCGCATAATAATAAAATAACTTTTATTGTTGTCACGTATCGTGAGTAGGTACTTTTAGTAGGCACTTTTGAGTGAGGTCGTTGAAACTACATTCGTTACAACTTAAGTATATTCGCCCTATATGAGAACTACTGAACGTACCGTTTAAGATAATTAGCGAAAAACCTAATTTTGCGGTTGGCAACGCGTGAGTGATACCCCTGGTATTGCAAGCGTCTATAGGCTACGGTGATGCTTACCATCAGGCGGGCCGTATGCTTGTTTGCCACCTGTGTGGTATAAAGAAACATACGACGTCTTCAAGAAAGTTGTAAGTAATTGATTTATCAATAATTTTTTACCAACTTACTTTTTTAACATCGTTTATAAGTACCCATTGTAATAATAACTAAAGACTTTAGGAAGTGACGCATGTGACTAAATGCGTCACTTCCTAAAGGAGGTACAAAATATACCTATTTTCTTACAACAAAAGTCTGGAATTCGTAAACATTATTTTCTGATCGGTACTTGGAATAAATAGGTACCCTACATAAGTATTCGAAGACTATTATGCGGTGAATGCTCATGCAGGTTTTAGCGCAGACCCTACCCTTTTTCGTTTATAGTCAGGAAAAAGCACTACCATTTCCAGCGTGTCGGGGAGGCGACGAAGGCCTGTCGGACTCTCCTCTCTTGGCCTATGAAGGCATACCAACTAAAAACCTGACTGTCTGCCTTAACAGTGGCAGAGTTGCGAGAACTAGTGATATTCTGCAACTATCATCGGCGGACCAACCACACCTTTGCTACTACAATAACAGGTAGTGAATGCAAAAATTCGTAGAATGCAAGAGATTTCGGAAATACCTAATAGCTAATCATTTATTTATTTATTTATTATTGACATGTTTACAATACAAAATAATATCATTATTATTATTATTATACGGTGGGACGCCTGCGGGGCACAGGCGGGTGTTCAAGTCGCTATGTGGACTCATTACACCCTATTCCCGTGTGGATACGGTTGTTACTGTGGCCCCGATGACCTCCCACCAGAAAACCTTAAACTCCTTTTGCAGAACTCCGCTATGCGACCAGTGTCCAGGTCACATAGGTCTTCTTCTTCGATCCTGTCTACTTCGAAAGTCTCCCACCTGAGCCTGCTGTAGTGAATGCACTCAGCCAGGAAGTGCTGGCTGGTCTCTGGTTCACCGCATTCAGTGCAGGCGGGGTCTATGCTGTTGTCTATTAGGGACATATGTCGGTTGAGTCTGCAGTGCCCCGTGATGATGCCCATGACTATGCCCAGTCTTTCCCGGCTTAGTGATAGTAGTGTCCGGGTTCTTTTGTGATCCTTTTCTTTAACAAACAACTTTGCTTGTCTGCAGCTGTTACTCCCGGCCCACGCATCCTGTGCTTCGCGTTTCATAAGTTCGTTTATCACTCCCTTAGTAACGGTGGCTGATATCGGGAGCTGAGGTTCTGGTCCTGTAGGTCTAGAGCTGGCGCCTTCTCTTGCGAGCTCGTCCGCTCTTTCATTACCTAATGTTCCTTGATGGCCTGGAACCCATGCTATGGTGACCGTCGTTACCTCTGCTAATTTTTTTAGAGCAAGTTTGCACTCTTTGACTAGCTGTGATACTGTCTCTACCTTGGCTAGTGCTCTAATTGCCGCTTGGCTGTCTGAGTAGATAATTGTGCTTTGCGTCTCTATCCCAGAGTCGGTCAGCACCATTTCTGCGCATACTTTTATTGCTAGAACCTCTGCTTGGAAAACGCTGGCATACGTACCCAATGCTAGGACCACATCTTTAGCCGGATTACTGGGTATGTGTACCCCTGCTCCCGCAAAATAATATCATACTAATATTATAATGAGAAAGTGAGTTTGTTTGTTTGTCATTCCTTCACGACATGACTAAGCAGCCGATCATTATGATTTGTATACATATTGTCAGGGGTACAGAGCCCAACATAGGCTTGTTATTCCGTGAAAGTATGTCATTCCAATGGGAAAATACTTTTTCTACTATAGATGGCGCTGCAATTCGCAATTACCGGCCAACAGATGGCGCCACCAGTCGCGCTATACGTAATAACCGCGAGCGAAGCCGCGTGCAAAAGCTAGTCCTGGTACCAAAATAAGAGTGCGTTATGGAAGACGGACGAAGATCTTTTATAACTAAAGAAGTATTCAGATTCATCGAAGCTTTGAGTAATATATGTGGTAATAGTAAAAGTACTCTGCAATCGAGTCAGTACCACCAAGGTACCACTACCATACCACCCTCTGCAATATTCCGGCATGGGCGTGAATAGTGCGTTTCGATCGAGAACGCAAATTGTTTCTACCTATGTACATTTTTTTACCTATTCCTTCTAGTAGACATTCACGATCGTCTGATGCCACAAGTGAATAATTATGATCTACTAAACATTTGGCCAACAAAATGATCTCGAATCTAAAATTTTATTGAGGTTTGCGAACAAAACTAAACGAACGAAACGCGCGACATCTGTCAGTTGTATGTAGTGTTGCTAGGACGAAAAGTTTATAACTTTTGAGATCCAAAAGTTTCACGATAGAATGGTTCTTTTCATCACATGTAATAGAATTATAACAAGATTTTTGATAATAAATTAATTTACAAGAATGATACTTTCTCTATCTTTTGGTTTTCAATAAAAATTTTAGTAAAAAAATGCATCGAAATATTTTAGTATTGACTTCTGGCAACATTAAAATTAAAAACGTCAAAAAAGTTTTGTTTTGTATTTTGGTTTGAGGTTATTGTTTCAAGAATAACTTTATTTAATAATAACAATGTAATCGGAAAAATACATAAAACATCAATAATATTGTTGTATAGTTTTTGGAAATAAATAAAATGAATTCACGTAGTAAATTAAGTGAAAATACATCAACTCCGAAACGGCGGCGGCTGGGCACAACTCGAAGTTTTAAAGAAAGTATACCGAATAGTAATAGTCCAATACATCGGAAGGTTTCTTCAATAATTACTTCATCTCAGAGATGCGAATCTCCACCTCTGCCGTGTAATCAAGTGGAATATTTATACGAATCTGGAAATTGTTCTATCATACCATGTTCACCTAATGTCTTTGATAATTTTACTATTAAAGATGAAGAAAATCAAGGTATAAGTAATACTACTATAGATATAGATAATACTAATAATATTTTATGTGAAACATATAGTGATTTATCGAATGACATGTTTAATTCCAAATTAGAACAGGAATTGACACAAAACGGTGGTATAACATGTGAGAAACATTTCAGAGAAGAAATCGAAGAGTGTTTTGATTTGGTCAATCAATCTATTTGTGATATTGAAAAGGTAATTATGAACAAGTATTTTTTAGTTGCGACTGCTCCGAAGGGTATGTACTGGCTGTTATAAAAGGATTCTTCGGTCAAAGCCAAGTCAGTGGCCTTCAGGCGGCTTGAAAACACTGGTCTCCGCCAATCTGCATTGGTGCAGGTGGCAATTTGAAGGGAGACCTGTATCCATGTTGTAGGATGGTAGGATGACAGTCTCAACAGGATTACTACTTTATTCAAAACTGTTTTCTTAAACAGATAAGATAGACCGTGTTACTAACATTGAATTCTTTGTAGGTAGACAAAAGCTCATTATTTGAAACCAAAGATTCTTTCCTGCTCGACATAAAAGAGAGCGGGTTTATACCTGAGCAAAGAGGGAAAGAAGATCTCAAGCCTAAGACAGAAATTAAAAATAAATTATGCGATGGAGACACCTTTTATGGTCTACCATTAGTTACTAAGTGTTTATTTAAGAGTTATAGAAATATTGAGAAATTTTATGGTAAGATATAATGCAGTTTTTAACTCAACATGTAACATTTATTTGCTATTGTTTCTGCCAAAAAGTATCTAACATATAGATAGAAAATGTTTAGCTATACAGAACTGTTTTATGAATCAAATCAAATCAAAAATACTTTACTGTGTAGGTAGGTATTAAGCAGATCACCTACCAAATTGTGAATAAATAAATGCTATGCAATTCACACAGTATAATGTGGTTTCAAAGTAATCTAGACTCAACCTACTTGTGCTATGCTTGTAAAAAGAGATCATCTACCTATCTTCTTGCCACATGACCAAATACTGCTGACTTTGGTCACTGTGAAGTATCAGATGAGTTCAGTAACATTTATTTACAGATTGGCAAGAGGAATGTTTAAATTTGGATGCAATAAAAGAAAGAAGAAACTTAATTTATGCATTGCCAACAAGTGGCGGCAAAACACTTGTAGCAGAAGTGTTGATGTTAAATGAAGTACTTAATAGAAAACGCAATGCTTTATTTATTTTGCCTTTTGTTGCAATTGTACAGGAGAAGGTAAATTAATTTTTATGGCTATTAGACATTGTACAATCAACAAATGAAAGAGGAGACAAAAATGTTTATGCTAATAATTTAAGCATCTTTATGAAACTGTACATCTTTCTTTCTGTATTTCTTCTTTTCAGTCGTTTTTTCTTTGTCAAGAATTCGTCTGCCTAGAAAGGAGGAAGTTTGCCTTTCAAAATCACAAAATTATTACTAAAGTACATTCCAGATATTCGCGTTATCACCATTTGCAGTTAAGTTGGATTTTTTGGTGGAGGAATATGCTGCGGGAAAAGGTCACATTCCACCTAAGAAACGGCGGAAGAAGAACTGTATTTATATCGCGACCATTGAGAAAGGACTGGGCTTAGTTAGGAGCCTGATTGAGCTTGATCGACTACATGAGATTGGTCTCATTGTGGTAAGTCATATGTCTCTTTGTCCACTCATCATGCTGACTGGAACTCAGCATTTTTTATGGAAGTGCTGGTTAAAAAATATAGCTAATAATGAGTTCCCACAGAACCTACACAGCTAAAATAAAATATTTCCATTACATTATTATAAACCTGTATTCTTGCATGTGTCATCTCGACTTTTTAAAGGTGGTGGCTGTACATCAGTGATTTGCTTGCCAAGCAAATAATGCACTGAGCTGCTGCCTCTTTATATCACTGCGGCACACACTAAATGTCTACTGCAATTTTGTTGTTATTGATAACTTTCTGTTTGCTTATGTGTGTTTTAAAAATATGAATAAATGATTTATGTATCTAAAATGCGCCGCCCGTACGTCTGCGCAGCTAAAATGCGCCGCGTGCGCAGCGGTGGGTTTCGGCTTAAATCATAGGAACAATATTACACTTTTTTATTTGTTCTAGGTAGATGAGTTGCATCTTATAGGGGAACCAGGTCGAGGTGGCACTCTCGAAACATTATTGACAACAGTTATTTTCGTTAACAGTAAGTATTTTTTATTTCATTACAGTATTTATGTCTGTTATGTTTGGTATGTACGAAGATTTATCTGTGCATAAATTGTCAGTTGATATTGAGTTGTTAAAATAAATGAAACATATTAGTAACCAGTTAAAACATACTTTACAAATGATTATTTCTTTATTATCCAGAGGGTATTCAAATAGTGGGTATGAGCGCCACTATAGGCAATCTGCATGAGATAGCAGACTTCCTGAAAGCAGAAGTATACCAACGTCAGTTCCGGCCGGTGGAGTTGGTAGAGTATGTCAAGTTGGGCAACATGCTGCACAGGATCGTGTGGGGGGAGGGGGGAATGGAACTGACTCCGGAGAGGGAACTATCCTATGATGTGAGTAGGAATTTTGAGCCATTCCGCATCAAGTCTCAAGATATTTCCTTTTTCTTCTTTAGTTGGACAGACAGCTATAATTCAATAGCAAAGGCGTAAAAATTTTCGGTACCCATATAATAAGTAATGTATTAGGAATCGTGATTCGGTAAAAACAAAAGGCGACAGCGTGGCGGTGGTGTCATGTACAAGACCACTTAAAAAGTTAAATTGTAATGTAATTTACGACTTACTGTATAGCTACGACTTACTGTTTAGCTACGAACTTACTGTATAGCTACGAACTTACTGTATAGCTACGAACTTACTGTTTAGCTACGAACTTACTGTATAGCTACGAACTTACTGTTTAGCTACGAACTCACTGTATAGCTACGAACTTATTGTTTAGCTACGAACATACTGTATAGCTACGAACTTACTGTTTAGCTACGAACTTATTGTTTAGCTACGAACATACTGTATAGCTACGAACTTACTGTTTAGCTACGAACTTACTGTATAGCTACGAACTTACTGTTTAGCTACGAGCTTACTGAAAAGCTGCGAAGATTACAATGTTAGTTGTGACAGTATTCTATGGCGGGTCAAAGCCTGGACCCCGACCGGCTCGGCGGGCTCGTGGCGGAGGTGGTCCCGGGCGCCGCGTGCCTGCTCTTCTGCCCCACGCAGCGCAACGCCGAGAACGTGGCGGAGTTACTCTGCAAGTTGCAGCGGAAGTGAGTTACAGACTAACAATTCGGTGGCAGTATGTTTATATATACACTCACAATACAGTGCACGTTAAGACTTTTCTGAATACACTATTTATATTGAATGTTTAATGTCCAGGGAGATGCTCATGCACCGCGCCGCTGAGAGGTCGTCGCTGAGCCTGGCGCTGGCTCGCGAAGGCGCGGCGGGCGCGGCGCGCGCGGCCAAGGCTGGCGTGGCCTGGCATCACGCCGGGCTCGGCGCCGAAGAGCGGGCGCTCATAGAGAACGCCTTCAGGTAACTTTCACTTCGGCATGCTAGGACCGGTTTAGACATTATGTCTTTCTGGATCTTCTGAATGCTTCAGATCTGTTCTATATGATAGATGGACGCTAGGAAGATAATTCCTAAGTTATAAACTCAAAAGATGGTAAAACACTTTAATATTTAATGATTCATTAAAGTGGTGAAATATCAGTTTACTGTCGATTAGGTCAGGAGTGATATCAGTCCTCTGCTGCACGTCCACATTAGCGGCCGGCGTGAACCTGCCTGCGCAGCGCGTGATCATCCGCGCGCCGTTCGTGGGTCGCGAGTTCGTTTCGCTCGGCGCGTACAGGCAGATGGTGGGGCGGGCTGGCCGCGCTGGCGTATGTGATACTGGTCACTATGAAAATTATTTTTTTACTATAAATTCTGAGTAGATAGATAAAAATTACAACACACATATCCCAACGTAATCATAATAGTTTTTATGCTGTAATTTTATTAGACAAATGGAGTTGTAAATTATAAGAAAAAATTATAAATAAATGTTGACTAAGTAAACCTTTCGTTTGTAGAGATAACGTATTTGCCATTAGTTAATTTGCTTATAATATTGTAAAGTGTGGGTGGGTTGCGCGTTCACACTTTATTGGGTGTGGCAAATAAAAGATTAATTCGGAATTTTACTTTTAATACGCGCATGCGACCGCGTTGCGTCTCTGCCATAGAATAATATTACTCCAAAGAGGACACTGCGCGTCACTAATAAAACTAAATACAAATCTTAATGTAAAAATTCTGGACACATAACTAAAGTACCCAATACCCTTACATTATGAATCTTATATAGGAGTTGATTTTTATAATATCCTGTTTTTTGTGTGGCGTCTAATATTACTGTGGGGACTTGTACAGGCGAGAGTATAGTAATATGTGGGGCGCGCGAGTGGCCGCAGCTTCGGTCTGTGCTGTGCGGCGGTTTAGGCGCTGCACGTAGCTCGCTGCTTAGCTCAGCACACAGCTTGTTGCTGAGCGGCGTCGCGCTGCGCCTGGCCGACACCCGTGCTAAAGCTCGCCGGTTGCTGGCTACTACGCTGCTGGCAAAGAGGCTAGTATAGCTAACATCTCTCTATTTTCGTGTCCTTGTAATTAGTCTGTGGCCATTTTAATTTATATTAAAAACTAGCTGTTACCTGCGGCTTCGCCCGCGTGGTCCAGAAGATCTTGATTATTTTATTTTCCCCGTGGGCTTAAGATGTTTTTTCCGGGATAAAAAGTAGCCCATATTAATCCCCAGTACTTTACCTATCCCCAAAAAAACATGTCAATCTGTTCGTTAGGTAATTTCCAAGTGAAAGCATGTTCACACTTTCACATTTATAATATTGGCATAGATAATATACTTTTACTTCTGAATTTAGTCATTTACGCATACTTGAACAATCTTTGAATATCAAAATAGAATATATTTTTATTCAAGTTAATAAATTACATCAAATCAAAAATACTTTATTCTGTAGGCCCGCCCGTGCGGGCACTTAGACACGTCTTTTACAACACATTGTCCTTCTGTGTCAAATATAAAATCAATAAGCTACTCTATAAACTACTACCATTTCGGAAATAAAACAAAATGACCACCGGGGAAAGAAATGACAGCTTCAATATAAAAATATTGAAATCGTTTTGCCTCACATATCAACCTTACTGTATTTTGTATGTACAGTTCAGACACGGACATAGACGCGGTATGTGACGAGACCCTGCAGTCGCTGGTGCAGTCTGGCGCACTGGAGCTGACGTCCGACAGAGACAGCTCGAAGAGCAGCTTGTCCGACAACAGTCAGCTGGCTGTCAGCGAGCTGGGCAAAGCTGCTATTAAAGGTCTGTAGACATTAATAACAGATAGACAAAGGCAGGCTAGAGAAAAAACGAATAATCTATTTATATAAAATGCTTTGTCCTGAATGACTGACAGATTAACCAACAGCCTGAACCGCTGAAATCCCACGAGAATGCGTGATACACGCATTTACGACCTTACTACGTTACCTTAAAGTACAACTAGCTTTTCCCCGCGGCTTTATAGATCTCGTTTGACAACAAAACAACCGTGTGGCGCCATCTGTTGGCCGATACAGCGCCCTCTATAGTAAAAAAAATATTTTCCATTACAACGACATACTTTCACGGGATAAAAAGTAGCCTATGTATATATCATAATGATCGACTGCTTAGTCAAGCCGTGAAGGAATAACAAACAAACAAACTCACTTTCTCATTTATAATATTAGTAAGGATTATAAAATAGTACAAGCACCAGCTACGGTATTATTCATCATGTGTATCTAATAAATATTATTTCGATTTTTTACTAGGTGGCCTTGAAATCGCCGTAGCCAAGCAGCTGCTGCTAGACCTGGAGATGGCTTCCAGGTGCATAGTGCTGATGGGCGGGCTGCACCTGCTGTACCTGGTGACCCCGCACGAGGCGGCCGTGCGCCCCGACTACAGGCACTACTACGCCCTGGTAAGGCCGCCTTTTGCTTGCACGATGATATGATAACGGAAATAAATTTCGAATGTTAAAATCGCACCGAGCCGTAGGCAGCATGATGCAATTAAGCGTTAATAATATTTTTTCAAAACGTTAACTCCCAATAAATAATATTTGTTATTATTTCCCATCGTCTTTAATCTGATCTGTGTCAAAATTCGTCGAGCCTTGTTTGTGCAAATGAGTGACGAACATTCGAACGGTCACAATAATACGCATTTTTTTTTTGCATTGTGTGGTTTTATTAAATGTTTTAGTACGACGAACTGGACGAGGAAGGTGTACGCACAGCAAGAATACTGGGCATCACGGAGGTGAACGCCGTGCGCATGATGACAGGGAAACCGATTACTGTGAGTTTATATCTATGAAATAATTAGATAGACCGGTGGCGCGTTGGTGTGTGTGACTTTACTTTTATTTTTTACTCACTCAACGCTATTTTGATTGATGACGCTCTTAGTTTCTTTTTAAAAAATATTGAATATATCGTACAGAATGTGTCAGAGAAGGTGCTGTGTCGTTTCTACCTCGCGTTGATGCTCCGCGACCTGTGGAGACAGATGCCGGTTCACGCTGTTGCCCAAAAGTGAGTACTTTACAAAGTAACACAAAAAAAATGACATTTAATACGCTTGGGTATTCTATAAAACAAAAATGTACATAAATAAAATACTTACTTATGAATGTGTTGAATTCATTTTTGAAAAAAAAACAAAAACTTTTTGATAAAATAAATTGTTTAAGGTAATCAAATCAGTAACGCCACATCACCATTTAAACTGTAATCGAACTGTCAAAGTTTAAATAAATGGTTAGAAAGGGTATATATAGTATTAGAAAGGGTATATAGTAGTAGCCTATTGTATTGTTCTGTCAGATACTGCGTGTCTCGCGGCATAGTGCAGGGCGTGCTGAGCAGCAGCGCGGCGCTGGCGCAATCGGCTGCGCGGCTGGCGCAAGCGCTGCCCCAGCAGTGGGCCTTCGCCGCGCTGCTGGCCGAGCTGGCGCCGAGGCTGCGGCACTGCGCCGCCCCCGAGCTGCACCAACTCATGGAGCTGCCCAGAGTCAAGAAGGTAGGGATCTAACTCCTGTCAGTGTCAATTCTAAAATTATCAAAATAAAGTAAAACATCCCATTTCTGAAATCCGGCTCGAAGGACCATATGTAGAAAATATGATTCCAGGCGCGAGCGATGCAGCTGCTGCTCGCGGGCTTCAAGCGCGTGGAGGACGTGGCGCGCGCTGCGCCGGCGCAGCTGGTGAGCCAGCTCGACCACCTGTCGCTCAGCGCCGCCAGCCACCTCATCAGCGCCGCGAGGGTACGGGCATATTATTCATGTACAACTCGGTTACAATAACTGTAGATCTCGCTGGAATGTGAAGCCCATCACCGTCCTGCTTTCACCTCAAGACGACAAGAGAGAAAGAGAGCGCGCCGACCGACGTGACATCATCAAAGCCAGGTCCACAGATATTGTAACCGGATAGTAATTAATTTGGATTTAACCTCTAATACTTGAAATAATACGTTTACATTCTAACTCTTCCAGATGCTGCTCATTGAGAAAGTGGAAAATCTACGCGCTGAAGCCGAGGATGTGATGGAGGAGCTGAATATATAATGCCAATAAGGCCTCTCTTTGTGATATTAAGTATTAGTCAAGTGAAATAATTGTTATGAATTATAAAAATAAAGTTTATAAAAAGTTCAGTATTCTTATTACCTGTAATAATTTACACATATAACATTGATACTCCGAGGGCTCAGCGACCCAAAGTGAGTCTTGGCCTCCAACACAATAGAACGCCATTTCTTCCATGCGCCAGACTGCCGAAGCATGGCTCAAGATAACATTGATATATTAAGTATATTTTCAACTAGAGAAAATGTATATGAGGGCAAAGCGTACTCTGAAAGATTTTTAAAACGCAAAAATAAAAAATTTAAACTTAAATGACCAAAAAGGTCGAACTGGTTTTCTTTTGCCATTTCTTTTTCCCGGTGACCATTTTGCTTGTTTCTGAAATTATGATTTGCGTTCTAGTCCAAACCAGTCGCTGCCACGTCAAAAAACCAAAGAAACTTGAGGTGTGAGTCGGTGGAAATAAAACAGTACAAATATTTATATATATTTGTGAATGACCACCTTACTCCACAGAAAAAAGATCTATTATCGAAGGCAAAAAAAGTCGCCAAGGAGAAGGATTTTGCATATGTATGGGTCAAACATGCAAAAATACATGTACGGAAACACAACAGTTCCCCTCCAATATTAATAAAAACCGAAAAAAAATCTCGCAAAATTATATTAAGAAGTGGTTTATTGGTGATAAAATATTATATATTGTTGAATTTGATTACATTCGTTTGCAACAGTTTGGGGAGCATTGGTCACTATTGTGCATTTATTTTTTGCAACGATTTGCAGTTTCACCCGTCGAATGCAGGTAAAAAGTTTATAAGTACTTAATTTATTTATTCGATCTTACGCTAATAGATTTATGGTTCAAGTATGTATTGTGTGATTATTATAAAAGGGTGAATTGTCGAGCTTACCTGTTATCTATGCAGCAAACTTATTATTTCTTTGGAGGTACCTATGTTATGCGCAACTATTAATTTTTATATGGTCTACCTGTCCTTAGGATTTATAATACACGTAATGTTTTATCTCTAATTATTTATTTAACGGCATCTAATAGTATTTTATTTACAAATATTACAATGGATTTATTTTTATACAATTTCTATACTGTGATTATGACGTCTTAAAATGATTTCTTTAAATGTTTACTACCAAAATACACGAGGTTTACGCACAAAAACTGGTACATTCTATAGAAATGTATCATAAGAGTAAAGCAAATCAGAGATTTGGGCGTCGAACATGATAATAAATTACTCTTCGATAATCATGTCGATAAAATCGTTAGCAAGGCGTCCAAGTCGATGGGATTTATTATGAGACTATCAAAGGATTTTACAAACATTAAATCAATTAAAATCCTATACTGTGCATATGTACGAAGTCATTTATAATATGCGTCTCAAGTTTGGAATCCGCAATATCTAACATATATATCAAGAATTGAAAAGATACAAAAGCGATTCTTAAGATTCCTGAACTTCAAAGCCAAATCTAACGTACTTGATTACGAACCTCGTTGTAAAAAGTTTCACTTCCTGCCTCTTAAAACTCGACGTGAAGTGTCGGATGTGTGCTACCTGGTTGGGGTGGCAAATGGTACCGTAGACTGCCCTGAACTTCTAAGTAAGATACTACTTCGTTGCAACTTGCTGGAACTTGGACTTAGGCGGTGTCCACTGCTCCATGTCCCATTTGCTAACACCAATTACAGGAAAAACGCATTTTTAATACGTAGCTGTGCCAAATTTCTAGAGTATTCAAACGGGTACGACATTGATCTTTTCTGCACTAGCACATGCACGATAAAGCGCATAGTCTCAAAAGCATATTTTAATGCCTGCATCGACCGGTAACCACCGTACACTAGTGACCTATTATGTATATCTAATTATTATTATTATTATTTATTTATTTATGACTAATAAACGGAGATATTTATAATGCCATGGTTATAATCGCCCCTACGACTGTTGCAACTCAATTTAGATTAAAAATGATTTAGTTTGGAAAAAGAAAATTATACCGAAACGGAGTATATAGGTACTGTTATTTAGTAGTGAAAACTTGTTATTAGCTCTTAGTTATTACTTAAAAAATAAACAAAGTAAGAAAGAAATTTGCCAAAATTTTAAAAATACAAAGAAACTTTGGTCTATCATAAACAATATAACGGGTAAATTAATAAAAAGTATTGATCAAATATTAATTA
This sequence comes from Endotricha flammealis, assembly GCA_905163395.2. Classification (NCBI taxonomy): domain Eukaryota; kingdom Metazoa; phylum Arthropoda; class Insecta; order Lepidoptera; family Pyralidae; genus Endotricha; species Endotricha flammealis. The sequence goes on along the minus strand of LR990858.1, from coordinate 1,038,577 downwards.
AAACATTTCAATTAGAACCTTCAACTATAGCTAATAATTTTAGTAGCGAATTCTCTAACACTATTAAAAAAATTGATAACTCATGTAATATAAGAACCTTGGCCAAATCTACTTACGAAATCATACCGGACAGAACTATGAAATTAAAACATGCTCAAGTACAGACGGTTAAAAAAATAATTGACTCCCTCAACGTAAATAAAAGCCCCGGGTTTGATGAAATACGCGTCTGTGATATAAAATACCTAAGCGATAAACTATCACCAGTCATTACTCACCTCATAAACTGCTGCATAGACACAGGCATTTACCCGGACTTACTAAAAATTGGAATTATAAGACCTATTTATAAAAAAGGATCCCATAGTGACTACAACAATTATAGACCAATTACCATATTGTCTTGCCTTGATAAGATAATTGAACGTTTTCTGGGGAATGAGATTAACAAGTACCTCCAAACTAACAAAATAATAAATTGTAACCAATACGGATTCCAAAGAGAAAAGAGCACAACCCAACTTCTCTCCAAGTTTACAAATGAAATTAATAATTATTTAAATAATAAATTGCATGTGTTAGCTTTATTTATTGATTTTTCGCGGGCATTTGATATGCTCGATTATACTACACTTTATGACAAGCTATCGCAGAATGGAATACAGGGACCATTACTTCAACTATTGCAAAATTATCACAATCATCGCTATACATCTGTTAAAGTCAAGAACATATATAGCCAGAAGGTTTTGACCACAAAAGGCACAGCGCAAGGGTCCATTATCGGCCCTACAGAATATTTACTGTATGTCAATGATATGTGTAATATTATCACAAATGGTTCTGTGTACCAATTTGCAGACGACACATGCTTGTTGGTGGCTCATAAAGATGTCTCTATAGCTCAGGGGATTTTACAAGAAAATTATAATTTATTATGTAAGTGGTCCCACGATATAAGATTAGTAATAAATCCATCAAAAACAAAAATTATTCATATACACTCAAGTCATAACATTCCAATCGTAATACCTTCCATAGTTGCTCACAGTCATAGCTGTCTACACTCGCAAACGGTCGCCTCGCCTGCCGCCCATGGTTGTTCTTGCCCAGTGTTGGAGCTGGTTGATGATCACACTTATATAACAGATTCAACTGGGGCCCTCATAAGAATTACGTGTGCAATAAGCTCAGATCTATCTTAAGTAGACTAGCTATACTCAAGTATAAATTACCGTATCGAGCGCTTAGGCTTTTATATTTAGCACTAGCAGACTCAGTCATCAGCTATGGCCTGAGCAGCTATGGTAGGACATACAAACCTACTTGATGGATGTATACAATTTACAATTAAAACTATTAAAAACAATCATACCTCTAAAAATAAAAATAAAATTTAAAGACAATGATGCGGAAATATTTAGATATTGCGGGGTCATTAATGTTTTTGACAAAGTTAAATTAATGTTATTATCGGAGGGTAACCAGACTGAACAGCTGACTGTAAAAAAGAGGCCTGCTAACTTAAGGACCCTAAATATGTCACAGTATCTGTTGCCTCAGTATACCAATGTCTACGGTACAAGGGAATTAGTTTATCTTATTCCCTTGTACTTAAACCAACTGCCAACCTCGTTGCAAGAATTGTATGCACAAAGAAAAAAATATAAATTTAATAAAAACGTAAAAAAGCTGTATATGAGCGACCAGCCGGCACTCGGATAAGCCCTGCGCGGCTTTTGTGGTGCGGCATATTTGTTATTATATTTTCTGTTTTTACCTTGAATAAATAAAAAAAAATAATAAAAAAATATTATTTGTTAAATTTATATTGTTAATTTAGCTGTAAGTTTTCCGAATGAAATAAAATAAAATAAAAATATTGTACTTATTTATTTCATCTTCTCTTATAAATACATGGCTTCAAAGTGATAGAAGGAAGTTTGGCCTTTTTTACTGGCGGATTTTGAACTTTGGCGAACTCGAAGAAGAAGAAGACCTGCTGACTTCTATCCTGGTTTATTAACTTGAAGCCTAGCTTTTGCACCCCCTCGATAAACGTCTCCACTTGCTCAAAACGACTTTCCACTTCGGCTATAAGGAGATGACCACTGCAACAATAAATAATAAAAAAAATCAAGATTTTGTACCTACCATTTTATTACATACTTGGTTACAGTGATCTGTTATTTACTATAGATTCGTAATGTTTGACACATACCCGCTGCCACGTCGACTGAGGCCACAGTCTTAGTTGAATTTCTTCCGACTTAGTCGTAGTTTGACGTTCAGTGAATGCGTATCTCACAATAATATCACAAAAATGGTTAAATGCACTGTTAAAACATGTATGTCGTGATCCCAAACTAATAACAAAGCAAGTGGTATCACTTTTCACAAATAAGAATGCTTAATTATGTTAAAATTATACCAAAATAGTATTAAAATCGAAATTAATATATTACGCATTGTTTTTGCCAACAGTGTTGCCAGTAAAAACGATTTTAAGTTTCCCAAATGTTGGGAGTTTAGTCAATGACGAACTCATACGCCTTTATGTATCATTAGTAACACAGTAGAAGTAAACCTACAACCAGGCTCAAACTAGAATTAATTATTTACTTAGAATTGATTGATACTAAAATCAATCGCTAGTGCTACGCACGTCAAGACAAGAAAAAACAAATCATTTTCCTCTTTTTGATATGGCTTTTAACTGACATTTGACATAATGATATTATTACTATGACAGTGAAGTAACAATTTCATCTTTTTCATTGTGGTAACGGTGTTTAATTTAAATTGTTTCTGCAATTATCAAATGTTCGATCGAGTACAATAGTTTTTTTGTTTTATGTTGTATTTTATTCAAATTATTTAAATTTATTATTTTATTTTATTTAAATTTCATTTTCATTTCTTAACAATAAAAAAAATCTACTGAAGGCTGTATGGGCATAGTTTCCTTTGCCTACCCAGAATGGGTGAAGAAAACAAAAAAAATCTCTGCTAAAAGTTAGTAGTAGCACAGAATAGATAATAGTAGTAGGTCTGCATCGGTTAGATTCATCAATGACTAAAAAATGGAAACTTCTCCATTCCGCCATGATTCATTCTTGAAATATAATATGTATGTACCAATATTTACGCATCTATATATTTATTTCTTCCTATCTATAATTCTTCTGTCACCTAAGAAACAATAATATGGTATAAAAACTTTTTTTTTATTTTAAAAAAGACTCATATAACATTCATTCAATGGGAAAATTATTCATGAGCTGGCAACTCTGACCATTTTTCTGGGAGTAATGCTTTTGTCTCATTTTGACATAATTAGTTTGACTCTAGAAAAAAAGAGACAAACATATTTTACTTTGGCATATGCTCGGAATATGTATCGGTTTCAAAGCTACGTCTTTAACACTCTGAAGTGGTTGCGGCTTTTTACGAATGCTTTGTATGGCGTTACTTCTCTTGTCTTAGAAGAATATATAAAACCTCATTGCTTGGTTATTGTGGACATGATGAAACTTTTCCTAGTTTGTTTATTATGGATCCCTAAAAAGGGATTTCACAAAAAAGTGATCTTATTAAACATTAAATAATTGTAATTTATTATCTTTATTAATATGTGTGTTCTTAGCAAATAATTTCATACTTTCATTCAATAAATACATAAAATATTATTTTACACTTACCCAGTTTTCAAGACTCGATTAGCTTCAACCAAGTACTGAGTTAAATCAGTGCCCATCAATGCAAGACAGTAAACAGCTGTGTCTACAGATTCCGCCAGTAAAGGTGTATGGGCCATGTCGCAAACCTCCACCCCAGGCGCCAAAGATACCAGGTCGAATGAGCGAACTTTGTGGGGAACTCGTTTAGATAGGGCTGCTTCACCACAGCCCATGTCAGCTATTATATGTGATTTTGGCCTAGAAAAAAATATAAATATGGATTCTACAGATATTTTGATGATGCGGCTGCTGGCGTGTTATCATGTCTAACTGAAAACCTTTTCTCATACGATAGGCGTATAAACACGTCTTTATAAAATCTCTCTCTCATAACTCGTTTACCAAGATCTGGTATAGACCTCAGAACACAGATAGCGGGAAAGAAATTATGACGCCGCATGAAAGAATTAAGTTTTTGAACCCTATCTTTGGAGAATAAGGTTCTAAAATTTGTTTTAATACAAAAAACAAAAAAAAAAACACCATACCGCCATCCAGGGTCAAACAGCAAACTTAATTTGACAAGATACTTGCATAATTAATATTATGTTTTACTAACTTTTTTACTATCCTTTTGACAATAAAATCGATTGGGTTGACAGGCCACTTCTTCACCTGCTGTTGGTACCCTTGATGGTATGTCTGGAATGCCGCAGGATCATTCTGGAACAACTGCTTTGCATCAGATCCAGATGATGTGTACAGTTTCTCATTTATGTATCTAAATTGTGCAGCTGTAAAAGAGATATTATGAAAAAAAGAATTCATTTACTGGTGGTAATTTTGATTTTTCTGTGGACTACATGACAAGCATTACTTTTTATCCCTTGTATGTACACTTTTTATGTGACAAAAAAAACATTGTTTTTTCTTCAATTGCCCACTCCCCCACTTCCCAGGCGTTTATTCCCAGTTGCCCCCGCCACCTTGCCACCGGTGGCAAATGGGAAGTCCTTGCCCCACTTGGTAATTATATTCAAAGGTTTAATGAAAGCTGCATATTTAAAAACCTACCCTTGAGTTTGTCCAGCATCCTCTGCCTCAAATTACTACTATTAATGCTGCCGTCAATTTTATTTCTATTGCTTTGCAATTGTAACATTTTTTTTAGTTTCTCTTTCTTAGAATTAACATTGATATTTTGAGGTGCCTTTTGTTCAATAATCTCATTATTTATGTTTTTATTTGATTTTGAAATATTTATTTCTTTTACTGATTCATTATTTTTGCCATTTGATATTTTCTTTCTTTTCTTTTTATTTTTCTTTTCACTTTTTGCCTCCTGTTTATTTGATTCGTCAAGTTTTCTTTTATTCGGGTTAATAACAAATTGTCCCGGAATATGACTGTTTAAAGTTTCTCGCACATTGCTCTTTATCTTCCTTTCTAGTTCTTTCTTCTTCTTTTTGATATCATTATTCTTTTTCGTAGAAATCGCTCTACCGGGCTTCATTTTGTTATTATTTTTAGTATCATTTTGGCTATGTAATACTTTTATTTGTTGAGGGGAAGAAATAGTTTTTTTCTTTTTCTGCAAGTTGATAATTTATTATGGAAAAATATTATTATTAGAGAAGGATGATAGCGTAGACGAAAGGAGTCTTACACCCAGCAATGGGTCGATGAGAGCTAATGATGATGACACACATAGTGTCAGAGAAACATCTTAGCAGCTTCTTAGCCGCGGAGTTGGGCGACCCAGGCCAGTCTTATGACTGCACACAGGCGCTACAGGGACTAAAGCCGCTTCTGTACAAATGTTATCCGAAGTATATTCAATTCATCTAAACAAAAGGATATGTTTTACTAAACACAGTATTTGGATCTCACCTTTGAAGTTTTATCAAAAGTAATATTTGATTTAGGGACATCCTCTTCCCAATTTGGTATTTTGAACATGATTGTTTCAATTATTTGTCCTAGAAAATTAACACTTTCACGGAAAAATACATAAATAACCAAGCTATTTAGCGAAAAACGTGCACGCACGACAAATAAACAGAGACAGAGACGCAGCAAAATGACAGAAAGGTAATCAGCCGGTCAACTGTCAATGTATTTTTTTTAAAAACTATTAATGTCAAGTTGTCTCAATTTAGCAATCCATTATTCTGTTTAGTAAAACCAATATGTACTACGATTCTGTAATAGTCTGAGTACCTATAACTTCTCTCTCCCGTTTAGATAATCTTAAGATTCAAAATGATTTTAATTCAGTGTACCATTTCTTTGATTCAGCAATGGCGGTAAGACTATACCTACCACCACCGGCTGGGCAACCGACCGAAGATCGCAACTCAAGGCCGCAACAGCGGTCTAGAGTTGTTTATCTTCTAAAATGTCTGGGGGCAGAAGCCAACAGGAAACCACTGCTCCTATTTTCCCAAGAGAGTCAGCATGGAAGGTTAAGAACAATGAATATGTTTGGCGTGCCATCTTTCCGGGAAAGGTGGCGTGAAATGTGTTACCGTATACCGGCCATGCGCTCGTGTCTCCTCGACTCGTCGTATGGACATTTTGTCATGGAATCAGCGGGAATTGATGTAGCATCAAGCACAAACATTTGAACATATACATGACGACTTTACACACTTGTTTGTACACTTATTGAAGCAACCTGCCACACTGCTTTGCAAATGGACGACGATTTTGTGGATGCAATGTGAATATACTATCTGAGTGCATGTCATTATTGATTAAAATGTGCAGAAAAAAATTAATCTACAAAACGGCCAAAAAAAGGGCGTGAATGGATGCCCTCAATTCCACTTGGATCCATTGTTTGATCTCTCAATGGATCCTATGCGACTTTTTTTTCACTTGAATCCATCAATGGATCCTAGGAGACTTTTTTTTTCCACTTGAATCCATCAATGGAGCCTAGGCGACTTTTAAAATTCCACTTGAATCCATTATTTGGTATTTTTTAAGATTGCTTCTAGGATTGTTTTGACAGTGGTATGAGTTGTGGTTGGTTTTGGGATGAATTGGAGATGGTTCTGCCTTGATTTCGGAATTGTGTGAAAAGCTTTTAGTAACTCGATAAATTCAAGTACGCATTCATTGCTCCAGTCCATCTTTGATATTCAATAAGCCAAAGTACTCTGTGATATTCAAGCGCGTTCTTGTGCGCACTTACAACCGTTTGCTCAACAACACTCGCGCGACTGAACTGAACTTTGCGCAAGTGTGGCAGGCTATGCAAACATTTGAACATTGTCGATTTTGAACGCTTTGATGTACGCTAAAAAACCGACACCGCTCGGCAAAGTGCACTTCTTTGCGCACTTGTTTGAACAAAGTCTTAAGGCCCGTGCACATTAGGGCGGGCCGCGTAACACCGCAACGCATAACAAAAATCCTCCTGAATCAGTTTCATACATTTTGTATGAGCTATCGCACACCTCAGGCGGGCCGCACCGGGCCGCATCGCAAGGCACTGGCGATGGCGCATCGCTAGCCAAGCGTATTTTTGCGGCGATGTTATGCGTTGCAATGCGGCCCGCCTCAGTGTGCGTTGGCAGACGCAACAAGTAGACGGCTGAACGAGTGCTGTTCGTGAATTACCAAACAAAAGCCGAATCTATGTTTACCAAATATTTAATGTATCAAGAAGCTCAGAATATTTTTCATATTTCATTCTAAAATATTGAACAAATTTTCTTTCATCTTCTATAAAAAAGGAGTGAAATTCACCATACACATTTCTCTTCTTGCAAATCTCGTGTACTCATATGCTACGTTTTCTTTTTCTTTTCTGCTTCATCTCTTCGTTAAACAGCAGCAGCGTCAGAACTATCCATCTTCTTAGATTGCCAAAAGCTGACTGATTCAAAATAATGCGTTGCGGTGCGGCCCGATGCGCCTGCTATGTGCTTTGGCGCAATTTTGCAATGCGATGCGTTGAGGCCCGCCGCGGCTATAGTTTGCGCGTGTCACACATAGCTTCATTCAAATGTTCAAATGTTTGCAGCTTGATATAGCGCCCGCACAAACAAGTCATTTCGCCATCCTCATTGAAATAAAGAAAGAAAATGGTTTATTGCATCGGACCGTGGAATGTACAGCTCTTCAAAAGGCTGTGAAAATTACAGGCCTACTCATGCGAATAGATAGATTATAGTGTAGTGTAGGTACCACGTAGGTACAGTGGGAAACAATGACGGCAAAGATCGCACGTTTGTTAACCGAGAAGATGAACCGATCAAGGTGAACTTCTCTGCTTTTCATCAGGGTTGTGAGTTTGTAGGGGGTAATCGAATAAAATACCTTGCCTACCTACCGACTTCTTTTACCATTATTGTCACATTATTTGTGTGCGATAATAACCCGAAAGAGTTCACGCTGAGGAAGTCGGGGGCAACAGCTAGTTAACTAAGTGTAAATGTGATAATAACTCTGCCTGTATATATCTTTCTGTTAGTTACTTTTCACACATGTCATAACAAAATGACGGACAAAGGATAGTTTTTATTCCGGATACAACGGACAAAACCACGGGCCTTTGCTAGTTATATTATTTTAAAAATGCTCCAACACAATGCGAAGTATTTTGGGTGGGATCAATGGAATCAATAACGTGGTCTGTTATAAATAACATTACATCGATAATTTAATTCAGAGAACATTGAACTTTAACACTTAGTCATACAGTTTGTTACAACATTGAACCAGAAATTTTAGTGCATGTCTGTGAAAAAGCAGCACTATCTGTGTATAGATAACTGTTTCTCTCATGACTACTCGGGTATTGGCAATGAAAACATCTCTAGTTGATGGAGGTTTATTACTAACTCACATAATTCGAGTGCAAAAAGGCCAAAAAGAATTATTTACTGTCACAATTATACATCGATCATAACTTGTCAAAATTCCAAGGTGAAAATTTGGGAAATTTTAGTAAGTTTTTTTTATAAGTACCTATTTTATTTGAGGGGTTTTTAGTCATGGCTTTTTTTGGCAAATAGGTACATTTTAATAAATTTTTTGTGAACGGTGTTTTAAAATAGTGGAGTAAAAAAAAGTTATAGAATCAACAACCAAAAAAGAGAGAAAGGTAAGTAGTCACTAAATATAGAAATATATTTTAATATACCTAAGTAGATACTTTATGTACTTTTTATCTATTTAATACAGTTGTTGTTTTGGACGCAGGTCGTACCTACTAAGCATAAAAATCCTATATGCTTTTCAAATATTTTTAGAGTGGTAAAGCATTCATTGAGAGGTGTAAGAGCTGACCCAGGAACAGGACAGAGGAAAGTAGATTTTTAAGAAAGTGAAGAGCATAGTAAGAGAAATCGGAGCAGCCGGTCTGGGGAAGGACCTCCACCTTACAGAAGATCGTAGCCAAATAGCATTGGTCTCGGCCATGTCGTGTTCCTACGGTCAGTAAGGTCTCCAGAGCTCCATTTGGAGGGAAGGGGGGGGGGGGGGTGCACGTGATTGATACCCTCCCGGTATTGCAAGCCTCTATACTTCTATAAGCTACGGTGCTGCTTACCAACAGGCGGGCCGAGTGGAGGCTGACATAGGCGTACACCGACAAGAGCGCAGTTCATAAATTTGGAAGAAGAGCGTTATATGAAATGGGCTGGCTCAACCGGGGAAGTACCACCCTCTCACAGAATATCGGCATAAAGCAGCAATGCGTTTCGTTCGCTAAGTGAGAGATCCGGATCGTAACTACATTCCTTTCTAAGACTAAAAACAAAGATATTTATGATAATAATGTAAGCATCGCTATTATACTTTGTTTGTATATCGTTATGAAATTACATAGTACAATGTGAATAAGTACTATTGATAAATAAAAATCGAGTAAATCCCTTCACGCAAATTTAGAAAACTTGACGTACACCTACATAATTATATTTGCTGATGGTAGACAAAATGTGCGACGACAAACGAGCTGACGGGTCACCTAATGGCAAACAATCACTGCCCATGGACATTCACGGCTACAAGAATCTTGAATGCATTGCCCACCATGAACAAATAAAAAAGGAAGAAAGGCGAAGGAAGGCTCTCTCACTTATCGTACGAAACACAAAGGCATAACATGGAATAACATCGCTATTTCACGTCGACATTCTGTGAGAGGGTGTTACTGCTCTGGCCTCCGGTCGATCCAGCCCATTTAGGAGCCATTACTAATTCATAGCATTAACTAGGCTCTATCTATCACTCAGAAAAGTTTTAATTGGCTGATTTCTAAGTTATTTTTGTTGTATAACTGCCACTTTATCTGACAGGCTAACTAGCACATAACCAACCAGTGAAAACAATCCTAAAGCATCATGTAGGTAGGGTATTTTTATAATCTAATGAAGGAAACTCTACTGCGCATGTCCTTGATTCGTCCAATTCGATCATGCGCACTGCTAACACTCAAAACACCCCATCTGTCCAATGTTTTTGTTACAATTCCACAAAAAATACATGTATTTATAATATATTCATTAGTACAAGTAAAATAAAATGTTCTTTACAATTTTATAAGTGTTTATAACAAACTAGAGTAAAATAATTTCTAAAATGGTGCACTTTTCGCTTAACCTGCAAAATTAATAATTAATGCAGCATATTTTATTCATTACCTGTGGTTTTTATTAATTTTTTAGCGCGTTATTTGGCCCTAAAGTCCTTTTGGTATAACTGTGAAAAAATCTACAAAAACCTACAAGCAAATATCAAGAAAACGTAAGTATAATTCAATAATTTAATAACAGGCTATAAACGTTTGAATTAAATAGTTTTTATGTTGATTCAATGCTTAATTAATAATTTCATAGTAACATAATAAAGTCTTCATAATATTTCTTGCAATCTTAGGGCAGTATGTCTCTATATTTTAACCAAATAACTGCAATATGTAAAAGACGTATCTATGTTTAAAGATGTAGTGTAGTATCTGTAGTATATATAATTTTGTATGGTAGGTAAATACTTTCAATTTGAAAAATAGTTTTTTTATTTGTACTTTAAATGTGTTTTGCTGCAGTCATCAAAGATAGCACCTTTGCATCACAGCGACGAACATACATTGTCACAATAGACATACCGCCAGTTTCTGAACAGCATTTTAATTCCACTTTAAGTCACAATATATCTCATTCTTTCTTCTTTAGTTTGATAGTGACATCAATAATATAATGTGTCATTAACTTTAAAAATGAAAGCAGAAAACTAGTGGTGTCAGAAGGACCACACTTACCAACCGATTTATAATTTTGTTTTATATCGACAGTGTCATCTTTAAAATTAATGTGTATTGTCTCTGAAATAATGCTTTGATAGTGACTTAAGAAATCGATAATAATATTTTTTAAACTTGTAATTAGCTGCCTGATAAAGATACATTTAAACGATACCGTCACAAATCTGACCATCGAAACAATAATTGGTTAAGTCACGCAATACAAACGGACTATCGTCACGCTACACTGTGACATAAGAGGCGCATCAGACTTCTTTATTATTCACGCGGTCGCCATTCCAGAACACTCTGATATTCCATTTCACGAAGAGCATTTGGCGAACGTTCACATGCACATTGTTAATGTGTGCGTAACATCGGAAACGCTCGTAAAATCGGTCGCGCATTCATTAACAATGTGTCGGTGTTGTTCGGTAATGAAACTAAGTCTGTTCAGACTTAGTTTCATTACCGAAAATGTAAATTTTTAAGTTACCAATTTGAATACAACATTTATTTACTTGTAAAATAATTAAATAAAGAAGATCCACCAGTGAGTCGAAAGCGATCTAAAGTTTGAGAAATATTGAGGTCACCTAATGTTAAAGTTTTTTAGTGAACGCTAGTTGTGAAAGCCGTGGGTGGATGTGTTGCCATTTTTTAAACGCCATACAGCGTTCATAGACAAACGCTCTACGTGAAATAAAGAATTCGTCGCTGTTCGTGCGTCGACAGTACGAACAGCGACGAATTCAATCAAACGTGTTGTTTACTAAAACCTGTCGACGCACGCACAGCGACTGATCGAAATCAAATATCGCCCCACCGGCCATCGGTTCTGCGTGCCCTGCCTACTGCTTCATCTGATCATCTAGCTGATCCGTTGGGCTAAGTGGGTTATTTTTGTTCTCCCACGGATCTCGTCATTTCTGATTCGATCTCGTAGAAAAACCCCGAGCATAGCCCTCCATGTCTCGCTCCCTCAATCTCCATGGCTCGCTAAGTGATCTTGAGCGTTCTCACGAGACCGAATCACATCTCGGATACAATGTCTATACTGGTAACACATATTTCTTGAAAGTTCTTAGTTTCTTTGAAGAACTTTGAGGACTTTTCGATATTCTTATGGAACCGATTGATTATACGTACAGCGATACTATAAATTAGAATCATCTCACAATCAATGTACGGCTATAACAAAAATATAAAATCAAATTCAATTTTATTTACTTCAAAATTTGTAGCATTATCCCTCTTTTATTATTAGGAAAATACAGAAAATAATTTGAGTGTGTAATGTGTATTAAAAAAAAAAGAAACACTATGGTAACACCCGCTTTTTAGGATTCCGTAGTAAACTACAAGGAACCCTTATAGTTTCGCCATGTCCGTCTGTCTATCTGCCTGTCCGCGGTCTAGCGCCCAGACGCTTAATGCTAGACAGCTGTAATTTGGTATGAATACACATATTAATAATAATATAAGCACAAACCTGCGTGGTTTCTATATGTTATAATAAGTAAAAAAAATTGTATATATACTTTTTAATGGTAAATAAATGAAAAAATAAAAAAATAAGGCAAAGAGTAGGAACAAAATTTTGAGAAATATTTTTTGGGGTGCCCCTACATGTAAAGCAGAAATTAAAATTTTTTCGCGCCTCCTATTTGGGTATTGTTAGATAGGTCTCTTCAAAACATCGAGGGTGTGGGAAGATCATTTTTCGATACAATGATCCGTTTCGGAATTATTTACATTTATTGTGTTAAAATTGACACCCTCTATCTCCGAAAGTCTGTTGTATAGTTTGAAAAAAATCATGGTAGTAGTACTAGTAGTCCGTATGCATACCTTCAATGAAAACTATAACGGTTAAGTAGGCTCTACTAGTTACCGAGTAATGCCGACGAACTGATAAAATAAAATTTCTTTGATGAAAACTTACAAATATCATAGAATATGATATTGGACTCATTTGCAAGCAAGCAAAGCACATCAAATACGGAACCCTACACTGTGCGTGGCCCGACATGCACTTAACCGGTTTTTTGTTGATAACCATTAATAAACCATTACCTATGGTATCATAATAGAGGACATTCAGTTTAGTAACGATAAGACTTTAATAATAAAAGCTTTTAACAGAATGTAACAATGGATGATAATATATATAGTAATATCAAGCCGAGACAGTCAGTCAATATTGAGACCACACTCGTATGGATTGATCTAAAAGGGAAACTTTAAATTTTATTTAGCAATCTATGAAATGACTTATCTATTTAAAATCGTACAAAAAATAGTTTAGCACTTGTCATAAATCTGCATTTTTTTTAAAAGAAATAAAAAAAAACTGTTTAAAATATTTTATGCGTAGGCCTGTTCAAAGTATCCCGTTTCTTTGATATCAGATTTGAACTTATCAAAATGCAAATTCTTCTGAAGTAGGCTATTCAATATTGTAAAGTTTAACTTTTGTTGTAGATCTCTTCAGTACTGTTAAGTATTTTATAATTAAAATATATGTTTTTATAGATCTTCAGTGTTCATCTAAATAACTTACTTTCTTAAAAATAAGTATTTGATTAAGACTATGTTGTGATATGGTTGTTGTGAAATTTAAGGAATTAAATCCTTCATATTATTTCTCGTTGTCTTCAGATTACCACAACCAAGCGGCGTAATTCAACATGGTTTGGAATTTGAGATGATGCTGGTCTGAGCACAGACGCTATGTATACGAGTACAAAAAGGTCGGGCAGGCTTCGGTGGGATAAAATTGTAAGTAGATTCTTTTATAACCTCAAAATAAACTAGCCGGTCTTTTTGAAAAAAAAATATTTTTGATAGTCTCTGTAAAATGTGGAATTAATCACTGTTTCGAACGAAATCAGTGGTCGTAAAAGGATGAAGCACTGGAGGCTTGTTTTGTAAAGTAAATGTTTTTTTGTTAAATGTTACTATCTAAATAATTTAATACATTCTAAATTTATATGATTCTTTGTTACAGTGGCGTTGGCGCTGTCAATGGAGTATAGTTACAATCACAGCTGTTGCTCTAGTCATTTATAACGCAGCGGCTAACGTGTGGCTTTTGAGACCACAGTCCTGTCCCATCGTAACTGCCGCCCCGCCAGCCACTGAACCGCCAACCTGCGAGCCATGCATAGACACAGCACCAAATGTAGCTTTGGATGACGATCCCATATCCAGACTAGACCTTAGGCTCGGCAGATGGGATGGATCTAGATCATACAGAATGTTCGATTACGCAGCAGTAGGAGAAACATATGCCGAAGTATCGGCAAACTACCGCGTCTGCTTAGCCACACAAAGTTCAATTGAAAGATTACACGAGCTATTGAAAATAGCAGCCCATTGGTCAGGGCCCATATCAGTAGCTGTGTTTGTGGCGGGGGATGAGCTGAGGCTGCTAAGAGCATTTACAACTTGGCTATTCCGCTGTCAGCCAGAGATATACTCTAGGATTGCACTACATGCAGCAACACCAGCGGAAAGACCTGGCTTACCGGGCAGTATGCCTAGTTGGGCGAAAGATTGTGAATCAAAACCTTTACCCCCTGGAGAAAGGAGGGCTGACACAGTAGCGTGGAGAGCGAGACACCCATATCCACAGAATCATTTGAGGAACCTCGCCAGAAGAAACTGCCAGACGTCTTATGTTTTTCTTGTGGATATTGATATAGTTCCTTCTAAAAAAATGGCTGAAGCTCTTGATAAGTTTCTGGCGACAGCTCCAAAATGCCCTTTGTGCGCATATGTGGTACCCACGTATGAATTGGACAGGAGGGTAGCAAATTTTCCGAAAAACAAATCAGAGTTACTGAGGCTGTCAAGAAATAAATTAGCGATACCTTTCCATAGGAGGGTATTTATTTATAACCAGTACGCATCTAATTTCTCTAGGTGAGTCTCTAGGTTTGATACTTCAAAATCAATTTGTTTCTAAAACAGCAATGTCAAAAAAAAATTGTCTTGTGCTTAGAAATTGGAAAAAAAACCATGGTCCATATAGTGAACCTACAAGAAAAACTATGGCGGTTAAGTAGGCTCTACTAGTTACCGAGTAATAGCCGATTAACTTATGAAGTAAAATTTATTTGATGATAAATGAATCATCAGAAATGTCATACAATATGGCATTGCACTCATCTGCAAGCAAATTGTTGTATAACCGGGACCCTACGCACGCTTGCCCGGTTTTTTACATTAATTGCATAAATATTTTCATTTTGGTAGATGGGAAGCGAGCGGTGGTAATGAGAGTTTGGAGACTCACATCAGCCACAACGTGACTAACTTCGAGCTGTTGTATGAGCCGTTCTACGTGGCGCCCGACACGGTACCCGCGCACGATGAGCGATTCCTCGGTTATGGATTCACGAGAAATACTCAGGTAAGATAGAGTTATATCGAAAGAATACTGTAAACCCTGTTTCTTTTGACTTGACCAATGTAGTAAACAATCTTAGCGTGTCTTTTATTCAAATATCCATGTGTAAAATCGATAAATTGCCAGAATAATAAGAGTGTTGTGTTAAATGCCTTTTCCAACTAAGTATATTATTATTATTTGGGTGTGAATGATAATTTTAATTGCCTATTTTCGTTAAAAAGACATGCTAAGATTGTTAACTACATTGGTCAAGTCAAAAGAAACAGGGTTTATATAATATTATATAATATTCGTAATAATGTTTCAAATGTAAGATAAATTGACAGTCTTTGTATGATATTACAATAATTTAACTGATACAGAACTTAAGATGTTGTGAGATCGGCTTCAATATGTTCTTATTGGCGCCCAACGTGATGCTACTTTCTAAGTCTTGAATGTTAGATTAAATTAAATTATCGTGTATTTTAAGATGTTTACGTGTAAAGAACGTGGAGATATTCAATACAAAAAAAAATGTTTATTCGAGTTGTCCTTATCTTAGTGTTAAATAGGCTTGTGTCAACTAACAATGAAATCAGTGGATGAATGTTTCTAGACGTAAATTGTAATATTTAAACAGGGAAAACCGAAATAATTCCACATAAAAATTAATGATTATTGTTATTTTTACAAATTAAAATCAAATAAATACCCCCCCTGGCTCCTCCGCTGTGAACGACAATCAGAACGTATTACGTCACATAGTGGTTGTTTTTCGTTGACCGGAACACGTATGAATAATTTATTCGGAGTTTTTATACTTGTATTTATACACTGGGGCACTATACAGTTTTTAAAATACGAGATTTCCATTTTTATTTCAACAAAACAAACTTTTGCCGTAAGTGAACACAATCGTTTGCCACTATGTGACGTCATTCACGACGCCATGACACTTTCTTGTGTTTTTACGCCAGATTAAAAATATTTTCTTAAAACTTAAAATATGTGTTATAAATATAATTTTTATCATGAAATATTATTTTTTTGGGGTAATACAGGTACTAAACTAACGAAATAAGCCATTTTTGAAATTTACGACAC
The DNA here is from genome assembly GCA_905163395.2 of Endotricha flammealis. Lineage (NCBI taxonomy): Eukaryota > Metazoa > Arthropoda > Insecta > Lepidoptera > Pyralidae > Endotricha > Endotricha flammealis. The sequence continues at coordinate 1,022,136 of LR990858.1, read as the reverse complement.
AGGCCTCGCCCAACGTGTAGTGTTAATCTTTAGATATTTTAAAAAGTTATACCGCGTAGGAGAGGTTTTATTTGGCGCCCAACGTGTAGATTTTTCAAATAATATATGAGCATTAAAATTTACGTCACTTTTTTCGTGGGACTTTAGAACTATTGTTCTACGAATTAGCTTTTTCATGATTTGATTATTGTAAAATGGTCATATGTTTGTGTTTATTAAGCATAATATAAGAATTCGTAGAGAGGAACGTACCAAACATAATTTATTGTTTTGTCACAAACGAAGACACAAATTAAATGAAAATGGAAATCTCTTTCCAAGGTAAGTAACGATCAATTCATAATCTATTAATATATAGTACCCAGTTTAAAGTATTTTATTTAAGTAGTATAAAACAGGTGTTGAACCGAAGCTACCATTAAACTTAAGTACATTATTATTTGATTAGTAAATGATTGTGAACGTGAAAGTTTTCCCATGATTGCCGTCAGGTGGATTATTTCCTTAATATATAAATTATAAGAATTTATTATTATTTTAAAGCTGTTACCAACGACTTTGCGTTGTTATCGGCAGTGCATATAAGCTGAAAACTTTACTAATATCTATTTGTCTGTTTACTTTTCTAATGTAATGTCAGTTATTGTCAATCTGAGGTCGCCGTTGTTGATCCTGGCTACACAGGAGACACATCGGTGGGAATGTGTGGTGGGCTTGTCCCGAGCTGAAAAGGGAGAGAAAATTTATCCTGGCAGTTTAGAGATTTTTTCAATGAATTTTTTTTATCTTTTTAGTTGACCACTATCCAACTATCAGTGGGTCTATTCTTGTAACAAAACAGTCAAAATCTAGTCTCAAGCACTAGCGCTATCTCGCTCATTTTGTATGTGCAAGATATCATTTGACATTGAGACTAGATTTTAACCGTTTTTACCTAGAACGAGAGTTCTCGCTGGATGGAATAGGAGAATGCCAAACCGTCTTTCAGAACAAAGTAACCTTACAAATATTTTTAGCTTTAAATATTTTACAGTGGTATTTCAGTTGTTTGCAAAGTTTATATTATAGAACTTTATAATAAGCCATAACAGTCACATAAAAGTTGTGGAAACAAATAGAATTATTCTAACAAAATATTTTTATAATCTGATTTTAACTTTTAATGAGTCCAACAAACAGAGTTACAAAGCTTTGGGATTTGGTGTGGTCTGAACTTAGTTGTACTGCAACACAGTGAATTTCTACTTTGAATTACACTATAAGTACTTTTATTGTTATGATATAAACAAATATCAAATTTAAGAGAGGTAGGGCACAGCGGATAATCCGCTCAAATCAGAGTAGCCCGTCTGGGGAAGGACCTCCACCTTACAGAAGATCGTAGCCAAATAGCATTGGTCTCGGCCATGTTGTGTTCCTACGGTGAGTAAGGTCTCCAGAGCTCCACTTGGGCGGGTTTGGGAGGATTGGCAACGCGTGAGTGATACACCCCGGTATTGCAAGCGTCTGTAGACTACGGTGATGACCAACAGGCGGGCCATATGCTTGTTTGCCACCTTTGTGGTATAAAATAAATAAATAAATAAATATATAGGGACAATTCATACAGATTGAGCTAGCCCCAAAGTAAGTTCGAAACTTGTGTTATGGGATACTAAGTCAACGATATTATATTTTATAACAAATACATATATAGATAAACATCCAAGACCCGAGGCCAATCAGAAAAAGTTCGTTTTTCATCATGACCCGACCGGGGATCGAACCCGGGACCTCCTGGGTGGCGGTCTGGCGTGGTAACCATTACGCCACGGAGGTCGTCAAATAAAAAAAACTACACATTACATATTCCATTCCTGTATGGGATAGACTACTTAAGAAGAATTGGTCGCGTTTCGTGCGTCGACAGTTCTTGGTAAACAATACATTTCATACAATTCGTCGCTGTTCGCTCGCCGACTACGTACTATCGTCGTACGAAACGCGACCAATTCCTTAAGATTATGGTAGGGATACTAATATTAACATTATCCTGACATTAACAACTTCCTATTGAAAATATTTATTTCAGTAATTAGGGCTTCACAGGAACTTTTACTTGTCATTTACAACCTTATTATAGGTGCTTAATTAGATTGATATAGAAGAAAATTCAATAATAAACTTGACAACCTCCGTGGTGAAATGGTTACCACGACGACCGCCACCCAGGAGGTTCCGGGTTCGAATTCCGGTCGGGTCATGCATGCATGAAAAACGAACTTTTTCTGATTGGCCTCGGGTCTGGATGTTGATCTATTTATGTATTTGTTATAAAATAATAATATAGTATCGTTGAGTTAGTATCCCATAACACAACTTTCGAACTTACTTTGGGGCTAGCTCAAACTAATGACGAAAATAAACGACGATTTCCGAAAATCACGTCTATTGTAAAATAGACAATTTACGAAAAGGACCTCCTTCCATAGGCTTTTTACAAAGTATCGCATTAATCGCAGGAATTCTAAACAATACATTATTTGATTTGTAAGACATTCCCGGCGTCCCTGGCCGGCTGCCAGTTCAGGGCGACCATGGTGCACAATGACCTCATTTCCAATCTGATTATCAACAATACATGAGCTTCGTGGGTGAGGTTGGAATCTATTGTCGGTTGGACATAAATGATATATTTTTTAAAAAGAATTATAATTTCGTTTTTTTTTATACCTACGGCCCAATATACGTTACGTTGGCAACAATAAATTAAACATTATGTTATTGTTGAATGAATTGAATGGTGTGGGCGATATATCAAAGTTAAGGAATATGTAAGTTACGCAATGATGCCCCAAGTCAGTATTTTCATGGGTTTCATATTCGCAAGTTAATCTACTCTACAAGTACCATTTCGGAAATTAACAAAAGCATAACCAAGGAAAAAAAATTGCGAAAGAAGTATCTAGAAAAGTATGTCTGGTAAGGGATTAGAACCGTCGACCATTGTATGAAGTAGCCATTGCCAGCCACTAAACCACCGGCTATTACCTAGAATTAGTTTTAAAACACTTCAGGTTGTAAAACAGTTTCGTGGATAATTGACCTCCAGACATCAAGGTGTTATAAAAATGTAAGTGAAAATGAAACATTAAAAATTATTATCTCTTGCAAAATTTTCGCTGGAACATTGTTTATGGCATACAAGAATAGTTATGTGAAAAAAGTTCTGTCATAGTAGTGAAGTGTGAAAGATATAAGGGCTTGTTTCATTGTTGCGTGTTTCCGTACCGCTTCGACGGTTGCGAGCACAGAGTAATACAGAGTGTCAACTCTCGGTTGCGAGCGAGTCTTCTGTGTAAAATATGCAAGTAGTTGCATTTCAAGGTCGTCCCAAATTAAACTGTAGTTGAGATAAGATAGAATATGCTTTATTTGCACAACAATATGACACAGTATACAACTTACAGACTAGTGAAATGGTAACGAATTCTTTTATGGACTAAGCCGGGCTTGCAAGCTAGTAGTGGTAGTTTTTTATGTCAATAAACAAACAAGCGAGCCAGGTAATGGAATGAACATCTGTAACACTAGTGGTGTTTTCAATGCGTTGTCCGCCACTTGCGCTATTACCGCATCTTTTACTCACCTAACGAAAAGTTTTGCTGTTTCACGCTGATATTCTGCGAGAGGGTGAAACTTCCCGGATCGAGGTAGACCATTTTATTAATGTTCTACATCTCCAAAAGTATGTACTATTTAAGTATGTACTACTATTACTGGTACTAAATGTTATTGGTAGTGCTATATCAAACAGGTACCATATAAAACTAACCATGATGGAATAGTTATCAATACGGTCAATAATAATCATAAATTTTGCGATTGTATTTACCATATGGTGACGAAGATACCAGTGTTTTTTCTATTGTTTGTTTATATAATTTAATTATGTTCAATTATTAATTTTCTTTTTAGTAGTAAAACTAATATATTTTTTCAATTACCTATAAATCTCATTACGATTGCCGTCAAGTCGTTACCGTACGCCGACAATCGCAACAATGAAGCCGTCCTAACAGCCGAGGTCGGTCGAATTTGTGAAACGGAGGTAAAAATAAATGCACCCACAGCTGTTGGGAAACTTCCTAACGACGAGCTTCCGAACTATTTGGAGCAAGATCACTGGTATATAATAGTTTAATGGTATCGGGACTAGACAACTCGTGATATTGTATCATTTAAAGCCACGATTTATGACGACTACAGATTGACAAAGAGTTGAATGATATTCATTGATATAAAAAAAATATAGTTGATACTTTTAATAAAAGAGAAGGTTTATTTATGTCACAAAGGTGGCAAACAAGCATACGGCCCAGGGGATGGTAAGTATCACCGTAGCCCATAGACGCTTGCAATACCGGGGTTATCACTCACGCGTTGCCAACCCCCCAACCCCCCCAAGTGGAGCTCTAGAGACCTAACTCACCGTAGGAACACAACATGGCCGAGACCAATGCTATTTGGCTACGATCTTCTGTAAGGTGGAGGTCCTTCCCCAGACGGGCTTCTTCGATTTTACCTGATGATCCGCTGTGCCCTACCTAGATTTTATTAAAACATAATTTTCTTCATTGATACTGAGTTACCGCTATTTTGGTAAACTTTTGCGAGACCGTAAAATTTGTTAATTTAGTGTAGAGTAAAAAGAGGATTACAAATACTACTTATTTATATTACAAAATGCAATAAATAATTATGTTGATCACATACTTTAATATTTTGTAAAAAAATATTAATGGTACCTATTATTGAACTAATTTCATAATTTGATTATATGATTTTACGGAGACGTTCAGTTACACTTTTCAATGTGTTATGTTATTGGTGATTGACAATTACAATTAAAGAGCATTGATGCTCTCTTGCATGTATCTTCCTTCAGTATAATTTTAACTTTCATCAATCACGTAATAGACATTGAAAATAGCAATTATTGTAATTTTCTCATAGAAATCCTCTATTACAGAGAGGTAGGGCACAGCGGATAATCCGCTCAAATCGGAGCAGCCCGTCTGGGGAAGGACCTCCACCTTACAGAAGATCGTAGCCAAATAGCATTGGTCTCGGCCATGTTGTGTTCCTACGGTGAGTAAGGTCTCCAGAGCTCCACTTGGGGGGGTTGGGAGGGTTGGCAACGCCTGAGTGATACCCCCGGTATTGCTTACGTTTATAGGCTACGGTGACGGCTTACCATCAGGCCGACCGTATGCTTGTTTGCCACCTGTGTGGTATAAAAAAAAATTACAAAAAAATTTTCTTCAGAAAATGAAGTGACGTAGGAACCACGCTGCTTTGTAGACGGAGCGCACTGGTGTGTAAAAACAGGACAGGGCTGTCAATACAATGTTTCTAGTGGCTGTCAACGTACCAATGTATCTTATTATGACATTTTGTGGAGGTGGAGAACTACTGTCATGATGTTACAAAACAGGGTGCAGACTAATAGCAGTTTTATAATAAATCCAGAAACACTTCTGTGGTGTAAGGTGTAGTAGTAGCTTTGTTGTGGAAGTATCATCAGCTCCTACCACTTTCAAGGCAGAAGAGGTGGTATTGTATTTTAGTCGGTATGCCTCTCATTGGTTTTAAAAAAAGAAGAGTAAAATGTCTATCTTACTCTCGAGATCTAACTCTTAAGATGTCTATCTAACTTAGAAGGTCTCTCCTCTTGGTTTCCCCAAGCAGCGGGGTTGCATTTCCTTGACCTATTAGAATCAATACATATCTGACCGAAGATGATTGAGGGATTGAGGGAAGTTCTTTAAAATTTAACTACTCTATTTTTTTCTGATTAAATTCGTTGAGTCCAAGACAGTTGTAGTTTCTCCGCCGGGACGTCAATAAGCTTCTTTGCTTATTGTCAATTCGATTACGTACCGTAGTTGATTCTGGCTATACATGAGACACAGCGGTGGGAATGTGTGGTGGGCTTGTCCCGATATATGAGGGAATAAATAAATAAATGCGTCGCGTATCCTTGACTGCGTAGGACCCTAAACAATGTCCACTACATTGTTGTGTGTTGCGCCTTGCGCCGCGCGAGTGGAGTCAGAAAGCACAGAATATTAGTTACTATGACAACAGAAGGTCGCTTTTCAATTCATAATAAACTCATTAATTGTTCAGTTGCACAATGATGCCAATTTGAGGACAGCAACGTACACGACATTCAGTTGTCCCCGTACTGGCGTCTGCCCAAGAATTCCCATAAAACAATATCGACGGAAACAACCTGTTCTTTTCGCTCTATTAAAATTATTTTACCGTTGCGCGCTGTAAAGTTGGACAAGTATTTCTAGTGTGTATGAATTGCTTGAATTTTTGGTCTTTTAAGATTTGGAATGACATTGTATGAAATAAAGTTGCTTCAGTTCCCTTAGAAGGCATCTATTGAACTACTCAATGGATTTTAATGCAGTTTTATAGAGTGATTCAAGAGAAATATTTATTTGTATGACACATACAAGGTTTCGGAAATTCCTACGGGAAAGCGGGATACACAAGCAGGACAGACCGTTGCGTATGCTCTAAAACTCCTTTGGTTGAAGGTGCACCTTTCCCAGTAGCGAAATAATAGACGTTTAAAATATGGTTACCTAGTACAATAGATACCTGTATAAAGTGTTACAAATGAAACCTGGCTTCATTTCCACATTTCGAAAATTCCGCGGTGACATAAATAAAATACTTATTTTTCGTTTGGTCGACAGGCCGTAATTGCTTACAGCGAATTTATAGATCCAATGCCGATAGCGTATGCCGATTAATGAGTTTAATTCCGTACTGTATCGCGACAGCTGAATGTGGTTGCCATAAATTGCAAAAAATACCTTTTATTGTGGCTAAAAATTCTGTTTTGGTACGTAGTAATATGTGTGCTCAGTTTCCTTTACACACTGAAATAAATAAGATAAGAAATTATATTATTGATGCAATGGTGATTGAGTAATCTATACTCATATTGTAAAGAAGAAAAGGAAGAAAATTTTATGTTTAGTGCGATAGAATCAAAGAATCAAATATTAAGAGACTAGGCTTTCTTTTATTGAATAATTAATTCTAATTACATAAAATACATAATATATAAACTACCACCATTTCGGAAACAAAGTAAAATTTATAAAAAGAATTGGGAGAGGAGAGAGGAATAGAGAAGAAGAGAGGGAAGTGGAACATGTTACAAAAGAGAAAGCACAGATGAAGATGACGCATGATAGTTAACGAGTCAAGGCCAACGGCGACAAACATCAGTCTTGGAAATCAGAAAGAATTTTAGACCGAGGAGAAAGTATTGCAAGGACTTCTCTCCGTATAAGCTACGTGAGAGACAGCAATTTGAAACAAAAGGTATTATGGCTTACATGTTAGGTTAGCTAGTTTGATGTGTTACATCGTTACAACACACCATTTCACACTTTGTAACTATAAAAAAAAACTAGAACTAACACTCGGTGAGGTGTCCAAAAATAACACAGCACACTACTAATACACGTTCGTATTTTTGTATGTCTACGTAACGCGATCTCGGGAATGCGGCCGCGGAGTTTATATCATCATAAAAATTATAATTATTGCATGCATGATGGAAAATTATAAATTGCTGCCGGCAAGCTGTGCTTCCTATATTCCAGCTTAATGCAGTCATCATCATATCAACCCATAATCATTCCACTGCTGGGATACGGGTCTCCCTTCAATCGAAGGTGATTAGAGCGTACTCTGCCACGCTGCTCCAATGCGGATTGGCAGAGGCCGGTGTTTTCAAACCGCCCTAAGGCCACCGACTTGGCTTAACAACTGTCATCGATCGACAACAGCCGGGACCGACGGCTTAACGTGCCCTCCGAAGTACGGAGAAAGCTTAATATTAATAATATATTCTATATCTATACTAATATTATAAAGAGGAAAGATTATTATTTATGTGTGTGTGTGTGTTTGTGTGTGTATGTTTGTATGTTTGTAACGAATAAACTCAAAAAGTACTGGTCCGATTTCAAGAATTCTTTCACCACCGTTGCGAAGGTACACCTCCGGGCAACATAGGATAATATTATATTTTCAAAAAATTAGAGATCCTCAGTAAAACCGCCCGCTAGTCAAATACAAAAGAAGTTCATACTGATAATTTAGAGAATTGCCCAAAGAGCGAAGTCGGTCGTTAAGAATGTTAGAACAATGTTATAGTGACGAGGTACTAAAGTGACGCTGACTACATATTTTAACTTAAATTTTATGTTTCCTTAAATATCCTAATCTGAGCTCATTGTCCCCTTTTCCTTCTCTTCACAAGTAGGGATATTCACTCGAAATTATTTCTTTAAAATGATAAGAACAATAAACTTTCGTCAATTGGTTGCAGTTACAGTTAATTTGATCATTATAATTGTTAAATGAGTGTTTCAAGTGTAAAAATATAAATTATTGCTCGGTTAAATCACTCTGATAGCTAGCTACCAGTTATATAATTTTTTTAAAGCAATTGCATAAATAAAAAATGTTGTTTGTAATATCAACATAATATGTTTTTTGTTTGATGATGCATATTACGCCGTTTGTTATATCAAAAAGAGAATTTAAAAACATTCCCTTAGATTTTCAGACGATAGAGATATTCAGCCAGTTCCTGAAATGCACTTTTAAAGTTAACGAAATATAAAATTATAGCTGTCACCGTCAAACTAAAGAAGAAGTAAAGAGATAGGTTAGACTATGTGAAAGTAAACTGGCTGAATGTTAGTCTTTTAAATAATTGCATAATTCACTTATTTTTACGTTCTGAAATCACCTCCCTTTGTGAGTATCTAATCAGCATAGGTCTCGACAGCTATCGCTTGTGATTTGCTCCACAAACAGATAATATGGATGTAGGGCTGTCGATTCGTCACGGTCTGCGTCGAAGGCCAATGAATCATCGACCTATTGTTTTGATATTGACGTTTTAGTTTTTTATAAGTAAGCAAAACAGACAATTGTCTGTCTCGGTCGCTCGTGTAGTACAAATCTGCCGTCTTAACTGCCCCCATTCTGCCATGCCATTCTGGTAATAAACAGCTACAATCTCATGTCAATCTCTAGCGTTGTCTCTCTCACTGATACAGGAATTGAGCGAGATAGTGCGGGTGAGATGAGATTGAAACTGTTTTTGTGCGTAAGATATGAAAGAATTCAAAATAGCCTGCAAAAGGCCTAAAAATATACATCGAATTCTAATTTACACTGATTAAGAAATTTAATGTTATCTAAGTGATTTATGAAAAGCGAGCAACAGTAATAAAGTTCTAGGCTAAACTTGTTACAGCAACAGTTTGTGAACTTTTGAAGCATTATAAAGTATTTCGTCTTACCAGAAAACATTTTCAACCACAAAAAGTTTCGGGACGAAGGGGATGAATAATTAAGGTGAAGCAGGAAACCAGAAGTTTTATATTTTAGGACATACAAAATTACTTTACTGGTCGATTAAAAAAAAATACTTCTTAGCTTTGGCTATCAACCTTACTTTTCTATTAAGTAAATGAAATATAAATTAAAGGCAGTCTTCAAAACAATGAATTTTCGACATACCTGTTGCATTCGGGTATAATTTTTAACATTTTTCAAAATATTCTTGTCGCGACAATTATCTCTGGTTTTCACAGTATTAACAAGTAATACACAAGATTTTCAGTGAAATGCAACGATTGTATTAATTAATTGCAAATACATGTATACAACACAAAAATAAACATGAACCTTTTCAGGCAGAACAATGGAAAAGAGAGAGATAGACTTGTTATAATAATTTATCTTCCATATATTCCATATATTTGACGACCTCCGTGGCGTAATGGTTACCACGCCAGACCGCCACCCAGGAGGTCCCGGGTCCGATCCCCGGTCGGGTCATGATGAAAAACGAACTTTTTCTGATTGGTCTCGGGTCTTGGATGTTTATCCTATATTATATTTATGTATTTGTCATAAAATATAATATCGTTGAGTTAGTATTCCTTAACACAAGTTTCGAACTTACTTTGGGGCTAGCTCAATCTGTATGAATTGTCCCTATATTATTTTATTTATTTATTACACTGTTAGCTTTCGTATGAAGTTCTTTTTGTGTTTGAATTAGCTTGTCTGATATGAAAATATGAAAATTAACATAAATATAATATCAATATAAATAAAATCGGGCGATTGTTTGGAGCATTTGAATGTACTTGTTTGTATAGTGGTGGTAGTTTGTCCCTATATATTTATTTATTTTATTATAATGGAATAACAGAGTTGATTACTTCAACTCATTAATTATTGTATCATGTTTCACGAGCGGCCTAAATATGTTATCACTGATACATTAATTGGATGGATAATAAATTATCAATAAAAAAAAACAATGAAATAGTGACAACGTACTAAATGAAAACATATTTATGGCGTTAAATTACCTTAGTTTGCAGAAGTTTCTTAAACCTCCTTTGAACGGTCACTTTTGATTGCTTGAAATGAGAGTTGACCCGCCAGTTTATTTCCTATATCATAAAAGAAACAATGTAATTCATTTATCTCGAGTTTCATAATCGCAATTCAGAATTTCACGAAGAAATGTTGTAATGTCTTAATTATATTTAGCTGTGTCGGGGAACTCGTTTAAAAATAACAAAAATAGCGACCGCTTTCTGTTTGTCTCGAAAATTTCTTAGAATTTGATTAACTCGTTTTCCGATGGTTGCACGTTACAGGCTAATTTCAGAATTTTGGTGAGAATTAGTTAACTTACAGATTGAAGGCTGGCGATTAAGCCAAATGGCTGTGATTAATCAATTTGATTAAAGCTGTCCTAATTTCAAGAATATTATTTATCTGGTAGTAATTTTAATCTGGTAGAATTGATGTAAAATAATAATTATTGCAAAAATTATTCCTGTCTTCAGGAAAAGTTCTGTGACACCACTTATTCTGTCTGACTAATCTAATCTATTACTTCCACGTACTCTTCCTATAGGTATATTTTTTGTAGTACAAATGATGAGTGAACATCAATTGCAAACAAGAAACATAGACATTGAGCACAAGGACACTGATTACTAAAACAAGGATAAGAGAATCATTGTAGCTATTGTAATGATCGAGTTATAGTCACCGAATTTTCAGTCTACTAATAATTTTATTTACCGAATAAACTTGTAGGTTGTTGTACAAGCGTGTAAATTAGTATGACGTCAATATAATCGTTAATGTCTGTATAGCTATAAAACGTCCCATTCGTGAGCCTCGGCGCGTTTTGAGCACCCCGTTTGTAGCTGTTGTTAAACTTTACGCGTTATAATTTCTGATAAAGCCTACAGTTATTCTTTGTTGAAAATTAGACGAAAAAGTAGTTTACTCTCCTTGGCTCTAGCTTCAGGCATTCCTTTGGATTGGATTCGATCCTATCTAAGTAATAGGAAACAACAAGTCTCCCTATCGCAATTAAACAAAAAAAATGAGATTGTTTCATTTACATCAGATTGCCAGTTCAACAGATACGGAGTCCCACAGGGTAGTGTGCTGGGATCCCTCCTATTTCTTTCATATATTAATGACATAATTAATGTCACAAATCATAAATGTGTAATGTTTGCGGACGATATTTCTATTATAGTAACCACCAATGATAAATCCAATAATGATCCAATAAAAAATCACGAAAATGAATTAAATAAAACAATTGATGCAATTATTCACTGGCTTGATAATAATAATTTAAAAATCAATTTAACTAAAACGAATTATATTAACTTGAATAATCAAATTATATCATTACATATAAAGTATAAAAACTCTGACATTAACAAATTAAATGACACAAAATTTCTAGGTTTAATAATTAATAAACAGTTAAATTGGGATTCTCATATTGAATATGTTAGCAAAAGAATAAATAAATTTGCATATGCACTTAAATGTTTGTGAAACTTAGCTAATCAATCTACCATCTTAACTGCCTATCATGCCCATGTGGGATCAATCCTACGATACGGACTACTTATATGGGGAAATGGCACAAATGTGCAGAGAGTACTGTTGGCACAAAAAAAAAATGCTTGCGCGCTATGACAGGAAAATCACCTCGTGACTCGTGCAGGCCTTTGTTCAGGGATCTTGGTTTATTACCCCTACCCTGTCTATACATATACGATGCATGTGTTTTTGTAAAACAACACTTTAATTTATTCACTAAAGCAATTGACGTGTACCCTAGAAGCAAAAGAAATCCACACAGATTGGTTTTCTCTGATCCACCAAAAACAGAAAAAAGTAATCGAAACTGCTTGTGTATGTGTGTTAGACTGTACAATAAATTACCCTCGGATATACAAGGGTTGCCAAAGAAAGAATTTAAGATAAAACTGTACTAATGGCTTAATGAAAAAAATTATTATAACATCAAAGAATATCTAGAATGATTTATATTGTGAATAATGATTGGGATTTGATTTAAATTAATTAGGATTATATGTAATGTAATGTAATTTATGTTTGCTGCCTACCGCATGAATTTTGCACGCCTATTTTAATAAGCAAAACATGATGTACCATACCCGCTATATTTTTTGTCACCTAAACTACCATGTTTTATGCAAATAAAGATTCTATTCTATTCTATTCTATTCACTTATTTTCGATTTAATACACCGATGACAGCACTCACGATTTGGAGTGAATGAAAATGAAAATTAAAACGTTTATTTAGAGAGTACTAGGCCTTCATTGGTACGTTCTCTATGTTGTACATTTATAATAGGCATTTATTTAGGCATTGGAACCAGACCCATGTTGGTTCAAGACCACCTATGGTGAATATCAAATAAGTTGTTTTTTTATTAACTAACCATAGTTTCTAAGTACATTGTTTTACTAACCTAAATATGGAATTTTAATTCTGAAATAAAATTTATAATAATAATAATAATAATTCATGATTATTATTAATGGTAGAAGCATTTAATTTCATGATATACGTAATCTCCGCCGTGGCAGAATATCTCTCTCAGAATATCAGCATTGAATCAAATATTTCCACCAGTTCAGACGGCAGATTCGTGCTAAGAAGAACTGGCAAGAAATTTAGCACTTAAGTCTCTACTACCCAATTTTTCCTTGTCGAGGGGCAAGATCTTAATAAATACAAATTAGATTAAATTGATTAGTAATGAACCCTGGCAAAAGGTCGCGACCGTGATGTCAGCCCGTGAGAAATTTAGATGACGGTCAACCAGATTGCACAATGCACATTTAGGACGGCGCAGGTGCGCGGCAGCCGCCTAGCTAGTCGCCTGGATGTAAGCCTGGCTGCACCATGTCTGCTGCCTTCCACTGTTCACGGTTCATACTATTTCTCTATCTGGTTTCCGTTGTTGGTTAGTATTTGTACTTTTTTAAAAATTAATTGTTTAATGCATAAAGTAATCAGCATGTTACAATACAAAGTTGAACATTAATTAGACTTCGTCATATGTTTTTTTAATTAGCGCAAGAGCCTTCTGTTTCGTTTAATCCCTATCTCTAGGTGATTGAATATAGTTTATAATTTTTCATTGGGATGGGCTGATCTGAAATACAGGCTTTGCCTAGCTTAGGCATCAGTCTCCCAAAGTGATTGTAATCCTTTATTCTGTTTAAAATATTTTTGCTTTGTAACTTAATACATAGTGTTTGTGACTTTAGACTTTCTGTAATATGTTAATTTTGTGGTAGAAATGATTTATTATTATCAATAAATGACTAACAGCATCACTATTAACATTCGATAAGTAGTTTTAGAACGACGGATACAGATTTAAAAAAACTTGAAATATTAGAAGTTTTTGTTCAATATTGATAATAGAATTTATACGTTGAATTTAAAAACCAACTTTGTTTTGTATATATGATGGTCTAACATCTTAAGTAATATTTTAAGATCTACAAGACGCGGACACTGCATGTGAAGCGCAATGCACAGAAGACACTCAGCCAGCAGAAGAGGAACAGCAAGAGTTACAGGACATAGAACTAGAGGCAGTTTGTCCAGAACTCAGCGGGCAGATTATAGGAGGCAGGCCGAGCTCCGTGAATAGACATCCATACCAAGTTTCAATGGTACTAAATGGAAATTCTTTCTGCGGGGGTTTCATCATCAGTCCAGACTATGTCCTAACTGCCGCTCATTGTGTGCAGAAGTGAGTAAATATTTTTTTATGATCATGTGGAGACTGTTAGCGATTTCGATGATCTCGGTAGTAGCGTAGTTTTTTTAAAATATGGTTTCTATAATGATTTCTGGGTAGTATCTACTATCTTCAGGTCATAACCGGTCACCGCTCCGCAAGAACTTGAGCTGCTGAGTGCGCACTACATGCACAGCTCTTTAGATAAAACTGTTTCTGATGTTCGTACTATGGTGATAACTTTAAATAGGTTCAGATGTCACTTAAAAATGAGGCTAGTACTTCTATTATCTTCAAAATCACATCGTTTATTTAGACACTAGGCCTTTACAGGCAATTTCTCTAACTAACATCAGTATCAGCACTACCATTTTAGGACTCCTAAATTTGTTTCCAATGTAGCCTGTGCTTTATAGACGATAATTTAGACATTAAGCCAGTGGATTATGTGCTATACTGTAGTCATAAAAAAACATTTAACTTCATTACTTGAAACAGTCTATCTACGTGCGCTTAGGCCTTCACTTAGCTAAAGTTTATGACTGTTGGCAAAATAAAATTCCGTGACCAAATGTAATAAAAACCCTCTTTTTATGCGTCTAGTTGAATTGACCCAGCTTCTTGGGGAAGACTTAGAAAAACATGCGAATTGTAGTAAAATCAAATAAAGATTTTATGTGTTTATAATAAAACTAGAGGAGTAGACCTTTTCTGTAATCAAATTGTGAAAATCGCATCAAAATTCGTTACTTGGTTATTGTTTAATAAACAGATAGAAAATCTACTTTTGTTGTTATAATATGACTGTGATTAACGCAATTGACCATCTGGTGACTTGAAACACTATTTCGCTTCACTTGTAAAACAGCGTTTAAGCAGATATAATCGCTTCTTTAATCCTACTATCCTTAGCGGACGTCCGCGCGGATTCATACAAAGTACACCGCGCGTTCGCTTAATGTAGTTTCGGCTCTAAACTCTTAATTTTGACAATAATCATTTCCCTTTCATTTTAACTTGAAAATTTCTCACACCACGGAATATGGCCGTGAATCCAATATTAATTGACCATTTACTCCATAGCGTGGCTCCTACAGCCATCAGACTTCGCGTCGGCAGTACCCGCCGTGACTCCGGTGGACGGATAGTAAGAGTGGCCAATGTCACCGTACATCCTCTATATGGACAACCACAATATGATAACGACATTGCTGTGTTACGACTGGTCCAGCCGCTTACCATTGGGCCAAACATTAGACCCATCAGGTTACCGCAAAGAGGTGATAATGTACCACTTGTGAGGCTTACGGTTACCGGTTGGGGATTGACAGCGGTTTGTATCACATTTTCTTACGTAATTGACCATAGTTTTTCTTGGTGATGAAGGTCGTCAAGATGACCTAGAAATTTCACCGAATGCCTAGTGTTTTTTTAAGATTATGTCTATTCAGCAACATAATACAGAGTTTTTTGTAAAACATTAATAACCTTTTGTGACCTGCTAACAATTACAACGACTTTTGTTCTATACCTTTAATGATTCCACCAAGAAAGTATGTGAAAGTAGGTTTTGACAGTAATAGGAATGTCGGCAGCGGTCAATGTATGATGTACTTCATATATATTGATGGTCATACATATGATACCTAATGTATAGGTATTATAATTAGATTTCTAAGCTCTTATTAATAAATCTGAGTTAAAGTTATCATATGGCTTTTTCCTACGGGTCCATCCAATCCATCACTACTTAATCAGAATCTGAGACACTCAATCAGAATATTTTACTTCCATTTTAAGGTGGGTGGGCGCCGTATTCCCAGGATAATGATGGAGGCTCAGGTGCCAGTTGTACCGAACTGGTTATGCCGCCTCTCGTACGGAGATGCTCTCACTGGCAACATGTTTTGTGGAGGACATTTCCTCATTGGAGGAGTGTCTTCTTGTCAGGTATTTTAGCATATTTCTTTAGGTATAAAAAAGAAGAGACTGAATGACGGAACAAACAGCGCTCAGCTACTTAGGAGTGAACTTAAAATTGGACACAAACGTTTGTCGTGTGAGATACAAGAAAGATTTTTTGGAAGTTAGCATTTACGGCAAGGTGTAAATTAGTACAGAGAAGGATTATTAGAAATTGATATGGGTACGGAAATTATCAACAGCGCGGTTAATACCCTAATGACCGTGGCCGACTGCTAGTTGCACAATTTGATAAAAGATGGTGATACAATTTTTTTTTCTAGGGGGATTCTGGAGGACCAGCAGTGTTTCGAGGGACAGCATTTGGGATTGTTTCATTCGCTAGAGGATGTGCCCTCCCGCTCTCTCCTACAGTGTTCTCCAATATCGCCTCTTTAAGAGACTGGGTCACCCAAAACACTGGAATATGATGTAGGAAATTAGACTTCAAGTCTGTACAATTGAGTTCATCTTCCAACGAACAAATCTGTGATATAAATAAGCGGTCGAGACCGTGGGCAGCTGTTGCTATTTATTTTGTTGTTTGTATTGAAGTTTTATAGTTTTGTGACGTTTATATAAATAAAATATTTAATTGATGTTGTAGTTTCAATCTAGGTATATAATTAAAATAATATTAGTGCAATATCACAAAAATAATATGAAAAACTGAAAAAGAGTGAAATATTAATTCGAAGAAGTCTGTCTTTTATCTCCAACTTGTAGGATATTTGTCGTACACTGTACATTTAACTTAACGTACAATTAAAAAAAATGTAACATCGCCATCTCTAATTAATTAATAGGCATATGGCTTGCCTTTTGTTTAGAAAATTACTGTATTGATTTCAATCCCTCTTACTTTATTTAACATCTTTCTGATAAAATTCATTGGGAGTTCAAAAACATTTTTAGTTTTTACCTCGGAAAGGTAATGAGCATTATTGCTTATTATCAAATGATGGTCATTGTTATAAATTAGAGCTTGATATCCGGCTCGAAGGACCATAGATTCATGATCATTATTGTGGAGAATGTAATGGACTAGTGCTATATTGTAAAAAATAATTATCACATTGTCTCTCATTTTCAGGTATACGAAATGTTTTTAATCGGTTACCAGTTTCGAGTTCTGTCCCCGATATTCACCATCCATTGGGGGCTGCAGGCGAGGAAGTCCCGGCCATTGTGGCGGGAGAAACAAAATGAGAAGAACAGAAAACACTTTGAGACCTTCAAGAGGGAACTCTTTGCGAGGTATAGGAAGGATCCACTGCATCTATTGAGGAGGCCACCGCAGGCCAAAAAGACATAGGCTTCGCAAGGCCGCGCGAGGTGTCTTGCCGGCCTGGTTATACTTGGTGTAGCTGTCAGATTTTTCTGACAATGGACATTATTATTATTAGTGACTAACACTAAAGTGATCAAACAGTATTTTAAAATAGTGATCAGTTCCATTCCATTCGTTATTTTTGTGGATATGATTTGCTACATGGAATTTGTAAATTATGGAGATGTAAAATTTGTATGTTTTTAATGAAAATATTCTTTACGATTAAACTGAAATGTTTAAAAAAGTTTCGTTATGAATATTTTGGCAGTTGACAGACCTTCTTTGCTTTAAATTCTTAATTTAATTATTAATCCTGAGTTCACAATGTTTTGGAGAGTTTCAGATAGCTTATTTGTTAGGTAGATTGTCATAAATGCATTCATAACTTGTTTCCGACACCAGATGGCATGGATTCGAGATCATTCGAGGTTAAATTCAATGGTGAGCATTGTGTTTGACCTGAGTCTGGGTATTTTCTTTCATAGTATCCGCTCTCTGGTACACATAACACAAACCGATTCCACCTTCCTTATGGTTTAGTGTTATGTGATTAGTTTAAAATTTGTTTATTTATATTTATTATTTCAACTTTTCATGATGGACTATCTGAAACATATCAAAACGAACCTTGTTTCTAAATACAAGTGCTTATGTTTGTTAGAATAAATATTTTATTCGATCAATGTCATAAAGTCATTAATTTTATCAATAGTAGTGATAATGTATGTGAGTAGAAAGTGATAATGGTGTTGTGTCAAATATGGTAATTAATGCTTAAAATCCGGCTCGAAGGACCATGGATTTGTGCTATAGCGCTAAGAGCTTGTATCAGCTTCATTGAGAAAATGTGCAATAGTTTTTTTGTAAATAATAGGTCTTGCACTGATTTACTTATTTATCCTCTTTTATTTTATTATTAAAATCATAATATTAATTATTATATATTAATTAATGAAATTTTTATATTATAAATGAATCTTATAATTATGTTCGGGGTTACATTTTACAATATTTTAATTTTTAATACAAATGATATCATCAATCACATAAAAACGGCTGAACAGATTTGTAAGAATTTTGAAAATATGGTTTACGATCAGGATGAGACATTACGAGAAATTCGTCGTCTCGCTCCAATGACATCTGAAATGAGCAAGATAGTATGTGAGTTGGAAAATAGTAACTGTTTTTCTTACTAAAATAATCCCACAATTGTTTTTAAGAAAAATATTTTAATTTCTAAGAACACCAATGTGATTATAGTCTAAAAAGTCAGTGATATGGCCTAAAAAGTCTCAAAAATTTAGCATTAACTAAATTAATATTATAAGATTTTATTATAATGTGATAAAATATTATTCATCGAAAGGATTGGTTGTTATTTAACAAAATTGATTCTATTCTGAATTAACATTAAACACAATTTGTTGGGAAGAATTCCAGACTAAGGAGGCTGCATGCCCTGTCTGTACTGGCCGGTAACACTTTCTCTCGTTTTATATACTTTTTTAATGTTTTTTTATTAAACTTTCTTATATCTTAATTTTACACTTTTGTCAATAATTTACCTTTCAATACAAAATTAAAACACGTTTTTATGAATGAAAAATAAATAAAAACTATGGTCCATAACACGATTCTATTATATTTTTCAATTTTTTCTCTGAGCTTGTTGGTAATTGCTAAATAACACTGGGTGCAATTATATAAAGTGAAATCACAGATAAAATTCCTAATTTTAATTTAATTAATTTCGGTTACAGTCATTGTTTTTCAGACATTTTCTAAAACACATTTTAATTTTGATTCCACGTAAGTCTCAGGCTCGCTATCTGATTTCATTAAAAAAAAATGTATTTATTTTTTTATTTTATTTTTTAATCAATTTTTGTTTTACATTTTTTTTTACATGATTTTTAAACGAATGTGCTGAAGTAAATAAACTATTTACTTATCTAATTAACTGTGTATTTATTGTTTCTCGGTAAGTGAATGCTTTCTTTGAGTTCTAAAATACTTAAACCATACCAAATTTAGCAGATAAAATTGACGTAATGAATGTCTAGAATTTTTTACTCTGTCGTGAGGTCGTGACGGTATTATATTATAGGCAATTGATTATTAATTTATTATAACATAAAAATTAATTATTTTGTATACTTAATAGGCAATCGATATACTAGAAATTAAGCACTAAAGATTTATGAAAGCACAATTAGATAATTGTAGTGAACTCTCAGATCATAGGAACATGAAAATTTGTCGTGTGATTGTTACTTTTTCATGCAAAAACGGTTCGACCGATATGCTTTTAAGATTTGATGCACAGATAGTGTTATTAACTAGCCATCTGGCTGAAAGTTGGAAAGTTTTATATTTTGATTTAAGTATGTATTATGTCAAATTATTATCTATTGGTCTGGTTCTGTTATTGATTTTCTGCATCTGTAACCTTTATTTTACGCTGAGCTCATTCACAAATATCCAGTCGCGCGAACGAAGCGCGTGTTACGAACAAATGCGTTCTTTGGTTTGTGTATATCACTTCGCGTGCAATGCAATGGGATATATGGCTGAATCTGAATTAACACTAGAAAATTGTAGTTTTATATTTGTTTTTTTTTACAACTTTCAAACAAAATAGGCAAATACATTATGATGATTATATATAACAGTTTTTCATAAAAATTAAAATTTTCCGATGGGAAAACTTATGTACGTACTTACGTATTGCAAAAACATGTACCCGAGACCTAAAATATAATAATTGTAATATCTAAGTATTTACACATCATCATTACATAGTATAAAATGAAGTCGCTCCCGCTGTCTGTCTGTGTGTTTGCTTAAATCTTTAAAACTACGCAACGGATTTTGATGCGGTTTCTTTAAATAAGTAGATAGATTGATTCAAGAGGTAGGTTTATATGTATGATCATTCCGAAATTCCCATGGGAAAGCGGAATAGACGCAAATGAATTTGCGCTTTTCGCTAGTGATTAATGAATCTAAATACGTCTAGTTCGAGCAAAAGTCAATCAAACAATGCTGTTACTATGATCTGACATAATAGTAAGAGCTTTACATTTGTTTAATTATAACATTTTAGATTATATAAGTTAATAAAAATATTTTACCTAGCTATTGCTACCACGCTAAAACCGAATCCTACGCAGAACCTTCAACTATCATCTGTGTGGGATTCAGTTTTAGTTACTCGATTTTTTTATAGTTCCTACAAATGAAGATTAATCTATTTGAGAAAACCTCATGAAATTACGTGCAGTAGTTTTCGTTTATGCAGTTACAAAAAAACATAAGTTTTATGCCATGTTAAATGTCAAGATGTTATTGTCTAATCAAGAAAGAAATAAATAGATATCATGAAACTTAATTTGTTAATAATATTAAATTCTTGTTGTAATATATTATGAATTCCATAAGTCTGTGTAATGAAGCGAAATTGATGGGCACTGTAGTTCTATTGACATTAAAGGTAAAATTCCGCACGCCGCAGACTGCATCTGCATACTGCAACATATGTACTTGTTTCCAAGCTATACGTGTGTTTCCAAGCGTGGCGACACTGCGGTCTGCGGTTCATAGAGATACATATAAATAAATAAATAAAATAAATAAATATATAGGGACAATTCATACAGATTGAGCTAGCCCCAAAGTAAGTTCGAAACTTGTGTTATGGGATACTAACTCAACGATATTATATTTTATAACAAATAGGTACATAATAATATATAGATAAACATCCAAGACCCGAGGTCAATCAGAAAAAGTTCGTTTTTCATCATGACCCGACCGGGGATCGAACCCGGGACCTCCTGGGTGGCGGTCTGGCGTGGTAACCTTTGCGCCACGGAGGTCGTCATATAAACTAGTAGTGTCGCTTGCAGTCTGCAGATGCAGTCTGCGGCAAGCGGTCCGTCTTGGAATTGAACGTTAAGAGTGAGCGATTTTTGGATTGCAAAGTGCAAACACCGCGAGGTATGTTGTGGACTTGTGGGAACTGTATGTGCGGTCTAGTGCGTCATCAATCGACAACAGCCGAGACTGAGACGGCTTAACGTGCCCTCCGAAACTCGAAGAGATAACGAAACCCATTTCAAACACTGGCTAGGGTCAACACTGCTTAACTTGCGAATGCGACTGCAGAATTGCTGTTTAAAGGAGTGGTCCCACAGTCTAATATAATTTTATCAACTATACCAAATAATCTTGTTGTTCTTATAGGTATATTACATACAGGTTTATTTATGTTAATGTTTCATTAAATTCGTTATATTTTGAAAAGAAACCCCTGTTAGCTTTAAATAAAAACAAATTAATTTAATTATGTGTTTTTCTTGTGTTTAATTAATTGGTTGATTAAACCTTTCATTACCAATTTTCAGTACCAATTTTCAGTACCAACATTAACAGTTAGTTTCTGAAATGCATTTTTTAAGTTCCACATTAAGTGCCAAGCTACCTCTATTTAAAAAAAAATGTAAATAACAGCTATAATGTAAGGTATCATTAACTTTAAAAATGCGTTTCAAAAACTGGCTGGTAGTTGGGATTTTTTGCAGCGCCTGGAAAGGGTAGAAAAGTCAAAATCAGTTTGACTAAAAAGTTTGACCACGAGGAAGGTACGAAAAGATCCATATTCTGTTAAAGTTATTATGTACACTATCTATTATATATATTTCCATTCACGCCATATTCAGAAAACTTGAATCGTATTTAAGGCACTGCTCAACTCTTTCATTGGCTGATTGTACAAGTAAATATGAGATGCGGTGCCACGCGAGAAACAGCTCGGTCTCTCAGACAGTGGCATTCTTGTCGAGTTTTCTGGAGAGGTGTCCCTGTATCCAATCCCATATGACAGGGTATGATAATCTGGTGTACACGCCAGGAAAGTTTCCCCGGGCACATCCTAAGCCCCAGGAGACGACTCCTATCAGGACTCCTCCGTTCACAATTGGACCGCCGCTATCACCCTGAAATATTGCGAAAATACTTAATATCTCCTTAGAATGTAAACAAGAAGTTAGAATGTCAAGTAAAAAAAAAATCCTTTATTGTGTCCCGAAAACGATACCCCCTTGAAGAGAAAAAACGCATTGAGCTTCATACAGTCGTACATATTTTGGTGAATGTAATATCAGGGCAACGACTCTATTTATTAGTGGAGTCGCTAACAAATGCTTTTTGATAAAAAAATACCACAGGGGTATCATTGCGTGAGTCGTGTAAAATTTATTTATTATTTATTTCTAAATGTATAGAAGTTTTAGTCGAATATTAATCTAGTTTCGTTCACCTGACAAGCGTCGGGCGCGGGTTGGTCGAAGAAGCCGGCGCAGAACATGGATGCTGGATCGATGGCGGTCCGGTCCAGCCCGGAGCGCCGACACAGCTTCATGAAGATTGTCTTGATCATTGCCGACTGCAGGTATGCTGCGCTAAGGCCGCCTTCCTGTCATTACGAAATATTATGTCAATACCCTGTATTTTCCGGGATAAAAGGAATCCTACGGTTTTTTAATGTTATACGGCAGACAAAAGGGCAAGCGGGTCATCTGATGGAAAGTGGTCACCGCCGCCTATGAACATCAGCATCACCAGGTGCCTCTGACGAGACCTTTAATGTACCTCTTAAATATTCCCATGAATCCTAAGTGTTAACTTTACCTTAAAAGTTAAACCGTCGAGTAGTTTTTTTCGTGAAAGAGGAACTAACTCACAAACTTCAGAAGTTTTCATACTAATAAGCAAACTAAAATTGCTCAGCACTAATTTTCAGTCATTATTGTCAAATTAACAGTAGGTAGGTACGTGAGCTGATCAAAGAAGTCATAAAAATAATATAAATAACCTAATCTGCAGTTGATACTAATTTGTGAGAATCACACGAAATGATGGTAACAGCATAATATAACTGACCTGTAGTCTTCCCCATCCAGAGACGATAGCCATTTCGTTCCCTTGTAGCCTGGAGTCCCTGGTCACCAGGCGAATAGGCAGGACTTTTGCTGAGAACCTTAACGGAGAGTACAGTTGCACCAAACCGACATCATTCACTTTGGTTTTACTGACGTATCGAGGGTGTACATAGCACTCTTTGACGTCATACATCTCCCCTCCGTGGGTCTTCCATGATGAGCCTAGACGAACACTTAGTTCACTGGATCTAGCCCTGGTGACAAGTTCACAATACAATATTCTTTATTGCACCAAAATAAATATATTAAAACATATATGCCTTTTTTATTATGAATTTTTGCTTTTATTTTTAAAATTGCAGTTTTTTTATATTTATTTTTTAAATAATGTTTCAATGTTAACTTTAAAAAAAATCATAATTGTAACTCTTATCATTATCATTTTAAAAGAGCAAGTGCTAAGTTTCTTGCCAGTTCTTCTTAGCACAAATCTGCCGTCTGAACTGGTGGTAGGAAAAAATGTGAAGATTCGAAAGTGCTTGTAATATGCCTATTTGAATAAAAATGATTTGAAAGTATTTAGGGGTTAAAAAAGTATAATAGGCGGTCTTTTCGCTAAAGCAATCTCTTTCAGACAAGCTTAGAAACCTGAGATTGTCTTTTAGTCACTTGTTTGTATTTTGACGACAAATACCCATTCCGTTATCATAACCAAAATCTCGTAACCGGTTATGAAAAAAGAATTTTTTTCGCTGTTTCTTGGTAGAAGAATTATTTTTCCACTTAAACCATTCCGAAATTTCAGTAGAATTTAGATAAGTCATGTATTTACAAAAAAAAAAAGATTTATAGATAAATAGTGTTTGTACCACTCGGCTCCCTAGCCCCTCTGGGGCGCCCCTAGGCAGACACTGTAAATTTTTGGCGGTGAGAGCCCTACGCTCCCGCAACAGTCCGGTGTCTCAGAAAAGGGTGTTAGTACACCCGAACTGAACTTTTCAATTAAAAAAAAAAAAAAAAAAAAAAGGCTCCCTAGCGGAGTCTTCACACTCCCTAGCCTGAAGAGAATATTTTATTTTTATTCATCAAATTGCAAATTTTTTCACCATTTCATTAACTTAATATTATAAATAACTAACCTAAGTAGGTGACATTATAGAACCAATGTCCTTGACTCTAAAGTACAGATGTTTTCACAAAAAAGACAACCTTGATCGACTATTATTTTATCCACGTGCTCGGTTTTTAATCATATTGTGCTGTTGGGCAATCTCCGAATATCCGCGAAATCAATTACAATTAATTTTGTCTATTATAGTGTTTGAAAAAATTCACGCCCAAGACCTTGAACTGTTAAGAAAGATTTGGCTAAAAGAATATAGCCAACTTTTTTATAAAAAGATTATTTTTGTAAAAAAGTTGGTTTTGTTAAGATTTTTTTAAAGACAGATTAGGACAAACGAGCTAGCGTGTCAGCAATCACCGCTGCCCATGGAGTTCTGGGTTGGGTTGCCCACCTAAGAAGGTATGAAAACGGAAGAACGGAGGAAGGAAAGTGAAAAACCGGGCAAGTACGTCGATACGTACGTTCCGTATTTGCTGTGCTTAGCTTGCCTTCAGTTAAATCCAATATCAAATTCTATGACATTTTTGTAAGTTTTCATCAAAGAATTTTTTTTTATAAGTTCGTCGGCTATTACTCGGTAACTAGTAGAGCCTACTTAAACGTGATAATTTTTAATGAAAGATCAGCATATGGACTACTACTACATGATGATTTTCAAGTTTCTAAACGTAAGATTTTTCGAGATAGAGGGGAAGGGGGGGGGGGGGGGTTACATTTATCGTGTCAATTTTCGTTTTGTACACCGAACCGAACCGAACCGAACGAAAATTAACACGATAAATGTAAGTAATTCCGAAACTGATCATTGTATCGAAAAATATTTTTTCTACATCCTCAATGTTTTGAAGAGACTTATCTAACGATATCCCACAACATATGTTTGTGTATACATACCAAATTACAGCTTTCTAGCATAAAGCGTCTAGGCGCTAGACCGCGGACAGACAGACAGACAGACGGACATGGCGAAACTATAAGGGTTCCTTGTAGTTTGCTACGGAACCCTAAAAATGGAGTAATGAAGTAGGAGAGGTAGTAGGCGTCCTGCTCTCTCATTCATTGTACGAATTGATATTAGTTTAGTATATTTCTGGTAACAATATTTGGATCCTTTGATATTGGAAACTGAGACTTTTATGCTGTTTATTTATTATTTCAGTGTGATATCAAAGTAGGGTGGAAATAATGTCCCCGCCGAACGCTACGCACCAATGTTACGTAAATTAGCTCTTTATGCGCCATCACGTTCAGAATACAATGTGTAAATAAATACGTTTATTTCACCCAAAACACAAACCTGGTAATGGAACTGGGAAATATAAACAAACCTAGAACATAAAACGACCTTACCAAAATACTATCGGGCCGTATCCCAAAATAAACAAGCGCGCAATTTCCCCCAGGCGAAGATTTTATTCGATTCGCGAAACAAGAGCCGTCTATTTAACGGCCAGCCGGCGACACTAGTGGAATGGATGCCGCTCTAATACCCGGTTGGACCAACAGCCATACATTCCGGCAGCAGCACATAGCTTCCAAAGTGGTCGGCGATAAATTTCGCGGAGGCAATCGTAAAGTGGGACGGGGCGAATACATCCGACCATACACCGGCGAACTAAATCTATGCCTTTCGTAGATTCCCTGGCCCTGAGGCGATTGCTGATTTGCATCGGAAAAAATACAATTCACCCTCTCGAGGATAAATTGAAATTGTGGGAAGGAGCAATTCACAAGGGGTAGCCCATAAAAAGGCTGTCGTATATACAATGCCCGGTCGGATTTATTCAAGCCGAGACCGATCGCTGGCGACATATTTTTTTTTTACTAAAGCTTGCATTACATTAAAAGCGTTCGCTGATCATTGCCCACGTCAAACTAAATTAACACCCCTATCTCATGCTTGAGTAATTTCTTCTCCAGCTCATTTGACAATCTCCTGAACAACTGATTCATAAACTGATTGTAACAATATTTTTAATGCCCTCCTTCCACTTTATAAAATGGAATAATAATAACGGTGTCAAATAGCTTTAGTGTAAGTGTATCCAACAAAAACTTGGAGCAAAATATTTTAAATTTTTTGAGCTTATTTGGAGGAGAATTAATTATAAGTTCAATATCATTTACTATTTAATTCCGTCATTGACAATCATCGTCGCGTATGGTCTCTACGTCATTGTTGTTATCTAAGCTTGCCAGTATTTGCTTCGTGAAGGTGGCGCATGAATGGAGTGCAACCTTTACACGCGTCATGCCAATATGAGTGCGGATTCGCTTGTCAATATTCCCATGGGACTGTAGAGTTTATTTATACTGATACTTGCCTGAGTGGATCATAGAATATACTCGTAACTTGAATTTATTTGAGCACGATCGTAGAATATGACTTAGCTTTATAAGTACCAACAAGTCACAAGGCGAAATAAGAATCAGCATATAATTCGCCCCGGTGACGTCACACCGGCTCGAACTAGCGTTGCGTTTCAAATAATATTCTAATCGCCAACACGGCTGAGTCGCGCATACGTAAAACGAAGTTCGAAACTCATATTAACAATCATGCTTAACGACAATCGATTTTCAATTGTTTTATAAAAAGTGAGCCCAAATTTTGGCGCGTACTTTAAGATGCGCTCATCTTTTTTAAGTCTTTTATAATTATTTAGACATATGTACCTTAGCAAGCAGTGAGCTGCCGTCAGTAACCACATGTCAGTGATGACGGAGCCGCCGCATATCGGGTATGTTTTCTCCCTTAGCGAAACCTGCCAAGGCACAGCGGCTATTGATGTATTTCGACCCAACACGATGCGGCGTGTTAACGCTGGAAATATAAACGAGTTTAGGAGACGATACTAGAAATTTATTTAGACAGATTAAAGTCAAAGGCAAATATATTTATTCATTACACCCCTTCCACACGGCCCAATCTAATTGGCCAATTTGTATACCTGTCCTTTTCTTTAGATATCACTAAGAACAGGACAACAGATCAAATTGGCCCAAAAATTGGGTGCGTGTGGACGGGGTGTTAGCCTAAAAATAAAAATTAAAAGTAGTAGAATTACAAGTAGATTTACAAGAAATACTTTTACACGTCAATTTTTTTTTAATCCTACTAGCACTTCAGACGTGAATGGTCTAAACTGTCTTACTACACTGTTGAAAGAGGTAGGGCACAGCGGATAATGAGCTCAAATCGGAGCAGCCCGTCTGGGAAAGGATCTCCACCTTACAGAAGATCTTAGCCAAATAGCATTGGTCGCGGCCTCGCGGCCATGTTGTGTTCCTACGGTGAGTTAGGTCTCCATAGCTCTTTTCTATAGGGTCGGCTACGCGCGAGTGATATCCCCGATATTGCAAGCGTCCATGGGTCCACGGTGACTGCTTACCATCAGGCGTATGCTTGTTTGCCACCTTGGTGGTTTAAAAAAAAACACTGTACAAAGTGGTAGAAAATGTGTGATGATTCGGAACAGCTTGTAATACCTAAGCATATTAGAATAAAAATAATTTGACT
Source organism: Endotricha flammealis (assembly GCA_905163395.2). Taxonomy (NCBI): domain Eukaryota; kingdom Metazoa; phylum Arthropoda; class Insecta; order Lepidoptera; family Pyralidae; genus Endotricha; species Endotricha flammealis. Next base: position 994,031 of record LR990858.1, on the reverse strand, counting down.
TTGATTGCTGGGCAAAGATCTCTCTACCATTCCATGAGTTCCTTAAATTCATGGATATGAAGGAGTGGTTTGGACGTGAAAATCTACTACGCTTGTCCAATGTTTATTGGATGAGGAGTAAGCCATCTAACTGGATGCCGCTGTTGGTATTTGGAATACTCTTCCGCCGCCACCCTAAGTTACACTGCTCTTGCATCAACTGTTCAAGCCTTTAAATTGACTAGGTTCTATATTTTTTCTAAAATATTGAAAAATATATTATACTCACTAAACGATGTTTTATTCCTGCCCTCTCCTCTACGATTCTTTTTAGATTCTAAAATCAAATTAAACATAATTAATGCTTTTGAGGGTCTGATGCATTCGTTCGCAATACGTGTATTTCAGCTGCGGAAGTCTGATTTGTTTAGGATAAACATTTGTGTCGGCTTTTCTTGGCTTGCTTGGTCGTAGTAGTATGGATAACAAGTATTTTTTCAAGGTATCAGATGGCAATTTATGTGTACAGTTAGCGGCATAAATATGTTGTCAAGTAACTTGTCCCTAAAACGTTGTTGACTTGTTCACTCATAATTCTTCAATATTTGAAATGATATACCAAAGTGTCAACATATTTATGCCTATTGTAATAAATCAGAGTTCTCCTTGTATAAGTGTGATTTTTTTCTCTGTTTAAGCAACCGTTACCAGACCTCCATACGTCCGTCCTATTCGAGCGCTGAAACATGAATGCCCTCACCGACCGTCATCCTTCAAAACTGACAACTTGTATGGCAATTCGAAATTAATAAATGTCATTTATTGTGTGTGACTGTACTGTACACTATTTCTATTTTATAACAATACTCATTCTACTATTATAAAAAATGTATCTCACCAGCTGTTAGCTTATGTAAGAGGCTGTCATACATGGCTTTGTATTGTTTCCTGACTTGAGAACGGTTAAGGAAACTCAGTATATCGTGTTTATGGCGCTCGGCCTCCCCCGCCAGTCCCGAGTAGTCTATTGCTGTTTCCTTACCAGCTGCATTTACCTCACTTAAAAACCCATACATGCATAAAAATAATATTACAAGTAAGTCGCTATACATCGCACTGTTGTTGTTGTTGCCTCTTAGTAACTTTCAACGGTCCCTTAAAACAGCCCCTCAGTCGTCCATCAGTCGTTCCTAAATAGTTATTTGAGAGAGCTCCTAAAAAATGCAATGCGCCCTCAAACTTAACCCTGGCATGTTGAAAGAATTTTCACGTTTTTTGCCGCTCGTAAAGCCAAAACTGCCCACTCCGAAGGTGGGTGTTATCACCGCTTAAAAGGTTTGAGTATTTTAAGTTACGCAGAATAAATACTCGGGTTTCATTCCACCGTAGTACGTAGTTAGGCCCGCGCATAAAATTAAATGGGCGTGAAATTACGTAAAAGTTTATGGAGTGCAGTCAAAGTTATGCAACGCAATAATGCCGTGATTTACAATGCGTCCCTGAGCAGTTGCTGTTAGCAAGACGCGGCTACGAAACTTGTTGCTATTATATCTGAGCAGGCGTTAAACTTCCTTTGGCTGTTTCGAGAATAACAATTTTATTGCCGAGCACTGATTCCCAAAGTGAGGCGACGACGCTTAACTCAAAGGATTCAGTTCAGTTATTATCTGCGAAATATAAAAGTGTTGTAACGCGTAAAGTTTGATTCGTAAAGGGTGCGAAGTTTTCACGGTGCCTCGGGTCTTGTTTCGGACGTTTCGAAACTTATAAAATCCGCTCTTGAATTCTATTAACGAGTTTCGCTCCAGGTGGCGTATTAAAGGAGGGCCGCTGTTTGTCTCCGGCCAATCTGTAATTAAATTTGTTTCGTTTGAACAAGTTCTCGTTTTGTCTGAAGTGATTTTGAGATGAGACAGGGTAGGGGTGGCGACGGGCGTCGGTCGAAGTTCGAAGTCCTTTTCTATTGTTTTTATTGTGTTATTTTTAAGGTACATATTGTAGGAACAGATCTATGACCATACAGTTGAATATTTATATTTATTTTAGTTACCTGATAGAACGTTTAAGATATAAAATAATTTTGCAGACAATGAAATAAAAAATGCAGCTGCAGTATGAAGGTAGGTAAAATCTCAAACTTTACGAAGTTTCACAATGCCTGCATTATTAGCATAAAAATATTTGTTTCTCATTCTCTTCCCAGCGCTTTTTTGGTCATCGATTGACCACTGTCTTACCTTCCTCGATAAATAGGCTATCTAATACTTAAAGATTGTTTTAATTTAAATCAGTAGTTCCTGAGATTAGTGCGTTCAATCAAATAAACAGATTCTTCAGTTTAATACTTCGAGATTACTACACTACATAAACTACTCTAATGAAGTGACTGCTTACTTTGTACACGTAAGATAAACTTATTTTTTTTTTAATTGCAAAAAAAGATGAAAAATGTAAATTAAAAGTTTCTGGAAATATGTCCCTTTCGCGCTGACATCCACAAAATAGAATATTTAGATGTTCCTCAAACAAAAACCCCTCAAACGTGTAGCGACAATCACCCGTGAATTAGTTAAGGAAGACGGCGAACTTTTCACTCACTAACGCTCATTAGCATTCCCCTGCGGCCGACCTAATTATAACTTGGACCCGGGACACTGCAGCCGATTCTTTTTACAGCCTAATGAATTTATAATAACCTTTGCGAAACTCGGAAAGGAAAGTTTGGGAGGCACTGTTCTTTTTGTATTGCAAAGTGCCTTCATTTGTTTAGCTGGAGTTCTCTTTCTACGTTTCAAGTGCAACGGAATTAGTTTTAACCGCAAACTGGAACAGGTATCTCAAACACGGAGTAATAACAATCTGTAGATACTAATATTATGAAGAGGTAAAGTTTGTAAGGTTGTAGTACTTGTGGACGAGGAGCTCGATGGCGGCGTCGCTGTGCTATGCGTGCTGTAGTATATATTTATTTATTTATTTATTTATTTAATTATCTTTATTGACCACAATACAAAGTACTGATACAACAGGCGGACTTAATGCTAAATGCATTCTCTACCAGTCAACCCTTGGGAGTGCAAAAATTCACGAACGCGGCTTGTTAAAGTAAAAATAAAAATATTCTAAAATAAATATAGCATATACCTACATATATAATATAATAGATACAATATAATAAGATACATAGATAATAAATATATAATACATATAGATGATTCCTATGCAACATAAAACAATTAAAGGAATTACACAAACAAAATGATGACAATTACTTATTAAGCAAATCCAGGAAATGAGCACGTACTTTCTTTTTAAAAATAGAGGCATTTTTGGTGTCTCTGATAGGGTCCGGCAGCGCATATTTAATTCTAATACCACTTGTAAAGTTGACTGAAGTTAATCAAATACAATAATGTGATGAGGATCATTTCTATATTTTTTTATGACAGAGGACGACACACCACACCTGACGGTAAGCAATCGCCGCAGTAAATGGACATCCAAGACTACAAGATCTTGAATGCGTTGCCCAACTATGAAGGAATGAAGGAATGTGGAAAACGGAGTAGGAAGCAGGAGGTCTGGTTCTCTTCGTACGGAACACAGCAGCGGCATATTACCACTAATTCACGGACTACCGAAAATAAATAACTAAATTTAGCGGTGCCTCCGTAATAATCTTGCCTGTATATCTTTGAGTTTACAGTTACAACCGAGTCGCGGGCTCCTAATTAGCCAACCTAACAAACTAAATTGTTGATTCATTTGTACCGAAATCGGCATCCCTGCAGCGTGCGCAAAGTTTCACAGCGTTCAGTATAAATCTTATTATGTGGGTAAAGTTTCAGGGTCTTAGAGAATGTCTTACAATACTTATATATGTTTTTTACCAATCCAAACACTTCCTTTGTGACCCCAAAGATTTTATTAGGTTTACCGAAAATAGTAAAATTACTTTTACTTGTAGAGGAGGTGTGTGATGTAGTGTCGGTGTTAACCACCTTTTTTTTTTTTTGTATAAAGTCAGGAAAATGCATTACTGCATGTCCCGCCACTTGGGGAAGCGACGGGGGTCTGTCGGGCTCGCCTCTCTAACCAATGAGGGATACCGACTAAAAACCTGACTGTCTGCCACCTTCTCCGCCTTCACGTGGCGGGGTCGCGGGCACTGGTGATACTTCCGCAACCGGTGTTAACCACCTAGTTGATGAATCGGGTGAAGTAATACAAACGCACCAACACGATCACAACAAAGTTTATTATTAGAAGGAGTATGAATGAGCACAACACAATAGTTCAGATGGAAAACAGAAGATAGATATACAGAATATGACAACAGAAAACTATAAAATAAATAAAAAGTAACACGTAAATTATCTGGTAGGTAATTAAAGTTATAAATTGAATGATGCGACAATGATTATAATTAAATATCAGTCTGCATTCCGGCGCGCGTGCAAGCAAACCTGCTGACGCGCAGATCTGGGGGCACGGTAGTGCCCCCGCCAAGACGAGCTAAACGGAGCAAGGGCACTACCTACCTTTTCTCGAAACGTTTCGTCGTTTTGAACTCTCATAACTTTGGTTTGGATTATGCTAAATAGTTAACAATTTCAAGGCAGTGGCCAAGCCACACGTTTTGACTAAAATGTAGAGTATGTGAAGTTAGGCCTGTAAGGGCGCATAGATCAAGAATCTTGGCTCTACATGAGATCTGACCACTTTTTCATAGATTTTGATTAAGGTAGACTCGTCTTGGCAACATTTTTACATGAAAATGTTTTTGGTGGGATTTCGTTTTCCATATATCTAACAAAAGTCTGCGCGTCCGCTTGTACATACAAACTATTTATTATTTATAAAGTAGTAATAAAATGAAATATATGTAATTACAAAATCTATGCTATCTTAATAATATATATTGTTGAATTTATATAATACTATTTGTAATTTGTGCTATGTATATTCTAACTTTTGAATAAAAACAATATACCTATGTGACGGCACGGGATGACGGGAGTTCTTATTTTTTTTACAATTATTTTTATTATTTTCATTGTTATAATAATTTTTAGCATTGTCATGGAATAAGTAATAACCCGAAGGCAATGTCTACAACAGTAGTTTAGCCACTAAAATTGTTAAGGAACATAGTCCTAATTTATTTTTCTATACTAATATTATAAAGAGGTAAAGTTTGTGTATTTGTTAAATTGTAAGGGGTAATTTCGGGATCTACTGAACCGATTTTAAAAATTCTTTCACCAATAGAAAGCCACATTATTGCCGAGTGCCATAGGTTATATAAAAAACCAAAAAATAAAAAGGCTTTTAACATTATGCCCAACGAAGTGGGCACGGGTCAGCTAGTCTATATATATAAAAATGAAACCAGTTTTCCGTTGTCACGACATAACATGAAAACGGCTTGACCGATTTGGCTGATTTTTTTTTTGTAGTTTTCTAATACTCTGTACAATGTTCTTACGGAAAAAAATTAGGGGTAGGGTAGGGGTAGGGTAGGGGTAGGGTAGGGGTAGGGTAGGGGTAGGGTAGGGGTAGGGTAGGGGTAGGGTAGGGGTAGGGTAGGGGTAGGGTAGGGGTAGGGGTAGGGGTAGGGGTAGGGTAGGGGTAGGGTAGGGGTAGGGTAGGGGTAGGGTAGGGGTAGGGTAGGGTAGGGGTAGGGTAGGGATACACGCAAACGAAGTTGCGCGGGTTTCGCTAGTATCTAATAAAAAATTTAATTTGTAGAACGTGAGAACATTATTGACGTAAGAGTAAAAAAAAGAACACAAGAAAAAAACAAAAGACTCTAGAGGAGTCTCGCCGGCCAGTAAAGACAGGCAGCGCATTCCTTGCATTACCAAAACTTACATTATTTGTTTTGGCAGAAATAAAAATATTTACAGCCATTATTTAAGCAGTTATTGAAACCACGTCATAACATTAAAAATATTACGACATTCATACATACGTCACTATTTAAAAACGCGCATACGCACTCCACGAAAGCCAAACTGAATCACGAAATGTTATCGTCTATGTAATTGAAAAACTAGTTTATTGAAAGCAAGACATTCAGTAATTCATTAACTTACCGAATTAAATAACTGATCCAGACTGCCGACATTTTTATTATTTAAAAATCAGACATTGAAATGAAATGATAGAAAGAATAAGAAACTAGTTAGGCGCCACTTGCACTTAAATAAAGGGTTCTTTTGCCAAATATGAACTCGAGAAAAATACATCAAGCTTTTTGTGTTCATTTTTTGCAACAAATGATTTTATTACTTAGATAACCTGCACTTGAGACGGACTATAGCGGACTTACCATAAGGGCCAGAAAGCCAGATTGGGAGCGACCATGGGCGGTCTGGGCGCGGTTCGGGGTCGGTCGGTCAGCGGTCAAGCTCCATAGCTAAAACCACACCAAACATAGTCTCCATATTTTGAACCTTTTTATTTACTGTGACTTAAGAGCCCTTTTCACCAACATTTCTTAAAATTTCAAAGTCTCTCTTAACAGATTTATCGATACTTAAAAACCGTATTTTAATCGATAATTTAAATGTCATGCACGTACCAAAAACAATGATTTGGACATAGAGGAAGCTGTTAGGCGACTTGTAAAATTTTAGACTATTATATTTTACAGTTACATAACCTTTTTGTCAACATGGATATTTAAAAAGATTCGATGGTCTATCATTTGTGTACGGTACCCTAAAAACCAAGAAAATGATTTAGCAAAGCAATTTAGAAAATAAAAAGGTTTATATAGTGACGGAGGCATCCATTTTTCATTGTTTATCCCTATTTAATAAATGGTAACATAATTGGGAGTTTGAAAAAAGCGCCATTTGGGTTATTGTTCTAAAAGACGCTTGAAATATTGTCTAGACTTAAACGTCTTACGTAAAAATAAAGCTTAGAAAGTCTCGTCTTTAGACTAGACTTTCTAAGCTTTATTTTCGTGTGCTGAAAGCTCCCGAGGCTGTTATTGTACCTCGAATGTTATGCTTTCATTACGTAATGTAATATAGACATAGTTTTCATTTGTAACTTCATTTTGCGTAGGATATAAAGTACTAACGACATGTTTGTCTGAGCTCTATAAAGCTTAAGTCGTTTGGATATATTATGTACTAGTGAAACCCGAGAAACTTCGTTTGCGTGTATTTATTTATGCACAGTAACGCCATACGCCATCTATATCCTTTTGATGAAATCCTACGGGAATCGCGTACTTTTCGGGATAAAAACCCTTGCTACCTACATACCAAATATAATAAATATTGGCCCAGCCATTTGAGCGTGAAAAAGTAACAAACAAACGCATAATTTTCGAGTTTATAATATTTGTAGGATATAATAGACACAATATATTAGTACGAGGAGTTCGATGGCGTCGCTATGTGTCTCTAACTCCAACTCTCTCTACTCTCGAAACGACCGTACACAAGATGTCGAGCTTAGGCAATGATTGGATGGGTTTCGGTATCTTAGAGTTTCTACATGCTACGGATGACACTTTAAGCCGTCTCTCCCGGCTGCTGTTGGTGGATGTCAGTCGTTACGCCAAGACGATGGCCTTCAGGTGGCTTGAAAACACCGGTCTCTGCCAATCCGTATGAGAGCAGCGTGGCAGCTTTAATCCCCTTCGATTGAGGAGAGAGGAAGGAAGGGAGACCGTATCCCTGCAGTGGGGTGATTTATGGGTTGATATGATATGATATGGCTGTGCAAGTAATCATAATCGTTGGTATTGTTTCGGAAATTATTTACATAGTCGAAACAAATAAATAAATAAATATATAGGGACAATTCATACAGATTGAGCTAGCCCCAAAGTAAGTTCTAAACTTGTGTTATGGGATACTAACTCAACGATATTATATTTTATAACAAATACATATATAGATAAACATCCAAGACCCGAGGCCAATCAGAAAAAGTTCGTTTTTCATCATGACCCGACCGGGGCTCGAACCCGGGACCTCCTGGGTGGCGGTCTGGCGTGGTAACCATTACGCCACGGAGGTCGTCAAAAAAATGAGAATTTTAAGTTTGTGTCCGTCTTACAAAAGTACAAAATTCATGAGTCAGCCTATTGTGATAGTCTGTATCACAATGGAATGTCAGTAGCTACGTCTAGGCTTCTAGGCTCGAGTGGCGAGCTAGTTAGCGCCCAAGGTGTTGCGGAGGTCGAGTGCCTGTTACCTAGATCTTTGAGCGCCATTGTTCAGTGCTCTTTTGAAAATTCTAGATTTATGTATAAGTTTAGACCTTTTTGTGAAGTCTTACATGGAAGCTGATTATTTCGATATAAAATCGTTATTCGACCTGTAATGTTGGTTACATCATTACTTAAACATTTACTATTGTAATAAAACCAGTTGGGTTTTCTTTTACCAGTGGTCATTTTGCTTTTCTTTCCGAAATGCTGGCAGATTATAGAGTAGATTAATAAAATTACACAAAATAATTTATTACTGTATGTATTCTTGGACTACCTAGTCTCATTCATATACGTGTTAACATGTACAAGTCGACTAAATAAAATAAAAAAATATTGAGAATTTAAAATATGTAACGCGTCTTATAATTAACAACATTTGAGTTCTTTTACATTTTGGTCGGATTGTGATCGACATGGTCGAACGCGAACAAATAATTTTTCAATATTCAAGTACCTAGGTCTTTACAGACACTTTCTATAGGTATAGAGAATGTATGTAAAGACCTAGGTACCTCGACTTGTACATGTTTACACGTATATGAATGTGACCAAAAAAGTAGCACTCTGATATTTTTATGATAATACGCTAAATAAGACCATAGATAAGACAGAAAGCTCTCAAGGAGATATGACGTAAAAAATAAAGATGTCCGCGTTCATTAAGTACATTTTTTGGTGATTATCGGTAGGAGTCAGGGGGGAGGTAGGTGGTACCAATATTCAAAGGATGCCATGAAAATGGACTTGTCTTGTTAGAGGGGAAATGCTAAAAGGAGGCTAAAAGTTATAGGGATATGGTTAATTGGCACACGAACTGCGCCAACTTTACGACTTCCGTTTAAATACATACATAGATAGATAAATCATTTAGATCTTGCTTCAGATACACACAGACTTTAAAAATGTTAAAAATAAAATGTAGTAGACATAAAAGATGTTAAAATTTTATATATTTTCATATTTTTCTTGATTACAGTTTGTAATTTTATATGTGTTTTCAGGATTTATTTATTTACTATTGACTTACATAGGGGACAAATAATTAAGGTCAAGTATGGTAAGACCTCCAAATATAATGACAAATTCCTCCAAAAAAAAAAAAAAAAACATAAAAACTTATTATTAGACATATCTAGAAAACATTAATGTCTTTCTTTATATGAAGTTTAAGTTATTTACCGTTTAGAAGTTACAAGAGTTTTGAAAAAAAAAACAAGAGTTTACATAGCCTTGCCCCTATGCATGGTAGTTTTACCCCACTTATAACAATAAGTTTGAAACGTGAAAGTTATAAAACATTTAACAGTTTCTGTTTAATTATATTCTTTCCTGGTTTATATTTATACTTATTACAAATTTATTGATTCTGAAATGGAGACATTACTATAAAAAGATATTTAAAAAATATATATTATTAATAGCATGGTCCACAGTAGACCAAGTCAACTGGACGTAGACCACAGTTAGTGTGACACACAGCATTGCAATTCAACCAGCAAACGTTGTAATATGTTTTACCATCGTTACCGCAGACTGGTGCATATTCGTCTGGACAGTAATCACAGTTGCACACACAAGGGCCCTTGTAAGCAACCCAAATCTTTTCCTCTCCATCGCATTTCTTCTCATTAGCACAATCTAGATAGCATTGGTTATCATAAGTCAACCCATCGGTTCCGCAAACTGGATCGTATTTATTTGTACAATTACAACCGCATGGACCATTGTACACAACGGTCAAGTCTGGCTTATTGAGAATTTCTCTCTTTTTATTCTCACAATTAAAGACACAGAGGTTAGGGTAGGTCGTTCCATCGCTGCCGCATACAGGGTCGTAATTATACGGACAGATACATTCGATACATTCTGCTTTATAATCAATCTCTATTGGAGGCTGGCCTAGACACGCTCTACGTTTGTTTTCACAGTTAAGGGCACAGCTGTTATTGTAGGTGACCCCGTCGGTGCCGCAAACGGGTTCGTAAACATCTGGGCAAACACAACTGTTGCATTCTCCGTTGTATGCGATGGTTATGAATGGTTTACCTGCTTTCTTTCGCCTTTTATTCTCGCAACCAAATAAACAAGAATTGTCATAAGTGACGCCATCAGAACCACATACAGGATCGTCGTCCGGCTTACAATGGCAGTGCAAGCATTCGCCTTCATACTGAATTGTTAGAAGTGTTTCATTTTGTTGTTCACGCCTTTTGTTTTCGCAATTGTACACACAAATGTTACTGTAAGTATTGTTGTCACTTGCGCAAACAGGATCATAGTCTTTCGAACAGTTGCAATTTATGCATTCACCTTTATGGACAATTGTAATCGGAGGCAGGTCAAGTAGCTTTCGTTTTATATTTTCACATATTAACAAGCATGGATTCCCGTAGGTGACTCCGTCGCTGCCGCACACGGCATCTTCTACAGCGGGGCAGGCGCATCCGACGCACTCGCCTTCACGCTCGATACTCAATATAGGTAGACCCTCAGTAACTCTTCTCAAATTTTCACAATTAAAGAAGCAAATGTTACCGTATGTATTTTTATCACTGGCACAAAGAGGATCGTAATCTTTGGGACAATTTTCAGAACAACCTCTACAAGTTCCATCGTGCTTAATTGTTATTCGTGATAATCCTAAACTGGCCAGTCTCTTATTCTCGCATTTGACTTCACAGCGACTATCATAGGTTTTGTCATCACTAGCGCACACTGGATCCATGGTGTCTGGACAATCGCAATTATCGCATTCTCCGTGGTGCATAAATTTCAAAGGTTTCAAACATAGCTCATCTCGAATTTGATTTTCGCAATTGAAGAGACATTTGTTTCCATAGGATACACCGTCACTTCCACAGACGGGAACATAGTTCTTTGTACAGTTGCAGACGATGCATTTTCCTTCATAGGAGTCTAATATTGGTGGTATATTTAACCGACACCTTCTCTTATTTTCACAATCGAGTAGACATTCGTTATCATATGTGGTACCATATGTAGTACCGTCGTCAGCGCAGATTGGATCGCATGTAGAAGGACAGTCACAGTCTTCACATCTACCTTTATAAATAACTGTTAATAAAGGTAATTCTTTTCGTTCTCTTATTTTGTTTACACAATCAAACAAACAAGGATTTCCGTAGGTTTTGCGATCGCTCCCGCATACTGGGTCACTTATTTTTGGACAGGGACATTTTATACATGATCCTTTGTAATCTGTTGATATTAAGGGCAAGCCTAATCGTTTGCGTCTTTCGTTCTCACATCCCAATAAGCAGGAGTTATTGTAATTGTTGCCGTCACTTCCACATACGGGGTCGTAGTTCGTTGGGCAGATACATTTCTCACATTTACCCTCATACTGTATAGTAAGAAGACTTAAGCACTTTTCCTGACGTTTCTTATTCTCGCAATCAAATAAACATTTGTTATCGTAAGTTTTTCCATCACTACCACAAACTGGAGCATAATTCTCTGGACAGTCACAAACGTCGCATGTGTCTTTAAATATAATGATCAAAAGTGGTTGACCGTTTTGTTCCCGCTTTTTATTTTCACAGCCAAGCAAACAGATATTATCGTATGTATTGTCGTCGCTGGCACACATGGGTTGATAAATAGATGGACATTTACATGACACACATATTCCTTTGTATGCTATTTTAATCAGGGGATGATGTAGTTTCTTGCGTCTTTTGTTCTCACATCCCAGCTCACACTCGTTGCCATATGTTTTGCCATCGCTGCCGCACACTGGACCAGCTATTGCAGGACAGATACATTCTTCGCATTTACCCTTGTGTTTAATAGTTAAAGGGGGTAAACATTTTCTGTCCCGTTTTTTGTTTTCACATTCTAACAAACATTTGTTTCCATAGGTATTATTGTCGCTGGCGCAAACTGGATCGTAGTTTTTAGGACAAGGACATTCAATACATTCGCCTTTGTAGTCGACTGATATCGGGGGTAGTCCTTTCCGTTTTCTCTTTTTATTTTCACATTCTAAAAGACATTCGTTGGCGTAGGTATTGCCGTCGCTTCCACAGACAGGTGCAAACACATGTGGGCATATACATTCCTCACATTTACCCTTGTATTGTATCGTAAGTGGGGGCAAACCTCGTTTTTCTCTTATCTTGTTTTCACAGTCAAGCAAACAATCATTGCTGTATGTTTTATCATCACTACCACAAACGGGATCATAGTGTTTCGGACAGGGACAAACAATGCATTTACCTTTATATAGTTCTGATATCGGTGAAAGTCCTTTGCGTTTCCTCCTTCTATTCTCGCATCTTAGTAGACAATCATTGTCATAAGTTATTCCGTCGCTTCCACATACAGGATCAATGTTTAATGGGCAAATGCATTCCTCACACTTACCTTTGTATTGTACCGTAAGTGCGGGCAATCCTTGCTCTTTACGTATTTCGTTTTCATAATTTAGTAAACATTGGTTTTTGTATGTTTTATTGTCGCTAGCACAAACAGGATCGTAGTTTGTCGGGCACGTGCAGACAATACACTTGCCTTTATGCAAGAGTGAAATCGGAGGAAGTCCCTTACGTTTCCTTCTTCTATTCTCACACCTTAGTAGGCAATCGTTATCGTAAGTCTTTTGGTCACTCCCACAAACCGGATCAATTATTAATGGACAAACGCAATCCTCACATTTTCCTTCATACTCCACTGTGAGTGGAGGCAGTCCCTGTTTTTCGCGTATCTTATTTTCATAATCCAACAAGCATTTGTTATCATAAGTCTTGTTGTCGCTTGCACAAACCGGTTCAAAGTGTTTGGGACAATGGCATATTATACATTTTCCTTTATATAGAACTGTTATTGGTGGAAAGCCCATTCGTTTTCTCTTCTTGTTTTCGCATTTGAGAAGGCATTCGTTATCATAAGTCTTGTTATCGCTACCACATACTGGGTCAATGACTGCCGGACAAATACATACTTCACACTTACCATCGTATTGAATGGTCAATGGAGGCAAACCAAATTTTTCACGTATTTTATTTTCACATTCGAGCAAGCATTTATTATTATAAGTTTTATTGTCACTAGCACAAATAGGGTGATATTTTTTAGGGCAGTTACAAACTACACATTTGCCTTTATATGCGACTGATATTGGTGGCAGACCCATTCTCTTTCGTTTTCTATTCTCGCATTTTAGAATACATTCGTTGTCATAAGTCTTTTTGTCGCTGCCACATACTGGGTCGATAACAGCTGGGCATATGCATTCCTCGCACTTGCCCTTATATTGGATTGTGAGTAGGGGCAAACCCTTTCTCTCTCGTATTTTGTTTTCGTAATCTAGTAAACATTTATTGTCATAAGTCTTGTCATCGCTGGCACAGATAGGTTCGTATTCTTTATGACATTTACATTCAATGCATGTACCTTTGTATGCGACTAAGATTGGTGGGAGACCCATTCTGTTTCGTTTTTTATTTTCACACACTAGTAAGCATTCATTACTATATGTTTTTCCATCACTTCCGCAGACAGGATCAACCACAGCTGGACATACGCATTCCTCGCACTTGCCCTTGTACTGGACTGTGAGTGGGGGCAAGCCCTTTCTCTGGCGTATTTTGTTTTCATATTCCAGTAGACACTCGTTGTCATAAGTTCTGTCATCGCTGGCACAAACTGGGTCATACTTTTTATGACAGTTACACTGAATACACTTGCCCTTGTATGCAACTGAGATTAGTGGAAGACCCATTCTCTTTCGTTTTCTGTTTTCGCAATTAAGGATACATTCGTTGTCATAAGTCTTTCCATCGCTGCCACAGACCGGGTCGATGACAGCCGGACATATGCATTCTTCACACTTGCCCTTATATTGAATCGTGAGTGGAGGCAAACCCTTTCTCTCTCGTATTTTGTTTTCATAATCGAACAAACATTTATTGTCATAAGTCTTGTTATCGCTAGCACAGACTGGGTCATGGTCATTATGACAGTTACAATCGATACATTTGCCCTTATATGCGACTGTGATTGGTGGGAGACCCATTCTCTTCCGTTCTGTACTCTCGCAATTCAGAAGACATTCATTGTCATAAGTTTTTCCGTCGCTGCCACAGACTGGGTCGATGACAGCCGGACATATGCATTCCACGCACTTGCCCTTATACTGTATCGTGAGCGGGGGTAAGCCCTTTCTCTCCCGTATTTTATTTTCACAATCTAGCCGACATTTATTGTCATATGTCTTGTCATCGCTGGCACAAACTGGTTCCTTGCCATAGTTTTTATGACAATTACATTTAACGCATGTACCTTTGTATGCGACTGTTATTTGTGGGAGACACATTCTCTTTCGTATTTTATTTTCACAGACTAGTAGGCATTCATTACTATATGTCTTTCCGTCACTTCCGCAGACAGGATCGACCACTGCTGGACATACACATTCTTCACATTTACCCGTATACAGTATTGTGAGTGGCGGTAAATGTTGCTGTTGGCGTATTTTGTTTTCGTAATCTAGCAGGCATTTATTGTCGTATGTTTTGTCATTGCTGGCACATACCGGGTCATATTGATCATGATTGCATTTGCAAGGTATACATTTACCGTTATATGCAACAGTTAATAATGGGAGACTCATACGCTTTCGTTTCTTATTCACGTAAGTAAATTGGCATTCATTATTATATGTTTTGCCATCGCTGCCACATACTGGATCCAAAACGTCTGAGCAAGTACAGTTTTCACATCGTCCTTCGTATTGAATTGCAAGAGGAGACTGAAATCGTCTTTCCCGTACTTTGTTCTGACACTCTAGCAAACATTTATGATTGTAAGTCTTGTTATCGCTGGCACAAACGGGAATAATTTTCTTAGTACATATACACACAATGCATTTACCTTTATATAATTTTGTTAAGGGTGGAAGATTCATTTTCTCTCTCTTTTTATTTTGACAATCTAATAGGCATGTGTTGTTGTATGTATTGCCATCGCTACCACAAATAGGCTCAACATCTATGGGACATACGCACACGTCACATTTGCCTTTGTATTGTATTGTAAGTGGAGGTAAATTCTGTTTTAGACGTATTTTGTTTTCATGATCAAGAAAGCATTCGTTGTCATAAGTTTTGTCATCGCTTGCACAGACTGGGGCGGAGTCTCTGGGGCAGTTGCATGGCATACATCTACCCTTATATGCGACAGTTATTAATGGTAGACCCTTCCGTTTTAGTTTTTTATTTTCACATCCAAATAGACATTCATTGGCGTAAGTGTGGCCATCGCTTCCACAGACAGGAGCAAACAATGCTGGACAGATGCATTCTTCACATTTGCCGTTATATTCAATCACGAGTTTAGGCAAACCTTTTTTCTCTTGAATTTTATTTTCGCATTCGAGTAGACATTTGTTATTATAAGTTTTATTGTCGCTGGCACAAACTGGATCATAATTTTTCGGGCAAGCACAAGAAACACACGCTCCTTTGTATAAAATAGTAAGTAGTGGTAGATTTTGTTCTTTTCTTCTTAAATTTTCGCAATCCAGTTCGCATTTATTTCCATATGTTTTACCATCACTACTACAAACAGGTTCAGAAACAGCGGGGCAGACGCAGGTTATACATTGGCCTTTGTGCTTGATTGTAAGACGTGGGAGACCCAGAGCGTCACGTCTGTCATTCTCGCAGTCTAGGCTACATTGGTTGTCATATGTCTTGTCATCACTGGCGCAAATAGGATCTATGTTCAAAGGGCACATACATAAGTCTTGGGGACAAGCGCCACCAGATTTCACACATATTGCAGGTAAACATTTAGCTTCATTTTGTTTACTAGCACAATGTAGATAGCAAACATTACGATAAGTTTTGTTATTAGTTCCACAGACGGGTACAATTTCATTAGAACACGTACATCGATCTTCACATGGTGAATTTTTGACAATAGTTATATGTGGTACTCCGATACTGTCACGTCTTCTGTTTTCACATACGAAATAGCATTCGTTGGCGTACGTATGTCCATCAGATCCACAAACGGGTTCGATGATATTAGGGCAAGTACAATCATGGTTAGGGCATACACCGTTTTGTTTTACTTTAATACATGGTTTTCCTTTCTTGACATGGTGGTCACTGATGCATTTCAGAATACATTCGTTTGAATAAGTTTTACCATCTGTTCCGCAGACAGGTTTGTAACCTGTGTGGCACGTGCATACAACTATATCTTTATCATGACTGCTGTTATGATTTGATGATGCTGATGTCGATGAATGCCCACTCGAACGAGAAGACGCAGAAGCAGCAGAAGATGCTTTCGAAGAAGATTGTGCACTCGAATGAGAAGCCGCAGAAGCAGAAGATGATGCGTGTGAGGAAGTTTGCGAAGACTGTGCACCAGACTGAGAAGATGCACAAGCAGCAGACGACGCGTGTGTATGATGCGAAGAAGATTGTGCACCAGAATGAGCAGAGGATTGCGCACCAGAATGAGAAAAAGATTTGGTACCTGAATGAGAAGGCGCAGAGGCAGCAGACGATGCGTGTGAGGAAGTTTGTGAAGAGTGCACACCAGAATGAGAAGATGCAGAAGCAGCAGATAACGCTTGTGAAGAATGCGAAGAAGATTGGGTACTAGAATGAGAAGATGCAGAAGCACCAGAGTGAGAAGAAGATTGCGCACCAGACTGAGAAGATGCAGAGGCAGCAGACGACGCGTGTAAAATGTGCGAAGAAGATTGCGATGCAGAAGGAACAGACGACGCGTGTGCAGATCGCGAAGAAGATGCGGCAGAAGAGTTACTTGAAGACTGTAATTTTGTGCTACCTGCCGAACATGAATTTGAACCCTTTGAGTTTGAAGATGATGAAGAAGAGTGTGAGGAGGCCGAATAAGATTTTTTCGATGAAGACGATGCTGCGGCGTTAGATGAAGAAGTTGCGCTGTTTGAAGTCGAAATGGTATCCGATGAAGAATTCGATGAGCTTTCTGATGAAGACAAGGAAGATAATGATGAACTGGATGATGATGACGAAGAAGACGATGACGTGTCCTTAGATGATGACCATGATGACGCTGAGCCAGAAGGTGATGTATCAGTAGAAGTAATTCTTACGGATGAAGGAGCTGGTCTCTTCACATTTCCATTTACTAGTAACGGCTGTACCAGAATGCCAAACAGAAGGAGAATATCTGTAAAGATGGGAAATTGTTGTGATTACCAATTGATATTCTAAAAGATTACTTTATGAAAGGGCAAAATGTTAAAAGTGTTCCAATCTTATCAGCGTCAGTGATAAAAAAATTAAGTTATTGTTTCCTATTTTAATATTTTTAAGTAAACTACAAAGAACCCTTATAGTTTCGCCACGTCTATCTGTCCGTCCGCGGTCTAGTGCCTAGTCGCAAGCTGTGATTTGGTGTGTATTATACGCAACGCATATTGACAATGCTAACAAAGTGGTAGAACAAAACATTTTTTTTGCGGGTGCCTCCCCTACATTACACCACAGTAGAAATGTTTTTTTTTTCGCGTCGACCCCAATGTGGGATATCGTTAGATAGTAGACCTATCTAACGATATCCCACATTGGGGTCGGTAGTTACCGAGTAGTAGCCGACGAACTTATAAAAAAAAATCTTTGATGAAAACTTACAAATGTGATAGAATATGATATTGGACTCATTTGCAAGCAAGCCAAGCACAGCAAATATGGAACCATACACTGTGTGTGGACCAATACGCACTTGAAGTTTTTTTTTTAATAATTATGCATTTTTCGTACCTAATTAAAATATATTTTTTACAGCTTTTACCCTTTTAAAATATTATTCGTGATAATTGGGCGTTTCATAAAAATAATCTAGTAATTAGGTACCTAACAATATTAAAAATAACTTACTTAATATCTCCTTCATAGTGACGCCTTACATTTGTAAGGATTAGCTAATTACTAATACTTTTATAAAATAAAAAAATCTTTATATACCTATAATGATGTTTATTTACTTACATAAATCGAATATAAAGCCCTGCCGTCGTTACTATGAAAACAATAGGAATAATATAAATCTTTGAATATTAACTACATGTCAATAGAATAAATAATATTTTTTTATTCTTTTCATTCAATTTGTATGTTCTTTTAAATCTTATACAAAAAATACTACGTCAATGCGTCTGTTCAATACGTCAAAATTAGCCACCAAAATTTTTGACTTTGTGACGCACTTACGTCACAAAGTAAATTCGTCACTGAAAAAAGTACATACGACAGCCCGTAAAAGAAAATTAATAACGTCCTTCAATATCCGAATACAGCATAATATGAAAATGATGGTGTTGATATATTTTAAAGAGTGGTAAAGTATTTAGGAAAGGGGAAATACTACCTCCGCTTTTACAGAAAATCGTAATGAAACAGCAATGGTCAATCAGAAGAGTTTCTTCGATGAGTGAGAGAATCGTAATCCAAACGTCGTTCCTCTCTATTCCTTTCCTTGTAGCGTATAAGGCAATGGTAGCGCCCTTGGTATTACTGATGTTCATAGGAAGTGGTAATCACTTCCCAATCTTCCCATCAAGTAGGTCACTTGTTTGCCTGAAGTATAATAAAAAAAAAACTTTTATCACTTGACCTTTTGATCTTAATAAAAATAGCAAAGCCGAGGTCTTAGCCGGGATTAAACGGCAATATTTCAACAGGTAGGTCCTTAATAGATTTAGTTCGCATTGCGAGATGGATGCGGGAATGATTTGATAAAACTCCCGTTGGCGGCACGGCCATCTTTATTCAATCTAGGCACCTTTCAATTCGAGGGTGGCGCGTGACTAGACTACTCTATTTGCAACACTACAACTTAAAATGTGGCCAGTGTCTCAAAATCATTTAATATCCTTACTAATATTATAAATGAGAAAGTGAGTTTGTTTGTTTGTTATTCCTTCACGGCTTGACTAATCAACCGATCATTATGAAAATTAATATATATATTTGTCAGGGATACAGAGCCCAACATGGGCTACTTTTTATCCCGTGAAAGTATGTCATTCCAATGGGAAAATATTTTTTCTACTATAGAGGGCGCTGTATCGGCCAACAGATGGCGCCACAAGTCACGCGTATGGGTTGTTTTGTTGTCAAATGAGATCTATGTCATAAAATTAACGCGAGCGAAGCCGCAGGCAAAAGCTAGTTTTAAAATAAAATAACTACAAGTTCTTTCGAATCGTCTTTGTATATCCGGCGAACAGACGACAGTACCACAGCAGTAGTCAATACTAAGAAGAATTTGTAAGCAACGCTCAAGACAAATCATCCAAATCTTATCCTTATTGAATATGGATGAAACAATTTTGTATAGTCTATAATTTTGTAAACGACACGTCATCTCAAACATTGCTTTCACATTGTTACACACAGAGATTTTATATTTCTCAAACGTTAAGTTATTTATTGATACAAAGGTCTATAACAGTCGTAAATCCAGAAACAGTGTCCACTCAGCATTAAATTTTTAACCTTGCGACGCCACGACGACGCTGGTCTTCCCACATACATTTGAACATTATAAGGCTTTTGACGGAGGTTTGTAAGCTTTAAAGATACTCTTTGGACATTCTAGTAAGCACCACAGAAGCCTTCAGGAGCAATACAATGTTTTACGCTTGTAAATAAAAATTCGATGCAGGCTTTCGTTTGTTTGCAATGAGATTTAGGTAGTTTTGCGATTGATTGGAGTTTTATGGGGGTATGCTGTAATAAGAAAGTAAATTAATAGATAAAAATCAAAATTTTAAACAGCCTATTTTTTGCGCCTTAGACCTTGTCCAGAAAGGTTAAATTCGCAGTGTGTTTTCATCGCGTCTCATTATCCATTGTGGTGTGGCAATTTATTTTTCACCTCACAAGCTCGGAAAGAATCTGTTTGTCATTCGAAATCTGAGCGCAAAAGTGCATTTTGTGCCCTAGCGTGGAAAGAATTTTTAAAATTCGAACCTTTCTATTCTATAATTTTTTATACCGCCAATCCTCTGAAAATGCATTAATACTTATTTCATGCCAGTGTGCCAACCTTATTTTTAAAATAATCGAACTGACCAGCACGACACCGCATGAAAAAAATAAACACTTATTTAATATATTATTTGCGTTTTTCTTGCACCAATGCACCAAGCATTTTCCTCGCTGTAGTGAGATGAAAAGTTGTGTGTTTCGCTCGGCAGCAAAGTTATTCTGCGTCTCGTACCTTTGAAACCCTCGCTACGCTCAGGATTCTATATTTGAACCACTCGCTTCGCTCATGGTTCAATCCTAGAATCCTTCGCTAGCTCAGGTTTCAATATAAGTACTCGCGCCAAAAAACAACGTTGCAGCCTTGCATAACAAATAACTATTACTTACTACTAGCTGCCGCGTTTAATTTTATGCACAGCAGCGACACCTATTCTACTTTTAAAAATTGAAAATTGGCCCATGACAAGACGTAACAAACATTCGCACAAACATTCGCCCTTATAATATTAGTGGAATATTGCATGGTAGTTAAACAAGCAAGCGACCCACCTGAGAGATAGTGGTCACCCCACCGCCCTCTATGAACATCAGCAACACCAGTGGATGGTGCTAATGCATTGTCCGCCACGGGAAAGTGACAGGAAAATTAAGTGTCCTGATTTCATTCTCACCGAATGAAACGCATTGTATCTTTACGCCGATATTCTGTCAGTGAGTAGTACTATAGTCAACCAATAAAAGAGGTGAGCAGGGTTAAGAATTAAGATTTAAATTAATTTTTATTTTATTAAAAAACCTGAATCATATTTACGGGACTGGTCACCTCTTTCATTATCTGACGGTACTTAGAGTGGAGAATCGTGATAGCCCACATTACAAATGCTCTGCCACTCCAATAAAAAATGAAAATCACTTTTTACCTGACTGTACGAAACATTTTTCATCGCTGCCCTCATTATCGACACCGATAAACGTTTGTTGTATAAACTTGTATTGAGCCTCAAGTACATATAAAGCGTGTCGCAAACGATGAAGATACTATAAATAAATAATAATAAATAAATATATAGGGACAATTCATACAGATTGAGCTAGCCCCAAAGTAAGTTCGAAACTTGTGTTATGGGATGCTAACTCAACGATATTATATTTTATAACAAATACATAATATATAGATAAACATCCAAGACCCCGAGGCCAATCAAAAAAAGTTCGTTTTTCATCATGACCCGACCGGGGATCGAACGCGGGACCTCCTGGGTGGCGGTCTGGCGTGGTAACCATTACGCCACGGAGGTCGTCAAAAAAAACTATGAGATTTTAGTTACGATAAAATATCAAACTCACATACAAAAATATTTTAATAAAAGTTCAAAAATGTTTTCAATAACTACAAGTGCGAGTCGGACTCGCCCACCGTAGGTTCCGTACGTAGAAATTATAAATAATGCAGGAAACGACTCGCGCAGTTTTCTCCGAGTTTGTCCCGAAAATAGACTAAAAAAACTTAGAAATATAATAAAAATTCAAAAATATTTTCTAAGTTCATTTCATTTCATTTCATTTAAGTAAAAAAATGGGTGGCTGAACCGTAACAACTATCAAGTCTATGTTTGTTAATGTGTAGTAATTTATATATATATATATTATTTAAATAATTTAATGAAGTCTTCTAGAGAGAGATTCGAGCAAGTATAACATCGTATTATAACCGTTTGTGATACCAAAAGATACTTGAACACTCCCTTCCACTTGGCTCCATTGCTTGATTTTATATCCAGATAACTTAACAAAAAATATTAAAATATCTTCGCAGTTTGTGACGAGCAGTATCTATTTTTTGGTTTTGTCTAACTAAAGGATTCGTGTGAAGTAAATTAATTAGGAATGTTGGGGGAGCTTGGAGGGAGAGGGGGGTTTAAGTCATTAGTTACCAACAAAAAAGGCCGCTCCGGGCTTACGCGTTGAGATAAGAAATATGGGAATAAACGCCTCACTTTACCCCTTTCCCGTCTCCAGGTATAATCTGGTGTTACAAAGGTTAATTGATATTGTTTTGTGGTGTACATCCAATTTACGAGCGTGAATATTTGCGTTATAATCTCTTTGGGGGTTTTCAAAAAGAGTTTTAGGTTGGATTGTTGACTTACGCTACAATTTCGAAGATTCTAACTCATCAGGCTGGAAGTAAAATACTTTTTGATAATATTATAACTTTTTGTTATATCTGTCTTGTCTATTGCTTTTATTTCTTTGAAATCGATCTCTGTTTAGTCTGTATTAATTTATTTTTCATACATTTTCTATTTCATTTTGAGCTCTCTTTTTCTTCCATTACTTTTCTTACCTAATAATATTAAATCTATACATATTATATAAATATGTGTACGTTTCCACAAACTTTGAAACCTATGTTAGTTTCATTCTGTACGTATTCAATATTGTGCTTTTTTCAAAACTGCTTACTATTTTTTAATTGGAAAAATGTTAATAAATAGTTAAGTAAGAAAATGAATATTATAATCTGCCAAGAAGATATAACTAGTATGATAAATGAGATTTGCACTAAATTAAAATAATTTCAAGAAGAACAAAACCACTAAACATGACAGAGTTAGGCCTTTTAAGTTACAGCGTCTTAATTCAGCTGTCTACAACATCTGAATATAAAAGCTGAAGGAAATTATTCAAATGAGACTGAGTGGGAGGATGCGAAGAGGCAGACAGAGGCTAATAAGAGGCTGTAGTAACCTAGTTATCACAGAGAGTACACTGAACGTGATTCCGTTGCTCCTTAGTGTTTCTAGAAAATTTTACGCAAAGTTATAGGTACTACCTTGTAATTTTTTTTATTGTAATAATAATTTATTTATGTCCTAATTTTTATTCCATTAATATAAAAACAATTTATTTACGTCCTTGACAAAGTTAAACTGACGCAAACTCTCTTTTGGAAGAGGTTTGGTGTAACCATCAAACCTCTTCATTATTCATCATCATTCATTTGACTAAAGGCCCGTCGTCTTGAGGGGGCAATAATGGTCTTCGGTGTCGGCAGTCCACCTGGATGTGGTGTGCTGCCGACGGAGCGTTCCGGCCAGCTTATCTTTGGCCGGACGGCCCTCACACGGATGTATCACAGTTCCCGTAGCCCGGCCACTTAAGGGGGCGAGTGGCATCCCGTCACTCAGCTGATTTGACTACACTAGTCAATAAAGGCTTGAATTGGTCAGTTGGTGGTATCTCAAATACCAACGACGTTATCCATGGGCCTAGTTAAATTTCTATGTATTATTAGTTTATTGTAATTTTACCCAATAAAGTTTCCATATCGTCAATAGCCTACTGCTGATCCACCAACCGGATTGGACAAGCGTGGTGAAATTTAACATCCAAACCCCTCCTTCACATCCATGAATATGAGGAACTCATGAAAGGTAGGGTAGCTTTTGCCAAACAACCTTTCTCGTAAATAGGTAAGATAAGTATACTTCAGGAATAATAGGAATCCTAATTAGATGGCAAATATACGATTGATATATTTATTTATGATTTAAGGCGGTACATTAGCGCTATCGCCCGAATGAAAGGCTGTATTTGAATGAACACAATTATGTCGGAATGAGCCACTGATGTAGTTTCGATAAATATCTCTTTGTTTCATTGCGATTGTAATTACGAATATAATTATCACTATTGTACGGAAGAGTTATTGTAGTTTTGATTTATTATCTAGAGGATGTTTGGACTTTGCGTGTGCACGCGAATTAGGTATTAAATTCTGGTAATTTGTAACATAGATATTAATAATAAACTAAGCTGTTTTGCATGTGTATATTGATTTATTCTGATGAGTTAGTATTTTTTGGTCTTTATACAGCCAGTTGAAGAAAAGCATTTTAATTCTAATTTCACATTATGTGTCATGCTATATCTTTTGTGTTCCTTAGTTTGATAGCGACAGTACTTGTAGTTTTTGTTCAAATCGGCACGACTTATAAGTCTTGTCGACTTGTAGGTATTATTTTTACTTTTTCTGTTACTCACCGAATGGTATATTTGTTTCATTCCGACATTCTGTAAGAGGGTGGTCCTTGTCCAGTCAGCGGCGCTAGCCAATTTCGTAAATGGAGGAATCTAGGACTTTAAAAAAATTCTCAACATTTTCAATATTAATATTTAATTATTTCTACTCACACACAATCGTATTACAAACATACACAAAATTAATTTTGTTATATTATAATTTGATCCTTTGAAATAGACACATTAGTAATTCTTCCTTCCATAATAAGTACTTATTAATTTATCATTCTATTTCTAATGCTGAGCTCAGTCTGTGTGCAGTATGCATTATCCGTAATAATAGGGATCCATTGTTAGTTGTTTGACTATTAAATATTGTTCAATAATGAATGCTTCCGTTGTGTTTGGTCTATTAAGCGTTGCATGGCTAATCTGACTTTGTCTTTGTCGTCTTGTTGCTGCAAGGGATTTGTCTAAGTCTAATATTAGCTCACTGTAATATCTATACATAATTAAATATATACCTGTCGTCTACACTTTAGATGCTATACGTTATAATAATCAAACTTATATTCTAAAGGCGAAAGCTGCACGGAATTCGCTAGTAATAATATAAATTTATTCCAGAATAAAATTCCATAATTTAGGTTAGTAAAACAATTTAGTTAGTACAGTCAAGAGCAGGTCGACCTTTACATAACGAACTTTGTAGGTACTATTCTTAAGTTGTATGTCATAAGAGCCAAAATTGGACTGCAAGTGTCGACGTGCACCTGACTGTGCAAACAAACGGGTTAAATTATTTTACATTCACTATTGGTGGTCTTGAACCAACATGGGTCTGGTTCCCATGTCTAACAATAGGACAACAATAACGACTCGCTATCCATAGGTGTCAGAAGGTTGCTGGAGCTGTGTTATATTTTATACTGTAAAATAAAATAAAAAATGTAGTACGATATATTTTTAAATAACAAATTAAGCCCATGACTGGTTTTAATCACTATCATTACATAGTATAAAACAAAGTCGCTTTCTCTGTCCCTATGTCCCTATGTCCCTTTGTATGCTTAAATCTTTAAAACTACGCTACGGATTTTGATGCGGTTTTTTTAATTGATAGAGTGATTCAAGGGGAAGGTTTTAAAGTATCATACATTCCAAAATTCCCACGGGAAAGCGGGATACACGCAAACGAAGTTGCGCGGGTTTCGCTAGTAAATAATAAAATAAATTTAAAGGGACCAATCACACAGATTGAGCTAGCCCCAAAGTATGTTCGAAACTTGTGTTATGGGATACTAATTCAACGATACTATATTTTTACATTATATTATTATAGATAAACATCTAAGACCCGAGGCCAATCAGGAAAAGTTCGTTTGTCATCATGACCCGACCGGGATTCGAACCCGGGACCTCCTGGGTGGCGGTCCGGCGTGGTAACCATTACGCCACGGAAGTCGTCGAGGAGTTTTCGTTCGCCGTTTCTTTTACCAGTGGTGATGTTGCTTTTGTTTCCGAAATGTTTTTTTTTTCATTCCTTCATAGGTGGGCAACGCATTCAAAACCTTCTAGTCGTGGATGCCCATGGGCAGCGGTGATAGCTTACCATCAGGTGACCCCCTAACTCGTTTGTCCTCCTCTGTCATAAACAAAAAACAACTTTTTAAAAATCTAAGCACATATCGTAACTCTGAAAACTCGCTAACATTGCAATAAACAGCGGAACAAGTCTCCGTGAGACGTTTACTACATTTAGCTCGAAATAAGTGCTGTTTCTAGAAGTTCGCGGCATCTACTGCAATGTATGGAACTTTAAAATGTTTAACTATTACGGTTTTAGAAAAAAATATTTCTACTTTTTAGTTGCTTTTCGGACGTTAAGCCGTCGGCCTCGGCTGTTGTCGATGGATAACAGTCGTTGATCCTCTGCCAATCCGCATTAGTGCAGCGTGGCAGAGTAAGCTCTTATCCCCTTCGATTGAAGGGACACTGATATCCCTGCAGTGGGATGATTGTGGATTGATATGACTAAATATTAACAATAATAATTTTCACTTCGATTACTCGCACTCAAAAGTCTTGTGATATTTGACAAAAGCTCTGGGTGTGTGCCAAAAGCACTTCTACAACGATTCGTTTCAAGTTTCTATCGCAGAACTATCACAGCTTCAATATTTTTATGATACCGTTAGTGTCAAGTGCTGGCCGCTTTAAAGTGTGCAATTTCGTTGAATCTTTTTCTATAATTTGAATAACACGACAAGTGCTACCAATGCGTCGTAGGATAGTGAGAATAGGGACAAAAAGATGACAGTTGGGCTTCCGGATCTTCCAATCACCGAACGAAACGCATTATAGGTGCCGGCACGTAACTTTAGCGAGGACCTTGGATGCGCAGAAATCGAAAATAAGGTATCGTGTGGGCAGTAGCGTGTCTAGGGTTCAATAGTAAGGAAAGCCAGATAGGACAGTGTCAAGGTCATCGCTGAAGTTACGTGCCGGCACCTATACTGCTTCACACCAATATTCTGTGAGAGGGTGGTACAGTGTCGGCGGCAATTAAATGTATACACGTTATAGTTCAGTCGTTGTGGTAAGGCCCGTGACTACTTCCCCGGCCAAGCCCATTGCTCTACTAATGCAATTCTATGTATTTATTACTAGCTTTTCCCTGCGGCTTCGCTCGCGTTAATTTTATGACAGATCTTGTTTGACCACAAAACAACCCATAGCGCGACTTGTGGCGCCATCTGTTGGCCGATACAGCACCCTCTGTAGTAGAAAAATTATTTTCCCATTGGAACGATATACTTTCACGGGATAAAAAGTAGCCTATGTTGGGCTCTGTACCCCTAACACTATGTATGCAAATTTGCATAATGATCGGCTGCTTAGTCAAGCCGTGAAGGAATAACAAACAAACTCACTTTCTCATTTATAATATTAGTAAGGAATAAAGATAAGGATGGGATACACATAGCACAAGCGAAGGTGCCATAGCCAATTTCACAATGTTGTTCACTACGTGTCAAAACTATAAAGTTGTTGAATTCATTCTTGATAATTTACCCGACAGTTATCTAAAACATTAACATCATCAATAAAAACAATTTGCTTTTATTACACAAATATTTTCTTTCTTCTTACTCTTAAAAACATCTTAAAGTCTATTTGGAATAAGTGCGCCTTCAGAAAAACCTTCGTATAAATTCTGTTTGGGACCGGAATCTCCTTATTTATGGGCAAACTACTTGGACCATTTTTGTTACTCCGAAGTTGGGCATAGCATGGGGCAGGTCAGGATTTGTTCACGACTTTATGTCAGAGAATAAATGCAAGAGGCATTTATTTCACTGGCTGTATCACTGAAAGTAATTTTCATCATTTATTCTTAGATGGATTTATTTGTTGTTAGGTTGAAGCCTGATATACTTTCCTACACTTACGTAAGCAATTCGCTAAACAAAGAGACCATCACCCTTGATTGAACAACTTCCAAGGACCCAAAAGGGTACGAAATAAAAACGCGTATTGCTTGGACGCGTGACGCGTGTGGCGTCATCTCTTATTAAAAACATAAAATAATAAGACTCCCATAAAAAATTGCATTACGTGCTAATATTATTTCAACCTTCAACAACCCTAAATCATGTCGTATGTTGGCAAAAGTATAAATATAAACTGTCCAAAAACTTATAAACTAAAAGGAAATTTAGTTGAAACATGATAAACGCACGCCAGTCACCGAAACAAACTGTTATGATGAACAACGCAAAAACGCTCGCAATTCCACACAACGGAAACGAGTTTCGGGCTCATGCAAGAATTATTCGGGCCCGTCCACTTTACACCATAAATTTAGAGGCCAGAGCCAACCCTTTTGGTTTGTATTGTTTTGCACCTAGCTATTCGCCATATTGGAATAAAATATTAACCGCTGCGAAATACTTTTTTAAAACTCCATTGTTTTGGTTACAGTTTGCGAAAACAGACGGCGAATATTTTAGGCTTTAGATATTTTTAGTTTTTCGGTTTGCACGTTATCTATATTTGGAAAGCTTTCATAAAATGTTATTGTCTATGTTTTGTTTGACGTGTGAAATATAAAATGTTCTTTATGATTAGAATATTTATTTTCATTCGAGTTGCTGCGTGATTTCATCTGCGGTATTTTAGAAATTCTGCTACATATTTAGGGATAAAAATATCATGTCTTAACTTTGGCTGTAATTTGCATTAACTTCTAACCGGCGGGCAAGGCAGGGTAATAGTTGCTATGTAATCGGGGAATCAGTGAAATTACAGCCGTTATGTAATAACGACTTCGGATTCGAACGAATCGGAGAGTGTAATAAATCTTAAGCCTATCCCTTAAAAAACTGGTTCGCCATTTCTTTTCCCAGTGGTCATTTTGCTTTGTTTCCGAAATGGTGGTAGTTCATAGAGTAGCTTATTTATTTAATACAGATTAATAATCGGGGAATCAGTTGAATTCATTGTAAGTAACGTGTGAATGCCCGCGAGGCCCTACAGAATAAAGTATTTTTGATTTCTTTTGATTTGTTGAAATAAGTAAATAAGAACTATTATTATGTTTTGTAGTTTCCGCATGAAACAATACAATTAGCTTTATAAAACAGAACTCAGTCTACTGAAAACGAAACATAACTAACAAGAATGGCTGGAGCTGGCTTCCGACGGCTTCCGAAGAATGCGAAATAGTTCCATTGGTTTAGTCTAGAACACATTACAAATTCAATCAGCGGGTCTGTTCCAGCCAGAGTTCAACCATTATCTAGCATTGTTCTGAGGCAGATGTTTTAAGCGACTGTAAAATATCTACTTTTTATTTCTGAGAGTAGAACAAGGTGTTGATATAGTCAGTTGCAATATCTGAATAGAAAATCGTAAGAGTAATAATTCGCCGTAAACACATTCCTGTAATTTTTTTCTTAGGAAGATTTAAGAGATTTTTGAAAACCCTCTATCAGTGCGCAGAATGGACCGCTGAATAAGTCACTGGTCACTTTTATGAAAGTGTTTGAATCTGGATCTATGTTGTGTTTTTATGGAAAAATACAACAAAGGTCCTGCGGCGTTTCTTTGAAACGGCAGTGACCAATTCATACTGACAGGCGGCGTGATTTCATAACATAAAATGTATGGTGTTCCATAAAGGCGGATAGGGTTTTCGTCAAAAGTATGAAATTGAATGTAAGTTTATTTTAATGTTTTTTTTCCCACATATTCGTGTTCAGTATCAGCAGTAGATTCGCCTCTCAAAATATTTCAACTGTACAAAACAACACATTGTTTAATTAGAATTCCCCTTTCAATATACACGTACATTGTCGATGTCTTATGCCAGAGTTACAATAGTTGAGGTGTGTTTTATACATTTAGTATGGTTTGAATTACATGTTGTAACTGTTGCTTGTTTATTATAGAATTCGTTTTTTGTCACTATTATTCTTGAAGAAATAAATGAAGGTTGAAAGAGACAAAACATTATTTTATTATGATATCTCTGCTATCATTTTTATCAACTTCACTGTGGCTTTCTTTAGAGTAAAGTCTGTTCTTCTTTTCGAGACAATGATACTCACAAATTAGTAAAGTAACATTATTGATATTAACATGATATGATATTACAATACGCTTTTGACTCGTGCTTTGCGCCAAACAAAACGTTACAGCAGCGATTTGCTAATTATACGAACTAGATAAAGATTGCTGGAATTTAGAGTTTCTTTCAGAGAGCACAATTTGCTCGAGTCCTGTAGATGTTATAAACTAAGGAACTGTTAAGAGGCTTGATTCAAGGGAGCCTGTTCCAATTCATTGAACCGAATTTTCCGTAATGGATCCTTGATGTATTCGATAGAAACACAAATCAAATTGTGAAATAGAACTGAACATTTTTTTTTGCTGAACAAAATACGTTTTTCGTGATCCGATGCCGAAGGGTGCTGCCAACGGAACCCTTTCAAGCTTCCGGTGTCCGTCCGTCTGTGACTCGGTTAAAATTTAGATAAAGTGTGTTTGTCATAATTTCAAACATTTTTTTTTGGCTTTAATAACATGAAAACCATAGAAAGCAGAAGAAGCGGAATGATTAGCTACATTATACAACACGATGAGTTTTTGAATAATATCATAGAGGGGAAGATAGAAGGAAGGAGGTGTAGGACCAAGGATAAGCTAATTCAGCCAGCTAAAGATAGGACACGTATCGTATAAAGACCTTAAAGAATGTGCCTTGGAGTGAGAATAGAGGGGAAGCATACATCGGTAGCCACACCGACAAGAGCTCTGCTCCTAAATCTTTATAAGAACAAGTATTAAAAACCTGTTAACTCATTATCCTACAAGATTATCTTTTAGTTTAAGACGACCACCGTGGCGTAATAGTTACCATGCCGGACCGCAACCCAGGAGTTCCCGGTTTCGGTCGTCGGGTCATGATGAAAAAAGAACGTTTTCTGTTTGGCCTGGGTCTTGGATGTTTATCTATAATATTAATGTATTTGTTATAAAACATAGTATCGTTGAGTTAGTATCCCATAACACAAGTTTCGAACTTACTTTGGGGCTAGCTCAATCTGTGTGATTTGTCCCTATATATTTATTTATGTTATTTTTCTTAATTTCGAGACGGAACCTTTTGTACTCAATTCGAATTGGCACTTGACCGGACTGTTTTCACTAAAGAAAATGGCTACTTTTTTCACAAATACATTACCTTTTAGGTAAGCAAAAAGGCAGACGGCTGATGTTGATGTGGGTACTCTCTCGGCTTCAGATTAAATAATACCAACCTCTTATGTAACTCTTTAATAGAGCTGGGTCGCAATATCTTCAATGTCAGAATTTTTTAAGAACAAAATAATGATATATGTGGCCACTTTTGTGATATACAAAAATCTGTAAATAATTTTATGATAAAAACGCCATCTGTTGAGTTTCTTCAACAGGCCAATTAAGTCAAAAGTACTAGTAGGATTAAAAAAATAACTGACGTGCAACATTTCCTGTTTTACTTGCAAAATATATATGTATATTTTTTAATGAAAAAATAAAGGCTCTTCCGTCTACTTGTGAACTTGGGTGCCACGTGGGAGAACTGGGTCTGTTTTTTTTCTCATTTATCTCTACTTTGATTGAATGTTATTGAAATTATAATAAAATTGTACCTAGCTGTTATTTAAAAAAAAAATTATTACCTATGAGTACACATTAGGTTTGTATATCAATGGAAACAGGGAAGTGACTACGTGATAATTTACTTGGTCCCTCAATGGTGCCAGCCAGTGAGAAACCTTATACAAAATGCACGGAATTGTGGAATAACACTACGCAGTGATTTGCTGGAATGTAATTCGATTTATTCGTATTCATTTGATACGCTCTGTTGAATTTCTACTTGATGAGTTTTGGATTTAGTATCGATTTTGTTTATGGAATTATATTGAATAGGTACTATCCGTTTAAAATAAAAATGAGAAGAAGATGACTAATATCAAATACTATAGACGAGTAATACGCACAGCTCTTGACGTTTCTCATACAATGACTTGGCAACCTCCGTTCACCTCATGCCGCTAGGGGCGCTATAACATTTTGCATACAAAACGCACAGTTCACCTCATGCCGCTAAAAATTCAAAATTCAAAATTCAAAACTTTTATTCAGAGAATAGGTTTTCACAAACACGTTCTCTTGTCAGAGTATACAGTAATAAATGATTTGTATAAATTAATCTACTCTATAAACTACTACCATTTCGGAAACAAAAGCAAAATGACCACTGGTAAAAAGAAATGGCGACAGAAAACCAGTTACGGCCTTTTTTGTCATTTAAAAATATATCGTAATTTTCTTTTTTCTTTTCTTTTTCAACATAGAATTTAAAACTAGGTACATACATACAACATTACGTACGCGGAATGTCAATAAATAGTGCCATTAATTTGTCTCAACATAAAATTAAATCTAAAATATAAAATGCTAAATCGGTGTTAAAGATAGGAGCAGACCGCCGGCGCAAGGCAGCAACCGTTCTCGTGTATTTTCGAGTTGAACTAGGGGCGCTATAACATTTTGCATACAAAAGTTTTGAAATCGTTCACCTCATGCCGCCCTCATGCCGTAGGGGCGCTAGTGTCGCGTCTTGCCCGAATTCTTCCGAAGCTGTGCGTATTACTCGTCTATATTTATTTATTTATTTAACTTTATTGACCACAATACAAAAGTACTGATACAATAGGCGGACTTAATGCTAAATTGCATTCTCTACCAGTCAACCATAGGGAAGTGCAGAAATTCACGAATGCGGTTTTATGATAAATATACATACATACATTACAAACTATTGTATAGACGTACATAAATACATATAATAATAATCATTATATATATATATGTCGCATACGGTCATGAGTATGGACATGAACACTAAGAAAAACGAGGGTGCGCCATCTAGCGGCGTGTTGAGAAAACGTTGCTTTTGGCGCGCTCCGGCAGAGTCGTGATACGGAAGGCGGGCTCGACTGAACACTTCGTTATCGGGCGCCACCGAGAGTTGTACTCGTAGTCACGGAACTGTCGCGTTTTACCTAGTGTCTATTTTTATTTAGTTGAATTAAGATACTGTACCTAATTAAATTGTGTTGTAACAAAGATTTGAAAAAAGAGACCTAGACTGAGGTTTTTCTTGCGGCATTTCTTTTCCATCAGTGGTCATTCCGAAGTGCTAGTAAATTTAATAAACATTCTTTAAGTAGAACTAAAACTGTTGTTTCTCTCATATCACGACTACCCTCGTTACGCCCTTGTGATGTTGAATTGCACATCGAATTACCGTTAGGCCATCCGACATCAGAAGTGAGATGCAAGTCGTGGTATTGAGAGTTTAACAGATCAGTCTGGTCTCACTAATGTAAGGCGTGACAAATTAACGTGACAAATCAAGAAAGTACGTGTTCGATGTACGACGGACAGTCTACTATCGTCGACTACGAGTGGTGGAGTTTGCGGACTACGAGTAGCGGATTCTACCGACAAAGAGTATCGTATGGTGGGTACTTAACCTCAAAATGTATGGAGATTCTAATATGGTGTAATTTCAGGTGTATGACCGTGCGATACTCGACGATGTGTGACGGGTAGCGGAGGCTGAGCCGCGACGCGCACCAAGCGGTGGCGGTACAACAGCAGCGTAGCAGCGACGCGCCCCGAGTCGCAGTGCAACAAAGGCAGCGACGCGCACCGAGTCACAGGCAGCGACGCGCCCCGAGTGACACTGGTGTGTGCCCGTGGTAGACTGGTGGAGTGTACCCTCCGATATTATAAAAAAAAAAAAAAAGGTCAGTGTTGATTACGTATGATGCTAAGTTTAAGCTTAAAGTGTTAAGTTAAGCTGAAACTGTGTAAGTTGAGGCTAAAACTGTGTATGAAGTTAAGCTCATTAGTCATTTAGCACTATTCATTGAAATTAATGATTTAGAGGTCAAGGTCATTAAAGGTCAATGCGAGTTCAAGGTCATTAAAAGGTTAATGCTCAAAATGATTTAGAGGTCAAGGTCATTTAAAGGTTAATGCACACAGAATAAAGTATTTTTGACTTCAACTTTGACTTTGAGATTTTTGACTTTGGAGGTCAAAATCCAATATATCACGTGGAGAGTGGGGTTCTTAAAAGGGGTTCAAAATTTTCATCCTTTTATCGCTAGGACGCACCGTTTTCGAGATAAACGTTTTTTTTAAATTATTTTCACTTAGTAACTTCAATGAACTCAAACAATGTTTTATTTTCGATTTCCGGACAATGGAGCGAGACGGGGATCAGCGGGTCAGCGGTGCGCAGACTCTGAAGTGGACCAGGTTTGCTCGTGATGGTGGTGAGCTGGCGAGGCAGACGGGACCACCGGCGCAGTCGAGGTGCCCGGGATTTCTTGAGGAGAGTATTGTTTGATAATTTTAAAGTGGAGACTACTGAGCAATGACGATGAATTTTAAGTTTTGAATTTTGAAAAGTTTTGTTTTCATGTAAAGTGAGAGACACTTAAAATTAAATTTTGAGAGATAGTGGCTCAATGGTTTCGATGGTGGAGTATAATTTAAAGTATACTTAGTTCGAATTGTGCTCAGAAAGTAATGTACCAGTTTAAGTTAACGTACCAATTTATAATGTTGAGTAGAGTAAGTGATCTATGTAGTGATAGGGTCTGTGAGATACCACACGGAGTTGTTGGTCAATGTTGAGTTGGCAATGGTGATTTTGCCGGTCGGCTGGTGTTGCCGTGGAGATAGAGAACTTACTCAACTAGTTATTTTTCAAGTAATTAAACACCGTCTGTTGTAACTGTGATGGTACATGATTCTCTCTGGTAGACCTTGGTTAACTCTCACAGCACTTCATACTAAAATTTCAGTTTTATTGTTAGTTACAATTTTGAAGTTATAATTTGAAATTATAATGTGGCTAGGTAGAGTCATATTTGAGACAGAGCTATTTGAGACAGAGCTATTCGAGATGGAGCCATTTGGGATAGAGCTATTTGAGATAGAGCTATTTGAGATGGAGCTATTTGAGATAGAGCCATTTGAGTAGAGCCATTCAAAGTAGAGCCATTCAGGATAGAGCCATAGAGCCATTCGAGGTAGAGCTGTACGAAGTAGAGCTATACAAGGTAGAGCTGTACGAGATAGAGTCAGTTGAAATAGAGTTATTGATAAAACGAAGGCGAAACTTTAAGGTTTCTATTCTCGAAATGGAGACAAATGAAAGTGAGTAATGAGAAAAGTTTAGTTGATTTAATTACGAGTTACTGTATTGAAATGTAATGTAATGACTGGACGTTTTGTGTCCGATGTGTCCGATGGACTGGAGGTTGTATGTTCGATGGACTGAACATAGTGTGTGACTCGATGCCTATGGATAGGATTGAGTTTGTGTGTTGGAACAACACTGTTGGTATGAGGAGTGATGCAATGCAGTGTTGACTGTATTGTACAATGTTAAATTAAGTTTATTTGAGTAAAGTTTTCTCATTACTACAAACGATCCCTTTGTTGTTAAGGCCAAGAGAAAGTACCAATTTCATTGTCGTGACGTGAGTAATGACGAATTTTGTAAAATTATTCGAAATGTTTGTTGTGTACCCAGTAAGTACTCAACAGCAAGGGACCGCGTGAAGGTCACAGGGATGATCTGGTGGTTGGTCACAGGGATGATCAGCTGTAACCACAGGGATGGTTATGGCACCTTGCTTTTGACGAACGTTTATTATGTTAATTCGGTTGTTATTGATTTTATTTTCATTATTGGTACTAAGCTCTTCATGGTTAGGTACTTGATTTGTTAAGCTAAGTGTGTTACTTAGAAGTAAATTGGACTTTATATTGAAACTTTTGATTTGAGTTAGAGAGAAAGTCCTTAGCATAGAAGTAAATTGGACTAGATATTGAAACTTTGGATTTGATATTGAAACTTTGGATTTGAGTTAGAGAGCAAGTCCTATATGTGTAGTCAGGAGTGACCGAACGTTGTGATACTGTGTGAGTATTGATTGTTTCAGTTACACGCGAGGACACGTGTCTCGCAGGATGGCCGTGTCGCATACGGTCATGAGTATGGACATGAACACTAAGAAAAACGAGGGTGCGCCATCTAGCGGCGTGTTGAGAAAACGTTGCTTTTGGCGCGCTCCGGCAGAGTCGTGATACGGAAGGCGGGCTCGACTGAACACTTCGTTATCGGGCGCCACCGAGAGTTGTACTCGTAGTCACGGAACTGTCGCGTTTTACCTAGTGTCTATTTTTATTTAGTTGAATTAAGATACTGTACCTAATTAAATTGTGTTGTAACAAAGATTTGAAAAAAGAGACCTAGACTGAGGTTTTTCTTGCGGCATTTCTTTTCCATCAGTGGTCATTCCGAAGTGCTAGTAAATTTAATAAACATTCTTTAAGTAGAACTAAAACTGTTGTTTCTCTCATATCACGACTGCCCTCGTTACGCCCTTGTGATGTTGAATTGCACATCGATTAACCGCTAGGCTATCCGACATATATATATATATGTCGGATGGCCTAACGGTAATTCGAAGGGCGTAACGAGGGCAGTCGTGATATGAGAGAAACAACAGTTTTAGTTCTACTTAAAGAATGTTTATTTAATTTACTAGCACTTCGGAATGACCACTGATGGAAAAGAAATGCCGCAAGAAAAACCTCAGTCTAGGTCTCTTTTTCAATCGCTGTTACAACACACATTTTATTAGGTACAGTTTCTCAATATAAAATAGACACTAGGTAAAACGCGACAGTTCCGTGACTACGAGTACAACTCTCGGTGGCGCCCGATAACGAAGTGTTCAGTCGAGCCCGCCTTCCGTATCACGACTCTGCCGGAGCGCGCCAAAAGCAACGTTTTCTCAACACGCCGCTAGATGGCGCACCCTCGTTTTGCTTAGTGTTCATGTCCATACTCATGACCGTATGCGACACGGCCATCCTGCGAGACACGCGTCCTCGCGTGTAACTGAAACAATCAATACTCACACAGCATCACAACGTTCGGTCACTCCTGACCACACATATAGGACTTGCTCTCTAACTCAAATCCAAAGTTTCAATATCAAATCCAAAGTTTCAATATCTAGTCCAATTTACTTCTATGCTAAGGACTTTCTCTCTAACTCAAATCAAAAGTTTCAATATAAAGTCCAATTTACTTCTAAGTAACACACTTAGCTTAACAAATCAAGTACCTAACCATGAAGAGCTTAGTACCAATAATGAAAATAAAATCAATAAAAACCGAATATAACAGAGTTCGTCAAAAGCAAGGTGCCATAACCATCCCCGTGGTTACAGCTGATCATCCCTGTGACCAACCACCAGATCATCCCTGTGACCTTCACGCGGTCCCTTGCTGTTGAGTACTTACTGGGTACACAACAAACATTTCAAACAATTTTACAAAATTCGTCATTACTCACGTCACGACAATGAAATTGGTACTTAGTCTTTATGTATTTTGCCAATACTCTACATGTCTACTCAGTTCTCTTGGCCTTATCACCAAAGAGTTCACTTAGAGTTATGAGAAAACTTTACTCAAAGAAACTTAATTTAACATTCTACAATACAGTCAACACTGCATTGCATCACTCCTTGTACCAACAGTGTTTTTCCAACACACAAACTCAATCCTATCCATAGGCATCGAGCCACAAAATATGTTCAGTCCATCGAACACAAAACCTCCAGTCCATCGGACACATCGGACACAAAACGTCCAGTCATTACATTACATTTCAATACAGTAACTCGTAATTAAATCAACTAAACTTTTCTCATTACTCACTTTCATTTGTCTCCATTTCGAGAATAGAAACCTTAAAGTTTCGCCTTCGTTTTATCAATAACTCTATTTCAACTGACTCTATCTCGTACAGCTCTACCTTGTATACCTCTACTTCGTACAGCTCTACCTCGAATGGCTCTATGGCTCTATCCTGAATGGCTCTACTTTGAATGGCTCTACTCAAATGGCTCTAACTCAAATGGCTCTGTCTCAAATTGCTCTATCTCAAATATGGCTCTACCTAGCCACATTATAATTTCAAATTATAACTTCAAAATTGTAACTAACTATAAAACTGAAATTTTAGTATGAAGTGTTATGAGAGTTAACTAAGGTCTACCAGAGAGAATCATGTACCATCACAGTTACAACAGACGGTGTTTAATTACTTGAAAAATAACTAGTTGAGTAAGTTCTCTATCTCCACGGCAACACCAGCCGACCGGCAAAATCACCATTGCCAACTCAACATTGACCAACAACTCTGTGTGGTATCTCACAGACCCTCTGGTCTCTCGCTACATAGATTACTTACTCTACTCAACATTATAAATTGGTACGTTAACTTAAACTGGCACATTACTTTCTGAGCACAATTTGAACTAAACTTTAAATTATAATCTACAATCGAAACCATTGAGCAACTATCTCTCAACATTTAACTTAAAGTGTCTCTCACTTTATAAAATTCATAACTTAAAATTCAACATTATTGCTCAGTAGTCTTCCTTCAATATCATCAAACA
Organism: Endotricha flammealis; assembly: GCA_905163395.2. Classification (NCBI taxonomy): domain Eukaryota; kingdom Metazoa; phylum Arthropoda; class Insecta; order Lepidoptera; family Pyralidae; genus Endotricha; species Endotricha flammealis. Next base: position 955,640 of record LR990858.1, on the reverse strand, counting down.
ATACTCTCCTGAAGACATCCCGGACACCTCGACTGCGCCGGTGGTCCCGCGAAGAGCAGTAACCTCGACAGCAAGCGCGATCGCTGCGGTCCACACTATGCCGCGCAGGTGGTCACATCCGCCTCGCCAGCTCGCCACCATCACGAGCAGACCTGGTCCACTTCAGAGTCCGCACACCGCTGACCCGCTGATTCTCGTCTCGTTCCATTGTCCGGAAATCGAAAATAAAACAACTGTTAGAGTTCATTGAAGTTACTAAGTAAAAATAATTTAAACAAAACGTTTATCTCGAAAACGGTGCGTCCTAGCGATAAAAGGATGAAAATTTTGAACCCCTTTTAAGAACCCCACTCTCCACGTGATACATTTGATTTTGACCTCCAAAGTCAAAAATCTCAAAGTCAAAGCTAAAGTGAAAAATACTTTATTCTGTGTGTGCATTAACCTTTAAATGACCTTGACCTCTAAATCATTGTGTGCTAACCTTATAATGACCTTGACCTCGCATTGACCTTTATTGACCTTGACCTCATTTCATCTTTCAAATCATTAATTTGAATGAATAGTGCTAAATGACCAATGAGCTTAACTTCATACACAGTTTCAGCTCAAACTTACACAGTTTCAGCTCAAACTTACACAGTTTCAACTTAAGCTTACACAGTTTCAGCCTAACTTAGCACTTTAAGCTTAAACTTAGCATCATACGTAATCAACACTGACCTTTTTTTTTTATAATATCGGAGGGTACACTCCACCAGTCCACCACGCGTACACACCCGTGTCCCTCGGGGCGCGTCGCTGCCTTGGTTGCACTGCGACTCGGGGCGCGTCGCTGCCTCGGTTGAACTCACTGTGACTCGGGGCGCGTAGCCACTACGCTGCTGTTGCACCGCCACCGCTTGGTGCGCGTTGCGGCTCAGCCTCCGCTACCCGTCACACATCGTCGAGTATCGGACGGTCATACACCTAAAATGACACTATTTTAGAATTTTGATAACGTTTTGAGGTTAAGTACCCACCATACGATACTCTTTGCGCTACTAAATGCCGGTAGTCCGCAAAACTCCGCTACTCGTAGTCAACAACAACAGACTGTCCGTCGTACATAGAACACGCATTTTCTTAATTTGTCACGTTAGTTTGTCACGTTTTACATTAGTGAGACCAGACTGATCCGTTAAACTCTCAATACCACGACTTGCATCTCACTTCTGATGTCGGATAGCCTAGCGGTTAATCGATGTGCAATTCAACATCACAAGGGCGTAACGAGGGCAGTCGTGATATGAGAGAAACAACAGTTTTAGTTCTACTTAAAGAATGTTTATTTAATTTACTAGCACTTCGGAATGACCACTGATGGAAAAGAAATGCCGCAAGAAAAACCTCAGTCTAGGTCTCTTTTTCAATCGCTGTTACAACACACATTTTATTAGGTACAGTTTCTCAATATAAAATAGACACTAGGTAAAACGCGACAGTTCCGTGACTACGAGTACTACTCTCGGTGGCGCCCGATAACGAAGTGTTCAGTCGAGCCCGCCTTCCGTATCACGACTCTGCCGGAGCGCGCCAAAAGCAACGTTTCCTCAACACGCCGCTAGATGGCGCACCCTCGTTTTGCTTAGTGTTCATGTCCATACTCATGACCGTATGCGACATATATATATATATAGGTAAAACGTAACGTATATATATATATATATGTCGCATACGGTCATGAGTATGGACATGAACACTAAGCAAAACGAGGGTGCGCCATCTAGCGGCGTGTTGAGAAAACGTTGCTTTTGGCGCGCTCCGGCAGAGTCGTGATACGGAAGGCGGGCTCGACTGAACACTTCGTTATCGGGCGCCACCGAGAGTTGTACTCGTAGTCACGGAACTGTCGCGTTTTACCTAGTGTCTATTTTATATTGAGAAACTGTACCTAATAAAATGTGTGTTGTAACAGCGATTGAAAAAGAGACCTAGACTGAGGTTTTTCTTGCGGCATTTCTTTTCCATCAGTGGTCATTCCGAAGTGCTAGTAAATTAAATAAACATTCTTTAAGTAAAACTAAAACTGTTGTTTCTCTCATATCACGACTACCCTCGTTACGCCCTTGTGATGTTGAATTGCACATCGAATTACCGCTAGGCTATCCGACATCAGAAGTGAGATGTAAGTCGTGGTATTGAGAGTTTAACAGATCAGTCTGGTCTCACTAATGTAAAACGTGACAAACTAACGTGACAAATTAAGAAAATGCGTGTTCGATGCACGACGGACAGTCTGCTGTTGTTGACTACGAGTAGCGGAGTTTGCGGACTACGAGTAGCGGATTCTACCGACAAAGAGTATCGTATGGTGGGTACTTAACCTCCAAACGTATCAAAATTCTAAAATAGTGTCATTTCAGGTTTATGACCGTGCGATACTCGACGATGTGTGACGGGTAGCTGAGGCTGAGACGCGACGCGCACCAGGCGGTGGCGGTACTGGCGGTGCAGCGGCGGCGGCGTGGTGGCGGCGTGCCCCGAGTCGCAGTGCAATTGAGGCAGAGACGTGCCACGACACGAGTAAACACGGGTGTGTGTGCCCGTGGCGGACTGGTAAAGTATACCCTCCGATATTATAAAAAAAAAAAGGTCAGTGTTGATTACGTATGATGCTAAGTTTAAGCTTAAAGTGCTAAGTTAAGCTGAAACTGTGTAAGTTTAAGCTGAAACTGTGTAAGCTAAAGTTGAAACTGTGTAAGTTTGAGCTGAAACTGTGTATGAAGTTAAGCTCATTGGTCATTTAGCACTATTCATTAAAATGAATTATTTAGAGGTCAAGGTCATTAAAGGTCAATGTGAGGTCAAGGTCATTAAAAGGTTAATGCACACAATGATTTAGAGGTCAAGGTCATTTAAAGGTTAATGCACATACAGAATAAAGTATTTTTGACTTTAACTTTGACTTTGAGATTTTTGACTTTGGAGGTCAAAATCAAATGTATCACGTGGAGAGTGGGGTTCTTAAAAGGGGTTCAAAATTTTCATCCTTTTATCGCTAGGACGCACCGTTTTCGAGATAAACGTTTTGTTTAAATTATTTTTACTTAGTAACTTCAATGAACTCTAACAGTTGTTTTATTTTCGATTTCCGGACAATGGAACGAGACGAGAATCAGCGGGTCAGCGGTGTGCGGACTCTGAAGGGGACCAGGTCTGCTCGTGATTGTGGCGAGCTGGCGAGGCGGATATGACCACCTGCGCGGCATAGTGTGGACCGCAGCGATCGCGCTTGCTGTCGAGGTTACTGCTCTTCGCAGGACCACCGGCGCAGTCGAGGTGTCTGTCCAGGATATCTTCAGGAGAGTATTGTTTGATGATACTGGAGTGACTACTGAGCAATAATGTTGTTTAGAATTTTAAAAGTTCTGTTTTCATGTAAATTGAGAGACATTTTAAATGAAATGTTGAGAAATAATTGCTCAATGGTTTCGATGGTGGAGTATAATTTAAAGTATACTTAGTTCGAATTGTGCTCAGAAAGTAATGTGCCAGTTTAAGTTAACGTACCATTTTATAATGTTGAGTAGAGTAAGTAATCTATGTAGCGAGAGACCAGTGGGTCTGTGAGAGACCAGTGGGTCTGTGAGATACCACACAGAGTTGTTGGTCAATGTTGAGTTGGCAATGGTGATTTTGCCGGTCGGCTGGTGTTGCCGTGGAGATAGAGAACTTACTCAACTAGTTATTTTTCAAGTAATTAAACACCGTCTGTTGTAACTGTGATGGTACATGATTCTCTCTGGTAGACATTAGTTAACTCTCACAGCACATTATTTTGAAGTTATAATTTGAAATTATAATGTGGCTAGGTAGTCATATTTGAGATAGAGCTATTTGAGATAGAGCCATTTGAGATAGAGCCATTTGAGACAGAGCTATTTGAGTTAGAGCCATTTGAGTAGAGCCATTCAAGGTAGAGCTGTACGAAGTAGAGCTATTGTATAGGTGGCTAGGTAGAGTCATATTTGAGATAGAGCTATTTGAGATAGAGCCATTTGAGATAGAGCCATTTGAGACAGAGCTATTTGAGTTAGAGCCATTTGAGTAGAGCCATTCAAGGTAGAGCTGTACGAGATAGAGTCAGTTGAAATAGAGTTATTGATAAAACGAAGGCGAAACTTTAAGGTTTCTATTCTCGAAATGGAGACAAATGAAAGTGAGTAATGAGAAAAGTTTAGTTAATTTAATTACGAGTTACTGTATTGAAATGTAATGTAATGACTGGACGTTTTGTGTCCGATGTGTCCGATGGACTGGAGGTTGTATGTTCGATGGACTGAACATAGTGTGTGACTCGATGCCTATGGATAGGATTGAGTTTGTGTGTTGGAACAACACTGTTGGTATGAGGAGTGATGCAATGCAGTGTTGACTGTATTGTACAATGTTAAATTAAGTTTCTTTAAGTAAAGTTTTCTCATTACTACAAACGATCCCTTTGGTGATAAGGCCAAGAGAACTGAGTAGACATGTAGAGTATTGGCAAAATACATAAAGACTAAGTACCAATTTCATTGTCGTGACGTGAGTAATGACGAATTTTGTAAAATTGATCGAAATGTTTGTTGTGTAAGTAAGTACTCAACAGCAAGGGACCGCGTGTTTTCAGTGAGAATCACAGGGATGATTGCCAAACAAGGTCACAGGGATGATCTGGTGGTTGGTCACAGGGATGATCAGCTGTAACCACGGGGATGGTTATGGCACCTTGCTTTTGACGAACTGTTATATTCGGTTGTTATTGATTTTATTTTCATTATTGGTACTAAGCTCTTAATGGTTAGGTGCTTGTTGTTAAGCTAAGTGTGTTGGACTTTATATTGAATCTTTGGATTTGAGTTGGAGAGAAAGTTCTTAGAATAGAAGTAAACTAGACTTGATATTGAAACTTGGATTTGATATTGAAACTTTGGATTTGATATTGAAACTTTGGATTTGAGTTAGAGAGCAAGTCCTATATGTGTAGTCAGGAGTGACCGAACGTTGTGATGCTGTGTGAGTATTGATTGTTTCAGTTACACGCGAGGACGCATGTCTCGCAGGATGGCCGTGTCGCATACGGTCATGAGTATGGACATGAACACTAAGCAAAACGAGGGTGCGCCATCTAGCGGCGTGTTGAGGAAACGTTGCTTTGGCGCGCTCCGGCAGAGTCGTGATACGGAAGGCGGGCTCGACTGAACACTTCGTTATCGGGCGCCACCGAGAGTTGTACTCGTAGTCACGGAACTGTCGCGTTTTACCTAGTGTCTATTTTATATTGAGAAACTGTACCTAATAAAATGTGTGTTGTAACAGCGATTGAAAAAGAGACCTAGACTGAGGTTTTTCTTGCGGCATTTCTTTTCCATCAGTGGTCATTCCGAAGTGCTAGTAAATTAAATAAACATTCTTTACCGCTAGGCTATCCGACATATATGTCGGATAGCCTAGCGGTTATTCGATTTGCAATTCAACATCACAAGGGCGTAACGAGGGTAGTCGTGTTATGAGAGAAACAACAGTTTTAGTTTTACTTAAAGAATGTTTATTTAATTTACTAGCACTTCGGAATGACCACTGATGGAAAAGAAATGCCGCAAGAAAAACCTCAGTCTAGGTCTCTTTTTCAATCGCTGTTACAACACACATTTTATTAGGTACAGTTTCTCAATATAAAATAGACACTAGGTAAAACGCGACAGTTCCGTGACTACGAGTACAACTCTCGGTGGCGCCCGATAACGAAGTGTTCAGTCGAGCCCGCCTTCCGTATCACGACTCTGCCGGAGCGCGCCAAAAGCAACGTTTTCTCAACACGCCGCTAGATGGCGCACCCTCGTTTTTCTTAGTGTCCATGTCCATACTCATGACCGTATGCGACACGGCCATCCTGCGAGACACGTGTCCTCGCGTGTAACTGAAACAATCAATACTCACACAGTATCACAACGTTCGGTCACTCCTGACTACATATAGGACTTGCTCTCTAACTCAAATCCAAAGTTTCAATATCAAATCCAAAGTTTCAATATCTAGTCCAATTTACTTCTATGCTAAGGACTTTCTCTCTAACTCAAATCAAAAGTTTCAATATAAAGTCCAATTTACTTCTAAGTAACTTGGTAACACACTTAACTTAACAAATCAAGTACCTAACCATGAAGAGCTTAGTACCAATAATGAAAATAAAAATCAATAACAACCGAATTAACAGAGTTCGTCAAAAGCAAGGTGCCATAACCATCCTCGTGGTTACAGCTGATCATCCCTGTGACCAACCACCAGATCATCCCTGTGACCTTCACGCGGTCCCTTGCTGTTGAGTACTGGGTACACAACAAACATTTCGTCATTACTTACGTCACGACAAAGAAATAGGTACTTAGTCTTTATGTATTTTGCCAATACTCTACATGTCTACTCTTCTCTTGGCCTTAACAACAAAGGGATCGTTTGTAGTAATGAGAAAACTTTACTCAAATAAACTTAATTTAACATTGTACAATACAGTCAACACTGCATTGCATCACTCCTCATACCAACAGTGTTGTTCCAACACACAAACTCAATCCTATCCATAGGCATCGAGTCACACACTATGTTCAGTCCATCGAACATACAACCTCCAGTCCATCGGACACATCGGACACAAAACGTCCAGTCATTACATTACATTTCAATACAGTAACTCGTAATTAAATCAACTAAACTTTTCTCATTACTCACTTTCATTTGTCTCCATTTCGAGAATAGAAACCTTAAAGTTTCGCCTTCGTTTTATCAATAACTCTATTTCAACTGACTCTATCTCGTACAGCTCTACCTTGTATAGCTCTACTTCGTACAGCTCTACCTCGAATGGCTCTATGGCTCTATCCTGAATGGCTCTACTTTGAATGGCTCTACTCAAATGGCTCTATCTCAAATAGCTCTATCTCAAATGGCTCTATCTCAAATAGCTCTATCTCAAATATGACTCTACCTAGCCACATTATAATTTCAAATTATAACTTCAAAATAATGTGCTGTGAGAGTTAACTAATGTCTACCAGAGAGAATCATGCACCATCACAGTTACAACAGACGGTGTTCAATTACTTGAAAAATAACTAGTTGAGTAAGTTCTCTATCTCCACGGCAATATCAGCCGACCGGCAAAATCACCATTGCCAACTCAACATTGACCAACAACTCCGTGTGGTATCTCACAGACCCACTGGTCTCTCGCTACATAGATTACTTACTCTACTCAACATTATAAAATGGTACGTTAACTTAAACTGGTACATTACTTTCTGAGCACAATTCGAACTAAGTATACTTTAAATTATACTCCACCATCGAAACCATTGAGCAATTATTTCTCAACATTTAATTTAAAATGTCTCTCAATTTACATGAAAACAGAACTTTTAAAATTCTAAACAACATTATTGCTCAGTAGTCACTCCAGTATCATCAAACAATACTCTCCTGAAGATATCTTGGACAGACACCTCGATTGCGCCGGTGGTCCCGCCAAGAGCAGTAACCTCGACAGCAAGCGCGATCACTGCGGTCCGCACTATGCCGCGCAGGTGGTCACATCTGCCTCGCCACCATCACGAGCACCATCATCAGCTGGTCCACTTCAGAGTCCGCACACCGCTGACCCGCTGATTCTCGTCTCGTTCCATTGTCCGGAAATCGAAAATAAAACAACTGTTAGAGTTCATTGAAGTTACTAAGTAAAAATAATTTAAACAAAACGTTTATCTCGAAAACGGTGCGTCCTAGCGATAAAAGGATGAAAATTTTGAACCCCTTTTAAGAACCCCACTCTAAACGTGATACATTTGATTTTGACCTCCAAAGTCAAAAATCTCAAAGTCAAAGTTGAAGTCAAAAATACTTTATTCTGTTTGTGCATTAACCTTTAAATGACCTTGACCTCTAAATCATTGTGTGCATTAACCTTTTAATGACCTTGACCTCACATTGACCTTTAATGACCTTGACCTCTAAATAATTCATTTTAATGAATAGTGCTAAATGACCAATGAGCTTAACTTCATACACAGTTTCAGCTCAAACTAACACAGTTTCAACTTTAGCTTACACAGTTTCAGCTTAAACTTAGCACTTTAAGCTTAAACTTAGCATCATACGTAATCAACACTGACCTTTTTTTTTTATAATATCGGAGGGTACACTCCACCAGTCCACCACGGGCACACACCCGTGTCACTCGGGGCGCGTCGCCGCCTTGGTTGCACTGCGATTTGGGGCGCGTCGCTGCCTCGGTTGAACTGCGACTCGGGACGCGTCGCTGCCTCGGTTGAACTCACTGTGACTCGGGGCGCGTCGCCACTACGCTGCTGTTGCACCGCCACCGCTTGGTGCGCGTTGCGGCTCAGCCTCCGCTACCCGTCACACATCGTCGAGTATCGCACGGTCATACACCTGAAATGACACTATATTAGAATCTCCATACATTTTGAGGTTAAGTACCCACCATACGATACTCTTTGTCGGTAGAATCCGCTACTCGTAGTCCGCAAACTCCACTACTCGTAGTCGACGATAGTAGACTGTCCGTCGTGCATCGAACACGCAATTTCTTAATTTGTCACGTTAATTTGTCACGTTTTACATTAGTGAGACCAGACTGATCCGTTAAACTCTCAATACCACGACTTGCATCTCACTTCTGATGTCGGATAGCCTAGCGGTTATTCGATTTGCAATTCAACATCACAAGGGCGTAACGAGGGTAGTCGTGATATGAGAGAAACAACAGTTTTAGTTTTACTTAAAGAATGTTTATTTAATTTACTAGCACTTCGGAATGACCACTGATGGAAAAGAAATGCCGCAAGAAAAACCTCAGTCTAGGTCTCTTTTTCAATCGCTGTTACAACACACATTTTATTAGGTACAGTTTCTCAATATAAAATAGACACTAGGTAAAACGCGACAGTTCCGTGACTACGAGTACAACTCTCGGTGGCGCCCGATAACGAAGTGTTCAGTCGAGCCCGCCTTCCGTATCACGACTCTGCTGGAGCGCGCCAAAGCAACGTTTTCTCAACACGCCGCTAGATGGCGCACCCTCGTTTTTCTTAGTGTCCATGTCCATACTCATGACCGTATGCGACATATATATATATGTCGCATACGGTCATGAGTATGGGGTTTTTAAAAGGGGTTCAAAATTTTCATCCTTTTATCGCTAGGACGCACCGTTTTCGAGATAAACGTTTTGTTTAAATTATTTTTACTTAGTAACTTCAATGAACTCTAACAGTTGTTTTATTTTCGATTTCCGGACAATGGAACGAGACGAGAATCAGCGGGTCAGCGGTGTGCGGACTCTGAAGTGGACCAGGTCTGCTCGTGTTGGTGGCGAGCTGGCGAGGCAGATGTGACCACCTGCGCGGCATAGTGCGGACAGCAGTGATCGCGCTTGCTGTCGAGGTTACTGCTCTTCGCGGGACCACCGGCGCAGTCGAGGTGTCCGGGATATCTTCAGGAGAGTATTGTTTGATGATACTGGAGTGACTACTGAGCAATAATGTTGTTTAGAATTTTAAAAGTTCTGTTTTCATGTAAATTGAGAGACATTTTAAATGAAATGTTGAGAAATAATTGCTCAATGGTTTCGATGGTGGAGTATAATTTAAAGTATACTTAGTTCGAATTGTGCTCAGAAAGTAATGTACCAGTTTAAGTTAACGTACCATTTTATAATGTTGAGTAGAGTAAGTAATCTATGTAGCGAGAGACCAGTGGGTCTGTGAGATACCACACGGAGTTGTTGGTCAATGTTGAGTTGGCAATGGTGATTTTGCCGGTCGGCTGGTGTTGCCGTGGAGATAGAGAACTTACTCAACTAGTTATTTTTCAAGTAATTAAACACCGTCTGTTGTAACTGTGATGGTACATGATTCTCTCTGGTAGACCTTGGTTAACTCTCACAGCACTTCATACTAAAATTTCAGTTTTATTGTTAGTTACAATTTTGAAGTTATAATTTGAAATTATAATGTGGCTAGGTAGAGTCATATTTGAGATAGAGCCATTTGAGACAGAGCTATTTGAGATAGAGCCATTTGAGATAGAGCTATTTGAGATAGAGCCATTTGAGTAGAGCCATTCAAAGTAGCCATTCAGGATAGAGCCATAGAGTCATTCGAGGTAGAGCTGTACGAAGTAGAGGTATACAAGGTAGAGCTGTACGAGATAGAGTCAGTTGAAATAGAGTTATTTATAAAACGAAGGCGAAACTTTAAGGTTTCTATTCTCGAAATGGAGACAAATGAAAGTGAGTAATGAGAAAAGTTTAGTTGATTTAATTACGAGTTACTGTATTGAAATGTAATGTAATGACTGGACGTTTTGTGTCCGATGAGTCCGATGGACTGGAGGTTGTATGTTCGATGGACTCAACATAGTGTGTTACTCGATGGCTATGGATAGGCTTGAGTTTGTGTGTTGGAAAAACACTGTTGGTATGAGGAGTGATGCAATGCAGTGTTGACTGTATTGTACAATGTTAAATTAAGTTTCTTTGAGTAAAGTTTTCTCATTACTACAAACGATCCCTTTGGTGATAAGGCCAAGATAACTGAGTAGACATGTAGAGTATTCGCAAAATACATAAAGACTAAGTACCAATTTCATTGTCGTGACGTGAGTAATGACGAATTTTGTAAAATTGATCGAAATGTTTGTTGTGTAAGTAAGTACTCAACAGCAAGGGACCGCGTGTTTTCAGTGAGAATCACAGGGATGATTGCCAAACAAGGTCACAGGGATGATCTGGTGGTTGGTCACAGGGATGATCAGCTGTAACCACGGGGATGGTTATGGCACCTTGCTTTTGACGAACTCTGTTATATTCGGTTGTTATTGATTTTATTTTCATTATTGGTACTAAGCTCTTCATGGTTACGTGCTTGATTTGTTAAGCTAAGTGTGTTACTTAGAAGTAAATTGGACTTTATATTGAAACTTTTGATTTGAGTTCGAGAGAAAGTCCTTAGCATAGAAGTAAATTGGACTAGATATTGAAACTTTGGATTTGATATTGAAACATTGGATTTGAGTTAGAGAGCAAGTCCTATATGTGTGGTCAGGAGTGACCGAACGTTGTGATGCTGTGTGAGTATTGATTGTTTCAGTTACACGCGAGGACGCGTGTCTCGCAGGATGGCCGTGTCGCATACGGTCATGAGTATGGACATGAACACTAAGCAAAGCGAGGGTGCGCCATCTAGCGGCGTGTTGAGAAAACGTTGCTTTTGGCGCGCTCCGGCAGAGTCGTGATACGGAAGGCGGGCTCGACTGAATACTTCGTTATCGGGCGCCACCGAGAGTTGTACTCGTAGTCACGGAACTGTCGCGTTTTACCTAGTGTCTATTTTATATTGAGAAACTGTACCTAATAAAATGTGTGTTGTAACAGCGATTGAAAAAGAGACCTAGACTGAGGTTTTTCTTGCGGCATTTCTTTTCCATCAGTGGTCATTCCGAAGTGCTAGTAAATTAAATAAACATTCTTTAAGTAAAACTAAAACTGTTGTTTCTCTCATATCACGACTACCCTCGTTACGCCCTTGTGATGTTGAATTGCACATCGAATTACCGCTAGGCTATCCGACATATATATGTATTAATATATATAAATACTGATGATTTATAAATTAATTACAAAAGTGAAACAAATAAAATTACCTAATAGGTATAATGATGATTTACTTTCGCAAGTTATCTAGCAAATGCGCACGCACTCTCTTTTTAAAAGTAAAATTATTATGGGTATCTCTTATGGGTTCAGGCAGCGCATTCCAGAGTCGTGTAGCTTGGAGAGTGAAGGAGTTGGACATAAATCCTGAATGAAAAAGGGGAGTAAAAAGTTTAAGAGTGTTGCCTGAGCGAAGTTGACGTTCATGAGAATGACAGAGGTACTGAAATTTACATTTGAGGTATTCTGGAGAGTGAGGATTAAAAAGAATAGAGAAGAGTGTGCACAACAATCTCTGTTGCCTACGCTGGCGAATTGGTAGCCATCCAAGTTTCGTACGAAATGAAGAAACATGATCAAATTTCCGCAGGCAGAAGATAAACCGGATGGCATTGTTTATAAGCCGGTCAAGCTTATTGAGAAGATCTTCGTTAAGATCAGGATAACACACATCACAGTAATCAATGAGGGGAAGAATAAGAGACTGGACTAAAGTAATTTTGGTAGTAGTAGGGAGAATAGTATTTGCTAATATCAAAATAACTAACTTATATTTGTAATTCTAGTCATACTAATGTATTGTATGGAACCGATATTCATCTGTCACGAGAAATCACACATAAATATATAAATTCTACCTTTCAAGTGAGTTCCAAAGAGATAGATATTTAGAAATATTATGCTTTATTTGCAAAACACTAAAAATATAATATAAAACATTAATCTGAATCTAAATTTTTATTAAAATTTTGCTAACTAGTGCAACTACGTCTGCGTAGCGTTTGTATGGGAAAACAAAATTGTCGTTTTTAGTATTTTCTCACCTTCCCTAAACTTCCACAAATATATTGGATCAAAATTAGTCAAATTTGTGTAGCCATTCTCCAGTTTTAGAAAGACTAACGCACAGCAATTAATTTTTATATCTATGAAGATTAGACAAATAAAATGATAATTTTTATTATCTTTTCCAGCTTCATTGACCTAAGATTGACCTAGTAAAATTGAAGCTTGTTTATCAAAATATAAATTATCTTTAAAATCATTGTCCTTACTCAAAATGGGAATAGTTGACAAAACAGCTCCACGACGCGACGGCGGAGGTAGTATTTTAATTAAAGTTGGGAAATTGTGCGTTCCGGCACCAATCTGATCATTAACTTTATTCATTAGCAGAGTTCCAGAGATTCGGCTTTGTCACCGACATACCTTTGCTCTGCCTTATTATACAGACAGTCAATGGAAGAGGTAACCAACGACGTAAATATGATTGAAGTTTTCTAAAGATAGCGACTGCAACGAATTACTCCATTCATTTATCAATGGTATTCATATTTTACTGTGTACCTAATAACAAAGTTATCACTCTTTTATATCATACCTTTTTACTTTGTAATTAAAAAGTTTCAATATTCAAGAAAAGCAAAGAATTCAAGGATTAAAAAATATATAATTATTGTGTATACGGAACATTTTACTAAGCGATTCAACATTCAAATGATTAATTACTAGTACAACAAATGTTATAGGATGTAGACCAACCGTTTTATAAACTCTGTTTACCTCTACGACGATTACAGATGTGAGGCTATGTATATAAGTGAAATCTAATCCTTCAAAATTCTTCCTTTTTTAATTAGCTTCATTCTTTGGTTTCTTCTTAGCTCTGATGTCTTTATTATAAATTTTTTCTCCTTTAGGTCTAACATGATTGACTTTTCGCCAATTTTTCAAAGCATGCCAGCCGAGGTGAAGAAGTTCCAGCATACTTAATATACTGCATCCAAAGAACATGTTGAATACTCCGCCCAGTTGACCTAAAATTTTTTATCAGAACAATTTCAATAAAAACGGTGAAAATGAAAAATTTAAATGTTTATTCAGAGAGTAGACTTTCACAAGCACTTTCTCTAGATATTATTATATACATAATAATCAATAAGATTAAATAAAACAACAATTTCGGAAACAAAGAAAAATGAGCACTGGAAAAAGAAATGGCGACAAAACCAGTTAGTCTTTTTTGTCATTCATATTTTAATATTTTTGACAATATAAATATACATCCAGTCCTTTGAATATAAAAGAGTACCTACAAAATCAATGTTAATAATAGCAAGAATTAAAGTTATTAAAACCGTACCGAATAGATCCAAGTGAGAATAGTAAGTCCTTCTTGAGCTGGTCTTGACGTCTCTCTGCGCTATAAATACTCGCACCACACTTGATTTATTGATATCTAGATCGTCACTGTGAATTAATTAGTGTTTTTAAATTAAATTTAGTTACTCGCTCGCTCCACGTGACATTCAAAGGCTATAAAGTCTATCAAGCATTACACCCAGCAAATAAAGGAAGAGGTGGCAGTGCTATCATTGTTAAAGAAAAAATCCAACACCAGGAAGATATCAAACATGAAACACCAGAGGTTCAATGTATAGCAGTCCGCTTGAACACAAAACAGTATTCCTTAACTGTGGCAGCTATATATTGTCCACCTCGTTATACTATTCATAAAGACGAATATATCAATATATTACAAACACTTGGTGAAAGATTCATATTAGGAGGCGACTTCAATGCTAAGAACACGCATTGGGGTTCCAGATTAACGACATCAAAAGGAAGAGAACTTATGCATGCCATAACAGAAATGAAATGTGACGTGGCGTCAACAGGATCTCCTACATACTGGCCAACGGACCCAACAAGAGTCCCTGACCTTATAGACTTTTTTATTTATAGAAATTTATCGTCTAATTATTTAAGAACTGAACAGAGCTTTGACATGAACTCTGATCACTCAGCTATATACCTAGAGATAAGTGAGAAAGTATTAACTAAGGAAACTAATCCACGTTTAGTCAATAAATATACTGACTGGGAGAGTTTTAAATTAGATTTAGATAGCCACATTGACCTCAGGGTACCGTTAAAAACTCCGGAGCAGTTAAATACAGATTTGGAGAAATTTGTTACTCTAATACAACAAACAGGTTGGAAAAATACTCCTAACATTAGAAAGAGAACCTCAAAAAACATCTACCCAAGAGAAATCAAAGAATTAATAACAGTAAAAAGAAGGCAGAGAAATGTATGGCACCAAACTAGATCTCCAGAAGATAAAAGGAAGTTAAATAATCTAACCAAACAGCTGAAAAGACTAATTCAAAACTATATTGACGAGTCTACTAGTACTTATCTCCAAAGATTAAGCAATGATCGTAGCACAGATTACTCACTCTGGAAAGCTACCAAGTGTATGAAAAGACCAATCAATCATATACCGCCTATCAAAACTGAACAAGGGTTGTGGGCTGTTAGCAACGAACAAAAAGCTACATTATTCGCAAAACATTTAGAGAGCATATTCCAACCACACGAAAGCGAAAACAATAGCGAATTGGTTAACGATATCATTATAAATGAAAACAGCGATAAAACCAATGAGCAAACAAACATCAGACTGGTGACTCCAAGGGAAATCCGACGTGAAATTCGTCAACACATTAACCCAAAAAAATCACCAGGTTTTGATCTCATATCTGGCGAAATACTACATAACCTCCCGAGAAAGGCATTAGTAAAATTAACAAACATTATAAACGCAGCATTAAGGCTAAAATATGTACCTGACTTGTGGAAAGTCGCTGAAGTAATCATGATAGCGAAACCGGGAAAATCGCTGAATGAGGTTACGTCATACAGACCGATCTCCTTGTTGCCTATTATGTCAAAATTGTTTGAAAAACTGTTATTAAAAAGACTGAAACCCATAATAGAGGGGAAAAACCTGATCCCAGAGCATCAATTTGGTTTCAGAGAAAAACACTCGACAATAGATCAAGTGCACAGAATTACGAATGTAATCGAAAAAACTCTCGAAGATAAAAAAGTGTGCTCTACTGTCTTCCTAGATGTAGCACAAGCTTTTGACAAGGTATGGCACGAAGGACTCATTAAAAAACTTAAGAGAATGCTACCCACACAATACATAGATATAATAAAATCATATATATCGGATAGAGTATTTAGAGTAAGGCAAGAAAATGCATATTCAGAAATTAAGAAGATAAAAGCCGGGGTACCGCAGGGAAGTGTATTAGGTCCGGTCCTGTACCTATTGTACACGAGTGATATTCCGGAACTAGATGATAACACTCTGGCAACCTTTGCTGACGACACCGCTATAATGGCAGTTGGAAGCACTCATGAGGAAGCAGCAGAGAAAGTTCAAATAGCTGTTACTAGAGTTCACGACTGGACAAAAACATGGAGAATCAAACTCAATGAAGCTAAATCAGTTCACGTCAACTTTACAAATAAACACGATCAATATTACCCAGTGTACATTAATCAAAAGCGTATACCTTACGAAAATACAGCCAAGTATTTGGGTATGACGCTCGACGCGAAGCTTCGCTGGAAAGCTCACGTCAAAAAGAAAAGATGTGAACTTGATATACGGTTCAATAAGATGAATTGGTTACTAGGAAGACACTCCACCCTGTCGGTTCGAAACAAAATACTACTGTACAAACAAGTCCTAATGCCAGTATGGACTTATGGCATACAGCTGTGGGGCTGTACCAAAAAGAGCAACACTAAAATAATTCAGAGATTCCAAAATAAAGTACTGAGGGCTATTGTGAATGCGCCATGGTACATAAGAAACGACCATCTACACCGGGACCTTAACATACCAATGGTCAACAATGTCATCCAAAAAAATGCAGAAGCACATGAGAATAGATTGCTTCATCATGTGAACGTAGAGGCGATCCAGCTCCTCGACAATACGGACATAGTGAGACGACTTAAAAGAACTAAACCATTTGAATTAGTGTAGTGATTAATGACAATACTTATGTGTTAATATAGTGTAAACAAAGACACATGAACAAAGTGACTTCCCCTTAATAGAGACAGTAAGAAAAGTGCCGATGGACACATTCTTATATTACAATTTTATAAAACTAGGTCAATGTAAAATTACTCATTAGTCTATGTTTAGGCTAGATTGTAATTATATTAGCGTATTTAATAAAATAATATTAGTATGCTACAAACAAAAAAAAAAAAAAAAAAAAAAAAAGTTACTCGCTAACAAGCAAGGTGGAAATGGAGAGAAAAAGGATAATACCCCACAACCTTCCCTTGTCTCAACCGACCTGACAAACCGAAGAAAAGGGATATAAGACTTTGAGATTTCTCACTCATCGAATAAAACACATTGCTGCTTCATGCCGATCTGTCAAAGGGTGGTACTGCCCGGTCAATTTATCCCTTTCAGGAATGCTTTATCGCTCCGAAATCTTTTTCGCTAATTGTCCAACCTGTATACTGTGTTTCTTGTTCCTCATGACTGAAACATATCACACTACTTCTACCTGTTTCTTGTATTAGGGCTATGGTTGGTCTAACAAACATCCAGACATCCATCCACACTTACACACTTTCGCGTTTTCAATATCAGTAAGGAGGCGACACCGAATGGATCGCGCAGTGACACGGGCATGGGTGGTCTTTAAAATGGCTACTGTCAGCGATTACTTACTAAAATCTATCATAGGTCCAAGGTCGGGACATTAAAGGGAATGTGTTTACTTCCACAGAATCTGTGTCGACATCACACGTGTGAGTACACAGACATTTTTGTTCCGAAAACGTCTCTGGAAGAATGAACAGATCAATCTAAATAAAAAAGATAATCAAATCACATGTTTTAGATCATGACTCATATTTTTGTTTATATGTGGAAAAACTATCATGTCTAAATATTTAAACACAAAATGATGAATGAAATTTACAAAATAACTCGATTGGCTGCACTTATATCTATCTATATATTTAAAATGCTTTGTCCTGACTGACTGAGAATCAACGCACAGCCTAAACCGCTCATCGTAAAAATCTGAAACTTGGAGGGTGGATTGTTTGTATAACGTAGGCGTCCGATAAGAAAGGATTTTTCCAAATTCTAACTCTAAGTGGGTAAAAAAGGGGGGCAAAGTTACTATGGGACAACTTGATTCCTTGGTCCAATCTACTTCAAATTTGGCACAAAAATTGTTTAAGAGAATTGATGGAAGACGTGATTCTTATTTTATTGAAATTCTTGAAAAAAAAATGCATTTTGTGGGTAATTTTCTTTGAGTTGATATCAATACTCATACTCCTTAGTGCTTTAATGATTTACATTTACATTTCATTTTGACATATCTGTGAAGTGAAGTGTGTCATCTGTCATGTAATATTTTTGTAAATTGTGAATATTCAAACAAAATGATTTCAAAATGTCGTCGTACTATTTATTCTGTTCGTGATCTCGGAAAAACATCTAAAATTCTAACTACATCATAGCGGACTGAATCATATTCATCGATAATAAACAGTAAATAATTAAATTTTATAATATTTGACAGGGTTCAAGTTAAATTGGTTAATGGTTAAATGGCATATTTATATTGTCTCTTTCTCACTTATAGGAAATATCATTACGTCGACTCGCTCTATTATTTCGTAGTTTTGTTGTAGGGATGGTTGTAGGCTGAGGTCACATGAGTAAATAAAATCACGGAACAGAGACTTCACTTCATACAATGTCGCTGCGATGAGTACACGCACACAAGCATGAGGCGCGTGTGTGCGTGACCTCAGAGCGCTCGTCACGTACGAGCGGCAAACCAGTCTTAAGTAGTCTTAACCGGTTGCTTCGAGGACAAACATCAGGGCCTACCAACCCTACCAGAATAGGTATAAATTTTGAACGCGCCTTATAAGTTAAGCCTCTGTTCCGCGGTTTATTTTTACTCATGTGCTGAGGTTGTAGGTATTGAAATACCCATATACTTATACTTTTTTTTTTACGGAAGTGGTTGGAAAACAAGCTCAGGAATATGGATCATTTGATTTTAGGTGATTACCGTCGACTATGGAGCACATAGATTCTAGGGTCCCACAAAGGTGGCAAACAAGAATTTCGGATATTTCACTCTCCGAACGAAACGCATTGCTGCTTCACGTCAATATTCTGTAAGAGTTTCACCGGTCGGGCTAGCCTATTTCATAAACGCCCACTCCAAAGATTGTAATGAGAAGTATTTAAATAGAAAAATAATCATGTATACATATGAAAATGTTTTGTCTTGACCGTAGAGACCTGAAATTTGGGTGTGTGATGTAGGCAACCGATAAGAAAGAATTTGTGAAATTTCCACGGGAAAGCGGGATAAACGCAAACAAAGTTGCGCGGGTTTCTCTATATTTTGTCTCCTACCTCATTATTGATTGAATTTTATAATGTTACGTTTTTGAGCGCAGTAGTGCTATATTTTCAAACAGGCATCTGCGGAAGACCAGCGCCATGGAGTTGGACGACCCCACGGTTCATGCTGAACAGATGTTGTCTAATGTTTATTATTTTTAAGTTCTGTAATATATTTACAAGTCCTAAGGCAACAAATAAACAATTTACTTTTTTTCACTAAAATGATTTTATTAAGTTTATTTGCCTATCATATCAACCTATAATCATCCCACTGCAGGGATGTATTTTTTCTATCGTAGGGGATTGAAACGTGCTCGCTGCCACACTGCTTCGTGCGGATTGGCGGGCCAGAGTTTTCAAGCTGAAGGCCACCGATTTGGTTTAACAACTGTCATCCACCGACAACAACAGGGAACGATGCAGTGTTGCCAGATTTTTTTTCACCTTTCCCTCTAGTTAAATTGAAAAAACCCCTAGAATCCCAACTATGATCAAGAAAATCCTCTGACGTTTTTTGTGAAATTGAAAATTGTATTGTGAAAATTGAATTGTGAAATTTGTGTAAAGAAAACTTATATTTAAAGAAAATTTTTCTGTGATTTGACCCAAAAAGAAAAAAAAAACCTTTTTAAAGCTTCGTTCAAATTAATTCAAAATCTCAAATACTTCAACTAACGAAGTTAAAGCAAGCCACACAGGAATTCGCGAAAAAAAACGGAATTTGTTATCAAGTTTTGATATCCCATTCATTTCCTTTGGTCAACTAAATTGGTGTTATTGTTTAATATTAAAAATAAATTGAGTTTGTAAAAATTGTGAAAACCTTCAGAAAATCCCCTAGATAGATTTAGTAACATCGGAACCTCGAAAAAACCTCAACGACCTCAAAAAACCCCTAGGTTTTAGGGAAAACCTCTAAATCTGGCAACACTGGAACGATGGCTTAACGTGCCCTCCGAAACAAAAAGAAGCTCGTGATAACCAAATACTAGGTAGGGTGGACATTGTTTAACTTGAATGTTTGTTTAGATTTACAGAGACACCATCCATTGCAGCTTCTCATGCATAATGCAATCATATCAGTAAGTAGGTAAAATGCATAACGAAATGTATAGTGTGGTGCTGTATGCAGATGACTTTTTTAAAGAGATCTCTTACTCAATGCATTTTCGGCGCATTTGATCTGGTTGGCCCGGCAGCGTGGCACATCCGCTGGCACAGGGAATGTGAACAATGCACAATTGCATATTTTCATAAAGTGAGCTATCCTGCATTCCAGTTGACAGTATTTTCTGCGTAATGTTAAAGTTTTGTAAGAAATCAAAATCTTAAGTGAAAACGATATCCTAAATCTAAAAGTAACAAAAAAAATCTTCACAGTTCACATAGTTCCACCCTGTTCCCAAAGTTGGTTAGGCTTAATCCGCTTGTATTATGGGTACCAGACAACGGGTATATTATGGTAGGATCACTATCAACGCACTACAGGGCTGTCCAACCACACGAAACCCCAAAAACAAAACCACATCTGGGAAACACGACAAAATTAGAAAAATGTAAAAAAATTGAGATACTTATGATAAACAGGAAATAACTTAAGCCCTTCAGAAGTTAGATGACATCCACGTAATTTCGTGTCCAAGCTTTTGGCGTCATCGTCCACATGGAAACCGTTGTTTCTATGTCCAATCCACATTTCCACTCCTGGTGCCAATGGGGTTCCATTGTTGGATGCGTCCACATAATTTTGACCTCCGTCAATAGATACCTTGAGTGTAATAAAAACAATATGATAAAAATGATAGCTGATACTCTAATTCTTCAAAATCTTTATTTCAGACCACATGAGTCCATATAATATTAATGTGTTAGTAACAATTAAATTAACACAGATGTTATATGGTTTCATAATTGCAGATAAATAAGTAAAGTTTGTTGTTAGACTAAATTTTTGGAACTTCTAATAACCTTTTTTAACTTTTCTGTTTGCACAATAAAAGAATTACATTTTTACATTGAAATATCAATTTCTCATTGGCGGACGGGCATGGTAACCATTACGCCACGGAGGTCGTCAAATAATATTAATGAAACTTTGTAGAAACGATGAAAAGAAAAGTTTTGGTATGGTTTTTGATATACTTACCCATTTATAGGACAAATCAATATCAATAGGCAAAGAACTTTGATTCACCGCAAACATCAGACCGAGAAGGAAACCGACCGATCTCGTGTAATAAATAATTTTGGGCTTCACTTTGTGAATGCCGTACATCAGTAGTTCCCTGGAAATTCAATTCTAATGAAACCTAATAAAAAGTGGTGTATAAGAACGAAATTAAGTTTATGATGTGAAATAAAATGATTTGATTTGATTAAACATAGTCTGTTTTTTCTAAAATATTTTGATAACAAATATAATAACTTTACTTGCGTAAAGATCTTCCATTGAAAACACAGCAGTAACCACAGTTAGTCAGTTCCATTTTAAATATATTCTGACATTTAACATTTCTTCCGTTCCACCGGCATCTGAAATAATCGAGACATTTCCCTTTGTTATTTACTGACACTGATTGTTATTAAACTCAAAAAGTCTACGGTTCATTACCCAGAAGATATGGAGGTTTTAAGAGCAAGATAGCATTTTTTATCTGCAAGATAAGACAGAAATAGCAATTTAATTACTACGTCTAGTTAAAATCGTGGTAACCGGCCGGTACAGAGCGCCACATGTGGCCACACATTGCACTAGCGGCGATGCCACAAACTCGCATCTCTTCTACGTATTCGCATGTACCTGACTTTGTTATGAATTGAATTGTTGGTTGTATCGGTGATTGTGTGTTGCCTTGCTTCGCTCATTAAAATGTAGTAATGTAAGTTTTGTTTTGTACTTTAATAGTTTTATCAGAAAGTGAATTATTCAATGTATGATTCTTATGAGAAATAAATGATCTTAAATCACAATTTAAAATAGTTTACTAGTTATCAGCTAGTTACTTTATTCTTCTCTTGTTATATACCCATATAAACAATAGGTACTAGTGCTTCCAACTCCCGTTTTCACTTTCATTCCCACGTTCATCCGTTTTAATTCCTTCAGAGGTGGGCAACGCATCCAAGATCTTGTAGTTGTGGATGTTAATGGGCAGCGGCGATTGCTTACCATCAGGTGACCCGCTTAAGAGACGTAGGGTACAGCGGATAATCCTCACAAATCGGAGCATTCAAAGAAATTCCCGTTTGGGGAAGGACCTCCATCTTACAGAAGATCGTAGCCAAATAGCATTGGTCTCGGCCATGTTGTGTTCCTACGGTGAGTAAGGTCTCCAGAGCTCCACTTGGGAGGGTTGGGAGAGTTGGCAACGCGTGAGTGATACCCCCGGTATTGCAAGCGGCTATAGGCTACGGTGACGGCTTACTATCAGACCAACGGTATGCTTGTTTGCCACCTTTATGGTATAAAAGAAAATATCGTTTGTCCTCCTCTCTAATAAAAAAGTTAGTAACTAACTTTAGCAAAGATTCCTCACAAGACATGGTCATTTCAAGGGTAGCAGTATAAACATCTATTTGGTTGTAATCCAATAAATATTGAAGTCTTTCTAAGTCGCCAATATCGTATTCAACATCAGGTGCGTAGTACGCTGCTAGTTGTCGAAGCACGCTTCTTGCATAGCTGATATTCATTTTCCGTGGGAAATTCCTGAAAAAAGCAACAATTTTAAGCAAACCAACGGATTTATTTATTGTTTATCATGGCAAAATACAAATAATTTTATTTGAATAGAATTGCCACCGCACCACTCGGATCTTCGTTTACAAATAGAGTGAGGAATTCATGCGAAGTTTTATTTATTTTCATTTGAGTAAATGAAACCGTTTGTTTGGAGAGAAGGCCTTTGCAGGCACGTTTTCTAGTCATGTTTTACATATGATTATTATGATATTATATTATTATTAGACGACCTCCGTGGCGTAATAGTTACCATGCCAGACCGCGACAAAGGAGGTCCCGGGTTCGAATCCTGGTCGGGTCATGATGAAAAACGAACTTTTTCTGATTGGCCTGGGCCCTGAATGTTTATCTAAGTATATGTGTATTTGTTATTAGTATCGTTGAGTTAGTATCCCACAACACAAGTTTCGAACTTACTTTGGAGCTAGCTCAATTTGTGTGATTTGTCAAAAAAAAACACCATTTCGCAAATAAAGAGAAATGGCCACTGGGAAAAGAAATGAAAGCGCTCGCGCATTGTTGACTATGCGGCATCCACGTTGCACGAGCACTATCAAGACGGCATCGGCGGTGGCGTTGATTTTAGAAACCTACAACTACTAACATTTTTGAAAGGAACTCCTCCATCTTATACTCCGGGAAGTCAATCTCAGGGCATAGCTGTACCGACGGAAATTCTATAATCTTGCGAATCTTTTCCATCTTCACAATGTATGTGGGATGATCTAGGAACCGAACTACTGTTCCTACCACTATGTTGACAGCACCCCACATGAGGAGTACCATAAAGGCTACCCATGTCCATCTAAAAACAAGGTCGAAATTATAAATTTATGAAAATGATAATCTTTGTTCAGAAACAAAGCTTCCACAGGAACTTTTTCTTGTCGAAGTGTAGGTACAAATAATATTTATTTGTATAAATAAAATCTACTCCATAAACAGTATTATCTTTACTTTATAAACAGTAGATTCAAACATTAGGTTCGAATTAAAATTAAAATACGTTTCAGTAACTCGCTGTTACTTATGTGTGTCGTCTGCCAGGAAGTAGAAGAAAGTGCCATGCACATACTCTGCTCCTGGGGACCACTCATGTACAAAAGAAGTATATTACATAGGAAAGCACATTTTGGCTTCCAGAGGAGATACAACAGCTCTCTGCGCAGCACATCTGGAAGCAACCGGTCTGGACAGGGAAATTTAAATGAAGGACTAAAGATCAGTAATGGTCGAAGCAGTATTTTAAAAGCACAAAGAAACAATAATAATATGCGTGTCGACTGTTGAGTGACAATTAGTTTCATTCTCTATAAATAAATGTGTTTCAGTTTTCAATGTCGATTGTATATAAATTCTAAGATATCCTTTCTTTCCAGTATCCCTGAGTTCCCTAGTGGATTATAAAGTAATGTTTTTCGAGGCACTAAAGCACTGAAACCAATTTTATCTGGGTTATTCTCGTGGGAATCAAAAAGTTAAGTTCTTAGGCTTTGTTTTGAGGGCTATAGGTTAATTTATCCGAGAGGAGATAAAAAATAACCCTTTTGAAAGTATCATGAAAATTGTAATATGAACTTTTAACTTTTTTTCATTAACATCTCTATAGTTTATACTTTTTGTGTTTCATTTCATCTACTTATGATTAACTGTAGCATTGCGTTGCGATTGCAGTGTGTACATACTGAAGTTTGAAGTTTAAAACCATTCTTGCCGGCAACGAAAAACTCGCCGTGACCGTTGTTCAAAACTGTGCTGAACAATACAGGCACATAAAGCAGATTTTTAATTCAGTACACGAGAAAAACCACGCAAGAACAGCTAGTGATTTTTAAAGATTGCCGACGTCTTTACCTGAATTTCCCGCGAGGCACCTTATTCAAGCCGAGGAATTGGAATTGCCTCAACAATTTTTTCCCGTCCATATTTCAGTTACAAATCACTCCGTTCCGCCCATTACCGGCTGAAACTAGTGGAATCTAGTTAAAACTGACCGAACATCGTTATGAGCATCGATCATTCTGACAATAAACGTCAGATATTATCATACTAGTTTAGTAAAAATATGTTTCCCGAATGATTTATGTTCTAGCAAGATTTAATTTCCGTTAATATTAAATCATATTGTGTTGTGCTTTATTGTAATTTAATGACTAAATCTGAAAACGAAATTCACAAATTATTTCCTTTATTGTAATTCTATGTAATTAATTCACGAATTTCTCCGGGATAAATAAAATAATTTTATTTGTTATATTTAGCAAAATTATTCCGAAGAATCAAATGAACTGTGAAAGTGTCAAAACAGTTTTAGTCAAACCTTAGCTAACAAATTATTATAAACAGGAAATATTTGATTGTTTGTTTGAATTAAATGGGCTCCGAAACTACTGGACCGATTTGAAAATATCTTTCACCTTTGGGACGCTACACTATCCCCGGGGGAAATAGGCGTTATTATATATATAAAAAAAACACGTGATACTATTAGTTTCCATGTATCTCTATGTAAGTGGCGCCGACCGCAGTGTTGTCGCCGCGCTAGGAATCGCTTCACAGAGTTACAAGTATGTCGCTTGCAGTCTGTAGCTACAGTCTGCGGCGTGCAGTCCGTCCCGGAATTATACCTTAAAATAGCAATTCGAATCAACGTAACTTAGGTTACACGAATAAAAATAAAATAATGTAAATTGAACAAAAGCTATTCTAAATAATTGAACAAAAGCGATTCAAAATAAATAAGGTGAGCAATACCTTTTCTCTGCGAAGTGACAAAGGCAGGTCTGATTTCATTTTTTCGATAACAGTACTTGTATCCTCCAGGGCTCCGTTGCGTACTTAGCGGGTCACAAGAGGAATATATTCCGGTAAGTAGGCTACATATTGTGAGATTTTCAAGGAACACTCTGTATATTGTGCCGACTATGTAAAGAGGTTAGTACAGTTGTCAAAATAATAAATTCTACAAAATTGACGACCTCCGTGACGTAGGTATTAGTTACCATGCCGGCCCGCCACCCAGGAGGTCCCGGGTTCGAATCCCGATCGGGACTTACTTTGGGGCTAGCACAATCTGTATGATTTGTCCTTATATATATATTTATTATAATAATTCACATAGTGCCACCTGGTTACAAAGCAAGCTAGGCTACGCTTGCGTTATGAGTACCAAGTCCTACAACTGCTACAGAGAGAAGTCCTTTCAATACTTCTTACTATAGCTAATTTCTTTCTGATTAAATACGTTGTGAGCTCAAAGACATCTGTAGTTTCTACCACGGGACGACAGAGTAGACGAAAGTTAGCGCATCCGAAGAAATACCAGCTTTATCATAATGTTACTAGTTAAACCCACGCAACTTCGTTTGCGTATTCCGTTTGCGCTTTCCCGTGGAAATTTTCAAAAATCCTTTCTTAGTACACCCCTAGACTTCGTAAGGAGACCCAGCGGTTTGGACTGTGCGTTGAATTTTATATGTATAAAGATTACAGATTTACTATTGAATTTTTTGAAAATTCTCACAGAAACCGATGGTTGGATGTGAATCACTTTTAGAAAAAAAAAAGTACCGACATAAAGTTATAAAATGTAGGGAAATGATTCCTTTAATTTATTTAAGTCTAAGAATTGTAGTTTTAAGTTATTGCATAACTTTTATCGCGGGCTTTGAGCGCGGCGACCGAATCAAGAAATTCCGTAACGAAAATAAAACCTAACACCCTCCACTCCGCGCGGCGATCTAACGTCGTTTCAGTTCGGCAGACTTCGGCACGGTTTTTGCGTGCGTGACGTATGCGTGTAGACTAGCTGCTAACTGCTCAGAACTGATTCTATCTCTTTTAGATCTTTTAGACACGATGCTAGGTGAGACAGTGTGCTTTTTGGCCGCGTCCACGAGTGAGTTCGAGCCCGCGACTATGCAATAGCTTAACCGCGGCAGTCCCCGAGCCACACGTTTTTTTTATTAACACATTTTGGGCGTGCCACAGAGATGCCTTTCTAATTTTTTAGTCAAATTTTTAATGCTAGTATAATAGTTCTCGTATTTTTTTTTAAAATTAATCATTGTAATTTTATCAAATAGTAATTATAGAATGGAAATCTATTTACTATGCCGACTGTACTAGCGTATGTTATCAATGTATAGACTATAAAATATACATGGCCAACTGAAACTTTGTTAGCATTTTGAAGGAAATTGAAAACATTTCAACAACATAAAAGTATTCTCGTTGATATCAAAATATGATATTTTATACAAAGTTATAAACCTAGGGTTTGAGTAAGTAAAGGAGATGCGCGAAATGTGTACCCAAGTAATCAAATCAAAAAATATCAGTACTAAATGTATAATTTACAGTGAATAATATAATGTTTGTATTTGTAACTATCAACTAATTTGCAATAAGAAATTAATGCGTATTAATAATTGTTTGTTTTACAGCCAGTTCTGAAACGTATTTTAATTCCACATTAAGTCTCAAGCTATCTCTTCTCTTTTTCTTTAGTTTGACAGTGACAGACAACCAAGTTGCAAACAGTATTTTAGAATTGAATAAATTAAATTGTGAATTCGTTATGTGTTTAAAGAATTTATTAACTTATGAAGAACATAACATTCATTCACGGTTATTGTTTGTAATTTTCGTCTTAAATTATATTTGCATGCTATTCAAGTTGCAGATAAAGTCTGTATTCATTAAGAACAACATCTTTGTACCCTTTTCTGCACGTTACTTCGCACGTCCATTTTCTGTGAGAGGATAATACTTCGTGTGGCGTTCATAGTACGTAAGGTAAGCTCTACAATTGATTAAGAATGAGAAAAAGTGTACTGCTCTTCAATCCATCTATAATATTTTCCAAGTTTACCTCTTGAGAATAAAAATGTTAGTTATATTTAGGTATATATTGGCCACAACGCGCGCCGCCAAATCGGGAGCACGTGGCGCCTACATAAATTGCCACAAGCCGCTTATTGGCTGTTTGCAGGCGACGCCAACTGCACTACCACCGTGGCTGATATTGTCCAATCCAAAGTTAAATTGTTCAATTTTAAGTATTTTATATTTGTTGAAATGTTAGGACGCACGCGGTATATTTCCAAATATTCGAAACGGTTATTCGGAGAGCCTCTTTGACTAGAGAACGTACCTGTTACTTTCTCAAGTCAAAGAGGACGCAAAAAGGAGGTGTGGCATCGTAGCATCCAAACGGATGGTCTAATTTTAATGCGTTTTTTTTGTTTGGCAGGTAATATGATCGAGAGTTTCCTTAGCTATGAATAAAAAAAAACGGTTAAGCCGTTTGAAGATAATCAGCTCTTTTCTAGTTGATGAAGTAAAATTTTTCTTTTTTTTAGTGGAGTAATATAGTAAAGTGATAAAAAGACTAATGGCAAACATAAAAGTAATGTAATTAATAACATGGACACGTCTAATCGATATGGAATTTAGTATATTCTGTTTCTGTAATAATATTAAAACAACATGGCGACCTTGGTCTGCAGTAAGTATATTTGTTTACTTTTTAGAGGTTTCGGAGTCAGGGTTTTTTTTAAATTTTTACTTGTATCTCCAAAGATAAAAATGTTTATTCAGAGAGTATGCCTTGACAGGCACTTGATATAGAATGGAATAGAACCCTAGATTATGGAGTAGATAAAGTGCGGCACTTTCTTACTCTATAAGCTAGATTTATATAAAAAATCGACTTACACAAATCATTAAATAAGTACTTATATTTCAACTATTACTGTCATCGACTGGGCTTCAAATCGGAACAATTAAGCAAATTATTACGATTTGAAGGGCAGACAGTGACATTAATTATAGGACATATCTTTAGTGTAATTAGGAATACTGTGCTTTAAGGCTCATTGTCCACGTAACCGCACGTCATACGCACGCTTTCGTCAATTGACGATTGCAAGACGAATGCTTGCATCTTGCGTAGAAACAATGAAATCTGTGTCCACGAAGCGGCAACGTCGCGTCAACCGCTCGCCATGCGTTCGTCATGCGGTGCGCGCGGTAAGTAGTCGGGCAAAGCCGGGTTTTGACGATAAGAGTTTACTCGTAAAGGCTCATTTACATGGAGAGAGTTTCTCCCCTCGAAGATACGATTGTCGAAAGAAAGAAAAAAATATGATCATGTAATCGCCTCGTTTTTGAATACTGTGTCTCCGTGTAAACATGTAACATTCTTCGCCTGTTTCGTCGTCTTCTAATAAAAGTGTATGCTATAATCACTTCATCATCATCACTTGACATTTTCACAACAAAAGACGTGCTTTCTCGATGCTAGTTGAAAGAAAACCGAGACGTTTTTGTAGCGCGATTGACGATTGCATGAAGCAGCGTGGACATAACAAAGATGCAAAATACGCCTATCTTCATTTGTAGGTTGCATGCATTCGTCAAATGACGCGTCTGTGGACAGTAAGCCTTAGACGACAGAAGTCACATATTACGTGCAGATTATTTGCTTTGTCGTCTACTTTTCCGATAGTGCGTGGTGTAGTTGGATCTTATTCTTAGGCCTTACGGTCTGTATCTTATTGCTTGGTGTTACTGATGTTCTTAGGCGGCGGATACCACTTTTCATTTGAGTGTTTACTACAAGGTTTTTCCGCTCAGGTTCGAATACGAGTGTGTTAGGATTTTGACGTCCCAATAATATCTGTGTCTTTTTGTCTCTATTTTTTTATCTGATTTAAAGCAACTTTGGAGGAATCACAGATACGTTGTGTTTGCCATTTAGGAAAAAGTATGCGTATATTTATATACGTTTGTTTCATGAGGGCTGCATTAATCCGATTTGAATCCTTGAGGAAAAGAGCAGGATTCACTCCAACGTTTTTTTCTGCTAGGATGACTTGTATTTAAAATCGATAACGTATGCAATAATAGTCAATAATATACGAGCATCGATCGACATTATCCGTGGAGCATACAAACCATTATGAAGGCCGAATAGAGATACAAACGCCCATAAACGTTTACGATCGCACGCAACAGAATCCTGATTGTGCGATAAACTCAAATACAAATACGTAAATAGCAGTACACAGGGACATACCAGTAACTAGACTTAATTTAGATCTTGAATATTATTTAGAATGTGTAACGGGAAAATAGTTTGCACAATAACTTGTTGTAGAGGTTATACAGTGACAAGTCAATAAAATGAGACAATATCTACCATATTAATACAAACTGATGAATGTCAAATTACACATGGATTGGGATGATGAATTGAAAGAATGTGTGGCAAACATTGCCATACACGTAATCGTGAGTAATCCATCAATGTGGAGCGCTCCCGTAAGGAGTAAAAAAAAAGACAACGCAATGGGGCATGCAATAGCGCAAGTTCTAGAACTAGTTGTGTCTTGTGAGCGCTCGACGTAAGACAAACGTAAATTCATTCTCTCACTGGCTTAATTATTATGAAATGGGCAATCTCGACCGGGGAAGTACTCTCTCACAGAATATCGACATGAAGCAGCAATGGTTCGGTGAGTGAGAGATCCGGAAGCCCAACTCCTTCCCTATACCCTCTTTCCCCCTCCTTCTTTCACTTCGCTTCCTCCTTCCTTTCCTCCAATTTCCTTGGTGGACAACGCATTGGTAGCGCCCCTGGTGTTACTGATGTCCTTAGGCGGCGGTGACCGCTTTCCATTAGGTGGTCCGCTTGCTTGTTTGTCTACTGTATGATATAAAAAAAAGAAAGCCAGAACTCTTACTTTCGATGTATCAATTTTATACTTTACAAAATTGCGAAAATTATTTATTGAATATAGTGCACGTACTGTTTTAACTTATTGTACTATGCCTATTCTTGTTATTAGCCAAACCCGTCTTAATGTTGATTGCTTCATTTGTAACTAATAAAGCGATTTGATCTCGTTTCATGAAATCTTTAATACCATTCTTGAGTGTCGATCGATAAATCAAATCTGTTAGCCTTTTATGATGCCAATCAACTTTCACAAGTTGTTACGCCAACAATAGCTTTTATAGGCCACTTAGCTTTAGCAAAAACAAGTTAAATGCTATAGCCACAAAGTGCCTCCTGAATTTATAAGTGAAACTGTGGTTGAAGACGTGACTGTCACTATGTATGTAGTCGGAAAAAACTAGTTAATTGTAACAATTTTTCTAGCTATCAAATTAAACTTAGATAGGGCAACAAACTTAAACTAAAATTGGGTACATAAAAACTAAACTTATATTAAAAATGAAACAAGTAGATCACTGTGCCGGGTACCCAAAATGGTTGCAGCGTTGTCCCGCTGAATAGAAATGGAAATACGTTGAGCAAGGTAACAAAATACTATACTACCATGTACTAATAAGATCCCAGGGAGCATAAAACTTCTTTAATAATAAAATCTTATACACCCTCATAGACAGAAGATTGAATTGTATTGTGTCTTTACAAGGCGTGGAGCATAAAATTTTATTTCAATTGTAACTACCGGTTCGTGCGCCCGTTCTGCAGACGTAGACTATACTCGGCGAATTCAATTTGCTGTCTGTAGGGTTATATCTTTTACAAAAAATATGCTAAAGGATGACGTAAACTTCCTTGTTCTTCTTCTTTCTAACGCTATCCCTTAAAAAAATAAACATTTATTTTGCAAGTAGAATCTACAAAAAAAAATTGACGTGCACAATTGTTTTAAATAATACATATATTTTTTTAAATAATATTTTTACTTTTACTACTTCGCTTCCGACGGGAATGACCTTTTCGAATGGGATTAAGGCGCTGTTCCACTGCTGCGCACAAAGAGGCTGCGCACGTGTGTTAAGCTTTGCAAGCAAGAGGATGTACGTGATTGTTTCCACTGCAACCCACGGACACATTAACCATCAAGTGACGTCATTGATACACGCGTGGCCTGCTCAACATAGCTCAACGCTGTCAACGCCATGCACGCAGTGAATGTGGCCCACGTGTTCGTGCACAGCGTGCACATCGCTGCGCACGCTGTGCACGAACACGTGGGCCGACACCAACCAAAAACTATGACGATCAATGCGTAGCCTCTCCGCCGTGCGCCGTGGTGGGCCACGCTACAGCTGTACGTAGTCGTGGTTTTATATTCGTGTATAGCTTGTACTGCAGTGGAAACGTAGACCCACGTACTCATCCACGCAGGTGTAATGTGCCACATGGCCCACGTGTTCGTGCGCAGCGTGCGCAGCAGTGGGACCGCTCCTTTATTGTGGTCGACTACCTAAAACATGTAGACTAGTGATTAAATGGCTCAAAAGTTTGGACATAGCTGAAATTTTGCATTGAGGTTCCTAATGTAGTATAGAGATAAAATGGACTTATTAAAATTTCTAAACGATAGAGGGATTAATGCTAATGAAATCCGTAGGTTTTTGAAGTGAAAACTTCTTTAGCGGCGCTTGGCACTTTTTTTAGATGGGTAAAATTATGTTAAACTCGCGTCAGATCCGTAGCCTGATCGAAATAGCGTAAGATTCCCTAACCATTCCAAAATATTCAAAAATGCACACGTCGATGTTTAAGTTTTCACTTCTGCCGGCACTCCCGGAGTGCAATCCATCCTTTTTTATTTACTTACATGTAGGTCCAGAATGCAGAACGAAAAGGTTATGTGATTGCTTAAACCAACAGAAAAACGTTTTGCAAATTAAACTATAGACAAAAGCCAATGATCCCAATAGCAGAACTTAAAAGTTGAATCTTTTATTTCACAATACAAAACACAAAGCAACGAGAAAGGTGAAAAG
This sequence comes from Endotricha flammealis, assembly GCA_905163395.2. Lineage (NCBI taxonomy): Eukaryota > Metazoa > Arthropoda > Insecta > Lepidoptera > Pyralidae > Endotricha > Endotricha flammealis. Next base: position 923,102 of record LR990858.1, on the reverse strand, counting down.
GAATTTCATTTCTAATACATTTGTACGTTGGTTGAATCGACAAGTTCCGGAAGTTGGCCAGACAAGGATAACCAGATAAACAAAGGGTGTATAATTTCAAATTAAATGCTGACAAACGTAACAAAAAAATATGAGAGGGTGGGATCCCTTTGCCCTGTATAGACCAACGTCTGAACCGTTCCTTAAACTTCATGGGAAACTAAAATATTCGTATTCTCATTCGATTGTTGCATTTAAATGTCGTCTCCTATATTGTAGTTGGAGTTAATACTAACTCCCATGTGATTTCTTCTGGCAGAACCGCAGGATTTTACAGAAATAAGGTGTATACTTAAATCTTTGTTACTTTGAAAAAATATATTTTGTGTTCATTCTTCCTGGGTATTATTATTAACGGCTTAGATGAAATTCCAAAACGTATTCAGAAAGTAGGTCTTTACAGGCACTTTCTTTGGTCAACCTGTACATACATTAATAACTGTTTAATTCATCTACAGCACAGGCTATCACCATTTCGGAAATATAAGCAAAATTACCGATGTTAAAAGAAATAAAATAAATATAAAGGGGTAAATCACATACATAAATACAATACAATATTATACGCGCAATGTCAATAGAATGCGAATAGAAATATTATAGTCTCTCAAGAAGATATCATTGATACGGAAAACGACGTATGGACGACGGCCTAACACCCTTACAAGGTTGAGATAAAATCTAAGCATTACTAAATAAAATGCTCGCACTAATCCTTTTATAAGGGAAATCTGGGCAATGCTCGCTAATGGCAGAGCCTTAAGTGCTCAGGCTGTAGGCTTAATTAACTGTGCACATTTTTAATTAAACTCTATACAAAGTAATATACAGTTATAAAATAATAGTTTGGCAGTTTGGCGCGTTGGTAGTAGATCTTCGTCACCAGATGGCGCGGGTTCGGTCTCCGCCTGGTCAAACATTTTGTGATGGCATTGTGTCTGTCTCGAGTGTTCCCTCCGCTGTGTCTCCTGTACAGCCAGGATCAACAACGGCGACCTCAGATTGACAATAAGCAATGAAACTTATTGACATTCCGGGGAAGAAATTACAGCGGCCCTGGAACTCACAACTAATATAATCAGAAAGAAATCAGAGTAGGAAGTATTGAAAACCATCCTTAGCAACTAAGCGAGAGACAACAATTTGAAACAAAAGGCCTAGAGAGATGGCAAATCAAGCGAAGCTCGATGTTACTGTTATTTTTTTAGAATACCATTATCTTTGTACATACAATGCAGCACACTTTAGGTAGTAGTGGCAAAATACGTGGCACGTGCCGCCTCGTAAATAATGCACACGGACGCGAGTGGATGGATGCGCGGCATGCTACACAGGGAATATCACTATAGAGACTAAGTTTTATTCATTACATTAATGACCGGGTAGTAGGTATCAAAATTAGGGGGATAATGTGAACATTAGGCGGACAGTATGAATATTACCTGATAGTATACATAAGGACCAGGTAGTAAGAAAATTAGCTTTGCAGTATGAACATTAGCCGTACTGTATGACAACGATCAGTTAGTATAATACATTAGCCAGGCGGTATAAGAATTAGCCGGATAGTATGAACAATGACCGGGATGTTATTATTTGTATTTTTTACAACACAAATAGCGTGTTCTTAAATAGAGTGTTGATATATTTTAATGTGATTGATTATATAATTTAATTTAAATTCTAAAAATAATAATAAAAAATTACTCTGAATAATGAACGTACAGTATGCATGAATATTAGAATTTGAATGATTGAGCACTATTCATAATTATAACCATATGCATAATGACCGAGTGAATACACAATCACATTACTACAGTCAATATGATATTTATCCTCTGAATGTATATTTGTTTGTCTCGCCCCCGCAACATCACTCACACGTCGACCCGACTCAGCGCGTATCCGACGTTTTCCGACGCAAATATCCGATGCGTATCCGACATACGGGCCCGTGGTCCGCGGTGTACCTCACTGCGTAAGCTGGTAGGTACAATTTTGGGACGTAAGCATGGCGTGTCATTATAGCATTAAGGATTGAAAAGGATGTACGGACAGGTGTAGAGAAACCTGACCAAATGAAGTGAGAATTAAGTTTTCTCATGTAATTCTCAATGTAATGGTCTTAGTATTATTGTTTCTCTATGCATACACGTTTTAGGATATTAATCTAGATCTTATGTAACTACGTATATGTATTCACGTACTATGTATTCATAACTATTTTAAGCATTTATGGTTAATATCTGTTGTGTTGCTTTGTTAAATAAATAAATAAATGTATTTAAACGAAAAATTCTAATGTACATTTTGTTTGATTACATCTAGTATTCGTTGAAATTTCGTTGAAATCTGATTAGAATTACCTAAAAACCTAAGTCTTACTTCATTTGGGGGATCAGGTTTCTATACAGCTGTCTGTACATTTATTTGTTTTTTTAAATAAATAAATAAATATATAGGGACAATTCATACAGATTGAGCTAGCCCCAAAGTAAGTTCGAAACTTGTGTTATGGGATACTAACTCAACGATATTATATTTTATAACAAATACATATATAGATAAACATCCAACATCCGAGGCCAATCACAGTTCACACGTAGATTTGTACTAAGAAGAACAGGCAAGAATCTTAGCTTGCTCTTTTAAAATGGTACTAATAATAGTCATAATAAATCAGTAGTATTCATTGATCAAAATAAAAATAGCATTCCCAATGAAAATAACAGCAATAATAACACGATAAACCAGCACTCTCTAATATTACGTCTATTAGTGAGACCGTAAGAAATTATCGACGCAACTCATTCCCCGAAGTAAATCATCATTTGGGGTTGAGTTTACCGTCGATGTATTCGTTCCACAATACTGATTACGCCCCCCTCGAGAACTTATTACGCACATAATGCCCCCAAACGTTCTCTAAATGGTCGTAATAACTGAATGCGAATCCAATAAGTGTTGGTCAACCCGGCACACTCCACGCTTCTCCAGGGCCAGCGGTGAGGCATAAGCGTGTAGCGTTTATAATGAAATTACTTATTACGACTATGATTTTCATTAGCCACTTTTTGAAAAATAAGCAAGTAGGCTGCCTTAAGGAATGTTCTCACCACCGACTATAAGCCGACATACACGGACTGCTTGAAGTAGTCAGAATAATCTGCTTCTAGTTTTTCACTATGACTGCCTGAGCAGTCCAGATATGTTGATCAATGGCTCAAGAACTCCGTCAATGTCAGCTCTATGAATATCAGTTATGAGGAATGAAAGTTATGTGGAAAATAGTGGAATGGCATAGAGAGCCGGTTTCCAAGAGAGCGTGATCTATCTGCTACGAGCGTCTGCTACGAGCACGTAGACTGTAGCGGTTACGTCAGGCTACGGCGTAGTCTCTCGTACCGCGTGTCATTCTAATGCTGGGGCTACATTAGCGGGCTGCGGCGAATATTCGTGTTAAGGCTGTACCAACAAATTTCGCTAAAATTTTGCTGTTTTTCAAGTTGTCTCTACTCCTAGCTACCATAACGAATAACCACCAAAAAAATATATGTTGTGCTATAGTCATTGTACTACATTTATGCTGTTCGAAATTTGAAATTACTGAATATTTATGGAGTAATAAAATATTTAAGGAACCTAGTAATCAAAGAAAGAATGCGATTCAACTTGGGTATTTATGCATCGATTCGTGTAAAATTTACATTAATACATAGGCAATAATATTATCTACTTATTTGTTGTTTGGTTTTTGAATTTGAGTGTATTTCCACCAAGTCACAAGCAATTTTCCGTCAATTACGTAATTTCTGGATAGCTGGTGACTGGACACAAGGTAATCAGTGCGCTCCCACGCTTTCGGATGGATGGACGTGTGCCAAATTTTCGCTGCACCATGCATGCTCTCGATTTTTTATTATTATGACGAAAATATCCAAATAAAAAAAATATCAACTAAAAAAATACAATAAATGCATGAAAGTTATTTATCTTTATAAAATAAATATTTTATTTTATTTTACACTTAAAATATATAAAATAAATAACTTTCATGCATTTATTGTATTTTTTTTAGTTGATATTTTTTATATTTGGATATTTTCGTCATACAGATTCATACAGATTGAGCTAGCCCCAAAGTAAGTTCGAAACTTGTGTTATGGGATACTAACTCAACGATATTATGTTTTATAACAAATACATATATAGATAAACATTCAAGACCCGAGGCCAATCAGAAAAAGTTCGTTTTTCATCATGACCCGACCGGGGATCGAACCCTGGACCTCCTGGGTGGCGGTCTGGCGTGGGAACCATTACGCCACGGAGGTCGTCAAACCAAATACGTTGAATTATAATATTATGACGTATATTATATTATCCACGATAATGATTGTGGCTCATTACATCGCCACATACAATACTTAAATTTCGACACTGCTCCTATTGGTTACATGGTTTTTTGGTAGATTCAACAAATCGCTAGTTTTAGTCCAGTGTCTCCTGGTTCGATCCTTAGGTTGGTGTTCATGTTTTTTGATTTTTAAACTTTTTTTTACAATAAAATTTTATGTTTTACTTTTTACAATTGCAAGCAGTAAAAAACTATAATAAAAATATGTAATAAAATGCATTAAATTTTTTAAATAGGAATCTGAAATTGTCGAAGTATTTTTATACACATTAAAATTATATTTTTCTTTTTATCTCTTTTTAGACGAGAAAAAAAAGAGATAAAACGAAAAATATTATTTACTAATGTGTATAAAAATAGACAATATCAGATACCAATTTAAAATTTTGAGGACATTTTTATTATAATATTTTTTTACTGCTCGTACGTAACTTATTGTTAGGTAGGTAAAAAGTAAAACATAAAATTATATTGCTAAAAAGAAGTGTAAAAATCAAATAAAAAAACATGAGCACCAACTAAGGATTGAACTTGGACACTAGACATTATTTACCACAAAGCCATAGTAAACAATAAGAGATGTGGCGAAATTTAACTATGTTTTGTATGTCGCAAATAAAATTATGATATAGATTACGTCATTTATTTGACTCATAGTGCCTTTCATACCATACTAGTGGGTGCCTGCGGCTTCGCCTGCGTGGAGTTTGGTTTTTCTAGTTTTACGCATTTCTGGGATAAAAAGCACTCTAAATGTTGACTCGAGATCTCCGTGTAAAATTTCATCAAAATTCATTCTTTAAATTCAGTGGTTTTTGCGTGATACGGTATAACATGCAGACGTACAGTTTTTTTTGTTGAAAATGACTATTTTGGTACTGTATCGATAGTAAAATCCAGCCGATCAATATTTCAAAAAAATCTGTGAAAACCGGTACAACACGAGTTGTAGCAAAATGACCTTTTTCATTGAATGTGAATCAGAGAAAAATACCCAATTTTTCTGTCTAATCCATATTTTGATAGGGCTTATAGTTCCTGAGATAGTATGGTACAACTAGAGCAAAAAAACGGGATTTGTTAAATAATTTTGTGTAACCAACCAAATACGACATAACATACATCGCCTGCAAAATTTCATTTGCAATGTTAAGATTTGTTTTTAATAATATATATTTAGTTCTATCATAATTCATATATCATTTTAAAAGTGTCAACTGATATTGTTTAGTTCTAGAGGTCTATGGAAAGTGTTCAAATATTTTAATAATTGGTTTCTCAACTAGATGTCGTTAATATTACCGCGCCGCGCGTCATTGCCAGCCCTCTAGTGGTGAAAAAGGCAAGGTTTTTAACAAAACTTAGTACTACAAAAGGCTCAATAGATGTCAAGTTTTTGGCATTTTACGTAATATTAAAGCGGGGTGAAGGGGTGAAGTAACGTTACTTAGAGGTCAAATCTTCAAGGTCATCGGCTATATGGAGCCCCTTAACGTTAAATAATATGAGTGTGGCCGGGTAGATCGTTGCAACAAATAGTATTGCTTACTCGCTCGAACTTTTGCAACAGTTGAGGGTAAAGACTAGAACATCACGTATACACACACGTACACGACGTTTTTAACGCGCTAACATGACACTAATCTTCATCCGCAAAATTTTCACACGGACGAAAAATCAATGTCCTATAACTTAGACTCCGCACCTATAGAATTCTCGCACTAATTGTTAGCGGTTCACGGTAGCACGCAAGGATACGTGACATAGTATAGACAGCTGTAGTTTTAGAGTAGTAATACAAGTAGGATTCTTGAACGCACAGAGTTTACTTGTTTTTCTTAGAGATATTTCTTAAATAACCCGAGACGTAACAAATACGAGTATCTATAGTCTTTTGTCTGGAATAGACGCGAATTTGCCGCAAATATTACGCGAATTCGCGCGATGATTGTGATATGGACGCCATTTATTGTTTTCATTGTAGATTTTTTTTGGAATTAAATATAAAGAAAACCTCCACATAAAGGCAAACAGCCATGTTCATAAACTGTTTGCCTTGTTTGGGATACGAACCCACGTCCTTTAAGATAAATCAGCCATTCCTAGCTACTCGACATACCTATCAAATACGAATTATTAAAAAGAACATTGTTCATTTCTCTGAACAATGTTCTTTTTAATAATTCGATCAATAAATTACGCTCCAGCATTTAATGTTTTGTGCCTAAAGAAACATAAATCCCGTCCCGCACTCAATGGAAACTCAATTTGCAAAGGCAAGCTTATGATTAATAGGTTTTCTTTCTTTTCTAATCCCCATCAAATCCCCATTTGCCAATTAAAAACAGATTCAGCGACGGGGGAAACTTTATAGACGCATATTTCATTTACATACTTAGGAAATATAGTACTTATAAAAAACATTTTTCCTAAAAAGTTTTTCTTGTATTTTCAGCGCAACCTCATTCAAAAGTGATAATTTAAATTCAATCATACCTTACGGTTTTGTACGGTTTCATACCTCAAATGGAAAAACGGGAACCCTTCGCCGACGACGAAATTCACATAAGAAAAAATAGCAAATGAGAGTTGCGTCGCAGTAGCGTTGCTATCGTGATGCTTCATTTGAGTAGCGTCGTGGAAAAATCGTCTTAGGTAGAATCACTTTGTTATCTATCTGTCTGTCATTTTGTCAAAAGTTTTTTTTACCTCAGGACCATGTGAGACGATTGTGCTGATTTTTTTTGCGTCCAAGCACACCTGGCAAGAGGAGCTTTCGGGATATTAATTTTAGGGATTCCTAGAAGGAGCAGTTTTGACCGACCGAGATGGAGAGTCACCGTGGTCGCTCACTATGGGGCAGTGGGCGTCCACTCTGACTCTTTAGGGAACCAAGGATCATTAGTCAAGTAAGTCAAGTTGGACAGCTAGATAATAATTAGATGAAATGTTGTTATGTATGCATTTAAAGTAACATTACGATAACCGCGGTCAAGTGCTACATAGCTGTCGTTCATTTGTAGATGGCAGGGCGACGGAACGACATTACGCCACGCAATATAATCGTTACTCACACAATCACAGAGTATACTAATAAATAGACAAGTCATGTTACACGAATGTAGAGAATGTTTCGTTATGAATGACTGACTGGTGGATCAACGCACAGCCTAAACAGCTGATCGTAGACTTGGAGAGTGTGTTCTTTGTATGACGAAGGAGACAAGATGATCACCGCTAAAAGAAATGGCGAAAGAAAAATTAAGGCCTTTTTTGTCCATCAAACATTTCTAATTTTTAACGTACAATAAACACAGGCAATTAGCAGTCGACGACCTCCGTGGCGTAATGGTTACCATGCCAGAACACCACCTACGAGATCCCGGGTTCGAACCCCGGTCGGGTCATGATGAAAAACGAACTTTTTCTTATTGGCTTGGGTCTTGGATGTTTACCTATATATACGTATTTGTTATAAAATATAGTATCGTTGAGTTGGACACAAGTTTTGAACTTACTTTGGGGCTAGCTCAATCTGTGTGATTTGTCCCAATATATTTATTTATTTAGTTATATCAAAGTGACCACTAGATGGCTCTTTATCAATCCCAAAATTTTAACCTACTCGTATTCGAAGGTGAAAAACTTTACACACTCGCCACTCAATTATTAATAAGAGTCATGTCCACGTGTGAGTGTGTATGTATGTCTATGTACAACCTTCCGACACCTGCGAACAAAACGTTCCGGAGATACACATCTCACGGATATAATTAACAAACCGCGCCGCCACTCCGCACCCCTTCGATCCCTCCCGAATTGCTACACGGTTATGGGGCAAATCTAATAATGACTACTCCATCGCTATGTCATTAGCTTTTGTCATGTTGCTTTTATATTTTATTTATGTATAATGACACAAAATACCGTAACTTTTCTTTTACCATTTATTTTCATCATATCATTCCATATTCATTCCACTGCAGGGATACGGATGTCCCTTCAATCGAAGGGATTTAGAGCGTACTCTGCCACGCAGTTTCAATGCCGATTGGCGGAGGCTAGTGTTTTCAAGCCGCCTGAAGGCCACGGACTTGGCTTAACGACTGTCATCAATCGACAATAGACGGGAGGACGGGACCGACGACGGCTTCTTTTTTATCCCAGATATCAGTCGGAGAATGGAAAAAACGGGAAAGCGGGTAAAATCGCAAGCGTCAGCTAGTATTTATATGGAATACAAAGTAAAAAATATCGAATACGTATCAATAAAAAGAGTCCTGAAGTAGGAAATGAAATTAGACAGGCAGCGCGATGTTGATCTGAGAAGTAAGGGGAGTAAGGCGCGCCGAGTATGTCGTAAAACGGAACGGCTGTGTGCGACCTCTACCAAGAATATTTATAGAAATGCTGATTAGAATTGTAACATTAGTCACGTAATGTAACATCCAAAAGACGATGAGTTGCAGCAATACACTTTAAAGTTAATGATTCAAATGCAAATCTGTTATAAAAGTGAGAATAGGCTTTCACAAATACGTTCTCTTGTCAGAGTATGTAGGTACAGTAATAAATAATTTGTATAAATTACTCTACTCTATAAATTACTACCATTTCGGAAACAAAAGCAAAATGACCACTGGTAAAAGAAATGGCGAAAGAAAACCAGTTACGCCCTTTTTGTCATTAAAAATATTTCTTACATTTTTTTTTTTACTCAAAATTTTAAACTAGGTACATGCAACATTACGTACGTGGAATGTCAATTAATAGTGCCATTAATTTGTCTTAACATAAAATTAAATCTAAAATACAAAATGCTAAATCGGTGTTAAAGATAGGAGCAGCCAGGCCCGCAAGGTAGCAACTCTCTCAAAAGTTCTCGTGTATTTTCGAGTTGACGTTTGTCTTATTAAATCTGATATTGCTCGTAAATGGGCTGGCTGGACGGGGCAGTACCTCACTACCATGTCACGAAAATCGACGTGAAATTGCGGTGATACACCATTGTGTTTCTTACGATGAGTGAGAAAGTCGGAAGCCCAACAAACACCCCTCCTGCTTCCTACTCCCTTTTTCACTTTCCTTCCCTTTTTTTAATAATTCTTATACTCGTCGATCTCCGTGGCGTAATGGTTACTATGCCGTCCGCCACACAGGAGGTCCCGGGTTCCAAATCCCGATCGGGTCATGATGAAAAACTAACTTTTTCTGATTGACCTGGGTCTTGGATGTTTATCTATATATGTATTTGTTATAAAATATAGTATCGTTGAGTATCCCATAACACAAGTCTCGAACTTACTTTGGGGCTAGCTCAATCTGTGTAAAAAAATACTGTCTTTCCATCTACATCTAGTAACATAGTACAGACTAAATAGCACATTTCTGTTTCCACGGAATTAGTAAATGCTGGATAATAATCTGCCGGATAAAAGACAGCGGGTATACAATAAAAACTCGCTTAAATTCACCCGGCCCGGTTGCTCGGATCTGGGCATTAATATTGTATTACTTGTTTATAAAATTGCTGTAAAATTTCTTCGTATTGCCGCCCCGGAGGTGTAAGAGTCCGGTTAATATTTTAGCACGTTACATTGGAGTACCTGGTGTGGTATCCTACTAATATTATAAAGATAAAGGCAAAAGTTGGTGTGTACGTTTGTTACTTCTTCAGGCTCCAATGGCTGAGCCAATTTTTAAGATATTTGGTAGGTAGCTGTTACCTTGGATTAACACATAGGGTACAAGAACGCGATTCCCGAGGATTTGGTCAAAAGTCTGATTGTGAATGGCGCTTCATAACGTAGATGGCGCAGCTGTGCATAAATACATATTTGACGACCTCCGTGACGTAATGGTTACCACGCCAGACCGCCACCCAGGAGGTCCCGGGATCGATCCCCGGTCGGGTCATGATGAAAAACGAACTTTTTCTGATTGGCCTCGGGTCTTGGATGTTTATCTATATATGTATTTGTTATAAAATATAATATCGTTGAGTTAGTATCCAATAACACAAGTCTCGAACTTACTTTGGGGCTAGCTCAATCTGTATGAATTGTCCCTATATATTTATTTTATTTATTTTTATATACGCTAACGAAGTTGCGCGGGTTTCTCTAGTGTTGTATAAATGTCAATTGCATTATTTTGTAAAAAACATTTTAAGAGAGCGTATAGGTACTAAGTTTCCGTATAAACAGGGGTAGGATAAGTTGATGCTGATTCGAAATAGCTTGTAAGTCTGATCCCAAGGATTCAATGCCGCCGTATTTAGTGGGTTCGCGGCGGCTGTGACTGGGTTCGATCAGTCGAGCTGCGGTCATTAATCGTAGTTCTGATTAACTGTAACTTATTAAAGTAATAATTAGGACTCTTCAAGTAAATTCAAAAAGATCCATGTTGTAATAAATAACAATATTGGGACGATCTGTGCTGAGTTCAAAATTAACATCTTGTAACTGTGATATTGTAATATTTTTGGACAAGCGTGGTGGATTTTCCCACTCAAAGTCACTCTTTCATAAATATACTCAAGAATAAAAGGAACTCATGCAATGGAAGTAGGGAAACCAAGTAAAAGGACAGTTTAGGCTAATAATAATGATAATAAAATATTACATAGAACCAACCACACCCAGACAAATAAACAAAATAATGTATGTTTCAAGCGGGAATCGAACTCATGTCCCATGCGATAAAGTAGTCATTAGTAGTATAGCATCGACCACGCCTGTCAATTGAGATAGCTCTTCCCTTTTGTACTTGATTGTGGCGAAACTCCAGGAGCGTTATAAAATGCAAACTATAGTATCCCTAGGTTTAGTGGTTAGAAAAGCGGGTGCATTGTTCGTGCGAAACGTTCGGTTCCATATGGCGGCGCCAAGCGGTTAATCTCATGAATATGCAGGTGGCCGAGTGTCAGTAAACCGGTAGCCAGCGGATAATAGGCCTAAGAGTACGATGGCAAGGAGTTTTGATCGTTGCAAATATATTTTTGGTAGTCTACTATGGACTGGTAGTGGCTCGTAAATGGGGCTAAATGATATGGGGATGGGGCTCGCCCGGGGATTTTTGGTAGACTTTTGTAGCTGCCGAGCCGAGCAGTTAAATAGTAATAATATATTTTTTTCCTACAAAAGTAAGTAATCACACCGCTTCGAATTTACAGTCTGCCCAGGAGCACCCCAACAGCAGTGGGGGGCTATATGACACTATGGTGACACTTGGAGAGGAAGGTCGAACGGGTTTCGACCGGGGTAGTATCTCCTCACAGAATGAGTAACGTACATATTTTCACAGACAAAAAGTTAGTCATGAATAGTCTGCCGTCTGAGTTGCGTAATATAACGAATTTCTAATTGCGTTGTAAACTGTTTCCATAAGACTGTTTTGATTTGATTACAAGTTTAGAACATAGTTTACGTTACGGAATCAGTCTTAGTTACTAGATCGAATATCTCTAGTGACTAAAGTTTTAGTCACACACGGCGCGAGTAGAGCTTACAAAGCTCTGGAACAAGCCACTCGAGGCTGCCGCGACCCACTTACCTCCATGTTAAACGGGGAACTTTCTAAAAGCGAAACTAAGTGTTTGTTATGAACTCCGAGTTTAATTTTGAACTATTTAATATTTTGTTATTTAGCACAGGTTATTAAAAAATGATTGTGATTTTATTTTTATTTAGTGTAATATTACTAACATTGGTTATGAGTTTGCAAATTATTATTATTATACTAGTAAAATACTCGCAACTTCGTTTGCGTATATCTCGTTTTCCCGTGGGAATTTCGAAAAATCCTTACTTGGTACACCACTAGACGTCGTGAGGAACTTACATTCCAAATTTGGAATCTCTAGACCCATCGGTTTGGGCTATGCGTTGATATATGTATAGTTAAATCAGTCAGGACTTTGAGTTTTATATATATAGATTATTATCCCCGTTTTTCGTGGACCTTTTTTGTCCTATTAGTAGGACCACGAGGGAGGACTGTTTCTCATGGTTCCACTAGTTTATATTATATTAATTGTAAATCCGATGGTGCATTGGTAGTGATTCTTTGGAACCAGAGGGCTCGGGTTCGATCCCCGCTGCGGGACAAACATTTATGTAATAACATTTATGTTTGTTCTCCCAGCGCCGCCTAGTAGTCACTATCTTTCCTATAATGAAATGTAACGCGCTCGTATTCGAACGTAATGTAAAAAAACTTGTACAGTCAAGAGCAGGTCGAGCTTTACATATTGGACTTTGTACCATTCATAAGTTCTATGTCATAAGAGCCAAATTGGTACTGCAAGTGTAAATCTCAACGTGCTCCTGACTGTACTACACTTTGATTTAAAAATATTTTTTAAAAATTTTGATTGCGTTTGTAGGTGAAATTATATTTTCATGGCTCAAATCCTGTAAACTGGACTACATTTAAAGTCCCAGAGTTAATTTATATGTAGGCATATGATAATTGATATTACCTCGGCAAAATTTCATCGGCACTTATTACCATACATAATTATGCGTTTCAATAAATCTATATATTTTAAAGTGGAAAGATTTGATTGTTTGCATTGAATAGTCTCCAAAACAACTGAACCAATTTGAAAAATCCTTTCACCACTGGGAAGGGACGGTGGCCTCGAAATAGGAAATAGGAGGACCATTTTTAAAACACAATCGCAATACAAGATGTCCATTCTTGTAAGTGGAATTTTTGTCAGCTCCGCCCTTTTCTTAGTTACCAAACAGGTTTTTTGTTTATTAGAGCCACATTGTGTCCACTAGATAATAAGAGGTAACGAAGAATAGAGGAGCTCCATATGTTAAAATAATTGTAACAAACTTTATAGTGTCGTCGTTGCCTACATTGAATTTTAAAATAGTTTTCATAATACCTAATCTTTTTATGTTTTTTTGATTGCGAAAAGAAAGTCTCATTAGCTCAACTAAAATAAAAATTTCAGTTGAACTAGTAGGAATAAAGGTTCAAGGTGGTTTTAGTAAGAAATATACGACAAATGGAACACACAGTTAAGATTAATACATCCTTTTACTAATTCCCATGGGACATTCCAACGGGATCAACCGGGCAACCGCGTTCTTTCGCTAGTTCACTATAAAATAGTGTACCCGTGAAACGCATTAAAGGAGTAATGTCCACGTCTGTCATCCCGTCCCCAGCGAGCCATTTCCGAACACAACGTGGGACAAACACGAGTATATTTTCACCCGGTTTACGTTGAAAATACTATTTTTAATATTAATGGGAATACGGGATCTAAATAACCCGGATTTTCATCTAGATATTACCTATTTACGACCTCCGTGGCGTAATGGTTACCACGCCAGACCGCCACCCAGGAGGTCCCGGGTTCGATCCCCGGTCGGGTCATGATGAAAAACGAACTTTTTCTGATTGGCCTCGGGTCTTGGATGTTTATCTATATGTCGCATACGGTCATGAGTATGGACATGAACACTAAGCAAAACGAGGGTGCGCCATCTAGCGGCGTGTTGAGAAAACGTTGCTTTTGGCGCGCTCCGGCAGAGTCGTGATACGGAAGGCGGGCTCGACTGAACACTTCGTTATCGGGCGCCACCGAGAGTTGTACTCGTAGTCACGGAACTGTCGCGTTTTACCTAGTGTCTATTTTTATTTAGTTGAATTAAGATACTGTACCTAATTAAATTGTGTTGTAACAAAGATTTGAAAAAGAGACCTAGACTGAGGTTTTTCTTGCGGCATTTCTTTTCCATCAGTGGTCATTCCGAAGTGCTAGTAAATTTAATAAACATTCTTTAAGTAGAACTAAAACTGTTGTTTCTCTCATATCACGACTACCCTCGTTACGCCCTTGTGATGTTGAATTGCACATCGAATAACCGTTAGGCCATCCGACATCAGAAGTGAGATGCAAGTCGTGGTATTGAGAGTTTAACAGATCAGTCTGGTCTCACTAATGTAAGGGGTGACAAATTAACGTGACAAATCAAGAAAGTACGTGTTCGATGTACGACGGACAGTCTACTATCGTCGACTACGAGTGGTGGAGTTTGCGGACTACGAGTAGCGGATTCTACCGACAAAGAGTATCGTATGGTGGGTACTTAACCTCAAAATGTATGGAGATTCTAATATGGTGTAATTTCAGGTGTATGACCGTGCGATACGCGACGATGTGTGACGGGTAGCTGAGGCTGAGACGCGACGCGCACCAGGCGGTGGCGGTACTGGCTAGGAGCAGTACTGGCGGTGCAGCGGCGGCGGCGTGGTGGCGGCGTGCCCCGAGTCGCAGTACAATTGAGGCAGAGACGTGCCACGACACGAGTAAACACGGGTGTGTGTGCCCGTGGCGGACTGGTAAAGTGTACCCTCCGATATTATTTAAAAAAAAAAAAGGTCAGTGTTGATTTTAAGCTTAAAGTGTTAAGTTGAAGCTGAAACTGTGTATGAAGTTCAGCTCATTGGTCATTTAGCACTATTCATTGAAATTAATGATTTAAAGGTTAAGGTCATTTAAAGGTTAATGCACACACAGAATAAAGTTTTTGACTTTAACTTTGACTTTGAGATTTTTGACTTTGGAGGTCAAAATCAAATGTATCACGTGGAGAGTGGGGTTCCTATAAGGGGTTCAAAATTTTCATCCTTTTATCGCTAGGACGCACCGTTTTCGAGATAAACGTTTTTTTAAATTATTTTCACTTAGTAACTTCAATGAACTCAAACAATGTTTTATTTTCGATTTCCGGACAATGGAGCGAGACGGGGATCAGCGGGTCAGCGGTGTGCAGACTCTAAAGTGGACCAGGTTTGCTCGTGATGGTGGCGAGCTGGCGAGGCAGACGGGACCACCGGCGCAGTCGAGGTGCCCGGGATTTCTTGAGGAGAGTATTGTTTGATAATTTTAAAGTGGAGACTACTGAGCAATGACGATGAATTTTAAGTTTTGAATTTTGAAAAGTTTTGTTTTCATGTAAAGTGAGAGACACTTAAAATTAAATTTTGAGAGATGCTCAATGGTTTCGATTGTGGAGTATAATTTAGAGTTTAGTTCAAATTGTGCTCAGAAAGTAATGTGCCATTTTAAGTTAACGTACTAATTTATAATGTTGAGTCTGATGAGGACAGTGCCGGTGAAGGCCCTTCTAACTGTGTGTGAACACTTACTGTCATGGCTACTCATTTGATTAAACCGCACGCTTCAGTCGTAGTCGTAACTGCGAATTTTCGTACAGGGCGCGATGCGCGGCTGAGGGTGTGGCAGTCTATGTCTCATGGGAGACCATGTCATTGTGATGAGCACAGATGACCATGTCATTGTGATGACCACAGATGGCCAAGTCGTTGTGATGATCACAGAATTATGATGACCACAGATGACCATGTCATTGTGATGACCACAGATGACCATGTATATTGAGTATACCGATTCCATGTGGGAATCCTTGTTTGTGGCCTGTTAGTAATGTGTGTTGATCGTGTGACTTTGATTTTAAAATTTTGATTACCTATGTTAACTTACTATGAGGCATACTTTCTTCCTTATTTTTCTGTGTACCTACTAACCTTTTAGTCAGGTTAAGCCGAGCGAGAGTTAGCTCCATTATTTAAAATTGAGTCATTTTTATTTAAGAGTTTTGATGAAACGAAGGCAAATCTTAATAAGGTTTCTATTGGTGAAATAGTGACAAATAAGTTTTGAGTAATGAGAAAAGTTTAGTTGATTTAATTACGAGTTACTGTATTGAAATGTAATGTAATGACCGGACGTTTTGTGTCCGATGTGTCCGATGGACTTGACATTGTATGTTCGATGGACTGAACTTATTGTGTGACTCGATGCCTATGGATAGGATTGAGTTTGTGTGTTGGACCAACACTGTTGGTATGAGAAGTGATGCAATGTAATGCATTGTAGTATGTTAATTAAGTTTCTTTGAGTAAAGTTTTCTCATTACTACAAACGATCCCTCTGTTGTTAAGGCCAAGAAAACTGAGTAGATCGTATTGGCAAAATACATGAAGTCTAAGTACCAATTTTATTGACGTGAGTAATGATTATTTTACTGTAAGTGATTTAGTTTTGTTATTTTTAATTTTGTCAAAACTGGTTTCATGACTTCAAGCTGCATATGTTGGCATGTAGTCGTAGCTCCGGTCTAACCGAAGAGTGCGCGATGCGCATCTAACTATGCATCCTATCACTGGTAAAGCGAAATCGCTGGTTAAACGTAAAATTTTAGAATGGTCGCTGGTCAAGTGACTACTAAATTCAGTGCTGGTCAAGTAACGACGAAAACTATGAGGTTCTAAAACCAGTTTGTTGTTTGTACATGATTGTTTGATGAAACAAGGTCACAGGGATGATCTAGTGGTTGGTCACAGGGATGATCAGCTGTAACCACAGGGATGGTTATAGCACCTTGCTTTTGATAAACTCCGTTATATTCGGTTGTTAATTGATTTTATTTTCATTATTGGTACTAAGCTCTTCATGGTTAGGTACTTGATTTACTAAGCTAAGTGTGTTTACTTAGAATAGAAGTAAATTGGACTTGATATTGAAACTTTGGATTTGAGTTAGAGAGAAAGTCCTATGTGTGGTCAGGAGTGACCGAACGTTGTGATGCTGTGTGAGTATTGATTGTTTCAGTTACACGCGAGGACGCGTGTCTCGCAGGATGGCCGTGTCGCATACGGTCATGAGTATGGACATGAACACTAAGCAAAACGAGGGTGCGCCATCTAGCGGCGTGTTGAGAAAACGTTGCTTTTGGCGCGCTCCGGCAGAGTCGTGATACGGAAGGCGGGCTCGACTGAACACTTCGTTATCGGGCGCCACCGAGAGTTGTACTCGTAGTCACGGAACTGTCGCGTTTTACCTAGTGTCTATTTTTATTTAGTTGAATTAAGATACTGTACCTAATTAAATTGTGTTGTAACAAAGATTTGAAAAAGAGACCTAGACTGAGGTTTTTCTTGCGGCATTTCTTTTCCATCAGTGGTCATTCCGAAGTGCTAGTAAATTTAATAAACATTCTTTAAGTAGAACTAAAACTGTTGTTTCTCTCATATCACGACTACCCTCGTTACGCCCTTGTGATGTTGAATTGCACATCGAATAACCGTTAGGCCATCCGACATATATATGTATTTGTTATAAAATATAATATCGTTGAGTTAGTATCCCATAACACAAGTTTCGAACTTACTTTGGGGTTAGCTCAATCTGTATGAATTGTCCCTATATATTTATTTATAAAAAAAAAAAAAAAAAATATGTCATATTAATCCATAAATTATCCCACTGCAGTCACAGAGTTTATTCGTGAAGTCGCGCGTATGAAACTCGCTTCTGATTTTACTTTTTTTTTGTTGTCAACTGTGCACATATAAAGTACAGTCAAATAAAAACGGATTAATACCAAAACCATGTATGATTTTGTCCACTCTGGTCGATTCGAATAAGTAGCTAAGCTAACCGACTACATTTTCGAAACCGAGCGAGTTGACGATAAAAAAAATTGTAAAAGCAGTAGGTGCCATCTCGCACACGCTCGCGCCATATATACATACTAGTTTTTCCTCGCGGCTTCGCTCGCGTTAATTTTATGACACAGATCTCGTTTGACAACAAATCAACCCATAGCGCGACTTGTGGCGTCTGTTGGCTGATAGCCCATCCCATACAGCGCCCCCTATGGTAGACAAATATTTTCCCATTGGAATGACATACTTTCACGGGATAAAAAGTAGCCTATGTTGGGCTTTGTACCTCTGGCAATATGTATACAATATTTCATAATGATCGGCTGCTTAGTCAAGCCGTGAAGGAATAACAAACAAACTCACTTTCTCATTTATAATATTAGTATGATTTTATATCTAGAGAAGACTTCAACAACTTTCTGTTCAGCACATCTGGAAGTTCCTCGAAGCAACCGGTCTGAACATTTTGACAAAAAGTTCTACAAAAGACCAGCAGTGGTCGAAGCAGTGGGTACACAGTAACAAGCTCTACTCAAATAATAATAATAGTCTTGAATAAACCATATCGTTCTGTTTGTTTGTTTTCAATGGAGTAGATGTCTTTGATAATAAATTCTGCACACGAACATAAACTAGCGTACAACTTAATATTTTATAAGATTTCCTTTAAAAAATCCAAGCAGTGAATCTTCGTAGCTTAAATCAAATCGAACTATAACAAGTTTCTAGTTTAAAGTTTAGTGTACACTCATACCATTGACCAACTAGATAGATACTTCTAGAGGACAAACTTTCCGAGTACGGGAAAAACATATTTCCGTTTATTTTATTTTATACCAAACAGAGACCAATTTTTTGTAAAATTTTAAAGTTTAGAAGTATTTAGGAAATTGTTTTTTTCTTCTGCCGTCGGAACTGGCAATTGAATTTATTGAGCAAACAAAAAGTAACAGAATAATCTCGACATCATGGAAACCTACACAGATTACCCAATACGTTGAAGAAATACTATCATTTTATTAACATCATTTAGCCAGATTCTGCAACGCATTTTAAAGTTAACACAATAAATTATAGTCACTGTCAAACTAAAGAAGATAAAAAGAGATAGCTTGAGACTTAATGTGGAATTCAAATTAATATGCGTTTCAGAATAGCTGTCTGTCTGTTACGTTAAATTGATAAATAACAAAGATATAAAAACAGAATGAATGGCTTTTAACCAAGAAAACCAAGAAATAATTATTCATTCACAACTTTACTAGTCGTGAATGAAATACGAAACAGCGAAAAAAAATTCTTCTATCATAACCGATTATGAAACTTTGGTTATGAAAATGGAATAAGGAGAATTGCCGGAATTGGTTGGTGAAAGAAAACACTTTGCACCAAGATTTTTGAACCTCTCGTTCTAACAGAATGCTTTATTTTCCTGCAATATCCATAACGAGTAATCGCCAAGCACTCGACTAGTTGGTCAATGCTCAACCCTATTTACAAGCATTACGCATGCAGATTAGTTGGCAACTTGCGCGGCTCGGAGCCTCCGGAGACTTGAGACTCAAAGAAAAACTCGCCCCGAGGCGTCCTAAACTCATTCTGAACTTGCAGACATGTTTTAATGAACAACTGACTTATAATTTTACATGCATTTCCCAACTACTACAAATCAGTGTTACGTTAGTTTATGAAAAAAATGTTGCAGTTCTCAAAAAATATCACTGTTGGAGTGTTGGTAGTTTCTTTTTGTAGAAAATTGTTTAGGATAAATTCTAAATTCTATTTATGTTCAAGTTTTTTTATAAAGTTTTTCTTCGTGGATAGAAAAACTTTAACATTTATAAATAGAATTTAGAGGAGCTTTTGCAAGTTTCGCAACGTGCACCCTGGCACGTGTTTGAACGGGTTTCGGTGATACACCCTGGTGTTACAAGCGTCTATATTCTGCTTTGACCACTTACCTTTAGGTGAGCCGTATGCTCGTTTGCCACCGGTATAAAAAATATATAATATGATGATATGATGAAATAGAATTTAATCTAAACTAACCCATAATCCAATTTTCCACCTTGACGAATAAAAAAATACGGCACAAAGTGATTTCCTTCAAAGATAATAAAAATCAAGTTTCGAGATCAGTGAATGCAATTTTCCCATCAAATTGAACCCTGTATCTGTATACTTAAGCCCAGATTATTTCTCAGGCGGCCTTCATAAAAGGACCCTCTATTAAGGTACGCCATACCCGATAGAGGATCAGGTCAAACTCGTATTAGGAGGCAAAATTAAAAATTCTTTTGCCTTACCTTTATCGTATTTTTTTCTTATATTAAAGTAGGCTGTACTTGGCTTGGTTACTAAAATCTTTATAAATTCGGCCGTCTATTTGCGGAGAAGGCCCGCAAGACTACAAGTACATAGTACATTATGAAGTCGCTTCCTCTATCTGTTCGCTTAGATAATTTTTTTAAACTATATTTTATTATATTTTTCAACAATAGATAGAGTGATTCAAGTGAGTTCTTTCCCATATATCATTCCGGGATACAAAACTGTT
This sequence comes from Endotricha flammealis, assembly GCA_905163395.2. Taxonomy (NCBI): domain Eukaryota; kingdom Metazoa; phylum Arthropoda; class Insecta; order Lepidoptera; family Pyralidae; genus Endotricha; species Endotricha flammealis. The sequence goes on along the minus strand of LR990858.1, from coordinate 902,589 downwards.
ATTTTATCTGACAAATAGACTAATTAAAGTTTATCGCGACACGGTGAACCCTTCGTTATCTCGTCATCATTGTAAAAAATAAGTTATTATCTATACTAATATTATAAAGAGGAAAGATTTGATTGTTTGTTTGTTGGTTTGTTTGTTTGCATTGAATAGGCTCCGAAACTACTGGACCGATTTCAAAAATTCTTTCACCAGTAGAAAGCTACATTATCAGGGAGTGACATAGACTATAGCATTCCCCGAAATTCAATATGGTTCCAACGGGAACGGGTCCGGAACTTCACGCGGACGAAGTCGCGAGTAAAAAAGCTAGTTATTTAAATAAAATAATACGTTCATTGCCTAGAACATGGTGTTACAATTTTTAAGAAGTACAGTCACCTCCATATATATGTAATCACTTTAGACCTTGTCACTTTCGTATATCATTTCAAATACATAAGACATTTGAGTGAACATGTCAACAATGTTATAGTGACAAGGTACTAAAATGATTACATATTTATGGAGGTGACTGTACATAATGTTTTGTTATATTTAGAGCATGCAATTTAGCGACCAAATTATTATATTAAGTAGGTATATTTTATGGATGAAAAAAATTACAATAATACAAAATGCAAAAAATTGAGTTTTTTTATTCTGTTATATTATTGTAATTCATGAATGTCGTAGTAATTCGTTGAGCCAGCTAAACAATTGTTTTTTGAATAATCTAGTATGATTTTAATGTATTAGGTATTTTATTATACAAATGTACGCACATGGTTTTGGGTATATTCAACATGTCAATTAAAGGCGATTTTGCCAGGATTTTGTTAAAAATACTTCGGCAATCTGTCAAATCGACAGGGGGATTGAAAACGGACACGTGACACAATCATGTCTCGTATTTTTGTAAAACTTTGTAGATAAAAAGCCGACAGATCCTAAAAATTGTTTTTATGTGAAAGGTTGGCAAACGAGCATGCGGGTCACCTGATGTTAAGTTATCACCGTTACCCAGGCAGCACAGAGACACCGAGGGAGTCCATAAGCCGCTGACGGCCTTTTAAGTGCATGTATGCTCGCTTCTTGAAGGTTCCCAAGTCATTTAGAAACACCGCTGCTGGCGGGAGCTGGTTCCAAATCTTTACTGTGCGAGGAAGAAAGTGTCGCAGGAATGTGGCAGTTAGATGCTAACAGTAATCTAGTTTTTAGACATTGGAGTGGTGGAGCATTCATGAAATGGGCCACCGCGGAAGAGTCATCCTCTTAAAGAATATCGGCGTAAAGCAGTAATGCGAGTCGATCGGTAAGTTTGATGTTCTTATACCTTCTCTCCCTATATTCATTTTCTTGATGTGGACAACACAATGGTAGCGCATCTGCTGTTGGCGGTGGTCATCACTTTCCGTCAGGTAGTCCGGTAGGTTGGGTTTTTATATTATACGACAGACAAACAGGCGAGCGGGCCAACTGATGGAAAGTGGTCACCGCCGCTGTTGTTTGCTGTTTGCCTGCGGAATGACCGGGATCCTGTAATACACGTAACAAAACTTTCTCTAACGCTTATTGTCAATCTGAGGTCGCCTTTGTTGATCCTGGCTACACAGAAGACACATTGGTGGGAATGGATCCAAATGGAGGAGGGGGATTGTGTGGTGGGCTTGTCCCGTTTTTTTTTTCTTTTTATAACAGTGTATTTTGCGTGTAAAAACGCGATATAACAATTTTACGATAAATAATGGTGTCCATTCGATAATCCGCGTCTACTTGACGCATTTTGTTTGTAAGCACCCGAGTGTGTGGTGTTAACAATTAATTACATTTGTAATCTTTTGTAATTGGAGCTCACGTTCACGGCGCGGGACACACGCGGGCGTGACGTCGCCGCGACGGCGTAGGATTAGCGTGTACGCTGATAAAATTGCGTTTGAAAAGGATAGATGTTTATTTTGATGTTACTGTATTGTGTTTGCTTATTCATTGTGTCAGACAATACTAGCTTGACAGCATGCAAAGGTCTTTATCAGGTGGTGGAAACAACTTGTTAAATAAAAAACACCCAGGTAACTAATGAGAAAATGCGGCTATAAGTTGTGGAAGACATTTAATTTTAATTATTTATAATAAAAACAGATATTCCTGGACGAATTACACAACTCCATTTAATCTCGTACTAAACAAAGCTTGTACTATGAGAACCAAAAAGCTGATAAATCACTTTTTTTTTTGAACATTTTGTTGAATTTTTGCCAGTTCGTAAGGTTTCATGCCAATAGCTTTTCAATACAATTGGTAGGTTGAGTGAGATAGAGCGATTCCAGAATATTTAGGTCTCCATTTGCGAAGACGGAATGGGCATTGCTCGTTAATAATATTAATTTAAATCATAAATCGGATTAGTATTATGGTTTATTAGTGTTGATTTCTGAAGCCACAAGAATACTGACGACCCGATGACGACCCCTAGCGACGTCATGTTACACTCGACACGTGTCATGACGGGAACAGCTGAAAGCACTTAAAGGTTCAGTTGTTATGCACCGACAATTACGTCTGAATTGATTGATATTTGGAATTAATGTAACGTTTAGGTATATAAAACAAAATTAATATTGTAAAATAGGTAGTTTGTTAGCTCTTTATTTTTTGTAATACAAAATTAACTGATTTGTGTTCTTGTTTTATATGTTGTTTTTATATAAATAAATAAATAAAATAAATATATAGGGACAATTCATACAGATTGAGCTAGCCCCAAAGTAAGTTCGAAACTTGTGTTATGGGATACTAACTCAACGATATTATATTTTATAACAAATACATATATAGATAAACATCCAAGACCCGAGGCCAATCAGAAAAAGTTCGTTTTTCATCATGACCCGACCGGGGATCGAACCCGGGACCTCCTGGGTGGCGGTCTGGCGTGGTAACCATTACGCCACGGAGGTCGTCTGAGGTATGGTTGATGTCTGGTAAGTAAGTTATAAAATTTTATATTTAACTTTAATTTGTCGTTGTGACTTGAGCGCTCAAAGACGCGAGAACTACCCGACACATATTTTATTGTTGATTTTGTATTTGGATACACTTACTGTCTTGTAATTTTATTAACCTATTATTTATGTTTTTATCTCAGTTAGTGAATTTTGTATATTATCCTTCATGAGATAATAAAGTTTTTTAAACCCAAAAAAAATTGTAAGTAAGAACGTACTTGTAACGCGACGTATGCCGAGGAGGCCTCTTTGGGCACTGTAGTTTTTTGCCTTTGAGTTTTTTACTTAAAATTAATAATTGTAAATTTTAAGTACAAGTGTCCATCGGTGAAGTTTGCGTATCTGTTGAAAAAAGGAAATATGTGGACGAATCGAGGAAGTCTTTCATCTTCTAATGGAGTGTGAGCGGAACCTAACTAAGAGACAAATAGTTTTTCAAAATTATGAAGTTAAGTTATGTGGGGATTGTTCAGAGCGTTCTGACCAACCCCCTCTCTGATGCTGCCTTGAGCTTGTGTATTTTAATGGAGCTTTGACTGTATATAGATTTTTTATCGTTATGTATAGTGTTATAGATGTTTTTGTGATGATGGAGCTGCCATGTCTAAAAAGACAAAAGCTCCTAAATAAATAAAGATAATAAAAAAAAGTACAAGTGCCCAAATAAACGTATTACTATTTTTACCCGACTGCGCCAGAAGGAGGGTAATGTTTTTCGAGAGTATGTATGTATGTTTGTATAATTGTTTGGCACGCTCTACAGTCTAAACCGTTTAACGGAATTTAACATATGAGGTGTCATTTATTTTGTCGCAGTTCTGGAAGTGACGTAGGGTATATCATTTTCCGAAATTCTCACGGGAACGGGAATAACAGGACTTTGAGTTTGAAATCTGTGGCGCCTAAATCGTTCTATGAGGTGTCATTTGATTTGTCGCAATTCTGGGAGTGACATAAGGTATACCATTTTCTAAAATTCCCATGGGAACTTTTCAGGGTTTTCTAATTTCCAAATTACACTGAAACGCAGTCGGGTTTTTTAGTTTTTTAAACTTAAACTTAACTTAACGGTACCAAACCGTTTTTATCTTTCTTTCAAATTGTGTATCTTCAGGGTAATTAAATTTCACCTTTTTGGAGTGATGTGTAGAGCATTTTGTGAAATTGGCTAGCTCGATCGGGAATGTACATTCAGCCAATGAAACAGGTGAGCACGACCAATACTTGATATTTATTCATAGGTGGGACAAGTGGTCCGCTTGTCTTTTTTGCTTGCAGTATAACATAAAAAATTTCGAGTGAATTATTAAAAAAGTCGATAACATAAAATATATTAAAGTTACATTTATTTGTCAATGTTATAATGTTGAACCAATCTTGTATGGTTTCAACGTTGCCAATCTTAAATCAGGTAATGCATCAATTTATAATATCACGAAGCGAAGGCTAACACAATTTTCTAAGTAAACTACGCCGCGGAACTTAACCGAGAGACGCCATTTTCCCACGTTCTTCATTAAAATTAGCGCTTACAAAAGTTATATATAAATACTTTTAGGTATTTCTTCTACATAAAAATGTGTTGGCACAAGCAGGCGAGGGCCCATCCTTCTACACCACGCAGAGATTTTTTAAGGTTAAAATTCTTTATTTCTCTAGAGATTTGCACAATTAAATCACTTACTCGAGAAATAACACTTTAGTGTTTTTTCCCGTTCAAATATTGCCTAAAAGTAACACCATACAAATACACATTTTAATTTTAACTATCACTAAAATTGTTGCCTTAATAAAGTAAATTAAAAAATATTTATTTGTATTTTTTTATTATAATAAACAAACTATTTTTAACTCATCCCAATTCCATCTCTCAATCTCTCGCAACACCAACCCTGACATAAAGGAACTTAGTGTCTAAATTAGTTCCCATCAAAGAGCTACTATTTCTATAGAGGTATCAATATAAGCAAGAGCATAGAGTCGTAGATGTTGCTCTATTCTCACTTATTGAGCACATCCATTTAAAAAAAAAAGATAGCTATAGACAACAACGCCGTCTTGAAACGCCGCGCGCCACCAGTCGAGTTTCGGTCATCCAGCTGGAGGTCTAATCGAGTGTTTAAAGTTTACTATTTATCTTCGAACAAACTTGTTCTTGTGGTGTTATTTACGTTTGTGCACGTACTAAAATGACTATATTATGTGCAGCTACCGGCTGTAGAAGCAAAATGGGCGTTTTGACGGAAAACGGCCAAAAAATATCGTTCCATCGGTAAGTCAATTTCATTAAAATACTAGATAACTCCCGTATTCTGTCATGTTATGGTCTGCAAAGCGTGTCAAATTGTAACTTGAAAACGTAGACGTGGTCATTGACAGAGTTTTCTTGCTTGTCTATAAAAGAACATGAATTATCTGAGGTTTTGTTGAAAAAGATCAAGAAATGACGTTTCACATACCATCATAGTGTTGTACTCGGTGTGGTGCGTTTAATTAATAATAATATTGATAATAATAGATTCGTCGGAATCTGTCGTCAATGTTATTATTATGTCTTTTTATTTAATATTATTATTTTGTCGTCAGTATTATTATTATGTTAATGAATTCAAACATAAATTTTATTTGTATGTGAATAAATTAAATAATAATATACAGCTAGGTTCGTAATAAAATTGATATTGATGTTGTATGATGAAACAATAAAGAATGTGAATTGCATTGATTTCTTATTCTCATAATAATATGATATTTAATTCTTTATTATTCTTTTTCATACTTAGGTTTCCCAAGGATGAAGATTTAAAAAAGAAATGGGTCACAAACATGGGACGAGGAGAGTGGAAGCCAGCCAATTTTTCTAGATTATGTTCTTTACATTTCGAGCCAGCTTGCTATCGAGATGGATTTGAAAGAAGAAATTTACATTCATATGCCATACCCACCATATTTTCAGTCCAAACTGCCACTTTGGAGGTTAGTTAATGTTTATTTTGTTTTCTGCTGCAAGTACTTATAAAATACTCAAGTACTCAAAGAATCTGACTAGGTACTAGGTACCAAAGTCAAAGTATTATTTTAAAGATAAAATATTTGTGGTCACTATAATTTGCTCCAATGCTTTTTTTCCTTTCTTTTTATAGCTAATTAATCTAAAAATATTTTTTTAATGTAGTTACCTATATAATTTTTATAAAACAATTTAATGAAATGAAATTTTATTATTTGAGAAACAATTTAATGTTAAAATAGCTTTAAAAAAGACCACAGTTGATTTTCATTCGGCACGTCTTCTCAACAGGCCATTCACGTCTGAAGAGCTACTAGGATAAAAAATATTGATGTGCAAAAGTATTTCTTGTTGCAAAATAAATGATTTTATTACATTTTTTATTTTAATTAAATACTAGTTTCATAGCCAATAAGGCCACCAAGAAAGCCTGAGAGGTTTGATTTTATAAAAGTAATAAACCTCACTAGTTCTTTATTTCTTACTACTTATTTTTTATTAAAATTAAATAAAACAAAAAGAAAAGAACTATGTAAATTTCATATTACATAAATTAATGCATTGTTTAAATTTTCAGAAAAATCCTAGAAAGCCTCGACTTAATTTGAAACGTGCCAATGAAGCTTCAACTTCTACCAGTCAGGATGAAAATGTAAGTACCTAATTTGTAACTGTTCCTTAATATTTTGTTGGGTAGAACTACAGAAAAATCCTCAGTAGTTCCATTATTTTTATTAATATTATTAATATTATCTCATATGACGATTTGGTTTGCTGTTTTCAGGAACCAAGAGCGAAACAATGTCGATCTGAAAATCAGGATCCTGGGAAGTCTACCGACACCAGCTTTACGGAAATAGAAAAGTTTCAAAGGCAACTGGAACACTACAAGATGTTGGCAGCAAGACGTGGTCGTAAACTTAAAAACCTGCAACGCAAATATTCACGGGTTCAAAAAAAACAAGCTAATCTAGAGGCCATTTTAAATGACTTAAAACAAAAATTAGAAGCTGAACAAATGTCAATTTTAAAAAACTCTTTAAATGTAGATAATCCAATTGTATCAAGGTACATAATGAAAGTTAAAGGATCCTCACTGCCCAAAGAGTATCCCACCGAAATAAAACAGTTTGCACTCACATTACAGTTTTTGTCACCAAGAGCCTATGACCATGTAAGAACTAATTTTGATACTGTGCTGCCCCACCCTAAAACTTTATCTCGTTGGTACCGAGTAGTTGACTGTCAGCCAGGATTCACACAAGAGTCATTAGAAACAATAAAGTTGCGTTGCGCACAGTCTCAAAAAATATTGTATGCGGCTTTATGTATAGATGAGATGGCAATACGAAAGCATGTTCAGTGGGATGGGACAAAGTGTTATGGGTACGTTGATTTTGGCACTGCAACGGAATCGTCCGACGACCAGTTGCCTTTAGCAAAAGAGGCGTTAACTTTTATGTTAACATGTGTGAATGAAGCGTGGAAAATACCAGTTGGGTATTTTATGATAAATGGGTTATCAGGGCAACAAAAACAAAATTTAGTTACCCAATGTATTCGGTTGTTAAATGAAACCGGCATAAAAGTAATCTCCTTAACTTTTGATGGTGCTCCCGCAAATGCGACGATGGCTACTGAATTAGGATGCAATTTAAATTCGGAAAGCCTCGTTACACATTTCAAAGTCGAAGAGCAAGAAGTTACTATTCTGTACGACCCTTGCCACAACATTAAATTGATCCGAAATGCCTTTGGAGAAAAGAAGGTTTTCTTTGATGAAAATGGCCATGAAATATCGTGGACATACTTAGAACGTTTGCACGAGTTGCAAACCGTTGAGGGCCTTCATGCAGCTAACAAACTTTCAGCTGCACACGTAAATTATGAAAATCAAAAAATGAAAGTTAAATTGGCCACCCAGTTATTAAGTAACTCTGTAGCGGATGCCTTACAATCTTGTAAAAGCATGGGTATTACTGGATTTGAACATTGTGAAGCTACCATCAAGTTCATCAGGCAATTTAACGACTTGTTCGATATAATGAACTCCAGAAATTTTGCAGCTTATGGTTTAAAAAAACCACTAAATTCCAAGAACATTGCAGCAATAAAAGCTAGACTACTTGAAATTGATGAATACATAAATGGTCTTAAATTGTCTGATGGCACTTTATTAATCAAATCAAGAAAAAAGACAGGCTTTCTCGGATTCAAAATATGCATCAAGTCAATTTTATACATTTTTGACACATTTGTATCAGAGTCAAAATCAGAATTTTACTTTTTGCCAGTATATAAATTATCCCAAGACCATTTAGAGACATTTTTTGGCGCCATTCGGTCATTGGGTGGTTTTAATAACAACCCGTCAGCGTATGCGTTTATGTCTGCGTATAAGAAATTACTCGTCCATGCCGAGTTTAAAATAAGTAGGAATGGAAACTGTTTGCCCCTGGATGACATTCGGATCCTGCACAATAAAAACCCACGATATGTGGAAACCATTAATCAAACGTCACAAAAAGCAAAATTGTTATCAGACAGTGATATTATTACTTCAGAGAATACCGAAGTGGAATGTTTCGACCATGATTATATGTTTAACCCCCATTTGTCGGAATTTTCAGAAATGGTTGTGGTGTACATTGCCGGGTATGTGGTTCGGAAATTAAAAAATAAAATTATTTGCGAACCATGCTTTAAAGCATTGGAAAACGATACGAAAGAAAACCAGTTGTTTTCATCTGGATTATCGTTTTCCAATGCTCATTTAATAAATGTTAAAAATAGAGGTGGTCTTTATAGGGCCTCACCAGATGTGATTACAATTTGTAAGTACAGCGAGAAAATATTTCGCCATTATCTCAATATTGTCGGTGTCGCTGAATTAAGTAAGCCAAATACAATTTTAAAAATGACTATAAAAGTATTTAATTTATGTAGCAGTACAAATATTTTTGAGCAGCTGATTGCTCACAGCACTGAAAATTGTGTCAACAACAATCATTTACATTTATTAATTAAGGCGATTGTTGATTTCTATTTTAAAATTAGATTGCATTATGAATGTAAAAAAATTTCTGCTGGAAAAGAAAACATCCGAAGTAAATTTACCAAATTAATTTTGTTTCAGGGACAGTAATTTTAAAATAAATAATGATTAGATCAGGAAATTCATTTTTATTTTACACCAACTTGCCAAGTCCTAATTTCTATACCTATTACGATTCATCTATGATCCTTTTCAATTAAGTTAGGTACCTATTTTTGACGACGTGAATACAATAGGTACGTCTAATCTGTCTAGCAAGGAGATGCTCATATTAGAAACTAGCAGTTATTCGCGACTTTGTACGCGTGAATATCAGTTAAAAAATAGCTGACCCGGCGAACTTCGTACTTCGAAATCTGTCTAGTTTTGGCGTGACAACGGGAAACGGGATTCATTTTTATGTAGGTACTAGCGAAACCCGCGCAACTTCGTTTGCGTATATTCCGCATTCCCGTGGGAATCCTTCATTTTTTTCCGTAAGAACCATCCTCTTACTTCAAGGAATATTATAAAAAAAGAATTAGCGAAATCGATTCAGCTGTTCTCGAGATTTGCGCTTAGCAACACATTCAGGGATTCATTTTTATATTATAGATGCACTAGCGAAACCCACGCAACTTCATTTGCGTGTCCCGCTTTCCCATGGGAATTTTGGAATGTATTACCTTGTGTACCTAATGTATTACATTTAAACCTTCCTCTTGAAGCACTCAACCATTAAAAAAAACCCGCATCAAAATCCATTGCGTAGTTTTAAAAATCTAAGCATACATAGGGATAGGGAACAGACACGACAGAACCACTTCATTATACTATCTACTATGTAAAGATAGATTAAAGCTAACATTAAAATTATGCAACATAATTACGTACGACGCGTGTACGCATAATAATTTTGGTAGGTAAATCATTATTATTCTCTTATTACTACTGTTATTACTATTAAATAATATTCTGAACGAATACATCACATCACTATTGATATATATAAGTATAGATGAGTAAATATAGCACAAATGGAGACACGGCTGTTTTGAGAGGTAACAGATACAATATATTTGACTCTGTCACTCTTACGACGTTTTGTTTATGTAGAAAGAAAATGTCTATAGGTTTTTAGTTCATGCTCGATAGAATCTCTCTATAGAAATAGTAGCTCTTTGGTTCCCATAGAACCTATAAACCAGCTACTGGGGCATAAAGGACTACCACCACCACCATCGATGTGAATATCCTACTAATATTATAAAGGCGAAAGTTATGTGTATGTTTGTTACTTCATGCTCAAATGGCTGGGCTAATATTTATGATGTTTGGTATGTAGGTAGCTGATACCTTGGATAGAGTACTTTTAATCCCGAAAAAATCTGATATAGATGGCGTTGCTGTGCAATGGATACACGCAAACGAAGTTGCGCGGGTTTACTAGTCATAAATTAATTTCATTAAGTTTTATTGGTCAATATGTAACGTATTTATTTCCCGATTGTCACCAAAAAAGCACATTGAAACTTTGAAGAAGGTTTCATTGAAAGCTTTCATTTCTAAAATGTTACCTATACGCAATAAAGAAATAAGCCGTAATGTGGGTACGTAATTTATTTTTCCAGAGCCTTGGACTAGATTGGCCACATTAATAACGCGGGTCAGTGGAGGTTTTTTTTTTCATTTAAAACGCTCCAAAGGGTTATATTTGGTTTGAAATAAGAGTACTTGTAGGTAATACACGAGCGAGAAATGCAACAAACATCGGATTATATTTATTAAGTTTTTTCATGAAAATAGATTTTAAAAAAATCTGTATAAATCTAAATCCTGTTTTTCCTTGACCAATGTAGTAAACAATCTTAGCACGTTGTTTACTACATTGTACTTTTACTACATTCACACCCAAATAATTATAATATAGTTAGAAATGGCATTTAACACAACACTCTTATTATTCTGGCGAATTATCGAATAGAATCTATTGAATAGACACGCTAAGATTGTATACTACATTGGTCAAGTTAAGAAAAACAAGTTATACAAATGTATAGTGAGATATAACTATCTGCCAATCAGATTCTTCATAGATCTGATTAAAATAATAATTACTTTTCTTTTATTAAAGACTACGTTGTAATTTGACCCATACTGGGTCTTGTAATTGAATCAAAAAGTACTTGTAAAATGAACTTTAGAAAACATAGCAAATTACAGCTTTCTAGTATTCGGAGCTTTTTAAGCTTCTCGGAGCTAGACCACGGACAGACAGCCACGGCGAAAATATACGGGTTCCTTGTTTGAGTGAGTACGAGTGTACGATAGTGCTTATCAGTTGAAAGAGCACTCTGCCGAATGTCGAGATTACAGGTTCGAATACCACCCGTGGCGGGGAGGTGAAATATTAATTAAAAAATATTTTTGAATTAAGAATGGTTAGTTGTACCAAACTCTAAAAATAATCATACAGTACTTAGGTATAGATTTCACGAATAAATATTACTTCTGCTCGATTTAGGTAAGGTAAAGAGGTTGGATATATTTTGTTCTCGTGTGTACATCTAAAAAAACAGTGATTAATTTACCCAGTTGCGGGGCAGAGTGAGTTTTTACGCGGCGAGCCCCGCACATGCGGCGGCAAGGAGTGCCCCAAAAGTTACTACATTTAATACTATTTTTGTAGGATTACTGGACCCTCGGGCTGTTTACTCTATTTGCAACTAAGATTTTGCGTTAGGAAATAGAATTTGTTAAATAACCGATGAATTTATAAATCCGACAAGTCTAGAAGATTACGTCATGTAGTTCTTTTTTTATCAGCCATTTGTGTTAATGTATAAACAAAGCAATTTTATAAGTACATCTTGTTTACAAATTGTATCATGGTTATTTTTAATGAACATTAATAATTCAAGGAACGGATCGGACGTGCGACCGTGAGACCAGTAAACAGTCATCGTTATTCAGAAAAGAGCCAAGAAATAAACAAACAAAAAAATGTTTAATTTTTCTAAATTTGACACGAAGTACTAAAATGCAAATGAGCCTAATCTCCATAATCTAATAATGGCACTTCTAAGCACTCCCTTAAACATAAACAAAAATATACAAAGAAGGCATCCACGAAAAGGAGTATTTAATTGGGTTTTTGATTAATAAAGGTATCAAGGTTGCCAGCGAAAGGGGACGGTGGGAAATTTAAAAACTTTCCGCCCAATCGAGTGAGAGGGCCCCACCCCTAATTGTGTTTATGACTGGTCTGCAACTTTTTCTATCAAAAGTTACGCCACTCTCCGTTATAAAAGTATTTAATTTACCGCTAAAGTGACATCGCACCCAATTTAGAATTTATTTTTTTATTCACACCCCTACCACCCTAGTTTTCTAGATAAAAATTCGTTGAAATGACACCACTTTATTCAAATATTAGGCCTCAACCGGCACGTTTGTATAAATATTCTACTTTACAAGCCATTTTGGGAACAAAGTAATACATATTAGGAGAAATACAACCTTGCGTAGCAGTGTTGTTTCAAACTTTCAACCAAGCGACGCCATTGTACAACGATAAGTCGCTGAAAGCTACTAACGACTACAGCGTGTCTGTATCAATATACACGTAAATGCGCAGTAAATACGCGTTTCGCTATCGTCCCGCGTGGGTTATGTGTAATACACATACAGTAAAAAAATTACAATGATCAAATATACAAACTTGTGTAACTACAACAAGGCGGCCTTACTGCTGAAGGCAACCTTAGGGTAACGGAAGTGTACAAGGTTGCGTTGCAAATCTCGTTTGAAGCGAGTATACACGCGTAATCAGCGCGTATCTTCTGCGTGCTTAAAATACGCCGTGCGCTGTCGTTCCAAACTGTTTCATACAGTTTTAAGTACAGTAAATGTTTGCGTAGTGGTATAAAATATACTATCTACATATAATAATGTAAAGTAAAACTGTTCTTTATCCTGAAAACTAGGGAAGTAAACTGAAGCTTAATAAAGCTAGTTTCATTATCGGTTAATGCACAAACTTCGCTTGTATTTTACTTACGAGGCAATTTGAAACTACGCGGTAAGTAGTGACTGATTATTTCTGTGAAATTTAAAACTTTAATGTTTTTCGGTGAGTAGCAAAAATAAATTTATTGTCACATTAAGAAAGGAAAAAAAGAGATATTTTGAGTGGTAGAGCATTAAGAAATGGGCTCTAGCTCCTGGGAAGTATACCTCTCACAGCAGAATGGCGTGAAGCAACAATGCGTTTCGTTCAGTGAGTCAATGACTTCCATCAGGTGGAAGCGGTGGAGCGCTAGATTGTTTGTTTGTCGTCTGTTTAAAAAAAATCTAACCCTAGAATTAGTAGAAAGTTTTTTAACATGAAATTTGTATTTGGAATACATTAACTCAGAAATGGATCTTAAATTTGAAATTAGAATACCTGGAAAAATAGAGAACAAATTAATATTCCTCTAAAAATATGGTGGATGAAAGTGTAGATACTGTGTGTACATTTATAATACACGCAGACTCGAGAACAGACACAATAAGTACAATAACATCACATATAAACGTTAGCTTCGAGCGAGAATCGAACTTCTGGTGCCAAGGATAAAATAACTACCAACGAACCACCTATTAATAAATGTCATTCTCTCTTCTTGGTTGTAACGCTCTTGACAGAACGGTCGTGATCGTCATGTAGAGATTTGGCCTGGGGCAGATGTAATGCGCCTCTGCACGGGACCGCCCACGGCAGATTTTACTTGGTCGGTCTATCGCATGGATGACCTTCCGCGCGGTTCAAATATCATTCTAGCTGTGTGTAAACATGCATGACCCCTTTTGGGTTCTTTTTATGGAGCACGTAGCGCCCGAGCACCCCATCAGCTTCATTTATGATCCGGGAAATGACTGGTGGTCCTATTACGATTGAATTTTCTCGATTTATTGATACTTCTCTTCTTTTTACAAAAAGACGCGTATAATAGATTAATTACCTGCAAGTGGCTCTAATTAAATATTTATTAAAAATTAGTGTTAAAGTTTTGTTTTGTTTTTAATCGAATACCACTTTAAAAAATGTAGCTGTCCAGATCCCACTTCTGCGCAAAAGGTCCCTCCTCTTTTCCTCCATCTATCTAGCTGCGTCATCTTCTTTGCTGTTGTTTTACTTTTGTAGTTTTCAGCAAGCTCTCCTTAATTAGCGAACGTATGTACAGTCAGCTATTGAGAAACCTGACTACCCAAAAGAATTATTTTTGTCATGTAATTTTCAATGTATTTAAACGAAAATGAATAAAAATGTACATTTTGATTACGATTGTATTTTGTATTTTTGTATTGATTACAATGAGTATTCGATGTAATTTTATTGAAATCTTAAAATTAAAAAAAAAACTTTATTATTACTTCGTTTGGTATTTTTTTTATACCCCAAAGGTGGCAAACAGGCTTACGGTCCGCCTGATGGTGAGCGGTCACCATAGCCTATGGACGCTTGCAACACCGGGAGTATCACTCGCGCGTTGCCGACCCTGTAAAAATCTTTTAATGCCCCTTTTGAAGAAACCCATGTTATAATCTAAAGGAAAGACCTCGGCGGGGATCTCATTCCCCAGCCTCAGCGTTCGCGGGAGGAAACTCCTTTGAAACCGTGCAGTACGCGACCATTTTGGTTCTAGTGTGTGAGGTTGGATTCCCCGCCGGTGACGAGCAGTTCGATGGTAGAAAGTGGCAATAAATTCCTAGGAACAAACCCCATTATACAAGCGGTAGAACACGCACAGGGAGGCGAAGTCTTTCCGCAGACTGAGGGGCTCGATACCGCTTGTTAGCTTGGGATCGTCGACAATCCTCATAGCACGTCTTTGAGACGAGTCAAGAGGTCCAAGTTGGTACGCCGGCGCTCCAGCCCATAGGTGAGAGCAGTACTCCATGTGGGGTTGGACTTGAGATTTATACAATACAAGTCTCTGCCCCGGATTGAAGTACCGCTTCGCCCTATTCAGCACCGGTGTGCTGAAAAACGAGAAATACGAGAAAGCTCGGTAGCTTTCTCGACTCCAACTTGACCTTGTCTTCTATGTGACTGCGAAACTGGACGTTGCTTGAGATCTCGACTCCAAGGATCCCTAAGCTGCCGGTAGTTATTAAGGGTGTCCCTTGGAATTGTGGGGCCACTGAAAATAGGGTATAGGTTATGTACTTGTAAAATAGTAGTCAATGAGTATAATTTTCCTTATGTATGGGCATATAAGTATAAGACATATCAGAATCCATTACCTAACTGAGAGTATAATATAAATTCAATAGAACCAATGAAAAATCTGGTTCGATTTACTGCATCCATCCTTGTAAAACAGTATAAATTATAGAAGTTCTCAAACAAACCTATCGCGCTCAAGAGGGGAATCTCTAACGTAATTTGCATATAAATAGCTGATGCACTCAATACTGCAGTAGGATCTTGTCTGTATTTAGCTAGAACATGTCGGTACTACGTAGCTGCTTATTCGTTCAGTCATTTACACAAAACTAGCGAAACTTGAACAAATACATATTCTATTCTCGACCAACTAAGGATAAAGACCATACTATCGACGATATGCGATCAATGAATCCTCAAATACTTTGGCCACGTGGCGAGCAGAGAACCGGATTACCTGGAGAATTTGGTGATAGTAGACAAAGTTGAGGGGAAAAAGACCGTGGTGTAGGTCACCGTCGCGATGGGTGGACCAAGTAAACTGCTCGGTACCCTTGTGGAGGGATACTGAGCAGTCGGTGCAAGTGGAAGGAGGACAATAAATTTTATCCATTTATCATATCCAATATATTTTTATGGAAGGCCTATATTTAGCAATGGTCTGGCTGAGATGATTATACATTTTACAGACTCAGGTTCGTTGGGATACTCACGAGGTACACGTTGGCTTGTGTATTACCAAACTATGTTACAAAACTACAGTGAATTTCTTTGAAACTCGTACATCCGTATTACTAATGATATCTCCAAATAACAGAACGGACCTTTCGTAATTAAACCTCGCCACTTGATCAAACGAAGCGGGGTGTACAAAGGCGTGCCGCACAAGGCGGACAATGCGAAGGACCATCGAGTGTCCAATACAGACACTCTCGAGCGCGCTGTATTGGGCGGAGTCTTTGGATATAGGTTAATAATTACGAATAATAATAATTATGGTTGCATTTTTTTACAATCACGAAAATACCACGTTGAAAAGCGCATAGATTTTATATATTCAAAACTATTTGGGTGGGTCGCGAGTGTTGGCAACGCGTGTGTGATACCCCCGGTATTGCAAGCGTCTGTAGGCTACGGTGATGCATTTGAATTTCACTGAAAATCTTTTGCCGAATGGAACAAATTTCTATGTTTCACAGAAATCAATCACTTACCCGATTTTTTTATTTTATTTCTACAAAGGCACAAAAAATATTTCATCAAAATCAAATATACGAACAAAACCACATTAAATCTTTTATAATATTTACAACTTGCATGGAGGCTGTTGAGTGGCAGTGGTATATCGTTCGATGTGCCGAGTGCCTCTCGAACGGTGGAGTTGCATCGCGTGGTAATATGCAGCTGTGCATATATTATTTACGAGTACATGACCAATATGCTAATAATCCTGCCATAATGATGCTTCAGAAATATTAAATTATTATGGGCTCTTTATAGCTCGGTTGCAAGAATGCAAGGCGTCAAGTGCACAGATCACAGAGAGAACAGCAATTCATATCCAGTCCAGAGGTAATTGCTTACCGTCAGGTGACCCGCTAGTCTTTTTCTGTAAAAGAAAAATATATAAAGAATTATTGCATCATGCCATGCCGGCACCCAGGAGATCCCGGGTTCGAATCCCGGTCGGGTCATCATAAAAAACGAACTTTTTCTGATTGGCCTCGGGTCTTGGATGTTTATCTTTATTATGTATTTGTTATAAAATATAGTATCGTTGAATTAGTATTAGTTTCGAACTTACTTTGGGGCTAGCTCAATCTGTGTGATTTGACCAAAAAAAAAAAGAAATGAAAAAGAAAAAATATTCTATTCCAATATACTTGGCACAAGACTTTCTGTGAAATTCAATGATAATCTTTGAACTAGTTTGTGATACCCTATTATATTATGGCAACATAAAGTCATTTGTACACGTCGTCGATCATATTTACTGTATGGTGGTGTAAGTCTTCATTTGTTTGTTGTCACTTTGCTAGTTAGCTGTTTAATTTATATCAAACTTTTGGTATATTTTATGTTTGATGTCACTGTTATGGAAACTATATTTTGTGCATGTGGTGTTTACCTTCAATTAATTGTACATTTGGCTAAAAACTACTTGTAAAATTACACGTAAGAACATGTAATATTGTAACAATTATGGTAAACCTAATAAATATAAATAAATAAATATTTCACATTAGTGCACATCATAAAATTAGAATTGTTTTTAGATTTTATTATATTTATATTGGAACGGAATATAATTTATCACTACATCACACCGAGTACTATTCTGTTCTTGTCAAACTCATGTTCCTTACATTTTACATAACCGCTAACAAGCCATACTTGAGTCGAACGTGTGCTGCTTACGGCGTAGTGTGAAGAGATTCTTGTACATAAAATCGCCGCCTTAACTCTCAACGAGCGAAATAATGACAGTCTTAGCTCTTTGAGGAGTCTTTACGTGTAAGTCAGTGGTAAGTATGATAGGTCTAGGAACGTACTGTTTCCTGGGTAAAGGAATGAATGAATATAGCCCTCCTTCCACTTGGATTCACACTAAATACCCTTATGACTATTTAAGATAGCTAGCCAGCTCTAGCTAACTGTTCTTTTGTCGTAGTTTAAAAATATGGTTAAGCATGTTTATGGATTAGAGACACATCATTTTCAAAATTAACAAAAATCACATTTGAACCAAACAAAGTGAGTAACCCGTCTGATTTGGATATGTCACACGCGTGTGGTGGATTCCCACAATTTTTTTTGAAGTGAAAACTTCTTTAGCGGCTCTTGGCACTTTTTTAGATGGGTAAAAAATGTTAAACTCGCGTCAGATCCGTAGCATGTTCGAAAAAGCGTAAGATTCCCTATTCCAAAATATTCAAAAATGCACAACGTTGGTGTTTAAGTTTTCACTTCTGCCGGCACTCCCGGAATGCACCCGTCCTTTTTATTTATTTAATCGGCTTGTAAACGTTAACATATTCAAATGGAATGTGACCAAAAAAACTTGCAGCAGAGAGAAGACAAGAAGAGGATGTGCACACGTACTCGTAGACAGTCGATGTAAATACTGAGTGTTTTGTGACATCACGTTTTTAGGTAAGTTCTAGAACTGGCTTATAGTACTCCAGGACGACTCCTAGCAGTACTGACAGATTCTTTAATTTTCTTTTTACAGAACAAAATAATAAAAAAAAGGAAGTTCCTTATAGCGAAAATCAAATGGTCCGTTTTCTTTTATTCCCTTGTTTGTTTGGCCAGCTTGCCGCTGCCGGCGCACACGGCGTTATGAAATTTTTCATTAAACCCAGTGTCAACTAGCAAGGCTTAATGTGCAGGCTATAATATCGTTAGCCGAGTTTTCATTAGCACGCCGCCGTACACTCTCCTTTAGGTTTCGTCACAGCGTACCGAGAATTTAGTGTAACAAGGCTGTAAAGGATAGGGGAGAGAAGTGGAAACAAAGAGCTCAAAATGAGATAAAAATGTAATAATGGAAATAATATAAAACAGAGAACTAAAACCAAAGCCGACAGAGAGACGTAAAGCCAAACGTCAAAGCAAAACAAAAAATAATAAAAAATAAAGTTATTAAAAAAGTATTTACACCTCCAGCCTGACGGCTAGTCCGCAACAAAGGCTATGCGATCATTACGTAAGATCTTTTTATTTGTAGTGTTCTAAGTTGTTATAAAACGTTTAGAATTGATTTCAATATGAAAGTCTTAATACAAATCTGGTTTAAAATTAGTTTTAAATTATTATCTGGTTTTAAATTAGTTCGAACTGTGGTAGAAAAAAGCTTGTCGGCGAAGATAGGCAGAGTCAATTTTTTTAAACAAATAGTGTAGTACTTTGAATTAGAAAATGTGAGTTATGCTGCTAACACAGCTTTAGAAAAGGATAATACGTATAAGGGGAAAGGAGGAAAAGGATTTAACCAGCAGTTACAATAACATGGAACTAAAATTAAAGCTGGTATTTCAAAATTAAAATTTTACGAATATAATAACTTGAAGTTGAGATTATAGAGTGAAATAAATTTATTTATTTGATTTAATAAAAAAAAATGTAACGAGGTCACTGGTTTAGTTAAAAAAAAATGTACCGAGGTCACTGGTTTAGTTAAAAAAAATATGTAACTAGGTTACTGGTTTAGTTGTAAACTGTGGCTTCTAGTTGATAGCTCGTCGCTGGCTGTGGAAGCAACACACAACACTTTATTGTTATTATTATTTATCCCTAGCGGAATATTGTTTTCAGTAATTTGGGACTCAGTGAGATTACAACTTAAAGTCTTTATTGAAGGTCATCCGCAGAATGGCTTTCGCACCCTGATTAAATTTAGTTTCAGTGATGGAGGTTAATAATTAATTTTATTTCGAATGGTAAAGCTGTTATGAATTGTGTCCGTGGAAGTAACACCCTTTCACGAATTATCGCCTTGAAGAGACGATGTATTTTTAACATAAGCAACCACAGAGAAAAATACCGTTTCAAAAGAGCATAGAACTAGTTTACATTTGAAAAAAGAACCTAATATAAAGAGAGTTAACTAAAACATTAAAAAGTACAACAGCCACCGATCTTAACAATAGTAGAGAGTTTATGCGCAATTTTTTACAAGTTCTATTACATTATATAACTAGCTTTTTTGCCCGCGACTTCGTCCGCGTGAAGTTCCGGACCCGTTCCCGTGGGAACCACATTGAATTTCGGGAAAAGCTATGTCACTCCCTGATAATGTAGCTTTCTACTGGTGAAAGTTTTTTTAAAATTGGTCCAGTAGTTTCGGAGCCTATTCAATGCAAACAACAAACAAACAAACAATCAAATCTTTCCTCTTTATAATATTAGTAAAGATAACTGCCGCGGCTTCGCCCGCGTGCTCAAGGGAAAATGTCAATAATTTTTTCTCATGGGAATCTCTTTATCCCGTGGGAAAAAAGTAGCCTTATTTCACTCGCCAGACCTTAAATTATCCCCGTTAAAAAAATATGATAAAATAATGTTATACTTTTTTTCCCGTGGGAATGAGATGTTTTTCCGGGATAAAAAGTAGCCTATGTCACTCTCCAGACCTTAAACTATCCCTAATAAAAAAATCATATCAACCCGTTCATTACTTTCGACGTGAAGGGAGGATAAACAAACACACTTTCATTTTTATAATATTAGTATGGATTCTATTTCTATACATAATTTTCTTTGAACCGATTTCTTTATCTACTTGTATAATGGTCCCTGAAATCACCATTGACCAAACGGCATAACATATTGAATCCAACAAGAGAATTCTTATCCCAATCGTAAATCCAGTGATTGAAAACAGCCTACACTCTAATTATTGCTAAGGATGGCAGGAGGTCGTAAAACGGGTACAAGTTTACGACACAGTCGAGATTTCTTCCCTCCAATGTGTTTAGCTTTTAATGCACGTACTGCCTTTATCGATATTATTCTGTGCTCGATTATTCGAGAGATTGTCACACCCCTATTGCACGTAATCTATGGTTCTTAAGTACTAGCTATTATGTTTGGGAGTAAATTCTTTTTGGGCGTTTCAACTATTTAGTTTTTTATGTTGAATTTCTAAATGATTTTGTGATAGTAACTTGTATTAGTAGAGTCAATAGTAGAGTCAAAGAGGTGAGAAAGGCCGTAAAATAATTCAAGTTTTTTAAATATTCATCATATCATACCAACTCATAAATTATTTTACTGCCGGGATACCAGTCTACCTTCTAACGAAGGAGATTAGAACGAATCTGCCATGCTACTCCAATGCAAATTGGCAGAAGGGCGCAGAGGTCTACCAATGATGAGGATGACATAGATAACCGTACCACATCAAGGAAGTTGGTGACATGATTTTTATACAATTTGTCATTATGATTGTTATTGTAATTTTGTGTACACTGTTTGTTGATCCTAAAACAAATAAAATAACATAATAGATGTATAAACTAAACAATCAACTTACAAAAACTGTGAGTGCGACATTTTACAAAGTTGACGAAACGATTTCATGCCAGAGGGTTCAAGTTAAAAAAGTACAAGGGCTAATTGCGATTCAAAAAAGAATCTCACACTGACATACTAACCTTAAGGTGGGACCATCAGCTGACATCCTGCTCCTGTGCCGACTGCGCATGCGAGTACCGTTGATGCGGGATGACATGGTACACAGCCTGCAGTACCCAGTCTGAGCTGACAGGGGATGGTCGCTGCGCTCTCTTCTGCGAACATCGCAATACGAACGTAAATTTTATTCTTTTTTCGGTGTGTTTTGTGAATTAAGGACGGGTTTTCCTGTGGTTTAGGTAAGTTTTTTAATTACAAATTGAGTTTTTTTTATTAACAGTAATTATGTTTCGTTAACAATTTTTTAATTGGAACTAATATTCTTGTATACTTAAGACGCATTTAAATCTATCCAGACTATTTTAATACTATAATATTTATTATGACAGATAACTTATCTTTTTCGTAAAATAATACCTTGATTGACTCCATTTTTCTTTAGGTGCAAGAATATGAATAATAATACTTTACATATCATTTTATAATAATTTATAAAACCATTAAAAAGTTTCAGCGTTTTAAATGAATTTCCTTAGTAGATGGTTAAAAAATTTAAATTATTAAATGACCTACCTATGTTTTAATAGACGTTTTTTTTTATGAGTCGTAGAGGTCTGATCTACTGGACCGATTTCAAAAATTCTTTCACCTGTAGAAAGCTACATTATCAGGGAGGGACTTAGGCTATAGCCTTTTCCGAAATTCAATGTGGTTCCCACGGGAACTGGCCCGGAACTTCACGCGGACGAAGTCGCGGGCAAAAAAGCTAGTTTCTTATAAAAATCTGTAAAGTTAAGTGCTAAGTTTCTTGTTTTCTTCTTTATATAACTCTGCCTCTGATCTCGACCATCTAATTTCTGAACTGGTGGTAGAAAAATTAATAGAATTATCACTTGAAATTGAAGAGTGTGCGTGGCTGGTGTCTGAGAGTGGGCTTCGAGAAGTCTGTGTTACAGGTCGCAAGGTTCTCACTTCTCATTTATGACAAAGTGACTATGTTTTTGGGACGATAAGAAAGATTTCGTAATGGACCTTTTTTGAAAAAGATTTGACTATATTCTCCTGTGATATTCTCCAATCCATGCGTTCTGTGCCATCGACTCGGCGACTCGCCTAGCGCGTCGAAAGTCTACTGTAAATTTGTGAAGGCAGTGGGGATACATCATGAAAATGGGAGGTAACATTAGATTTGTTAAAACAATATTGATCCTATTTTTAAATAAAATACGTACATACCGCGGCATTCCATTTATTACATTTGCGACTAAGCCAGTTTATGTTTTAATGTAATTGGTTATAATTTTACGAGCACAAGGCAGCGGCATGAATATTTAACGACCCTACCTCTTATTTTTATGAGATGCGGGTAGATAATCCGCTGTTCTTTTCATAACATTTTTGAGGAGAGTGTTCAGATAGATATTTTTAATATATCATACATAATATATTTGATAGGCCCTGTGGTCATTGGTTACTTTATTCCAAAAGACGCGGGTTCCAGTTCCCGGTGAAAAACTACCCGAATATCAAATGAGCAAATCTATCAAGCAGTTTTTACTTGAAACAGTAACATTATCTTCATTTACTTTTACTTGTTAAATATATTAAGTTACTTTACTTAACGTTACAAATCCTAATTGCATTTTCTTTATAGTTAGGGCAAATATACTTTACCTTTCGTCATAAGAGCCATGCTCTTGGGGTTCTTCATTTACAGGGTCGGCGACGCGTGAGTGATACTCCCGGTGTTGCAAGCGTCCATAGACCACGATGACCGCTTACCATCAGGCGGGCATATATAATATGTAATAGGTATTAAAAAAAATACCTACACGCCAAAGAAATTCCGTGGGTTTCGCTAGTAGTTCTCGTACAAAGTTGCTCAAGTACAATATATCGCGGAAATTATCTCGTATCATTAATGAATTCCTCGTTTACCCACGATGTATTCGTCCACGAACCGCCCCCCTCTCGTGTTTAATTATGGCCTACTAATAGTGTCATTAATTTTGTACGGCTAATGAGCTATATTTCCCAAAGCAAACGGGAAATAAATGTGATAACGCAAATATATTTAGCCATTCAGAATCTTGATACGGAGTGTTTAATACGAGTTTTTTCACCTCACGTTCGAATACGAGCGAGTTAGAATTTTGTATCGTAGTGCTCATTAAAATTCTGTTATTTATTGTAATTACAAATCTATATAACGATGTTTATATTATAATTATTAGCATAATCTTTGTTCTTAGTTCTTTACCTTGGTTACCTCAATTTACAAATCTGCCGTCTGAACTGGTGGTAGAAAAAAATTGTGATGAAAGAGATTATTTTCAACTTTGACTTTGGGAACGAAAGATAAATTGTTTTACTTTTTTGGGTAGCAATTTAAGCAAGCAATCTGTCAAGCCGTTTAAGTCTAAAAGATTAACAAAGATTCACACATCCACACATATATTTACCTCCTCCGGCCGACGACCTCCGTGGTGTAATGGATACCACGCCAGACCGCCACCAAGGATGTCCCGGGATCGAATCCCGGTCGGATCATGATGAAAAACTAACTTTTTCTGATTGGCCTCGGGTCTTGGATGTTTTTCTATATATGTATTTGTTATAAAATATAATATCGTTGAGTTAGTAGTACCTACCTATCTCACGACACAAGTTTCGACTTACTTTGGGGTAAATAGACTTAAAATAGTATTAAGTAATGATGGGCACCGCTCAGGCTAAAATCTAATTGATATATTTTTTCCATTCCTAACCGAACTCAAAACTTTAAATTAGATTCTGCGACTTCTGATGAAACTGCACTTAGTTTGAAAAGCTTGGACTTGTAATTACAGTTTAATTTTATATGCGAGAAATGTAATTTTAAATTCGTGCGACACACGTGGACCACGAGTATGTAATTGCCGTGAAATTAAACCGGAAATGAGGACTTGGCGGCCATTTTGTGTTCTAATTAAGAAGTGTGATTTGCGTGAATAATTATATTTTGTTTTCTTTTAGTTGCCATCTATAGTGATGATCTTCAAATTTTTTGAGTAGACTAAAGAGTCTGGACGAAGCTGTCTAGATCGTATTTCGTCATTAAAAATAACATTGTATTATTTGTTTAAGATTCTGATTCAAATTACCTATGTATAAAATGTATGTGGCCTTTATTATAACTCTATTTTGTTTGTTTTTTTAAATAAATTATGTAAAATAAGTTCTCTATCTCTTTATTTGTCAAATTATTATTTGACACTCTTTCTTCTGCAGTTTTTTCATTAGCAGTTTTTGTGTGGCATTATAAATGAGACAACTATTAATAATAAAATTGACATAAAAGTTAGTTAGGTACTGCGTTAGTCTGAATAGTTTGAAATACCATCTCTATTTTATTGTAAAAGTTTCAATAATTAATATTTACAGAAACTACGTGATACCACAAAGAAAGTCGCCGAAAATAATCTAGAATAGTGAGAGCAATGCCCTTTTGCAAAACTTTCTACACAATACAAAATAAACATTATTACGTCTGGAGGATTACACTCAGGGTTTTCTAAACAGAGTGCTCAGTGTGAGTTTTTTGGTCACATTCGATCATGTCGACGTAAACAAACCGATCAAATAAAGAAGAATAACGTTGCGAATTTAACAGACGCGTGTTACATATCCAAATTAGCCGATTTACTCACTTCAAGAAAATGATTTTATTTTGTAAATTGGCTCAACTTTAGGTTTTCCTGTATAATGGGAGTCAGGAGGGCTACTACGAAACGTAAATCTACGAAACGTAAGAATTTTAACTATGAATTACAAGGTTTTTTCATGGTTATTTTATTAATTTCTTGAATTGTATGCTCTTCAATGGACTTATCGTTAGAGTTACTTACTAATATACAATAGGGTTACAATTATTTTATAATATTTATGTACCTATATTTAGTATGTATCTAACATCCCAAGTGGAGCTGAGACCTTACTCACCGTAGAAACACAACATGGCCAAGACCAATGCTATCTGGCTACGACCTCCTGTAAGGTGGAGTTCCTTCCCCAGACGGGTTGCTCCGATTTGAGTGGATTATCCGCTGTGTCCTACCTAAAGAGCTCCACTTGGGAGGGTTCAGACGGTTTGCTACGATACCCCCGGTGTTGCAAGCGTCTATAGGCTACGGTGACGGCTTACCATCAGGCTGACCGTATGCTTGTTTGCCACCATTGTGGTATAAAAAAATGTATATAACATGCGTTTATAAATTCGCTACATTAGAGTTCTTCTCTTATTTGGTTTGTTTAGGTCGACATGATCGATCGCGTACGAAAAACTCGTCTGAGCACTCTGAAATAAATTAAATGAGCATAAATAAGTACCATCAAGAAGCAAACAAGCCAATATTTGTCTTGTAGAAATAAAAGACTGTATGTTCAAAATGTTGACTGCTGAATAAAGCCTCGTTAGAACCAAGTTAAACAACGGTAAGCAACAAACTTTAGAAATCATCCAACTCGGTATAGCGACGGAAAAGCCGTTTACATTTCTAACGATACATATATCTTGTACGCAATAAAATAAATAAATTGTACAGTCATCCAATGGAAGAGTTAATATATATTTTCATATGGGAACGGAAAAGTAGAATAAAGGAATAATTCTAAGATGGAATGATGGATGTAAGAGTAGGGCACAACGGATAATCCGCTCAAAAAGAAGCAGCCCGTCTAGGGAAGGACCTCCTCTTTACAGAATGTCGTCGTAGCCAAATAGCGTTGGTCTCGGCCCTCGGCCATGTTGTGATCCTACTGTGAGTAAGGTCTCCAGAGCTCCACTTTTTACATGGTCGGCAACGCGCGAGTGATAACCCCGGTATTGCAAGCGTCTATAGGCTGCGGTGAACGCTTACCTACAACCAGGCGGGCCGTATGCCTATTTTTTATGTCATACAGTAGACAAACAAGCAAGCGGGCCTGATGAAATGCAGTCACCGCCGCGGAGGAAGGGAATGGAAAGGAAGGGGAAAGAGGGGATAGGGAAGGAGTCGGGCTTCAGGATCTCTCACTCACCAAACGAAACGCATTGCTGCTTCACGTCGAATTTGCCACCTTAGTGACATAAAAAAAGACATACTAATTTTTATGTACCTCTATGAAATTGATTCCAAGCATGGTGACATTGGTCGGCGGCATTTTCATAAAGATACATGCTAGTAGTGTCGCTTTCAGTCTGCAGCGTGTGGTCTGTCTTGGAATTGGACCTTACGGGATAGTGGACCCAGCCGCTTATCTTATAAGATCGGCCTATCGCTTCGGCGATCGACCACGAACTCTCCTGCCTTCTCATTTCTGGAGATGTGGCCACAAAACACTGCACAGTATTCTACAAACACAACAAAATGCAACTATTCCAGACAAAAAACGCAAAAAGCGTCCGGTACGTCTATTTTAAACGAGAAATATGAAATGTGGATCCATTTATTGGAATAGCTTTTGGGGTTTGAATTGTTTCAATATTGGTTAAAGGTAATTCGACATTTTTACTTCAGAATTATTTTTGTTACTTTTTTTTACCTAACGACTTTAGTGGTCATTGACCTTCGCATCTTCCATTGTATTTTAAAGGTTATTCCCGTTCAAAAATAAAAGGGATCGGAAAAAGTAAAATTAATTTTACGATTGATACAAAAACAAAATAATTTGTGTACATTTCGCACAGCTCCGTTCCAAATATAGTCGGGCTTGAATTTTGTGTTATCGAGTACCAGGAAATGTAAGTGTACAATACCAATAAATTACCATGTATGTTTAGTATATTTTAATGGAGCGGGATCAAAACTGCGCCCTTTAGCGCCAAATTCAACTGAGCCGATGTCAAAACTAAACCGCAGTCATTCGAAACACCAAATCTATATATCTTCCAACTACAAAATGTATTGTATCAATACTGGAATTACGAATATGCCTCATAATTTACATAATATACTTACCTAATGACTAGTTATTAGCGTACGCCGAATAACCGGGGATTTTGGTATTGTCCCGATTTAATTTGAGAGGAATTTTAGTATTTGCATGAATTTAACAATATAATTTTACAACATAGTATTGTTAGGATGTTTCGTCAGTGCAACCAATAGGCGAAAAAATTCACTGAATCGCGTTCCATACAAACTTTGCCCCTCTTTTTTACCCCCTTACAGGTAAAATTTCGGAAAATCCTTTGTTAACAGAGATCTACTTCATACAAAGAACATTGCCTCTAAGTTTCAGATATTTACGATCAGCGGTTTAGGCTGTGCATTGCCGTCAGTCAGTCAGTCATTCAGAACAAAGAATTTTATATGTATAGATAAATATATGTCCGTTGTCTGAGACCCATAACACAAGCAGATAACGCATAGCTTAGGACCAGATAGCGCTGTGTTTTTTTTACCACTAAGGTGACAAACAAGTTTACGGCCCGCCTGATGGTAAGCGGTCAACGTAGCATATGGACGCGGGGGCATCACTCGCGCGTTGCCGACCCTGTAAAAATCTTTTGAAGAACCCTAATATTATAGATAGAACATGGAATATGCTTTTATTTGCAACACACAGACTATAAACATTACAATACAAACACAATACGGAGAACGCAAAATAGCTTACAGACTAGTGTATTAGCAACAAGGCCGCCTTATTGCTTAAAGCAATCTTTTCAAGGCAACCTTAGGGTAACTGATTATAGTCTAAAGAAAATATCTCATTCCACATCTTCAGCGTTCGCGGGAGGAAACTCCTCTGAAACCGCGCAGTACGCGACCATTTTCCTTCTGGCGTGTGAGGTTGGATAGGTATTTATTTTAGAAAAATAATATAACATGGTCTCTAAAATCTAGAATCTCATAAAAGATACACGTGGGCGAGGTATTTCTGTTACTACCCCGTTAGTCCCTTCCGCCCTACAGGGCGGGCGGCTACATTGACGACGTAATCCCATATTTGCATGGCACTCTGTTATCGGCTGACACGCGTAAGCTGTTTGACGTGTTTGTTTGTTGGATAATGATGTGTTTTGTTTATAGTTTTGTATTTCTGTAATAATAAATCAAGATAGTTAAGAAAATATAGCCACCCCTCTGCGCTAGGGGGCAACTCGGACACTTATAAAAAACTCATCCTTGTTTACTACTTTTAAATTTTGATGTACATATACATACATCCTACTAATATATAAAGGCGAAAGATTGTGTGTATGTTTGTTACTTCTTCACGCTCTAATGGCGGGACCAATTTTTATGATATTTGGTATGTAGGTAGCTGATACCTAGAGTTAACACGTAGGGTACTATTTATCCAGAAAAGTACGCGATTCCCGTAGGATTTGATCAAGAGACTGGTAGAAATGGCGCGTTATAAAAAAGGTGTCGCTACTGTGCATAAAATTAACCGCGGGCTGCTTTTTTTTATACCACAAAGGTGGCAAACTAGCATAAAGTCGGCCTGATGGTAAGCCGTCACCGTAGCCGTAGTTTTTCCCCGCGGCTTCGCTCGCCGTTAACTTTATGACATAGTTCTCGTTTGACAACAAAACAACCCATAGCGCGGCTTGTGGCGCCATCATTGCCGATAGCCTATTCCATACAGCACCCTCTGTAGTACAAAAAATATTTTCCCATAGGAATGGGCTCTGTACACCTGACAATATATATACAAATTTTCATAATGATCGACTGATTAGTCAAGCCGTAAAGGAATAACAAACAAACTCACTTTCTCATTTATAATATTAGTATGATATAAAATAATAATATTATTCATTTTGTACAAAGTAATTTCAAAATTTCATTTTTGTAGTTAGTTCTCTACCCTGGATATCTCTTTCATTAGTTGAGTGTACGAGACGATCATACGATGTTAGAGCGTTACAGTACTGTACAGAGCTCACACTCACTCCCAGTAACACAAAACAAAACAAAAAAACAGAACACAAGTATAAAATACTACTTTTAAATCCCCGGGAAGTCGTTTATCGCGGAAAACATTACCCTTCAGCAGTTATTCTACAAATTACTCTGTAAAGTGGGGTTTAAGGAGTGCTTAAAAATTCTAGGTCAAAAGTACTCTGAAGAGGATTTATGAATTACTATAGAATTACTGTACTTTAGCACTGAGTGCTTAGTGCGAGATTTTGGACACACGTGAACGTGTTAACGTTTACAATCCGATCAAATTAAAAAAAAAAATTTGTATTGTGAATTTACAGACGCGTGTTACATATCAAAATTATATGGCTTACTTGCTCACATTTTGAAGTGACCAATCCGCCTAATTTAGATATGAAACACGAGTATTCGCAACATGAGAGTTCTTTTCTATTTGCTCGGTTTGTTTGTTTTTTTTTATGCTACATAGTTGGCAAACAAGCATACGGCGCCAACCCTCCCAAGCTCTGGAGACCTTGCTCACCGTAGGAACACAATATGGCCAAGACTAACGCTATTTGGACGGGCCGTCGACATGATAGAACGCGAACAAAAAACTCTTATTAAATAATAGAAACGTAGTACATAGTTTATAATTATGTATAAAATATACACTTTAAATTAGCTCAGTCTACAAGAAACCTACAAAGCCTTCTATTAACAATAGTTACAGAAATAGTGACGGTTACAACCTCCTGGGAAATCAAAGCCATGAAACTTGTAAGAATAATCAAGACTTGTCCACTATAACTTTAAAATATAGATAATTGTTTAGACATACCCAGTGGTCGAGTGGTCAATAATAATTTTATCTCAACGCTAGTGGACAGTTCTTCCTCGTTGCGTCGTATTCCTCACTGTTGAGGGTCATGACCTGGCTAAATCAGCTTATCACTGATGATGTTCTTCCACTTGTTCGTATTCCACGGCGGCGTGGATGGCTTCATAGAAATTATTGTCGAGATCGGTGCGGATATGATCAGACCAAAGCTTCGGGCTGCGTCTTCTTGGTGTCCTACCGTCCACCTTTTTATTTTACTTTATCAGCAGCGTATTGGAGCATCTACAGTGGGATGGGTGGGTGGTGATGATGATGATGACATATTCAGACGTTTCAGCTATCACTACTTCTGCCCTCCTACTTCCTGAACTGTTAGCTTACAGTAGTCGTGATTACAAACGGAGAGATATTTTTAATTGTAGAATTAGTGATAGAACGTTGACTCTACCGTGAAAAGGGTGTTTAGTTCGAACGGGCCAAATTGAACGGGCCATGGGACGTTCGACCGTATAGCCAAAATCGTATGCGTCCCAACGGTCCACTGATTAAATTACTTTTTAAAATACTCACAGTATAGTCGCATAAATACCATTCTCTTACATAATATTGAAACAAGATTTATTTACGTAAGAGATCCGGATCTATAATTAGAATTTTTCTGTTAGGTACTGTTCTGTTCAGATATTTAGTTATGGCTTTATTGTAAGTATCTATAAAAGCGCAAAATATTACCATGGTTTTTATGACAGTAACCCAGATGTTTTTGTTATTTGGCTCAGAATTTCAACTTATTATTTTCTCTGTTGAATATAACAATAAACCACGAGGTAATTATTTTTTATTTTGCGAAATATCAATAACAAAGAGTCTTTGTGTCTTGGCCTTTAGATGGGTCAGGGGAAGGCCGGAATGAGGGCCGATTAACGCGTGTGCAGCGGGCCCGATTGTCTCGCCATTCGGGCCCGCCCCTATGTGCCCTCGACGGAACATTGCCAAAAGGTCACATTAACTTCTGTTTTCAGATTGTTTACGTTCATATGGTCCTTTCTTTGGGTTCGGAAAAGAGGTATTTTAATTATGAAAATACTAACTTATGATTTTTTAAACTGTTATAATGAATCTATCATCATCGTTTGTTTGTTTGTTCGTTTGTTATTCCTTCACGGCTTGACTAAGCAGCCCATCGTTATGAAAATTTGCATACATATTGTTAGGGGTACAGAGCCCAACATAGGTTACTTTTTATCCCGTGAAAGTATACCGTTCCAAATCTACTATAGAGGGCGCTGTAACTGCCAACAGATGGCGCCACAAGTCGCGCTATGGGTTGTTTTGTTGTTAAACGAGATCTATCTATATAGTCATAAAACGAGAACGTACAGCCGCCATTAAAGATCGGCAACGGCTTATGGACCACACAGATTTCACATTACTCCACCATCAAGTGACCAGCATGCTTGTTCTTACTCCTTCATAAAAATAAAATAAACCGCGATCATAGATAATGCGCACAAACGTAAAACTTCTTAATGAAAGCTGAATTCCTTTATACTTATGAATGTTTTGTTGGGTCGGGTTATAACGTCGAGAAATGGGCACCCTGGGATGCTTCGTAATGGGTGTTCGTAGCGAGAAACTCAGGATTAGGTTAATGTAAATAACGTTTTAACAAATTATGCCTTTACGTGTAATTATATTGAGTTAGTGCGACATCAAATTAGTCGCCGTGTCAAATTGCTTAATGTTTGTACAGGGTTACCTGCAATTCGATGAATATCCAGAATGTCCTTATTGGTATGGGCTCAAAAGCAACAAAATGAACCACCCCCATCTTACATACATTTTCAAAGTCCAGTCATTTCATTTCGAAGTCCAGTGGTTCTCGATTTTTTTTTGATACCACTAAGGTGGCAAACAAGCTTACGGCCCGCCTGATGGTAAGCGGCTATCTTAGCCTATGGACTCTTGCAACATCGGGAGTATCACTCGCGCGTTGCCGAGCCTGTAAAAATCTTTTAATGCCTCTTTTGAAGAACACTGTATTAGTCTAAAGAAAAGACTTCGTCGGGGATCTCAATCCACAGCCTCAGCGTTCGAGGAAACTCCTCTGAAACCGAGCAGTATGCGACCATGAGATATTTGTGTTTGCAGAATTTACTAACCATTATTTGAAAATATTTATAGGGAAGAGCACTCACCCGGATTTCGGGAGGACGTGGATTCGAATTCCACCTGTACCACCATACTGTATTTATATGATAAGTTTGTATTAGATGTACTGTTGCTAAACTTAAATAAAGCGAAACCGGAGCGGACAGCAGCTAGTATTGGGTATTTTTGGAGCGAGTACTACCGGCTTCAAATGTACAAATCAAATTAATGTTTATGAGTTTTGCATAATCTGATCAGTTCATTTAAATTCATCGCCGCACGTCTCTGCTTTTGGTACAGAATTCGCTATGCAATGTTATCAGGGCCGAGATAGGTACACAAAATATTACTTATAAACTAGCTTTTCCCCGCGGCTTCGCTCGCGTTAATTTTATGACATAGATCTCGTTTGACAACAAAACAACCCATAGCGCGACTTATGGCGCCATCTGTAGCTACAGCGCCCTCTATAGTAGAAAAAATATTTTCCCATTGGAACGACATACTTTCACAGGATAAAAAGTAGCCTATGTTGGGCTCTGTACCCCTAACAATATGTATGCAAATTTTCATAATGATCGGCTGCTTAGTCAAGCCGTGAAGGAATAACAAACAAACAAACTCACTTTCTCATTTGTAATATTATAGTAAGGAAGTAAGGAAGTATGTTATATAAATTCTACACGATTCACACAGCACTACCTGGTCCCAAAGAAGGCTTAATCTGCTTGTGTTATGGGTAACAGACAACGGATGTAGGTTCAATTATTTGGACCTAAATAGAACCTAATTGAACTTAGTGGTAGAAAAAATTGTGACGATTCGAAAAAGCTGTATTTTTGACTTTGACTTTGTGGAGGTGGTTCTAAAATTAGATACATTTCAAAAGTGTCATTATCTAACTTAATTTTGCACAGCTTCGAGTTGTTTACCTCATTCCGCCTTCGCGTCGTGATTCCGTGAAAGCTTTCATAGAAAGCTCGGAGTTATAATGTCTCTAATTGCTACACAGCAAATGTAACTTACTTTTGATTTCTGCAGTATTCGAAACTTATTTTACTTATTTTCTACAAACAAATATATTTGGAGCCGGTTTTTAAATTTGCATATCGAGAGGGAAAGAAAATGGTGAAAGAGATGAAGAGTGTAAAGGTCGAGGAAGTGGGTAAATTGTAGGACTGGAAGTAGGGGAGATAGGAGTGATTTTGAAGGGTTCCGTAGTAAATTACAAGGAACCCTTATCGTTTCGCCATGTCCGTCCGTCTGTCTGTCTGTCTGTCCGTCTGTCAGATCACGGTAGTATGCTGAACGTTCAATGAAAACTATTACGGTTAAGTAGGCTCTATTAGTTTCCGAGTAATAGCCGAGGAACTTATGAAGTAAAATTTCTTAGATGAAAACGTACAAATGGCTCTACTCATCTCCAAGCAAGCAATGCGTAGCCAATACGGAACCCTACATTGTTCGTGGCCCGACACGTAAGTACGTGACGTACGTACGAAACCGGGCATGTGCCCGGTTAAAATAAACAACTATATTATTAGAGTCGGTTGTAAAATGTGCACATCGAGGGAGAAAAAAAGATGGGGAAAGAGAAGGAGGGCGAAAAGGTAGGGAGAAAGGGGAAGTGCGGTTTGACGAGATTGGAAGTAGGGAAGAAAGGACTGAAGAGGAAGAAGGAGAGTGGTGAGGAGAAATTAATAATCATAAAGTTGAGCGGTCTTAATGAGCTTGAACATCGATATGTCAGTCATCTCAAACTCACGCTTTATCTCGCTCGTTTTATATTTTGTATGAATGAGACAGAGCTAGAGATTGAGACTAGATTTTAACTGTTTTTATTACGAGAATAGCCCCGCAGATATTTGCTACAGAATAAACAGTGTGTCATCACCCTTAGCACGTAGTTCTTAGGGAGCCCGTCGAAATATATTATTCATGGGGTGCCTCGCTCGCAACGACCTTGTACCGGGTCTAGTAATCAATGATGTAGGGGAACGGTATTTCTTTACCAAAGGCCGGTGGAAATTAAAATGCATTTTAAAATGTAATTTTTTATTTATAGAATACGCCTATAAAGACCCCTTTTTGTGAGACATGGTTATACATGTAAACAGCTTAAATCTAGTTTGAAATCTTACTTATTTAAGCGTTTGTATGTTAGACCTCACGATGAAAATTAAATGATTGCAAAGAACTCGGCCTTGAATAACGATACGCGCGTCGTCGTCTGCGCGTTTAAAATACACCGTGTGCTGTGGCTACGTAGTGTTTCGTCATTCGAAATTTTATAGATGGCTGTGACGTAGCTTTTCGTAGCGCTACGAAAAGCTACGTCGTAGCTATCGTAAAATATCTGCGCTACGCTATTCGTAGCTGAAGTAGCTTATCTATAGATACTAATATTATGATAAAGAGGAAAGATTTGCATTTTTTTTGTTTTATGTCATACAGTAGACAAACAAGCAAGCGGGCCACCTGATGGAAAGTGGTCATCGCCGCCTATGGACATCAGTAACACCAGGGGCGCTACCAATGCGTTGTCCACCAAGGAAGTTGGAGGAAAGGAAGTAGTAGGGGAAGGGAAAGAAGGAGGGGGAAAGGATAGGGAAGGAGTTGGGCTTCCGGATCTCTCACTCACCGAACGAAACTCATTGCTGCTTCACGTCGATATTCTGTGAGAGAGGTGGTACTTCCCCGGTCGAGCTAGCCCATTTCGTAATAATTGCTCAACCACTCCGAAAAATTATTAAAATTATCTATTAGTATTCTTGTTTGTAATGAATAAACTAAAAAACTACAGGACCGATTTTAAAAATTATTTCACCGTTTAGAAGCTACACTATCCGCGGGTGACAGGCTATATTAAAAAAAAAAATAGTATAATCCGTGCGAAACTGGGACGAAATGCTAGATATACATATTATTCTCGATAGTCAACAACAGTTTTATAAGTATAAATGTAAGTTCTTGATTGCCATAAGGTAATAGTGAAAGTTCGTAAGCGGTCGGGGTCTGGTTCCATTAGCTGCGAATAGCTCGGCAGGGGCCAACGGGAGTTAAACGACTGGTTATTGTTGCAACGTTATCTTAAGTTTGGGAACGTTACAATTTAATAGTTTTAATGGATCTATACCATAACTGCTAAAGTTTAATGTGTCGAAATTGATTGTCAAGAAGGGATTGAACACTTGGCACTATTTCTTGTAAGTACTTTGTTTTTGAAAAATATTATTGGACGAATCACACCATCTAGTCCCAAATTAGACAATCTGCTTTAGATCGAAAGTTGCGGAAAAGGTTTTTTTTCGGAACAAGCCCACCACACGTTCAACAACAAAGCCAGGATCAACAACTTCTTCAGATTGACTTACTACAGCTGTATTGGAACACAACATATAATTTAATCATAGAATGAAACGGAGTAGGAAGTAAAGAAAGAAAAGAAAGAAAATACGTTTATTGGGCACTTAAAACTTACAATTATTTGTAGTACTTATCTAATACAATATTTTTTTAAATTACTTATCTATCTATATGAAAGCGGGATACACGCAAACGAAGTTGCGCGGGTTTCGCTAGTAGACTATAAATATTGCGCGCCCAAACAGGCCTCCACTCAGCATAAGTCGCGGCAAGAGTACCGCGACGCTGGTATTCTGTGGATACCTTGCAATGTGGACAGAGGCGTCTGACTGACGCCGTGCAAACTAAAATATTTAAACATAACATTTTATTAAGTATTCAATTTTTTTCTCAGGATTTAGCAACTACGAGGGAGACAGCGGGCAAATACTAGTATGTAGATAAATCTGTGACCTATCTACCTTGTATACGATATCGCATGCATCATGTCAACATTAGATCCCTTGAATTATAGAGCACGGGTAATTACATTCCATGGTTCGTACACTCAGCCTGCTATTATTGGTTTATGTGGTCTAGACCTTGCCTTAATGTCAATAATAGGATAGACTTAAGATTATAGGTATAGATTACCTATCCTAGATGTCGGATGAATAAAAGATATAGGTTGAGACTTAATGGGGAATTAAATTGTGTGTTTCAGAAACTTGCTGTATTACTTAACTATGTCTAACGAATTTTAACTTAACAATCTCAATGAGTTTTATAAAACATTTTAATAGTTTAATATTTCATAAAACTGAAAGTTTTCTTAAAAGAGAAACTCCGTATTAAAAAAGTAACTTTTCAAGTGAAGAATATGAGAACGGCTAAATTTATCCTGTAGCTAATTTCAGAGGATTTGTTAGGCACGACGACCTGAGAGCCTAAGAGCGCTTCTAAGAAGTTAATTGAATTAAGCGCCTCGCAAGATCTTAGCCAAGTTAATATATTTCTTTCAGACCATATTACATTACGATCTACTATACTGATATTATGACGGGATATTTCATTTAATCTATTTTTAGCAAAGGTGGTAAGGCTTGATAATAAAAATATCTTAGAACCACAAGGTAACAATCTTTACAGATTACTAATTCATGGGCTAGTAACCATGAATTCCATTATTACTAAAATAATAACAAATTGACACAACCGTCTGCTCCAAGCAACTCGTAAAATATTAGTTTTAGTAAGTATTCTTCTTCTCACACTCCTGGCAAAATGGTGGGCAAAACTTAATCATCCTAAATTGTTAATAGAA
This sequence comes from Endotricha flammealis, assembly GCA_905163395.2. Classification (NCBI taxonomy): domain Eukaryota; kingdom Metazoa; phylum Arthropoda; class Insecta; order Lepidoptera; family Pyralidae; genus Endotricha; species Endotricha flammealis. Next base: position 865,644 of record LR990858.1, on the reverse strand, counting down.
GAAAATTCTATTAATTTTTGAATAAAGTTTGATTTAATCCTCCCAGAGCTACAATAATAACATTAAAAATTAAGATGAATATAATAATTTTTTTTATTGAAAAAATATGACTTTTTTCAATAAAAAATTTACTTTCCTTTTTCTTATTTCGCATGTGAGCTACTCTGTCAAGTTTTCGGTCCGTTTTGAATTGAGGATAGTTTAAATTCTCAGAACTTGCTGCAGATATTGACAGGCCCGGTGGTCGAGTGGCTAACAATGGCCACTTTGTCCCAAGGGCCGCGGGTTCGAATCCTGCGCAAGGCACATGTCTGTTTGTCTTGGTCTGGTTGTTTTCTATGTATAATAAGTATTTATTTACAAAAAAAAAGTATTTCTGTATATTTAACAGCAATCTTGTATCCATAGAACAAGCTTTGCTTAGTTTGGAACTAGATGGCGTTGTGTGATTTGTCCAAGAATATTTATTTAATATTCTATTTCACGAAGAGCTTTTAATTTATACGTGCACATGCATATTGTTAATGACTGTGTGTGCGACCGATTTTACGAGCGTTTCCCAGGTCGCACACACATGCAATGTGTATGTAAACGTTACAACATTCATAACCAAACGCTGTTCGTGAAATGGTATATCTGTAACAATCTGCTTTGAACTTTATGAGGTGAACGCACAGTTCAAATTGAAGGTAGACAATTAGGTGAACTAAGTCTACCAAATTATTTCTGTTTATTTCTAGTCTGTTTTCTTTCTAAGTTTGCGAGATCAAACTTAATTTGTTCACTTATTTGCTCGGGAAATTCAATATACATTGATTCCAGTTACCATGTTCTTAAAGCAATTAGTCTGCGACATCGTCTGGTCTAGACAGAATGTACTGAAACAATTATTTTGTCGTACATTGTCTTCTTCGATCCAGTTACTACTATATATTTTTTTTAATACACATGTCATTTTTTGGTGTACAGCGTCATGTCATTACTTTAGTTATCATATCAATCCATAATCATCCCACTGCAGGGATAAGGATCTCCCTTCAATAAAAGGTGATTGGAGCGTACTCTGCCACGCTGCTCCACTACTTGGCCACCGAATTGGCTTATTAACTGTCATCCATCGACCACAGCCGGGACTGACGACACGACGGCTTAAAGTGCTCTCCGAAGCACGGAGAATCTCGAGATAACGAAACCCATCCAAACACTGGCTAGGGTCGACGTCGCTTAATTTGCGTGTGCATATTAGAGTGCGACAAGGTACTAAAACATTTTTGCATTTGTATTGCCACATTCAAATTACTGATGACTTTTGAGTGACCATGTCAACAATGTTAAAGTGACAAGTGATAAGATATTTATTGCGCTGACTACCTCCATAATGAGTCTTCTGACCATCGTCATGTCTTTAGCGCCCACAAAATCTGGTTGATAAAAGCTCTATTTAATTTGAGACTAGATGGCGTTGTGTAGATTGGCGTTGTAATTCATACAGGAATATTTATTTTTTCTTTAACTTACTATATCTTTCTTTATATATGTTTTTTTGGGAATCGAATATGCGTCCTTAGATTTTGGAAGTAAAATCACTCAGTCGGCTATAACTAATGACCTAAAACTAGGATGGCCTAATATACATATAAATTCATTATGTAAGGACATAAGACAAGACGTGTGATCAATAGAGGGGCTTCTTGTAAAGACGGACAGGACGCTGACAAATCGCGGTCTTAATGAAGCGAGCGGGGCGAATTGAGCCGCTCAGATGTAGTCGCTAGTTTGGGAAATATTTTCTCAATCCCTTACCAGAGCGATGCTGTTACGTTTGGAAAACAAAAGTTGAAACAAAAATAAAAAAAATCCTTACAAACTTCCATAATACTTTTCACCTCTCTATGATGTGGTTTTCAGGATAAAACCTATTGTATGATCATACTCAGATCTCCAACTATCCCCATAGGCCGCTTGTCCACCGCCACCGTCACCGGGACGTCACCAAGAACGAGATTATTTCTAGCCGAGATTGACAAACGGCCATGTGTTTTGTATTGTCGCCACTTCGGCCCGTCACAATCCCGGACCGAGTTCTAGCGGAAGCGCCGAACTAAGCGATAAATCGGCGGACGGGATGACGGCGCTCGGGCGTGACGGGCGTGCGGTGGACACACGGCCATAGTAAATGTATGTATCGCTAAATCGGCGCCGTCATCTCGTTCTCGGTGACGTCCCGGTGACGGTGGCGGTGGACAAACGGCCTAACTATTGTCTGAACTGGTGGTAGGAAAAAATTGTGACGATTCAAAATTACTTGTATTTTTATATGCCTATTTGAATAAAAATATTTGACTTTTGACTTTGAATTTCAATCGGTTTTCCCGTTTTAACGTTAAAAGGTAATAGACAGGTAAAGATACTTTCGAATTTGTAATATGTATTAGTATTATTTTTTTAAGCTCGTATACAATAATTTGATAATAAGAACTTATTTAAAACTTTTATTATAAACTTATTCCATTCATGTTATTAATCCAACATTATGAATTTAATTATATAAACATAATACAAATTAACTTGGATAAGGTGACATCGTAACTAATTAAGTTTAGACAAGAATCCAAGTCACAAAATTATTGCAATGCGAGTCAGCCAAATATGAGCGAGTGAGCGAAGGAATTTCATATTGTCGCCTCGCAATTAGTTTACGAGACAATATAAGTTATAGTTTGACAAGCCAATGTAATATTATAACATGTTTGACGCCAACACGAGTAAATTTTAAACCTATCATGTTATTGGTTAGAATAGATTGGTTACGCGGTTACCGTGTACTAGACTTAAATCTTATATTTGGGTAATATGATATTTATCTAAATATAAGAAACTAAGCTTCGCTCGCGCTTAATTTTATTACATAGATCTCGTTTGACAAAACAACCCATGGCACGACTTGTGGCGCCATCTGTTGGCCGATACAGCGCCCTCTATAGTAGAAAAAATCTTTTATCATTAGAATGACATACTTTCACGGGATAAAAAGTAGCCTATGTTGGGCTCTGTACCCCTGACAATATATTTACAAATTTTCATAATGATCGGCTGATTAGTAAGCCGTGAAGGAATAACAAACATACTACCTTTCTCATTTATAATATTAGTATGATTACTAAAGTCATCCAATTACAGGCTAGGGTCAACGTTGCTTAACTTGCGTATTTGTGTATGTGATACACAGCAATGCCATCGAGCTCCTCAAATATTATATACTTATCCAGAAATATGTCTGATGATTCATTCACGTTCTTACAAAGCATAGATAAAGAGACAGACCCTTGATAAAATCTTCACTCCTAGTAAAGCATGCAGGTGAAATGCATAGACCCGTCACGGGGCATGCGGGCAAATTGCGGGGCAGACGTCGATAAACCCCAGCTCTTTATTTGCTAGGGAATACCCGCATGCCACACAAATGAAACATTTCATTTCTGTACACAATAATTTACATAATTTTTGCTTTAAATTATGATTATTGAGGAGCTTAATGGCGGCGCTGTGTGTCGTATAAACGAACACGTAAGTTCGTCGACTTTAGCCAGTGCTTGGATGGGTTTCATTACCTCGAGCTTCTCGTATGCTAAGCTGCCGTTGTACCCAGCCGGTTTTTTTATACCACAAAGGTGGCAAACAAGCATACGCCGGCCTGATGGTAAGCCGTCACCGTAGCCTATAGATGCTTGCAATACCGAGGGTATCACTCACGAGTTGTCAACCCTCCCAACCCTTCCAAGTAGAGCTCTGGAGACCTTACTCACCGTAGGAACACAACATGGCTAAAACCAATGCTATTTGGCTATAATCTTCTGTAAGGTGGAGGTCCTTCCCAGACGGGCTGCTCCGATTTGAGCGGATTATCCGCTATGCCTTACCTCTCTTAAACTACCTCTCTCTCTGGTTGATGGATAACAGTCGTTATATCAAGTCGGTGGCTAGAAAACACTGTTCTCTGCCAATCCGACAAAGGGACAGCGTGGCAGAGTACACTTTAATCCCCTACGCTTAAAGGAAGAACCGTACCTATCCCTAGAGTGACATGATTACGGGTTAAGATGATGATTTGAATATAAAATTTCTGTAGTTCATTAGTTAAATATGAACTCTCTAGCACTGTTTATTTTACACAATCAGTAAGTCTCTTTAAGTCTTAACTGCCACTCCAGCAAATTCCCTCAAAAGGAATTCCGCCATAAACGACACCTTATCTATATAGACGGTCGCATCGTGTGGAAAGTTAAAATGTAATAAACTCGGCAACTTTGTCCCAAGTCACAGTATCACTATAAAATTCTATGGGCCCTCCACCAAGCAAATTTATTTCTTGAACACGTGTTGCGTGTCTTCAAGACACGTATGTGACGCGTGTTAAATTAAGAATTTTGGTTTGGGTACATTTTTAGTTATGCAGGCTCTTTGTGAAGATTTTACTGATAAAATAATTACATTGAAAAATAACGTGCCTACGTAAAATAATAAATCGGTGCCAGGTCATTTGAATAGTTTTAGACAAAAAATGTAAGACATTTTTCGTCCCTATAAAGTTTGAAGGTTGACTTCAAATTTATTGGGATCCCATCTTCTGATGCTGACTTGGAACCACCTTGGAAGTATTGGGACCCTTCGAACAAAAAAAAAATTACCCTTCGACAAAAAAAATTCTTTGAAAATCGATTCACGATTTATTGAAATCGACGAACATACATAAAAATATAGTGTAAAATAGAACCTACTCTTTTTTCCTTAAATTTTGTCATGCAAAAGTATTTCCTGTACATGGAAATGTTAATTATATTATCATTATTATATTTTATTAATTTTTAATTGTTAATTTGCATGTCATGTTTTATGGCGGAACATTGAAACTGGACAGGCCTGGTGGTCGAATGGCTAGCAATGGTCACTTTCTTATCTCGAGGGCCGCGGGTTCGATTCCTGCTCAAGGTAAACATTTGTGTGCATGAACATGTCTGTTTGCCTTGGTCTGGGTGTTTTCTATGTATAATAAGTATTTATTTACAAAAAAAAAGTATTTAAGTATATTTATCAGCAATCTAGTACCCATAGTACAAGCTTAGTTGCTTAGTTTGGGACTAGATGGCGTTGTGTGATTCGTCCAAGAATATTTATTTTATTTATTTATTTTTATTGAAACTATTTGAATGTAACACCTTTTTTTGTACTACATGTTTCTGGGAAATAAATTTATATTCTATTCACATAATTCATAATAGTACTAACGTACTGTAAGTCTATTTGCGTCTATTCGTAAATATATATTTTTTGTAGTGAGTAAAAAATAGTGAACGTAACGTGTTCACTCGTGTAGGATTGAACCAACATAACACAGTTTCACAGAATTCAGGCTTTATGAAGTTACCCAGAACCGAACAAAATAATCAGACAAATGGATTCTTTTATCGGAACTAGCTGTGTAAAGCCGGGATTAATTAATAACGGCGACTACAGGTTAATAAGCAGTGGAGCTTATTGACGGAGCAATTACAGCTCTCCTGGAACTCACGATGATGACAGACGGATAGACAAACGGTAAAGAACTAAGAACAAAGATTTTTATTATATTGTACCAAATTTTTTAAATAGCACTGTGTATTTTTTGTACCGACGGTTTGTGTTATAAATAAATGAAAAAAAAAAGACTTAAATTATATTTTCGGCCTCGATCATCTGTCATTGGTTGCACAATATTGTCAATAAATAAACCAATCTCTTTCTTTTACTACTGATTGATCTTGAACTTATAAATTGAATAAATATAATGCACTTTGAACTTAATGCACTATATTTAGGACTGGACTAGAATGAATTGACGTGAAAAAATGTGACACATATTGGACAAAGGGGTCCTCAGGATAATGAAAATAATTAAATTAATACTGTGTAAAATATGCTATATTTTTAATAAGATGGTATAATGAAGTGACGTATGACATGAAGAAACAATTTCTTTTTAAACTTATCATAGACAACAAATAAAACCTATTCTCCACATATCTTCGGGGCATTAATATTTTTACAGGGTCGGCAACGCGCGAGTTATACTCCTGGTGTTGCAAGCGTCCATAGGCTACGGTGACCGCTCACCATCAGGCGCTCCGAGAGCTTGTTTGCCAACTTAGAGGTATAAAAAAACATATACCGAAAACTAGACAAAAAATATAAAGAAGTAAAAAGGTAAAACTTACTTTGAACGACTACGGAACCCTAAAAAGCTGTACAGAATAGACGCAGAGGCTTCACCGTGGTTTATATAAATAGGTTACAATTTTATTGTTCGACCGTCCGTCGGTTGAATCGATTGAACGTTCACAATAAAAACTAATATTACTACCATTCGTCGTAGTTTCAGAATGAATCGACTATTTTGTGAAACAAAATGGCCAGTCCCGATATTGCGGCATGGGATGAATGGCCCACATCGATTCAGCGGTAGAAGATCTAACGCGTCGCCCCACTGTTTGTATGCGAGTATATTATGCTAGGAGTTTCTTTGTAATATTATAAAGAAGACGGTATTTATTGCCTCTGTAATTCATTAAGCTCTGCGTAAACATATTTTTATTTTTTATTTATTTATTCACAACATCACTACATAGTATAAAACAAAGTCGCTTTCTCTGTCCCTATGTTCCTTTGTATGCTTAAATCTTTAAAATTACGCAACGGATTTTGATGCGGTTTTTTTAAATAGATAGAGTGATTCAAGAGGAAGGTTTTTATGTATAATACATTCCAAAATTCCCACGGGAAAGCGGGATACACGCAAACGAAGTTGCGCGGGTTTCGCTAGTACAAAATAAATAACAGTTCTTTAAAAAATACTAAAAACTGAACTATTATTAAAAATTATACTAAAAGAAATCTTAAAACTATTATAAAAAATAAAAAAGACAGGGTCAGTGAATGCGTTAAGCGAAGACAGTCTTTGGCTCACCTGTGGTTTCAAGTCATTTAGGACAATGTACTTTAGTATACATATTATATATAATCTTGAATTATAATATACCTATTTATATTTATTTAAATTGTACATAGGTACATATACAAAGTTTCTCCGTGCTTCGGAGGGCATTCTGGCTGTTGTCGATGGATGACAGTCGTTAAGCCAAGTCGGTGGCCTTAGGGCAGTTTGAAAACACCGGCCTCTGCCAATCCGCATTGGAGCAGCGTGGCAGAGTACGCTCTAATCACCTTCGATTGAAGGGAGACCCGTATCCCAGCAGTGGGATGATTATGGGTTGATATGATGATGTATAAGTAGCTGCGCTAAGACATGGAGTAAAATTTCGGTGTTCCATCTTATTGTTAATTGTTTGTATAAATAAATACTAAAGTGACAAGGTACTTATGCCACTGACTGTACATAAACATAATGACGTCACAGCGTCTATTGCCGAAAACATCGTAAATAAATAAACGCCGCGGAAATCCGAAGGGAACGAGCTCATTAAAATTAAACAAAGTCCATTCTACAGAGGAGCCGAAATAAAATTGTTAATATAATATCAAATTGGTTTGTCGGGATTGGAAATATTACGACCCGTTTACGGCTGAGCAGGTAGGCAGGGGCCCGATTCTATTAACACAAATGCACCAATGGACTCTCAATGGTGTCTCAAAAGAATGCTGTTATTGTATCAGTGGAATAGTTTTTGACATTTGTTACCGACTTAAACAATAAGTTATAAATGATCGATTCGAGATCGCCGCCTTGTCAACGAAGGTCGTGAAGATGGCGACCTCGGATCCTCACCGTACCACGTTGCCTTTATAAAGTGTACTTTTTTGCTAAAAAGTGTTCATTTGTAATACTCGACATTGGCGAAATTGTCTATGTGTCACTAAGACACGACAGAAGCCATTAAATAAGACAAAAAAAAAAAGTTATAAATGTCAAAAACATTCTTTTGTGACACGATTGAGAGTCCATTTGGTGCATTTGTGTTAGTAGAATCGGGCCCCAGATGTAAATATGAAAGGACAACCAAAATTTTTTTTTGTCATAACAAACAAACAAGCACGCTGGCTTGATGGAAAGTGATTACCGCCGCATACGAACATCCAGTCATATCAACCCTCTAGAAAAACCCGCGCAACTTCGTTTACGTGTGAGATATACTCTTTCCCGTGGAAACTTCGGAAAATTCTTTGTTATCGGATGCTACTTCATCCAAAAAACACATCCTTTCAAGTTTCAGGTCTCTTTAGGCTGTGCGTTGATCCGTCAGCCATTCCGGAAAAAGCATTATAATGTACTAGCTTTTCCCCGCGGCTTCGCTCGCGTTAATTTTATGACACAGATCTCGTTTGACAACAAAACAACCCATAGCGTGACTTGTGGCGCCATCTTTTGGCCGATACAGCGCCTTCTATAGTAGAAAAAATATTTTCCCATTGTAACGACATACTTTCACGGGATAAAAAGTAATCTATGTTGGGCTCTGTACCCCTAACAATATGTATGCACATTTTCATAATGATCGGCTGCTTAGTCAAGCCGTGAAGGAATAACAAACAAACAAACTCGCTTTCTCATTTATAATATTAGTAAGGAGTAAGGATTGGTAATCATCTCTCTGTAGTCGTAGGAAGGAATATTGAAGGGCTTCGATCATAGGAGATTAGATAGAACGTACTCTGCAACACAGTGATTCGTTCACTGCTGCAACATCTTTGATTAACACGAACAAATGTCAGACATAGTACTCTGTAAACAAGCAAAGCGTATGAAATACTACCTACATCCTTTACGCAGCACGCACTTGTCCTTTTTAACTTTATAACATCGCTTCCATCCATTTTGATTAAGTTTCGACCACGTAGAGAAACTAATTCAATATTTTCCCATCACAATCAAGAGTAATGGATCGAAAGGCGATCTCAAAATATTATTCCGAATCTATCCGCGAGTTGAGTGCCCTCCACTGTAGTGGGCTTAGAATTGCGGGCTTGCACTACCCAACCCGAGCCAGTTGAGCGAGCTTCTCGCTTCTATTTTTAACCGACTTCAAAAAAGGAGAAGTTTCTTCATGTCATACGTCACTTCATTATACCATCTTATTAAAAATATAGCATATTTTACACAGTATTAATTTAATTATTTTCATTATCCTGAGGACCCCTTTGTCCAATATGTGTCACATTTTTTCACGTCAATTCATTCTAGTCCAGTCCTAAATATAGTGCATTAAGTTCAAAGTGCATTATATTTATTCAATTTATAAGTTCAAGATCAATCAGTAGTAAAAGAAAGAGATTGGTTTATTTATTGACAATATTGTGCAACCAATGACAGATGATCGAGGCCGAAAATATAATTTAAGTCTTTTTTTTTTCATTTATTTATAACACAAACCGTCGGTACAAAAAATACACAGTGCTATTTAAAAAATTTGGTACAATATAATAAAAATCTTTGTTCTTAGTTCTTTACCGTTTGTCTATCCGTCTGTCATCATCGTGAGTTCCAGGAGAGCTGTAATTGCTCCGTCAATAAGCTCCACTGCTTATTAACCTGTAGTCGCCGTTATTAATTAATCCCGGCTTTACACAGCTAGTTCCGATAAAAGAATCCATTTGTCTGATTATTTTGTTCGGTTCTGGGTAACTTCATAAAGCCTGAATTCTGTGAAACTGTGTTATGTTGGTTCAATCCTACACGAGTGAACACGTTACGTTCACTATTTTTTACTCACTACAAAAAATATATATTTACGAATAGACGCAAATAGACTTACAGTACGTTAGTACTATTATGAATTATGTGAATAGAATATAAATTTATTTCCCAGAAACATGTAGTACAAAAAAAGGTGTTACATTCAAATAGTTTCAATAAAAATAAATAAATAAAATAAATATTCTTGGACGAATCACACAACGCCATCTAGTCCCAAACTAAGCAACTAAGCTTGTACTATGGGTACTAGATTGCTGATAAATATACTTAAATACTTTTTTTTTGTAAATAAATACTTATTATACATAGAAAACACCCAGACCAAGGCAAACAGACATGTTCATGCACACAAATGTTTACCTTGAGCAGGAATCGAACCCGCGGCCCTCGAGATAAGAAAGTGACCATTGCTAGCCATTCGACCACCAGGCCTGTCCAGTTTCAATGTTCCGCCATAAAACATGACATGCAAATTAACAATTAAAAATTAATAAAATATAATAATGATAATATAATTAACATTTCCATGTACAGGAAATACTTTTGCATGACAAAATTTAAGGAAAAAAGAGTAGGTTCTATTTTACACTATATTTTTATGTATGTTCGTCGATTTCAATAAATCGTGAATCGATTTTCAAAGAATTTTTTTTGTCGAAGGGTAATTTTTTTTTTGTTCGAAGGGTCCCAATACTTCCAAGGTGGTTCCAAGTCAGCATCAGAAGATGGGATCCCAATAAATTTGAAGTCAACCTTCAAACTTTATAGGGACGAAAAATGTCTTACATTTTTTGTCTAAAACTATTCAAATGACCTGGCACCGATTTATTATTTTACGTAGGCACGTTATTTTTCAATGTAATTATTTTATCAGTAAAATCTTCACAAAGAGCCTGCATAACTAAAAATGTACCCAAACCAAAATTCTTAATTTAACACGCGTCACATACGTGTCTTGAAGACACGCAACACGTGTTCAAGAAATAAATTTGCTTGGTGGAGGGCCCATAGAATTTTATAGTGATACTGTGACTTGGGACAAAGTTGCCGAGTTTATTACATTTTAACTTTCCACACGATGCGACCGTCTATATAGATAAGGTGTCGTTTATGGCGGAATTCCTTTTGAGGGAATTTGCTGGAGTGGCAGTTAAGACTTAAAGAGACTTACTGATTGTGTAAAATAAACAGTGCTAGAGAGTTCATATTTAACTAATGAACTACAGAAATTTTATATTCAAATCATCATCTTAACCCGTAATCATGTCACTCTAGGGATAGGTACGGTTCTTCCTTTAAGCGTAGGGGATTAAAGTGTACTCTGCCACGCTGTCCCTTTGTCGGATTGGCAGAGAACAGTGTTTTCTAGCCACCGACTTGATATAACGACTGTTATCCATCAACCAGAGAGAGAGGTAGTTTAAGAGAGGTAAGGCATAGCGGATAATCCGCTCAAATCGGAGCAGCCCGTCTGGGAAGGACCTCCACCTTACAGAAGATTATAGCCAAATAGCATTGGTTTTAGCCATGTTGTGTTCCTACGGTGAGTAAGGTCTCCAGAGCTCTACTTGGAAGGGTTGGGAGGGTTGACAACTCGTGAGTGATACCCTCGGTATTGCAAGCATCTATAGGCTACGGTGACGGCTTACCATCAGGCCGGCGTATGCTTGTTTGCCACCTTTGTGGTATAAAAAAACCGGCTGGGTACAACGGCAGCTTAGCATACGAGAAGCTCGAGGTAATGAAACCCATCCAAGCACTGGCTAAAGTCGACGAACTTACGTGTTCGTTTATACGACACACAGCGCCGCCATTAAGCTCCTCAATAATCATAATTTAAAGCAAAAATTATGTAAATTATTGTGTACAGAAATGAAATGTTTCATTTGTGTGGCATGCGGGTATTCCCTAGCAAATAAAGAGCTGGGGTTTATCGACGTCTGCCCCGCAATTTGCCCGCATGCCCCGTGACGGGTCTATGCATTTCACCTGCATGCTTTACTAGGAGTGAAGATTTTATCAAGGGTCTGTCTCTTTATCTATGCTTTGTAAGAACGTGAATGAATCATCAGACATATTTCTGGATAAGTATATAATATTTGAGGAGCTCGATGGCATTGCTGTGTATCACATACACAAATACGCAAGTTAAGCAACGTTGACCCTAGCCTGTAATTGGATGACTTTAGTAATCATACTAATATTATAAATGAGAAAGGTAGTATGTTTGTTATTCCTTCACGGCTTACTAATCAGCCGATCATTATGAAAATTTGTAAATATATTGTCAGGGGTACAGAGCCCAACATAGGCTACTTTTTATCCCGTGAAAGTATGTCATTCTAATGATAAAAGATTTTTTCTACTATAGAGGGCGCTGTATCGGCCAACAGATGGCGCCACAAGTCGTGCCATGGGTTGTTTTGTCAAACGAGATCTATGTAATAAAATTAAGCGCGAGCGAAGCTTAGTTTCTTATATTTAGATAAATATCATATTACCCAAATATAAGATTTAAGTCTAGTACACGGTAACCGCGTAACCAATCTATTCTAACCAATAACATGATAGGTTTAAAATTTACTCGTGTTGGCGTCAAACATGTTATAATATTACATTGGCTTGTCAAACTATAACTTATATTGTCTCGTAAACTAATTGCGAGGCGACAATATGAAATTCCTTCGCTCACTCGCTCATATTTGGCTGACTCGCATTGCAATAATTTTGTGACTTGGATTCTTGTCTAAACTTAATTAGTTACGATGTCACCTTATCCAAGTTAATTTGTATTATGTTTATATAATTAAATTCATAATGTTGGATTAATAACATGAATGGAATAAGTTTATAATAAAAGTTTTAAATAAGTTCTTATTATCAAATTATTGTATACGAGCTTAAAAAAATAATACTAATACATATTACAAATATTTAAAGCGGCAATGCGTTTCGTTCGGTGAGTGAGATAACCGGAAGTCAAATGCCTTTTCCTTTATCTAAAAAGCTTAGGTTTTTTGAATTACCGTAGTTTTCTATGATATTTTTTTTAAATTAAATATTTTTTTACCCAAAATAATAAAATGTTGGATCAGGAAACTACGCCATATACCTTCAGGGGGGAAACTATCCCGTAACTTTACCTCGGCCTAGGTGAGCATTTCAAATAGGCAATATATTCAAAAACCATTATAAACCAACGGTAGATCGCGTTATCGTAATAGGCAATAACTCTGCCGTTCCAACACATAATGGGTCCTTACATTATGCCTCATATTACGGGCACAATAGGCGGACAGGCTTAATTTTCTAAGCTGTATTTATGTCGGGCCTTTCTTGGGCTTAATAACTGGGCCCGAGGGACGGATGACTGATGTCGGCGCCAGGAGCGAGCTATCAGGGTATTTTTTTGACAAGCGCCATGACTCGTGATGTATATGGTGGTGCACGCTTGTTCATTTTAGCTTCGTGTAGGATAAATTATTTTTGACTTTTTGGTGATTTATGATCTACCATTTTTTATTTATTGATCTATTAAACAGCACATGTAACAAATATAGAATATAGAATCTAATTTAAAATTATTGCTTAAATCCTGTAAGGGTTGTAGGCAGATAAATAGAGAGGCGCTGATGAAATCTTATCTGCCCCCTACTCCTGAAGATAATTCCGCACGATCGCCATTGGATTGTGAATTTTAGGTACTCTTTGCAGCTAAACTAGCGCTTATTAAATACTAAACTAAATGAAATCGGATTGTATGCTAACCAAATAGTTAGTAAAGTATAAAAAATCAATGGTACGAATTAGCATTTGCTGTTAATTTTGCATTTGAAATCGCGATTGCTATGCAGAGTAACCTAGCTGATCTTATACAAACTTAATAACACATGTACTTAATTTAATATAATTTTATTGAGGATGGTGAGAGCTAGGAAGGAAAAAATTTAAGAAATGGAGATAAATTATAATATGTGAGAGTTTACAATGTGCGAGAAGGAAAAAAAAGTAAATATATGTGATAAAGTAAAATACACGTATAAAAACCATAAAGAGAATGTATTGTAAAAACAAAGATTTTTATAAAAGAGTTCAGATGCCACACCATTTGAGCCAAAAACAATTTTTTTTAGTCAAATAGGCTTAATACTCTTTGAAACAGCACCAGTTCAGACAGATTTGTACTAAGAAGAACTGGCAAGAATCTTTAGCACTTGCTCTTTTAAATTAAGAGCTGAACAAGATTTGGTCGATTATAGAAAGTAAATGCAGGCAACAAGATCGGTTAGCACAGGTTAGTGTATATAGATAAACCCTAGGTGACTACATGAATTTAAAAAGGGTTGGAAGGTTGTAACTCTGGAAAGAGATGATTGGGGGAATAGGGAAGGATTTTGATCCAGCAATGGGGCTTGGATGGTTAAATAAAAAAAAGAACCAATCAGCTAAGCAGTTTATAAAAATAAGAATAACACCATCCCTCACTAAGTGTACGTTATTTATTAAGAATCCCCTAACCTATGCCCCAGCACTTGTTTAACATAATATTCTGAAATAAAATAAGGGATACGTTGTTGAACACGTAAATAATCCCTAACCCACGTCAACTCGTCCATACTAAAAAAAAATGTTATTTAAAAATGTGTAATAGATTTTTTTTATGTGCAAACAAGACAAGCAGTCTGATGTCACCACAGCCTTATCCAAATCACATAGATTGAGTTCGCTCCAACCAAAGTAAGTTTGAAATTTGTGTTATGGGATACTAACTGAACAATACTATATTTTATAACAAATACATTATATAGATAAACATCCAAGACCCGAGGCCAATCAGAGAAGTTCGTTTTTCATCATTACCTAACCGGGATTCGAACCGGGGACCTCCTGGATGGCGGTCTGGCTTGGTAACCATTACGCCACGGAGGTCGTCAAACTAAATTTATCGGTTATCACTGTCAAACTAAAGAATAAAAAACAGATAACTTAGGACTTCATGTCGAATTGTAATTAAAATTATTTTCTGGAAATATCTGAGAATCAGTTTCATCACAACTTAATGATGAGTCTTATTGGAAGCCACGGATTAGAGAACTGCTGTTCCTCGCAATTTGTGGCAAAGATGCCACACTTAAATAGCGCCTTCGTATGCGGAAAGCTCCGCGGGGAAACATAAAAGTCCGCCTTACGCACGCACTGGATGAAATTGCTAACAACCTAACACACTATGTGAGTTTTGGGAACAAACTGATTAAACGAGTTTTATTTAGATAAACACGAGTCAAAATTAAATGAAAAATTAAGAAATATTACACTGAAACCACTTTTTTGTTGTATTATTTACTTGATGCCCGTAGTTTACAGAATGACATGTATCACTACATAGTATAAAACAAAGTCGCTTTTTCTGTCCCTATGTCCCTATGTCCCTATGTCCCTATGTCCCTTTGTATGCTTAAATCTTTAAAACTACGCAGCGGATTTTGATGCGGTTTTAATTGATAGAGTGATTCAAGGGAAGGTTTTAAAAATCCAGGAGGTCCCCGGTTCGAATCCCGGTTAGGTAATGATGAAAAACGAACTTCTCTGATTGGCCTCGGGTCTTGGATGTTTATCTATATAATGTATTTGTTATAAAATATAGTATTGTTCAGTTAGTATCCCATAACACAAATTTCAAACTTACTTTGGTTGGAGCGAACTCAATCTATGTGATTTGGATAAGGCTGTGGTGACATCAGACTGCTTGTCTTGTTTGCACATAAAAAAAATCTATTACACATTTTTAAATAACATTTTTTTTTAGTATGGACGAGTTGACGTGGGTTAGGGATTATTTACGTGTTCAACAACGTATCCCTTATTTTATTTCAGAATATTATGTTAAACAAGTGCTGGGGCATAGGTTAGGGGATTCTTAATAAATAACGTACACTTAGTGAGGGATGGTGTTATTCTTATTTTTATAAACTGCTTAGCTGATTGGTTCTTTTTTTTATTTAACCATCCAAGCCCCATTGCTGGATCAAAATCCTTCCCTATTCCCCCAATCATCTCTTTCCAGAGTTACAACCTTCCAACCCTTTTTAAATTCATGTAGTCACCTAGGGTTTATCTATATACACTAACCTGTGCTAACCGATCTTGTTGCCTGCATTTACTTTCTATAATCGACCAAATCTTGTTCAGCTCTTAATTTAAAAGAGCAAGTGCTAAAGATTCTTGCCAGTTCTTCTTAGTACAAATCTGTCTGAACTGGTGCTGTTTCAAAGAGTATTAAGCCTATTTGACTAAAAAAAATTGTTTTTGGCTCAAATGGTGTGGCATCTGAACTCTTTTATAAAAATCTTTGTTTTTACAATACATTCTCTTTATGGTTTTTATACGTGTATTTTACTTTATCACATATATTTACTTTTTTTTCCTTCTCGCACATTGTAAACTCTCACATATTATAATTTATCTCCATTTCTTAAATTTTTTCCTTCCTAGCTCTCACCATCCTCAATAAAATTATATTAAATTAAGTACATGTGTTATTAAGTTTGTATAAGATCAGCTAGGTTACTCTGCATAGCAATCGCGATTTCAAATGCAAAATTAACAGCAAATGCTAATTCGTACCATTGATTTTTTATACTTTACTAACTATTTGGTTAGCATACAATCCGATTTCATTTAGTTTAGTATTTAATAAGCGCTAGTTTAGCTGCAAAGAGTACCTAAAATTCACAATCCAATGGCGATCGTGCGGAATTATCTTCAGGAGTAGGGGGCAGATAAGATTTCATCAGCGCCTCTCTATTTATCTGCCTACAACCCTTACAGGATTTAAGCAATAATTTTAAATTAGATTCTATATTCTATATTTGTTACATGTGCTGTTTAATAGATCAATAAATAAAAAATGGTAGATCATAAATCACCAAAAAGTCAAAAATAATTTATCCTACACGAAGCTAAAATGAACAAGCGTGCACCACCATATACATCACGAGTCATGGCGCTTGTCAAAAAAATACCCTGATAGCTCGCTCCTGGCGCCGACATCAGTCATCCGTCCCTCGGGCCCAGTTATTAAGCCCAAGAAAGGCCCGACATAAATACAGCTTAGAAAATTAAGCCTGTCCGCCTATTGTGCCCGTAATATGAGGCATAATGTAAGGACCCATTATGTGTTGGAACGGCAGAGTTATTGCCTATTACGATAACGCGATCTACCGTTGGTTTATAATGGTTTTTGAATATATTGCCTATTTGAAATGCTCACCTAGGCCGAGGTAAAGTTACGGGATAGTTTCCCCCCTGAAGGTATATGGCGTAGTTTCCTGATCCAACATTTTATTATTTTGGGTAAAAAAATATTTAATTTAAAAAAAATATCATAGAAAACTACGGTAATTCAAAAAACCTAAGCTTTTTAGATAAAGGAAAAGGCATTTGACTTCCGGTTATCTCACTCACCGAACGAAACGCATTGCCGCTTTATGTCGATATTCTGTGAGAGAGTGGTACTTTCCCAGTCGGGCTAGCTAGTTCTTTTGTAAAACAATAGGCCATTAAAAAGAGAACATATAAAGTATTCAATAATAGACATTGAAAGCACTTTGCAACATAAAAATAGATACACGAGTATATATTATTGAAGTAGTATTTCGAGAGAGGTAGGGCACAGCGGATAATCCGCTCAAATCGGAGCAGCCCGTCTGACCTTCACCTTACAGAAGATCGTAGCCAAATAGCATTGCTCTCGGCCACAGTCTCGGCCATGTTGGCAACGCGTGAGTGATACCCCCGGTATTGCATGATACCCCCGGTATTGCAAGCGTCTATAGGCTATGGTGATGCTTACCATCATGCGGACCGTATGCTTGTTTGCCAACTTTGTGGCATAAAAAAAGTAATAAATATATTTATGAGAGTCGAATGGCGGGCTATCGAGATCATCCAATTTGGCCCCCGTATCGCGTTCCGAAATTATCGTCTAGTTTTGTTAATGATGTAATGGCCGTATCGGGTTTAGGTCATCAGTGCTGCAATTACTGATATAACACGAGTAAAATAATATATTATATCTAAGTTTCATGATTATTTTCCCATAATTACCCTATATAGGGGTCTCGGAAGATAAGGGCGTCCTTTGCCACGCTGCTGATTGGCAGATGACAGTGTGTATAAGTAAGCCGCCTAAAAGCCACCGAAATCAGTCGGAATCGACGGTTTAAAGTGCCCACGAAGAAGTTTTAGATAACGAAACCCATCCAAGCACTGACTAGAGTCGACGTTGTTTAAAGTATGTTCGTTTTTTAGTGTCACACACAGCGACGCCATCGATACGTCCTACAGATAGTGGTTATTAGAAACTATTTTTATTTTTATTAGTTTCTTACAAAGCTTTTGCAATGTCAAGAATATACGGTACTAAATCGATAATCTGCAAGAACTGTCGCCATAATTTTGGAAATATCCATAGACAATGGTATTAACAACTCGCAGGTGTAAACGCAGCGTTATAATATTAATAATAAAGGTAAATATTTTGCAGGAGAATACTCACCGATACCAATTCTAGGAATAAGTATTCCTAGAATTTGTATTTGAAAAATAAAAAACACTCTTCGGATTTATATTCGTAGAAACGTAATTTTTCAATTTAATAAGCTACTTACTTTATTGCTTTTGCTTCGTACAAATCATGATGTACGTAATGATGTCCATTCATGTCATGTCAGGTATTATAGGAAATTGTCTGATAACCTATAGAAAGGCATTTTATTACTGCTTTTGATTTACGATGCCATGGTGATATCCTTATTCAATCAGCAATGTATGAGTACTTTATGTTATTTATTGTTATGAGTCGCAATATATTTCAAAAATATGACATGAAATTACTCCGATATGATACTAGCTCTACTATGTTTATGGTATAGTTCATATAAAATACATTTGGCTAAAAATATTATATCAAGCTTATTAGAACAGAAATGCAGTAGTTTCATTTTGACCCCTATTGCATTCCCCGTATAGTTGAAAACACCAGGTGTTATCATTATTAACAGTCATATATTTATTACTTTATACCATTTTTTTTTCTTTCTTCAATCATTGAGACTTAGAAATATTAATATGATCAGTTTTTGGGGGAGGACTATTATCAGCAGTAGACTTTCTGATGATGACAATTTGATCAAATTCGAATCATTATTAGCTTTCAGAGATAGACAAAAGTTCTAAAATATTTTGAAATGTAAAAAATTCCTGTCCCCATGTGGGATTCGTAATCGCATCCTCTAAAAATCTACCGACAAAGTAGATTTTCCGTTACAACCCCCTCAACACAACAGGTTGTATTTCATGTATGACGGAACGTAATACACCGTTCAGCAACTCCCCGGAGACGCCGCGGAAAATTGCACTCCGCGTCGACGTGAGCTTAATTTTTCACCTTTAAATAGAAAGGCGATAAGTTAAACCTGTCAGTTTGTTGAGTAAATAGATAATAAACTATCAAGAAAGGTGTTTTATAGTTTATTAGGTAGTTTATTACGTAAGGGAGGATATTGATAGTCGTAATGATATCTGTACTGGGGCTCCTCGTCCTACTACGTCTTTTTCTTTGTCCTCAAGCTTCGTGTCTTTTACTTCGGTCACCTTTGAAAGATTGTAGGAGATAGCATAACTTGATGAGTTTATCAATTTTAATTCTGAATAGCTAGTAGATAAAAAAGAAGATATGACACTCGCAAATCATGTGGCTTTCTATTGGTAAAAGAATTTTCTAAATCAAATCAGTATATCCAGAGATTACCCCTACAAACTCACATATTACGAAAGTTTAGTTACCAAAGAAAAAGAAGGGAATTTTACCTCTTTATAATATTGATATAACAAAGTTATTATATTTTCTATATACATACACTCGCACACAACGATAGAAAATACCCTGTTATAATTGGATCTGTCACAATACTTGAGTGCATCTAAATTCAGAACTCAGACTAGATGGTAGTGCTATTTCTGTAAAAGCCTTTAAAAGTGTCTAATTGCGCAACTGATGGCGCAGCGCTAAGGCCATTAGTATCGGGACGCTGCACATCAATATCATTGTAGAACTGGTGCTCTGCATTTAGGGCTGTGTCCTTGTTAATAATACCTATAGAAGCTATAGGTAATAATATTATGTTTAAATAAATATAATTGCCCACTTATGACAGATGAAAAAGGGGGAAGGAAACAGGAAGTAGGAAACAAAATGGGTATGTCCAGCAGTGAACTGCTTGTGGGAGATGATGATGATGTCTGAAACTTTAAAAAAATCTATCTATCATTCATTTCAGTTGGAGCAACTAGAGTAAATCCTGTATATCACTCATCTATACATATGAAAATGCTTTGTCCTTAATGACCGACTGACTGATAGATCAACGCATAGCCTAAACCGGTGATAAAGAGACCTGAAACTATGAAGGTGTGTTCTTTGTATGACGTAGATATTGGATGAGAAAGGATTTTCCGAAATACCTACAGGAACGCGAGATACACTCAAAGTTGCGCGCGATTTGCGATTAACGCTACTAAGCTCATAAAAATCAAATACATTTATCACATTTCAGCAGTAAACACCCACTAACAAAGTTAACCTAACTATAAAGCATAACTAAAGTAAACTATTAACAATAAAAATTTACATTATACTCATTAAAGTGGAAAATAAAAATAACATTGTAACTTGCAAAATTTTAAAGCGGTGGTGTTAAAATTAGAATCGATAAAATATGCGCGTCCATGCACTACAGTGGAGCCGCGACCCGAATTACAGGCGACGGAATTTCACAGGAATTTGTGATCGCAAATGGGTGATTTTAGGGAGAAATACCCAATTTTCTGGCTATTCTAGTGGGAGTACTAACGGACTTTTCACTGGAATTTTTATGTAACCAAGTTTGTGGACATTATCATTAATGAGTATTATATTATTAATTAATATGTAGGTTTAATTTAGAAAGGTTTTTCTTTGTTATTTTTTTTCTTTGTTTACTTCAATGTTATGGGTTATATTAAACAGAAATCTGGAAGCCTAACTGGTTTCTCTTCTATTTTTCCTTATGCTTTCGGTGCTTATTCCCTTCCTTGTTGTCGTTGTCTTGTGTCTCATGTGTTAAATACTGAATAAATGTTTCTTTTGTTGTTACTTCGAAAGAACATGAAAATTAAATTAGGGAGTTTTAGTTTTATTTCCAATCACACCCCCAAAAAAAATATGTAGGTGTAGGTGTATATTGTGAGCAAAATTTACGTTTAAATCCATGTGATATAATATACACCACTATCTGTAACTGTTTCAACTACACACGATATCGAGTCGTCGGCAATTTACAAATAGCTTCAGCAGATGGGAACTCACAATAATTGTAATGAAAATTTTGTGATTTTAGGATGTATCTGCGAATTTCAGAGTTGTTTCCCGTGTGTGCGGAAGTGAAATCGGTTTTGGGTTACTTGTTAGTAATGAGTTTTAGCTTGTGTGTTTTATAATGAATATTATATAGGTTACATTATTTTACAGGTCACAGGTTTATATTATTATATCTTTGATATGACTTTAAAAATTCTAGCACAACTTTATCTTGGAAGGAGTGTAGTAGTATTTTTTTTATGTTACAAATCTGGCAAACATGCATAAGGCCCGCCTGATGATAAGCATCACCGTAGCCTATAGACGCATGTAATACCGGAAAGTGGAGCTCTGGAGATCTTCCTACCGTAGAAACACAGCATGGCCGAGATCAATGCTATTTGGCTACGATCTTCTGTAAGGTGGAGGTCCTTTCCCAGACAGGCAGGCTGCTCCGATTTGAGCGGATTATCCGCTGTGCCCTACCTCTGTTAAAATTCGGGATCACTTGACTACACTAGTCACCAGAGGTGTACCACCAACTTTGGGCTTTAGATACATTTTGCAGACCGTAGCAGAGAATAAATAGTACAAAATGATTCCATGTAATTAAAGCGTACGTGTAGCCTTTTTTTCTGTTCATAGTCAGGAAAATGCCTTCTCTAGCCAATGAGACGCATATAAATTAAAAAGCTGCCTGTCTGCCACCTTCTCCGTCTTATCAGCGACGGGATCGCGGGAACTAGTGAAATTTTCGCAACCAGTACTATATATTGGTTGCCTACAATGTTTTGTCATAATAACAACCTCAAAAACAAACTTCTCAGATTTGTTTCGAAGACGCTTCTTTGAAATCAGTTTTGATTGACTCGCGTTTATTGGCCGCATAAAAAGTATTGGAGCAAATTCGGAGAGAGCGAATTGATTTTTTTCTCTAACATCGTTGGGATTTCTCAAAAATCGTTTGAAGCCTCCTGGAATATTCATTTTATAGGCAATCTCTTAAAACCGGTATTCTGAGTAATTTCTTTTTAGGTGTTAAGAATAAGTTACACTGCAAGCTAAACTTTCGTGAGCTACTCTACCAGTAGTTTGCATGCTAAACTATTTTATTCAAATAGGTAATTTAGTAGTTCGAATCGACACATTTTTTTCTACCACAAGTTTAGACGGAAGACTTGTACTAAGAAGAACTGGCAAGAACGTTGACACTTGCTCTTCATGTTTTACGATTGTGTTATATAGTAACTTAGCTTATTTCCGTTTAAGTATCGATAAGGCAACAAACCTTTTTATTTATCTCTAAGATAATTTATTGGACAGTGTGGCAAACCGATTTTTTTTTAATACTTCTTGCTTATGCTTTTTACACGTTTATTTTACGTTGTCATTCTTTAAATTTTTTTCTCTCTTGTAAACTTTCGCCAAATATACATACGTGCTATTCTTTTAAAATTACTACCATCCTCAACAGGTAGGGTACTTAACAATTTTCAAAATTTCCTAGCAAATGGTAACAACGTGATTGTATAGACAAAATCATCCTTGTATATTACACCAATAATTTTATTCTGGATCGAACACTATTTGCTCGGAACCCAAGCCCAATAATTGTGCAAGATGTGAATCGGCCGAATGCCGAATCAATTTGTCAATTCGAGGCCGAATGTGGGCAATAAAGGCGTAACAAGACGGTTTGACTGCTTCGTATTTTATATAGGAACCATCAATAAATAATTGTGTTCATTTTCACGTTCTAGAAAGAATGTTAGCAGGAATAGAGGCTTGAAAATTTTGTCTTTTCAATTAGAGAAAATATAATTCGTGTCTAGACAATTTGACACTACGTCTGTATTAGAAAATGAAACATTAACTACACGTAATAGGAACTAGACTATTAGGAAATGTATACATTTTTGGACAATGTCAGCCGGAAAGATTACTTTCCTTATTCTTTTAGTGAAGTTTTAGGTAATGACACAGCAAGCATGTTGGATGCAAGTGTACTGCAATCAGGATTATAATAATATATTCCCATTGTTGTGTCTCGTGAACAGCCTGGATTAACATAGGCAACCACAGATCGACAATTAGCGATAAAACTGATTGACATTCCGATGAAAAAATGACAATCTAAGCGAATATCATGAAGATTAGATAGGGAAGAAACTGGGATTCCTAATGTTGAAAAAATCCGGCATGGAAAAGTCATTTTTTCCGAATGTCAAAAGACTGAAGGGCCAACCAGAAGTGCAGAATATGTGAAGGTAATACAAAACCAATTTTAAATATGAAAATATGGTAAACGTACTTACATTTTAGATATTGAATAAATTCAACTCTGATCAAAATGACATCGATTTGAAGTCTGAAACTCAAATCATTTCCCAACGATTGAATTTGATTTTATATGATATTGAATTCCACACCACAACTATAAAATAATTGTTTGAGGTATGTTATACTAATAAACTAGAAATACCTTATTGATAATCCTCGGTCCCCGGAATCGCCATTAAGCGACCAGATTTAATTGTCCCAGCTCGCCCTGTTAGCGGACTGGCTATACATTATACCGTTTGTGGTCGGTTTATAGCCAACCCCACGAAGTGATTCCAGGGTCGCTTTATGATCGGGTTTAGTGCGGTCAATATTATACAGCTGATTAGTAATTTTATTAATTTGTAGTAAAACGTTTGCAATATTTTTATTATGCGCTGAAGGGCCAATTAATTTAATAGGTTTAGTATTATGAGTAATTTTTATACTGTTCAAAGTAAACTCACTTAGCTCACGATATCGTGCTAACTACGTAGTCTACTCTAAGTTACAAATTTATTTTAAAGAGACAGTGAGAATTTTGTGAATATGTGTGTACATCTCTGTAGAGGATTTATCTAAATACTTCGAGAAATCTACCATTTGAAAGGTAGGTATAGTGCATAAATGAGATAAGTAACCATTTTTGCACTGTACAACATTATTTTAGGTACATGAAAATTTTATAACTTTAAAACCTTTTTAAGCTGTGTGAGATATATTTCCTGATGATAAGCATCACCGTAGCCTATAGACGCTTGCACCAACTCCCCCCCCCCTTCCATGCTGCATCTTTCTCTCTCTCTCTCTATGTGTGTGGGCTAGGTTATATGAACTTTAACGATTTTAAAATATACTTACAAGCGTTTAAGAAATGCAGAACACCACTTATACCTAAAATTATGGTTACCGTCTATTTGTCGCCCTCCCTCAATGCGCAATGACTATTATCACGGTACTCGGACAGCTGAGTGGAATCCCGCCATTCCCTCGGGATTTACACCCCGTTTGCGACAGGAAGTATCGGCTAATACGCCGAGGAGGTCGTTAGTGAGGGCAATAAAATTTAACTTTCCTACAATCTGTGGCTTCTTGCCTAACTTGCTATGAAACTTTATATATGTCAATGACATTGAGTTTAATCGATTACGCGTTTGTTTAATGAATTGAGACGATTTGTAATTTTTTAGCTTTCCGTATCTCAAAAGGAAAAACAGATCACTTTGTTGTCCGCCCGTCTGTCTCTTCATCATCATCTCAGCCACAAGAAGTCATCTGCTGGACAAAGGCCTCCCCCAAACGCCTGTCTATCTGTTACGGTTAAATTGTAATTCTTTAACATTAGTGTAAATTATTACATGGAACTTTTTCTCTATAAAATTTTTCATGTCATGACAGTATATCAATAACGTTTTTGGATACTACTTTAATAAATTTGATTGGACAATTTGTTTAAATTTTTCGAAGAGATTTTTAATTACATCCAAAAAGGCAGCCAAAATTGTCAAGACAGTGATAATTAAAATTTATTATGCTTTGAATCAAAACTAAAAATTGGCATAATAAGGAAAGAAAATGATCTAGCTTCTATAATCAACTATTTTCCGAAAAGGAAAAATGTGACTGGACCCAATCTCAAGAGTCCAGATAGATCTTAGTCAATAAGAAGTATCTCCAGGGCCTAACGAAGCGTAAGCCAATAAAAACCGTATCTGCTGCTAATTGATCGAGTTGCAGCCATTATCTGCAATAGGAGTGTGCAATGATCGGATTAGGTATTTGTTGTTTTGTGCTTCATATCTCTCTTTTTACTTGTCTCAACTGTCTCGTGTACACATAAAAGTGTAATAGATATAAAAACAGGTTTAAAACACCTAAATAAGTGTTACAGGAAGAATTCTGATACAGAAATTAATGTGTTGGCAAAAAAAAAATTGAGGTGATGACAGATGGAACTAATAGAAATTTTAATGGCAACACTAGTTTGCTGTAAATTGGCGATCTCTATTCTGAATAACAAAAAATTCAAAATTGCTTGTGTGCAAAATATGGGATGAGGTTATCATAGAAGTGAAAGAAGCTACATCATTTTCTCCAAACTCTTTTTTGTCAGGCTATATGCACTTATGATTATATATTATATCCTTTACAAAGGTGTTTTGGAGTCCCCGAAAATTACTCTCTAAATCAAAATATCTTCCGAAATAGGTATTTTACAGTGAAATCACAAACTTCGTCCCAAAGTAATACCCGAAGAGCTCAGGAAATAGACAACACAAATAGCTTCTCATTTGGAGTGAATCACCTGAAACGAGCCGTGAAAACTCTTATACATTTCAGAGACCCAGAGACACCTTGACACATCCCGGTTCAATATAAATGGGTATATTTAACACACCTTTATATGTATATATTGGTACTTTGTAAGTGAATTGGTTTAATAAGGTACATCTTTTATATATATAAAATTCAAAGTCCTGACTGACTGACTTAACTATATATCAACGCACAGCCCAAACCGCTGGGTCTAGAGATTCCTTTGGAATGTAGGTTTCTTACGACGTTTAGGGGTGTACTAAGAAAGGATTATTCAAAATTCTCACGGGAAAACGAGAAGTTGCGAGTATGTTACTAGTGGGTATTTATATATCAACTAGTAAATCCCTCGCAACTCGCTTTCCCGTGGGAATTTTGAAAAATCCTTTTTTAGTGCTCCCCTAAGTTATAAAAGAAACCCCTGTGCAAAATTTCAAGTTTCTAACCCTTATAGTTTAGGCCCTGCGTTGATATGTCAGTCAGTCAGTCAGGACTTTGAATTTTATATATAGTTTGAAGTATATATAGTCAGCTTCTCCTTTTATATATAAGGATATAGATAGACAACAGTAGTTAATAATTTCAGTTAAACTCCTGTAGAGTCAATCAAAAATAGGGACCTCAGATTGACAATAAGCAATGAAGCTTAAAATAAAATAAATATAAAAATATCTGATGGAGTAAGAAGTATTGAAAGGACTTCCCTCTACTAGCAATTACATGAGAAACAGCAATTTGAAACAAAGGACATTATAGGCACCAAATTGACATCAAAAGCGGGAAGCACACTAAATGAACTAATTGTTTTATGTTATGTTTGCGGTGGTAATTAAGCTGAGGTCGTGGATATCTGTCTCTGGCTGATCTAAATTTACCACCAGCTGCTATACTTAGCACGAATACCCAGAAACGACACGTTTCGACTCCAGGCAAGTTAGGTCACGTTGAAAATTAGGTTATTCTGCTGCGGCACAGACTACTTGTATTGCATAACATAATATAGCTACAAAGTATATTTTAGAATTTATATTTTTAGAATATTTTAATAATAAAAAAATCATAAAATTAGATAATTAATGTCTGAAAAAAAAGTGGTGCGGACGTGGTTGTATCCCTTACATTTATACGAATGACTTCACACGAAACACGAATTGACTCATGAACACGTCCACACTGATTTCGATCCGCTCTCATCTCCGGTGTATTTCGTCTAAGAACTATCAATGGTTTGGCGTTTCATTAAACGTTTCAACATAACAATACAATATTCTTCCAAAATAAATATTACAATAAAATAGCAAGAAAATAATGGATTCCGTAGGACTGAAGCGAAAAATAAACTCTATCTATAAATAATAAATTCTCTCCATTTAATATCTTAACAAAATCGTAACTTTTAGATAAAAATATGCTATGGAATCCCCACAATAGATAACAGATAAAAATACAACGCCATAAATTGCTAAAAGACGACAATTTCCAGTTATTTTTACTCTTTACCCGTGAATATTCTGCACCGCAATATTTCTTACAAAGCCCCTTATCTGAATACTTTTCAATATATCTCTTTGTACCAACTATTTCCACTACATTGGTACAGAGATAGCTTCCTTTCCCTTTGTTATTTTTATATGGTCTGAAGAGACCCTGGTCAGTAAACGCGGTCAGGTTTACACTGTGGTAACACAAATATTCACGTTTCGTGCCCACTGTATCAGAAAGTCATACAAAGGTTATAATGTGGTGTGTTTTATAAGCGACAGCGGAATTTAATTTATTCGATCGTATTGTCTATGATGCTTTTAAAAGTTACAGAATTTGTTACGAACTAGGCATCAGGCTGGAAATAAATACTTTTTTGAAATTATAAGTTTTCATATTTTTAATAACTGTCATTATTGTTTGTGTTTGTCTTGTATTCTTCATTGTCTTTTTACCTTCGATTTCTTGACTTTGTACGTAACTTTTATTTTATTGTTTTTCTCTTGTTTTCCACTTCTCTTGATTTACGTTCATAATTTACGGAGGTAACGGGTTGGAATCCTTTCATTTTGTAAGTATTATTTTGAAACAATACGTTAGATATTCATTAATTAATTCATTTCATTAATGTGTATTAACAAATTAAATAATTCACACTAGTAAAATACTCGCAACTTCGTTTGCGTATATCTCGCTTTCCCATGGGAGTTTTGAAAAATCCTTTCTTAGTACACCCCTAGATGTTGTCGTAAGCAACTTACATTCCAAATTTGGAATCTCTAGACCCAGCGGTTTGGGCTGTGCGTTGATATATAGTTAAGTCAGTCAGGACTTTGAATGTTATATATATAGATTAAAATAACAGAACCCATCTCCAGAAGATACTGCATAAAGTTATTTATTTTGTTATCTAAACACTTTTAACTTAGACCAAACAGACAGCCAGTGGCCAAACCATTCGTCCGTAAACCGATATGAGGCGAAGTTTGAATTGCAAAACTACACCGATTCCTGGCTACGAACACTGCATTTTATGCATTTACAAAGCGAAGTGCACTCGAGGCAAGACACCCATTCGAACAGCGCCTTTATTTATTTAGGTCGTACCATTAATATTCACTGAATTCATTCGGAACGATTGTTCAATTGATTAAACTGAGCAGAACTACAGCTTAGTTCGGGTTAGCACAGCCCCTCAATTATGTATTCGGATTAATTAATTGTTTTGTATTCACATTAGTATTATTAATGTTATAGCTTCTTCATTTTGCTTCGTGATGGCCAGTTCAGTTGGTAGTAGGTTGGACAATTCTATATATCAAGAATGCCCATGGCCGAAAAGAATTCAGATTTCAACAAAAATAGGCATTTGTGTACAGAATTCGCAGAACAGTTAATAATTCTATTATTCATGTTTTCTGTCGAGCATCATTGAGGCAATGGTTTTAAAGTTAGCTCGTTGAAGTAGATAAAGTACCTAAGAAGTTTCAAATCCCTTTTAGAACGTCTCGAGGGCCCGTCACCTTTAAGACCACTTAGAAGATGCTTTTCGGAGTAACTCTCCCATTGTGAGATTTTGTGGTACATTAAATAGATGTAACAAGTCGGCCATCTTTTTGTCATTTCAATTCAACCGTTTTGCTTTTGTTTTTTGTAGTGTCGAAACTCAACTATCTCCTTTTCTTTCCTATTTTTCTCTGTTCTAAACTTCTTTGTAGCAGGCAACGCATTTGTATTAAAGATAATAGACACTACAAGAAGAATATAAGAGCTGAAACTGGTTCTTATTCTGTAAAAAATTTCTAAATTAACTTAGCGTGAAAGCTATTTTCAGAACATCTTCAAAATGTGAAGTTCCTAAACCAAAGATAGTTAGAAAACTTCTCTGAACTTCCAAGCCATTCTCGTATTCAAATTTGATGTTTAACAAAATGTTTGTGTAGAAAAGTTTGTTTGCCCTACACAAGTTTGAGGCTGTTTTTATTTACGTTTCTTGGTCGGGGATAGAGGTCAAGTTTTATAAGTACCTTTTGTCACTGACGACGTGGAAGTAATCTTTTTAAATATTACTCTTCTTTCAATGTAGTGTCATAATTTTCACATTAATTCTATAAGTGGAATCGTCATTATTTGGACTGGCTTGTTTATGAAAGTGGCAAGGAGAAACGTCTTAATCTTGAGCTTCTCTTGCTTCAGAGGGCACGTTAATCGAGCCTGGCTGTAGTCGATAGATGATAGTCGTTAAGGCAAGTCGGCTTCTGGCGGCTTGAAAACATTGGCGTGCACAACAAGTTGTGCATATCAGGTGGTCCATGAGGAAAACGTGGTGGCAGAGTATACTCTAATCCCCTTCGATTGAAGGGTGACTCGTGTCCCTGCATGTGGGATGATTGGATGATATAACAAAGTTTTTTGTATATTTATTTTGTTAAACTTAATTTCCAAAAATAAGCCTGCTAACCTTTACACAAAAAGAACACGAGGAATTTTATTACAGTCTTTTGTACATAGACAATCTTTGTTTTTTTATACAATGCGAATTGTGTACAATGGAAGTCGCTCAAGGAAAATCGCAGGAATAGCCCGATTAATTAAAAAGTCAATTGAATTGGGTTCATTCCGGGATTCTCTGAATATGGGAGGACAATTTGTTATAATACAGAATAAATTAGTGTTACCAGATTGTTCGTGGCGTGTAGATAATTAGGAACAGTTTTGTTTGCCCGTACAAGGATTAGAGACGATATGATCAAATTAGGCTGTTGGGTTGTTGTTATTGGTTTTTATTTTATTTATTTCTTACTTCTGGGTTGAAGAAACGTGCTTCCACTTTGAAGTCTGACAGCTGAGTGACTCCTCTGGTATTTGCTCGTTTTCCAACATTTTTCACAAAAGACTCCATCCAAAAACAGCATATGAGCATACCCTTAATACACTTATATAACTAGATATATTTTATCAACTTAGACAACAACGGAATAGGAATAATTAATCACGAGCAAATATTACAGTCCGTTAGCTCGACAATTGCGTCTACACTAACAGAATGTAAATAACAAATAATGTAAATGGGTAAATACAGTAACAAATTGTTATTAATATGGAATTTGGAACTGTTACTGTTAATAAATCTTATCCAACCCTGTTACTTCTTCATGCTCAAATGGCTGAGTCAATATTTATGATATTTGGTATGTAGGTAGCTGATACCTTGGATTAACACATGGGGTACTTTTTATCCCGAAAAGTACGCGATTCCCGTTGGATTTCATCAAAAGTCTGACATAGATGGCGCTACAGTGCACAAATGAATGTACGAAGTTGCGCAGGTTTCTCGGGTTTTTTATATATATATGTCACTCTGCAGGTCAAATGAGATAATCGTAGAAGTTTCTCCAATTCTCTCTTACTCAAGCCTATCAAGGATTGATTAAAGCCATTTTCCTCTCCCTTGTGCCGCTCCTTCCCCTTTCTATAAGACAAGACTCCTGCCTTTTCCTTTATTAGATCCATGTAAGCCCCTCGGCCTTCCCATCCTCTCTTTCTTTTCTTCTAAGATATTTCAGATAAACTCGTCGTATCTTATAACATGTATCACTAGTTTTCCTTATCTAGTTTCTATTTTCTTTCATCAAAGTTCTTTTTTATTTCACTTACGGTTGGTATTTCTGCAAACCAAATGTAGAAATGAGATTACATTTTCTTGTTTACTTTATGGAATATATAAATACTTGATATGTTCGAATGTCAATTCACATTTCGCTGAATCTCGCCGCGAGTCCTGAGCATCCGCGCCCGTGATTGATTGAGGCCCGAGTCTTACTGACACTTGTAATTTCCGATATACGTATAGTAATATAAGTACTTTTAGTAAAGAAAATGTACTTTTGAATTTTGGAAGAAAATAAGATCATGTTGTTTAATATGATTAGAAGAACAGAAACTGTTGATTTAGATAACTGGCCCAGACCAAGACTACTGAGTTTTACTATGTAGTTATGTCGGCAACGACTCAGGGACTGCTCTGGTGTCTCTTTGCTCCATGGAACGTCTGGAATAGGCATTTGTCCAGCAGTGGACTTTTTTGGCTGAGATGATGTTGATGTTGAAGTGGTGAAACCGACCATTGGTAAATCAAATTGCATTAGTTTATTTAATAAAAATTAAAATTGAAAGTAAGCCGGTAATGTAAATTTGACAATAAACATATTTTTATCTAATAACCTTACTTCCGCGAAATATAAAACAAAATATTACACGCCTAAGTATTGTTATAATGGCGCAGTAGGTTATAAATGATAATGAGTTGAAAATGAACGAATAACGAGATATCCTTATAACCATACATTAGTTCCTAAAGATAAAGGCGCCGACTTTGTGCCTTGACGCCTTAAGTTAGGAAACTTCGCAAAACATAATTAGAAGCCGGCGAAAGTCGACAACTTTAATTGTATTACAGAACGAGGCGACATTCCATCGCTGCGGAAGACTTATTTATTGAACAATTTTCTTTTGATGTCGAAAGGAAATGTATTGGTGAAACTTCGACCGTTTCGGATATACAGGCGTTGATTAGAAATTAAGTTAGGTCAGCCGTTTGTTTGTTTACGGAAATTATTTGACAGATTTCAAGGAATGTTTTGCTTTGTTTTGCCAAAATGTTTTGTTTTGTAGAGATTAAAATATTAGTTTTTTTTTATTGTCAAATGTTTTTTTAGGTAATTCAAGTTTTGTTAATCAATAAGATTCTTTTTTCATCTCCAAGCATTCAGGGCTGGTATCCTCCACATAATATTAAATGAAGTCAATTCACTAACATTATCTTTACGAGTGTGTTTAGTATTTATTTAATTAGTATCGCTTTGCTGCTTTGTGTTGTGTCACGAGAACGAAACATGAAATCTTTATAATTATAGTTACTAAACTTGTCAAAGGACCATCGGAATCTTCAAATAAGGGCATTTACAAAACCTTCCTTTTACAAAACAACAGCTCAATTTGTCTACATTTAAATCTACGGAATCCATTCCGGGACGTAATGTAATCGACATATTTCACACGGCCGGGTAACCCCGGGAGGCGCAACTTTCCCGGCTTCGCGTACTCCGGGACTCCGGGATCCCGGACTCGGATATTTTTCACAAACTTTACGCATTATCTTGATAAGCGATATTTAAAAACAATTTGCGAAGGTGCTTTTTTGCTTTTACGGTTTACGTGTGGTTGTTGTTCGTTACGGATTGAGGAAAATTAAGTTTTTCTTGTGTGTTTACGATCAGAGTTAAAAGGTTTGTTTCGACTAGTACTTGACTTATTGAACTGGAAAAGTCCACCAGCTAAAAACGTTGTGTTTCCTGTAAAGCCAGTATCAACAACAGCGATCCAAATTGCCAAAAATCAATGAAGCTTATTGACTTTCCGGGGAGTAGTTCATGCAATGGTCTCGACGCTGAGCAATTAGGACCAGGACTCAAGGAAAAGTATGCTGCCCATCAGACTAACAGCGAAACAAAAACAGTTCAAAGTTAAATACATTAAGGATCTAGCTTTCCTCTTTTTATTAATTTCACTATTGAGTGTGAGATATGTGTTCTAAGGATATGTTGAAATACATTAAAGATTAAAAAGACATAAACTATCCATCTATCATCACAAAACACATAGTGTATCATTTGAATAACTAAATTTTGCCAAATGATTTCGACACCAAACAATTAATTATATCAAACTCAATAATTAACATTGTCAAATCTAACATAGGTCAGTAACAAGAAATATGAACTGGCCGCTCAGTGAAATTAATCCTCAATTCCCGTTCTAAATTTGGGTGATCTAGTTTCCATAATCCTGAATCTAATCCTTAAATCATCGATCATTGTGATCGCTTTAAGCGAGAATCTTTTTTGATAGAGATGAATAAAATATAACTTGGTGTTCCTATAATTAATATTTTACATCCTCGATATAACGTTAGGAGAATCTCACCCAAAAATGCGTTTCTTAAACACTTGCTATACTGTCAATGCTGCTTTAGCCATGGAATCTATAACTAAGATTATTTAAGGATTTTGTCTTTGGGAAATCCCCCTATGTATCTAAGGTTATTTTCTATCAATAGCTAATCTTAGGATCGATAAGCACTTCATTGAATGAGACACCAATCTCTTTATTGTTTCTATGATCCGGAATTACGTCGATGTCATCTGTAAACTTTGATGGATAGCCGCATTCGTTATTATCGTTAATCCTTGCCGCTGGTATCTGCCGCGTCGATTCCCGCCGCTATTAGTTCGCTGTCCACAAAACTTGGGGCTAATCAATCATATATAATCCAATATTTGTCCGTGGATTCTGTTCGACAACGATTAATGACACACCAGCCCTGTGTTATAGTATTGCTTGTTAGTTTAGCTGTATGTAATTATCAACAGTTGCTTTAATATGATCAACTAGTGGTGTTCCACCTGTTCCATTTCTACTCGTAAATAGAATAGAATTATGCTATAATTGCAGTTCATACAAAATAGCAATTTACAATCATAACTTACAGTTTATTTGCAACAAGGCGGCTTTATAGCTATATAAAAAAAAAAAAATATATAAATACATAGGGACAATTCATACAGATTGAGCTAGCCCCAAAGTAAGTTCGAAACTTGTGTTATGGGATACTAACTCAACGATATTATATTTTTATAACAAATACTTATATAGATAAACATCCAAGACCCGAGGCCAATCAGAAAAAGTTCGTTTTTCATCATGAACCGACCGGGGATCGAACCCGGGACCTCCTGGCTGGCGGTCTGGCGTGGTAACCATTACGCCACGGAGGTCGTCAAGCTGACAGCAATCTTTTCAAGACAAAATAAAAATGATTGGTTTAGGAATTTTAAAGATCATTCTGTCCCTGTTCATACAGGGACCAGTAGAAATATCCAGAAGAGCGAAGTGATAGGCTAAGGGATGAAGAGGAAATGGTGAAGTGTTCTATGTGATGAGATAACATGAGGGTTGAAGTATATATAAAACTAAAGAATATGCATGGGTATATCTACGCTGACGGTTGGAGAGCCATTTCAAATGCGCTCAATATTCCGATGTATTCGTCTTACTTTGTTATCATGAATGTAGTACTGAAATACATAGTTACTTCGTACTATATCTTAAAACATATTTTATAATAGCCAAGGTTTCCAACGGTGAACACAAAATGAAAATAAGTACAGCTTATCAAAATGAATTTAATCAAAAAGATATTAGACGGTGTAGGAAGTATTGAAGTGGCTTCCTCCTCAGCAACCTCATGTTACAAGATAGATAACAAATTAAGTGAAGCCGATCACCAAGGTCTATTATTATACTACGTAAGCTGTGACTTGTTGATATAATGCTTTAATTTCAGTAATATCTGTTTATTTTGATGCTAACGTTATTGTAATTAATTATTTTTTTATTGTATAAATATAATTATTGAGTTTCACATTATTTTCTTTAGGACTTTTACATAAGATGTACGTTAACTGCCATTTTCCTTATCCCTTCTCACTCTATCATTTTCATTGTGTAGAGGATAGGGCAGAGAAGTAGAAACCAGAGCTCAAAATAGATAAAATATACAATGCACAGCAAAAAAAGGCGAAAACAGTCAGGAGAGCCAAGGCGCAATGACAGCTTTCAAAACAAAACATAAGTAAAAAAGTTTAAAAAATAAAAAATATTAAAAAAGTATCTACACCTCCGGCCTGACGGCTAGTCCACAACATCTTGTATCAGGCAACGCATTGGTAGCGCCTCTGGTATTACTGATGTTCATAGGTGGCAGTAACCACTTTTCAACAGGTGGGCCGCTTGCTTGTTTGCCGGTATAACATAAAAAAATATATTAAATGTGCATATTATTATCAAGTCAACCCATAATTTATCCCACTGCAGGGATACGGGTCTCCCTTCAATCGGGGGTTAGAGCGTACTCTGCCACGCTGCTCCAAAACGAATTGGCAGATGCCCGTGTTTTCACGCCGTCTGAAGGCCAACATAGCTTAACGACGATATAACCATTAAGATTAACTGGATTATAGAAGTTACAAGGACTGTGAACGTTCTAACATGTTCTGTTAGCATTAAACAATAAATTTAACAATGTCAGGAAGTCCCCAAGTGTTGATGCAAATATATGTATAGGACCGTTAAGCTATTGAGCTTTTAATTCATAGAGATCCAGGCGCGGAGTGAATTAAGGTTGAGTTACATTAGCATTTCAAATACGAGAGCTTTCGCTGCGTGAGCATATACAATGTAGGTATATAACGGGAATGTAGACTTACGAACACATAGTAGGCATACTTAGTTACTATTGTTTTAGGTTAGTTACTATCTACATAGTCTTACATAATTTCAACTGGTATATTTGGAACAAACAGTTTCTGAACCGTTTCTTATCTCTATTTATTTCTTTAGTTTGAAATTGACAGCTATAATGTAATGTTTTATTAATTTAAAAATAATTGGATGAGGCCAGTGAGACTACTGGCGACCATCGATGACAGCCAAGACCGACTCGATGGCTTAACGTGCCCTCTGAGCAGTGAAAAGCTCGAGATAACGAAATCCATCCATATACTGGCTCGGTCGACCTGCTCTGTAATTAGCATACGATACTAGTTAGGATATGAACGTTTAATGTGGTAAAGTTACATGTCTATGTGCATCGCAACTTAAAGATGCCGTAAAGGATTTTTTGCTTCACTATCCATTAGGTAATGTTGACAGGTCGGCCATTAGCCCCGCTATTTGTCTTGTTCACCAGCCTGGTGAATGACGGGTACAACGATTAGGTGGGCTTCAGAAATTGTTTTGGTTATATTTTTTTATGAATTAGCATTAGAGCCTACCACCTTATAAGTGGAAATAAATAAATCAATAAAAGTAAATTGCAGTTCTAAGAAGAAGACCTTGTGTCTTCAACTATTAGCTATTTTTATTAAGAGAATGAACCTGATTATTTCCTTTACCTGATTTTTTATCTTTTAACGAGTATAGCTTGAGTTTTTTTTTACAAGGTTCATATTTGTGATCTGTGATATTAAACGATATTCTACTTGAGTCTTTGAAATAACAATTTCATTATTATCGTTCGCATCATCAGCATGGTTATCATCTCAGCCTCAAGAAGGCCGCTGCCAGTCGCTCATATTGGAATCGTGTGGAGGAAGACCTATGTCCAACAGTGGACTTCTTGTAACTAAGATAATCATTATCATTTTTCACTAATAACTGTAACTTATCTAATTAGATTTTAATCAACAAAAAATACCAAACCATCCTAATATATATATATATTGATATGTAAGTTGATTAAAGGGAAACCAATACTGAAATTATCCCTAATAATGGTATTTACATTTATTTGACAAACCAATGTTCATTTAGTGATCTGTATTATCGCAATTTCAGTAAACTATGCTTGTTAAACACGAATATTACAAACTGCAATCGAAAAGCCTAGGTCGTATTATTAACATAAATATTTAATTTGCAAATGACAAAATTTAGGGCTGATGATTGACCCTTGTGCAATTATGGGAGTTAATATATTTAACATTAAAATTTATTTAGTTAAGCTTATTAAAAGAATACATCGGACGTCCAGTGGCGAGATGGGCTAAAGTTGCAGTTCGTACCTGGATGAGAATGGCACAGTAAGGCAATTCACGTAACAAGAACCGATTCTAGTTCGATTCAACGACACTCGCTGGCTCACTCATACAAAATAGGAATTGAACGGGACAGGGAGTGTCGTTGAATCGAACTAGAATCGGTTCTTGTTACGTGATTTCCCCCCTGGACCGAGTTGGTTGGCGTACTAAAAGAGAGCCCTTGCTCAGCAGTGGGCGGAAACAGGCTGAGATGATGATGATGAAACGAATATATACCCTTATTTAAAACGTTTAATTTTCGTTCAACGCGTAGCATAACCTGCGGTCCTATTTTCGTAGAAAACAGTTAAAATCTAGTCACAGTCTCTAGCGCTGTCTCGCACGTTTTCTATTTTGTATGAACGAGATAGCGCATGTTTAAAATAGTTTTTTACGAGATAAATGATTTTGTTTCCAATAACTACTCTTATCACATCTAATTAATATAATACTATATGGTTCCTTGATACAATAGATAGGTAAAAGATTCATTTAATTAACTACGAACTTTTCTTTTGTTACAGATCGTTCCAAGACAAACACAGGATAAGGGACTGAGGAAGGAATTAAAAAAACAAAGGAAAGAAACGAAATTTCTTTCCCACAGTATCGTTTACAGAACGGGCACTCATGAATATGACATCAGCGGTCGGTGCTGACCCGTGATGTTGATTTATTCGGCGATCCATCACAAGGGCCCAGATACTCGATACAAACAAGCACTTTTCTTGATAGAACAACAGTCTGGAACCTTTCATGGAACTCCAATTGTTCAATAAGTATGCATGAAGTTTGGAATATCAATCGACTAATCGTGCCAAATCAATAACTTAAGGAACCGAAGCGCGAATCGTGATAACACTTTGGCAAGCAGAAATGTATCTTAACTCAGTGTTTTAAGTATTCATGTGTTGTGTTCGAGAAACACGATAACTTTTTGTGAAATGTAGGTCTGAGTCAGCAATCGAAAATGCGACGGCGTCCTCTCCCGCCCGTGCGCGAAGAAGTCGGGAATACTAAAACGTGGAGGAATATTTGCGATAATGAATGGGCTCTTTACACTTTAGTGGCGGCTGTGGGTGCACTGACGTATGCTAACAGTCTAAGTGGGGAGTTTGTTCATGACGATATACCTGCTATAGTGTCGAATAGGGATGTGAATGGTGTTAACAGTGCGGTGGAGGTGTTCAAGAATGACTTTTGGGGTACGCCGATGGCTGACCCTGGGAGTCATAAGTCCTATCGGCCGCTCACGACCTTGTCATTCCGGTAAGTGATTTGTAGATTAATTAGTTTCAAGATAAATTAATCCATAGTCATTTGATGAAGATTAACATGATTGGGTTTAACTTTCATAATTCATAAGTGAATTAGACTTTTCTTAGATAATAGAAATATAATTTCCAAGATCCAATTTCGAGAATAAAATAACTTATCCTAAGATTTTTTATATTTAAGCTTTGAAAAAACTAGAACATTATTAAACATTTGCAACAGAAATATCTTCTTAACACTATAGGCTGTATTTGAGGGTCTCCCTCGCGCTCATAAATGCTAATTATAAGTGACAGATATCCAAATAGGCAAATATTTTCACCACGAACAACTTGTAATGCAAACCTTAAGGGAATATAATCCGACGAATGATCGATGGCTATGAAGCCTCAAATCTACGGCTCAATCATAGGGCTTTTTATTTTAGACGGTTGGCACAAGGACCCATTTACATCGGGACTCGGACCCTCACAAATCACGGGACGGTCTTGTTTTCTTGTAAATAGACGCCTCGAAAACTGTAATAGCCATTGAATTGTGATTTGATTTGTGTCCTCACCGACTTGATTATGTAGATTCGATGGGAAGTTGTAAAGAATGATGGTCTTGGTAATTTCAAGTTCTATTTTATGCAGTAGTCCATACTAATAAGAACTAAGAGAGAAATATCAAACAACTTGTTTTAGATCTCTTTGTAAAAACTTACATACCTACTGAAAATCATCAACCTTTTCTTATAATATACTAGCTTTTTTGCCCGCGACTTCGTCCGCGTGAAGTTCTGGACCCATTCCTATGGAAACCACATTGAATTTCGGGAAAAGAGCTTATAGCCTATGTCACTCCCTGATAATGTAGCTTTCTAATGGTGAAAGAATTTTTGAATCGGTCCAGTAGTTTCGGAGCCTATTCAATACAAACAAAAAAACAAACAATCAAATCTGTCCTCTTTATAATATTAGTATAGATGTTTCAAGATAAGCAGTTCTATTGTAAGATGAAATGAGTACCAGAAAATAAATACTTATAAACTCTTTTGTATAAATTATCTATACACATAAGAATTGGTCAGATCCAAGATAAACACATTCATAACATATAATATGTTGTCTTTCACGCCATTCAGCAGCGGAAGTATTATCACTATCAAATGAGTTAGCTGTCTCGAAGAATTGGCATTCCTCGAAATTTCGTCGTAATGATCCACCACTAGAAATCATTTTAATTCTTGCTTTAACGGAAGCGCAAGTCAACTCCGTCAAACGTCACGACACTCGATTCTGTAATGGCGCCCTCACCCGTCTCACCCCTTACCTAAAGTGGAGACTAGCGCTTCCGTGCGTACTATAATCCATCTCTTTCTCATATCTTTTCTGAAACCCATTAAGTTGTAAGGCAGTTGTAGTTTTTCGTCGCAGATTACAATAGGCAATAGAGCTGTAGTTTTGTTTTATTCTACAGGAAATACCGCTGTGGACACAGACGGTGGCTTAGTCGTGATACCTGTTTCTAATTAAGCAAACAAAGCTTCATAAGAAATAACAAGAAAACCTCATAATATGTGCATTTAGAAATTTAATTTTCTCCAACTCCCAAGATTACCATCCGTACTCGTGCTTATCTCGGTCGCGTCTTACGCAAAAAATTCATTCCACTGGGTATAATTAGTTCGTGATCCGTCCGGTAATTTGTTCATTGTGTTGTCTGTTTTGTTCTGCCCAAAAATGGCTGTTCCCCGTAATTTATATCGAATTATAACGAGTCTTATTTCCCTGGAAATATTATTTGAGATGGTACTTTCTTTTAGTCCTTCTTTAAAGAGCACTATTGGTTTTGGCTCTTTCAAATTCTTGGTACTAGATATGTACGCTGAGGAGCTCGATGGCGTCGCTGTGTGCACGCAAGTTAAGCGACGTTGACCCTAGCCAGCCTTGGATGGGTTTCGTTATCTCGAGCTTCTCCGTGCTTCAAAAGGCACGTTAAGCAGTCGGTCCCGGCTGTTGTCGATAGATGACAGTCGTTAAGACAAGTAGCCTTCGGGCGGCTTGAAAACACCGGCTCTGTCAATCCGCATTGGAGCAGCGTGGTAAAGTACGCTCTAATCACCTTCGATTGAAGGTAGACCCGTATCCCTGCAGTGGGATGATTATGAGTTGATATGTTGATGATTTATTTAAATAAAATTATTATAACATTTTGTTTTATTTTATATAACTGGACAGTCATACTTCATATACATCTTTGACGTTTAAAAAAAGGCTCTTTCTAGCTGACTGTAACATTACCTCAGATTTTTATGGCCGTGCGAGTTGACGACAAAAAAATTGATAAAATCGAATGGTGCCAAGTCGCAGGATCATGCGAGTTCGTTTCACATTTACTTTCGCAGAACATTCAGGAATTACATTGAAAATATGAATATCTTATATAAATGTTGTTAAGCAGATTCTTACATTACCAGGAATGTATAACCCCGAGACACGTTCTTACAAGCTCGGAGCCGATACAAGGGGGATCAAATGTGGTATTGATTTACTCAATTAATTAGATACACCAAGGCGCCTCGAGGTTCTCCCAACAATTTTCAAAGGTTGCTTCTTTCATAAGTTAAAGTACAAAGATTTTCAATTTATATCATGAATAAATTTTCAGGTGTTCATTATTTAATAATTGGCTAAAGTTTAACGTACAATATTTTGTATAATATAGGGTATATTATATTAAAGCAGGATAATTAATTTGTGCCTATTTTTATATCACGTTGCTCATACAAAAATCTTTAGTATCCTCCGGGGCTAATGGAATATAACCAATGAAAAAAAACTTGCGAATGATTTGCAATCGGCTCTAACGAGACATTCAATGCACTGGACTTTTATATTGATTCATATCAAATTATATGTATAGTTTTGTAGTCTACAATCTAGATTGATACAGGATTTTTGCTCTAAAACTATTTGAATATTCTAAACATCTTATATCATGTGTTATAACATGTAAACATCTACATTCAAACCACTTTTTTTCGTAGACCTTAAAACAAAATATTCATTCCGTTACAGGTTCTAATTTAGCAAATAACCCTCTCTTTATATAATGTAATTCTGGTATGCAACAAAAAGCAAATAGATTTTCTCCACATTACCCAACGCCGATCCTCCACAATAATATCTGTAGCCGTCAAAAGACCTCTAAATCTACATATCACACGTTCCATTTCCCTCTTCATCCACACAAGAACTTTAATACAAATAACAAAAATAAACCAATACAATAATGTCGGACGTACAATCTTTAATACTGCTGAGCAAAGTCGATATTTGTGTAACCTTATGTTTCTCGCGTTGGAGGGATCGAGTTGTCATTCAATGTGCCTTGCCCCGCTTTGATATCAGACA
Source organism: Endotricha flammealis (assembly GCA_905163395.2). Lineage (NCBI taxonomy): Eukaryota > Metazoa > Arthropoda > Insecta > Lepidoptera > Pyralidae > Endotricha > Endotricha flammealis. Next base: position 824,013 of record LR990858.1, on the reverse strand, counting down.
TCATAGTAAAAAGGATACAATTCGATGGTAATATCCCAAAAAACTCATATTGAAACTCGCATCCGACCCTGAATTTCTTTATATATAGCCGGGAATGCTTGTCGATCAGTTTGTTTTGTAATGTAACGTCGTTTCGCTCGCTTATAATACCACTTTGGTATCTGCCTAAATGGACTGGCGGGGTGGGAAAAAGAAATTGTTCCTTCAGCGCTCATTTTTAGTTCGCCTAAAAACCAAAACATTATTGTGGAGATAGACGATTTTACATAAATGCCTTTTTTAGTTTAGGTCAAGATAAACAAGTGTCTTGTACAGAATTCTGAAACTGTTCAGATAAAATAAAATAGAAAGTTCTGTTAAATAGTATGAATAATCACGTAGATAATAATGTTAAAGAAACACCTAATTTGAAATTACATTGATAACTAAAAACGAAATCAGAATTTACTTTCAAGTCTCCACTTTTAATATTGTAGGCAATGGGGGAAATAATTCTATGATCGTAAATGGATCGTGTAACGAAGTTAACCCGCAAGACCCGACCACGGGCAAGCCACTACATGCTGCGGCTGTTACTATCGCAACAGCTGCTACCGATTTTACATTATCATGTTTAATAGTTGTTTAACTCCTCCTTCATTGTCGGTCCCTCAATGTCCTTAACATCGTGACTCCGACGTAAGTTAGTCACCGTTTCCCTCCATCTGTTCCAATATTGTGCCAGATGGAGATCTATGTTGATCGACATTTGTAATCCATCGACTAGAGCTGTATCCTCTTGGACTTTTTCGACCTTGACAGTCACAATAAGTGTTTCAAGGTTGTCAGAAATTTAATTATTGAAGTTCACTTGTAATAAAAGCTTCTTATCCTTATTTTCTTACTCCTTACTTTTAATATTATAAATGAGAAAGTGAGTTTGTTTGTTTGTTTGTTATTCCTTCACGGCTTGACTAAGCAGCCGATCATTATGAAAATTTGTATACATATTATTAGGGGTATACAGAGTCCAACATAGGCTACTTTTTATCCCGTGTAAGTATGTCGTTCCAATGGGAAAATAACTTTTCTACTATAGAGGGCGCTGTATCGGCCAACAGATGGCACCACAAGTCGCGCTATGGGTTGTTTTGTTATCAAACGAGATCTATACAGTCATAAAATTAACACGAGCGAAGCCGCGTAGAAAAGCTAGTAGTAGATAATGGTCACTGTCAAATGAATGGAAAAATTCGAGATACGAAATCCATCCAAACATGGGCTAGAGTCGACGTTGCTTGACTTGCGTGTTCGTTCAGAGTGCCACACACAGCGAAGACATCGATATCCTAATGGTAATAAAACTTTTTGTTCTACATTCGCATTATACAGTCATTATAATATTATGAGCACAAGATGATGTAGTCTTATCAAACAGAAGAATTCCTTTGATATACTTACTTTCTCTCAAAGTAAATTTAATGAATCTCTTCAAATATTCCTATGCTTGTCTATATTAAGTAAATAGACGAAAATATCAAAGATTCCTAAAAATAATATATTTTGTAAGCCACTGAGAGGATTACATGTTACTGTGGACGTAGGATTACCTTAGGGATAATATTGGGTCCGCTCCGCCCTTCAGTACAAGGGGCTCATTTAAAATTTCGTAATACCTTGCGTATACAATGCTTTGGCTATCGTGCTTGTAGACTTGATGTTACGAAATTTGAGAATATATAATTGTTTATCTTGTCTGTATGTTACAAAGTTACTCACGATACATTTACAATTAAGGCCATTTTAACTAGTTACTGATAAGTTTAAGTTAACTTGATTCTCAAATAAATTGACAGCTGTTTGTTTGATTTTGATAATTTTAAATCTAACAGGTAAGATTTTCTAAGTTAGTCCTATAGTATCAAATAAATAGCAACCCATCCAAACACTGGCTAGGGTCGATGTTGCTTGCGTGTTCGTTTGGAGTGCAACACACAGCGACGCCATCAAACTCTTTGCATTATATCATCACGGTAAGCATAGTCAAAAACATTTGCTTTACTAAAATAACAATAAAAAACAAAAAAAATCCATCAAATTACGTTAAATTCTGAAGTAAGCTTTTCTGCAACAAGATCCCGTACTTCTTTACCTTGACTGAGTTCTTTATCATTACCCCGGTTCTTTACGGGGGAACATCAAAGCGTCACGCTCGACGTAAAATTCTTGTGTGCATTTTATATTGGATACATCGAATACGGTACACATACCCACACAAATACATTTCCGACATTATATTGTTAAGAATCACTCGGCTGTATCGTTACGAGTTTTGAAACAATAATAGAGATGTTGTTGGGGCAGATACGCTTACTTATTTCTGATCCGATTTTAGGGATAATAATAAACTCTCCTTATTTCATCAACCCATAATAATCCCACTGCAGGGATACGGTTCTTCCTTCAATCGAAGGGGATCAGAGCGTTTTTTGCCACTCTGATCCAATGCGTATTGGCAGAGACCAGAGTCTTCAAACCGCCTGAAAGCCACTGATTTGAATTAATCACTCATCTTCCATCAACAACAGCCGGGAGCGACGACATAACGTGCGCGTACACGGAGAAGCTCGAGATAACGAAACCCATCCAAACATTGGCTAGGCTCGACGTTGCTTAACTTGTCTGTTCACTTTGGAGTGCTACACACAGCGACGCCGCCATCAAACTGTATTTTAGTGATGGGTTTTATTTATGAAATAATTTTGTTACTCAACTTAAACAACTACTGTGCCTTTTTGAAATTATTCTAGTTCTATTCCGTTGAAACCTTAATCCATTAGGACTATCGGGGTCACCTCGGTAAAGATACTGATTATTGCATTAAATGACCACTATTACATATTTACAATCGCCACGGAAACCCAGGAGTTTCGTAGAGTAGATCACAAGCTTTCTAAATAAAATTTCTCGTACGTGGAAATAAACACAAAAAGTTGGATATACTTTGATTTTGGGAACAACGAACAATAAGCTGATTGGTGAGCTTTGTGGCTGTATTCTCGTAACAAAAATCGTTCAGATCTCGTGTCAATATCAAAATGTCTCACTCATACAAAATGGGAATTGAGCGGGATTGCGATTCAGATTGACACAAGATTTGAATGGTTTTTGTTGAGAGATTAGAACCGTTGGTAACTCTAACTTCAATATTCCTCCTTAATTTAACCCATAAAAAGTTAAAAGCGATGATGCCATTCAAAACATTTAAATATAAACACACAAAGCCAAAACTAAAACTATACAAAAGCAACACGAAGTAGGTCACAAAGATTCGCACAAGACAATGGGTGTCGGAAACGGTGAGTGTGATAAACGAGCCAGGGATGAGTGGTTGAAAAATGCTCCCGTGTAAATTAAAAGGAGGGCAGATGATGGATGCGAAAGGCTGTACGCTGAAAATATAATTTCGAAGATTGAACGACTATTTATGAATTCGATCAACGCACTTTTATTTGTGGACACTGTCATAGTTTTATAAAAATAAAACCAAAAGATGTTACCTTTTTAGGATTCCACAGTAAACTAACAAAGAAGTAAGTTTACTGCGGAATCCTAAAAAGGTAAAAGGTCAAGTTTCGCCACGTCCGCGGTCGAGCGCTGAGACGCTTAGATAGCTCTCTTAAAAACTCATTTGCAAACAAGAAAAGTATAGCAAATACGGAACCCTACATGCACTTACGATTTTTACTATATTTTTGGCGGTTTCTAATTATAATATCGTAATTATACGCGAGCTAAGCTAAATCATAAAATTATTAAAAGTAACAGTTCACCATATGCAGCAAAATATACTGTTGATAAAGTTGCGACAAGAGAAAATAAAAACATATATGACAGAATAGTAAGTCGTACAAAGTTACTTATAATAGTAAAGGGTAATACAATCCGTAATGTGCAAGTCTAAAATGTTTTCTGTTGAGGCCCAAATGAAACAGGTATACAGATCGCGTGTTGGTGGATTATTACCGCATTGCGATATCCGCTTTACCATATTTTAACTTAACGTAAATAGTCTTAGCAAGGAAAATGGCTTTTACTATTGCAAAAGGAGGAATATTTTATGTAGAAGTAGTTTTAACACTCGATTTGGCATTCAGTTATAATTTACTGTTAAGTTTATCTTCGTGGAAATTGTTGTGTTTCCTCGTGAGCACTAAAAATATGGTAAATAGTAGTTTATTTTATTTGTTGCTCAATGGAAGTTTATATTATAGCTACACAAATTTAATTTATGTATTTTATCTCTTCTTTAATTATTATAAAGCTAAGTCCTTGTTCTGTTTTCTGGTTCTCCGCTAACAGCTGTTGAATCACGAAATGTATTTAGTGCAAAATTTTCATCTGTAGATATATTTTCAAAGAACAGAATATTTTTACAAAATTAAAATAAGAATAAAAAAAAGGTTGCCCAGATAGCCACTGGTCATATATAGATTAACGTATATAAAAGGAATGTTAGTATCCACACTTATAACAGAAAATAACTAGAATATTATCAAAAGAAATACATTAAACGATTTATACATAAAATCAATACCGTAATGAAACCATCTAACATCAAACAAAGTTGTTATAAAAAAAATCCTTACGAGGGAAATAAAATGTTTCCTTGGCAATAATTCCGCGTTAAATATGATCAATAAGCGTTCGCCGCTTCGAATAATTTTTCACTTCCCCTATACCTCCTTTTGTTTATAAACACGACGGGGAGGAATAGATTTTTCTTTTGAAATAAAATGTAACGCTTCAAAGAACTTGGCAGTCCAACAGAAACATTTAGCAAAGGGAGATAACAACTCCAAGCTAAGAGAATTAAAGTCAACACCGTTGATGTATTGACTGACAAATTCACAAATTGGCTGCTTTGTGAGTGCTCCGCCTTTGATGTTTTCCAAAAATGAATTAACGGCCCAAAATCTAATAGACTATAAGCCAAATCTAAGTCTAAAAGATAAGTCTCTGACAGTTAATGGCTTTATCGGGCTTATCGCCTACACGTCATAAGTTGAACTTTGAAACAGAATCAAGAATGAACTCATTAGCGGCTGGGTTTAGCGCTTGACACTTCACTCGTGCAAGTAAGCCCCCGCTGAGGAGTAATTTGGTTAAATAGGACACGTTTATCTCCAATATCACAGTCGGTTTCACCCTTTGTTGCGAAGCCATCATAGAAAACACGATCATTATAGCCTCGCCCGGCACCGACACAAGGCCGCACACACTTGTTTGCGTCGAGTAATTCCGATAATGACGCGTCAGTATTGACGCGAGTGAACACGCGTCATTTGTCACGCGCTCGACTGTGTCGGCGTCAATTTTGAAGAGTCGCGTATAGGGATTTTGCGGGAATAAGACGTCAGGGCCGTTTGTCCACCGGACGTCACGTTATTTCTCGACGTTACGGTGATTGTTTGTCCACAGCGCCGATATCAGTGATTCAGTCAGTTTGTTCTGTGTGGCGCCGTCATCCCGTCCGCCGAAGTATATTTCAACGGCGCTTGGGTGACGGGGTCGCGGTGGACACACATCTATGGTAAATTTGTATATCGTTACTATGGCGCCGTCACGTTCTCCGTGACGTCCCGTTGACGGTGGCAGTGGACAAACGGCCTCAGTGTTTCGTCGAGACACGCCTGCCGACGGATTTGGGCCATTAAACTTTGTCATACTCGCTATTACTAAATCTGGAGCCTTGTCATTCGTTGTGTGAAAATGTGTACTGGCTTTATTATTGCTGTGGGGTTATTCTCTGCTTACCATTTTTACTACGGTTCTTTTATTGTTTTAGTTGGCTTGTAAAATTGTTTTCTATTGTTTCGGTATATTTAAGTACGCTGCGTTTATACTCATATGTAATAAATGATAGCTTTAACTAATTTTACAAAATGGCTTCATATATAAAATACATTAGGGGAACTTTATAGTCTATTTTTTTAATCATCATCGTCATCTTAGCCCGTTTCTGCCCTCCGCTGAGCTCTCTTTTTGTATGCAAACCTTCTCAAACTTAGGCCATTCTAGTACGACCTTAGTTATATCATCGGACCTACTCGCTATTGGTGATCAAATATCAAATGTTTTTTCAGCGATCTGTGCGTTTAGAAACTAACCTTGATCTTTTACTAAAGAAGAATAAACATTTCTTATTTCAACATCCATTACCCAAAACAGGGGCGTTGTGACTATCCAACACTTGATCTCAAAAGTACGGTTCGTCATAATATTTGGAATGAAAAACGCCGAAATATCCCACCGAGGGCGCGTCAATATCACAATTTTTATGCGTGGTTGAATGAGTGCTCCAGCTTTGCGCCGAAGGGTAATCGAACCTCTGCCACCTGAAAGGGAATATAAAAAATCCAATGCCGTTACCAAGAGTCGAGCCAGGAGATAAGCGGTATTACCATTTTTGCGTTTCTACGCTAAAGATTGGATGCGGACTTTGTTTAGGTTTTTTCGTATTTTTCTAGCACTGGTTCTTTTTATTTCTTGAGAGCCATGATTTTTTATTTTGTTACTTATATTTGTAGTGATTGCAATAGTGATTCAATAAGATAGATAGATAGATAGATAGATAGAATAAGCTTTATTTGCAAAACACACAGTGATACAGTAAACAGTAAAAGTAACAAACAAAATGATAAGATGAATACGGCAAATAATATAATATACTAGCTACAGCCCGCGGCTTTGCCCGCGTGGCCTACTAACAATAAAATTAGCACATTTTTCTTTAGAAACAAAATCCGGTCCGGTCCGGTTCGATCCGGTCCGGCACGGTCCGATACGTCTGTCCGGTCCTTATAAGGATGTCACGCCAAATTTGGAATCTCTAGACCCAGCGGTTTGGGCTGTGCGTTGATACACTTCTTGCAACTTCGTTTGTGTATATCTCGCTTTCCGGTGACAATTTTGAAAAATCCTTTCTTAGTAAACCCCTAGACGTCGTAGTAAGGAACGAGACCCAGCAGTTTGGGCTGTGCGTTGATATATAGTCAGTCAGTAAGGACTTTGAATTTTAATATAGATAGTATGTCAAATATTTAAATAAGCTACTCTATAAACTATCATCATTTCGGACAGAAAGTAGCATGTATACATGTTGTAATAAAAGAAGTCATAAATGAATGCAGTGCTGATAAATGAGGTTCAACACTTGATAAATGATTTCAAAAGTAGATGAACAACCACCAAGAGGCTTTGCAAAATACTCTTGACATCACTATACTAAAATTGTCATAAATATATTTACTACTATTATATTATTATACACAACAAAAGCTTCTATTAGTTGTCTACTAAGTTAACTTTCTTGTTTATGTCTCGATGAAATATATCAATCAAATGAGCACCATAATAATCAACCTTCATGGCTCCATAACTTTCACCCTGGGAACACCACAAACCGTTGGATCCTTTTCCCGTAACACGTAAATAAGTTGGGAAACTTGCCGCAACTTGCCGGCCTCTTTAGACGAGTTTATTTATTTTATTCCCAATGGACTTTGCAGATTTGTTATAACTTACAATAGATACAGAAGCGCTTTATGTCTAACTGTATCTGTCTTCAGTTTTGTGATTTTACTGTAATGATTTTATTCCGACTGTGGGAAATGTGGAAAATAATATTATTGAAAGAATTTGGTTTATGAGAAGAGAGGTAGGGCACAGCGGATGGATTATCCTCTGTGCCCGCTCAAATCGGAGCAGACCGACTTGGAAAGGACCTCCACCTTACAGAAGATTGTAGCCAAATAGCATTGGTCTCGGCCATGTTGTGTTCCTACGGTGAGTAAGGTCTCCAGAGTTCCACTTGGGGGGTTGGGAGGTTTGGCAATTCGTGAGTGATACCCCCAAATATAGGTATCGATTGCAAAGCGTCTATCTATAGGCTACGGTGATGCTTACCATCAGGCGGTTCTTTCTGGTGTTGTGGTTGTTTGTCACCTTTGTGGCATAAAATAAGATAGGGCGAGAACAATTAAAAAGATTGAATGGCAAGTAAAGACTTATAAAATATAGATTATTAAAAAATACACACATATGGTTAAACTATGGTACTATGGTAAACAGGAGACCATGAAAGAACCGCTAAAAGTGAACTAAATTAATGCTAAAATCTATTTTGTAATCACACCCAGAGTAAATCCTAAGGAAAGCAATAATGGTTAATGGTAATGCTATGATAATGTAAGTATACATTAAAAACAAAGATGGCGATGAATATTTATAGACAAATTTGAAGAGGATAAATGAAGAAATTGTTCCTAATGTACCTAATGCTTTTTAATGAACTTTATTATCTTGAGATTTATGAGACCAATTAGAATGAAAAAGACAAAACAAAATCTTTTATAAAAATGTATGATATATAAATACCAAACAAAATAATATTTTTATCCATTCGGACATTACATACTCGATGGGGAACATTTTATATTCTTATTGTAAATAGAGACAGAGAGTTGACTTCGATATTTCTTCTTGTTATTCCGAAATGCTGGTAGATTAAAAATATATATTATCTAATACTGTTAAAGACGTATCTTAAGTGCCTGAGAGGACCCGCAAAATTAAGATGTTTTGACTTTGACGGATGAAAGCAGAATTTTTATATAGAGGTTTTGTGATCGAAGTGTAGTGGGTAATATTCCTATCCACAGCTGGCTGCAAATGTCTTCAATTCATTGATTTATGCAAGTTAGCCAACGATCATCAAACCGAGTGAAACCAGGATAACCTACTAGTCGTGAAATTAAAAATATGATTGTATTTTGTAGCTTTTATCTTCCAAGTCAGTGAGCAACGAGTTCCGGTGACGTGGTGTCTGAGGTATTCATTTTGTGACATGGCCGAACAAAGGGTCTTTTGTTTTCAGTGTTTACGTTAAATCTAGACTGTCTAAATCTAAGCTAACATTTTGAGTTACTCTTGGTTGGGAAGTATTTGGATTATTTAACTGGAATTTAAAGATAAAAACTGTATAATCTTTTTCTTTAAAACCAAATCGTTACTTTTTTTTTACAATTCACACAGCGTTTTATCCTGGAAATTATCACAGATACCAGAATAAGGTACAGTACTGAGAATACCCATTGGTGCGTCGGTAGTGACCCTTACCTTCTTGTGTTTGTTGAGTGTAGGTATTTTTTATGTGTTATAAGTATTTTTACAATAATATATTCGTTAAATCAAATCGTTTATTATTCTCTCTTACAATCTAAGGTATACATGTTTTGTTCTTAAATTATTATCTTTAATTAATCTTAAAGTACCTAATTAGATTGTGAGAGACTGGTGACTGTGGTAAGCAAAGCTTGTGGTACAGTACACCAGACCTCTCCCCAGCAGAAACATAAAGATTGCATTAATCTAATGATAACAATAAATTTTGAAAATTACTGATAATGAAAATAAATGAAAATAAATATAAACATGAAATAGTGCGACTGTCTGTGGGCAAATAAGCAACATTAATAAAAACTAAAAAATAATATGTCGGACATGGTTCTCAACGGAAATCGGCTTCAGGCTGCATGTAGTCAATGCTTTGACGTTTGTACGAAATTCTATTTCCTACAGGAAATCGGGTGACGCGCCCTCGCCGACCGCGCGGACACTTTTTCAATGGAATCCACCATTACATTAATTTACTTGATGGAGTATTTCTTGATTATTTTTTTGGTTAGTTATTGAAGGCCGTACTTACGGAGACATACTCCGTAAGTACGGCCATGTCTTTCAATTTCGATCTCGTCTCTAGTGGCTTATGCGACATTATACTAGTGCTCTCTCTAGACTCTCTTATGCCTGTGTCTCATGGCGCTATCTTTTGTTTGTTTTTCCTTGAACTCTCACGCTATACTATGTTGACTGCCATTATGACGCGTCGTGTGCTATGATAGGCGAATATGTATGAATGAACGCTATACACGAGCAACCAGTATGTTACTCGTGTTGCTTGTGAATCGCGTCGTAAGCGAAATGTCTTACAAAAATAATAACTATGGAAACAATTAAATCATACGATACGACAACACAGCGCGATTCTATTAGGTATAAAAAAAACACTTTTAAAATATTTTATCAGATAATATTTTATCCTGAAAGGTAAATACAAAAACCTTTAAGCGGATTGGAGCAAGCTAAAATTAGACGATAATCTGTATTCGTATAATGTATCGAGCAACAGAAATAAGGCAAGCGGAAACCCCAATATTGGTAGGTGACTGGTAACTTTCGCACAAAAACACAATTCCCCGCGAAATAATAGTTCCGACATTAATTATATCGAGAACCGAAGCGTTCACTGGAAAATTTCGAGGCGAGTAATTTTTATTCTAAATACGAGAGCATATATTCAACGATCTCCCCGCTTTTAATTAAACGAATTAATCAAACGTCCCCGTTCGCCCCGCACCGCCCCGCATCGTCCCGCATCGCCCCCGCATCGCCCCGCAACGTCCCGCGAGTCCACGTCAATCACGTGACGCGGCGTTTCGTCCAACGCGGAGTGTTTTTAATTAATTTACCGCCGCCACTACTTGCGAATGTGTGAAAATAAAACATTTTAAATAATTACTTAGCGTTGCTGTGAAACTGCAAAATATTTCTACCTGTATTTAGACTGTGTACAGTCAATCAAGAAAGTGATACAATTTTTTTGAAGAGAGCTTTACAGAGATAACATTTTTGTCATAACATAAGTACTTAAACAAAAAATTTACAATAACAAAGTTGCAGTAGAAATTTAGTGTAAGCCGCAGTGATACAAAAGACTGCCTCTTTTAGCTTAATGTATTATTTGCACGGCGAGCAAATCACACGATTTTCAAGCACACCGCCTTCAAAAATCGAGATGACGCGTGTAATAATACAGGTTACATATTATGAAAATAATTTTTGTGCAGATATTTTGAGTAATGTACTGCAACATATACATAACAAAAAAAAAACAAATTTCAAACCTGGAGGATTTTAGTCGATACAAAGTTTTCTACAAAGGGAAAACAACATTTCAAATACCTACATCGATATAGAGGTCAACAAAGGCAAAATAGATTAATCTGATACAAAATAACACTATCTCAGATATCTCTCGTGGCATTTATTTCAATGAAAAGATGTATATTATTTATTTCCAAATCAGTTTGGACGATTAAAATGATAAAATTAAATATTAAACTCCTATTTATTTAGGATTTTATTGAAACGTTGAATTTCTATGCAATAAAACGATATCATAATTTGATTCTTCATAAAATATTCTCTTTGATCTTTCATTTTGTAAACTGAGATGAATATCTGAATTGTATAAAATATCAAACGATACTTTTGATATCAAAAGGGATTTTAATTTTCTTAATAAATAAACACCGACCTTTATGCTTACTCATTAGTCATTTATTAACAAACACTAGATTTTCCTATAATCACTATGTTACCTTTTAATACATGTAAACTAGAGAGAGATAAATTCAATGACGGAATGACCTAAAATGTTGAAAAAAAATCCAGTTACGATATTTTAACCAACATTTCTTTTTGAAAGAAAGAGTTGAGAAAAAAAACGGCCGTTTTTGTTTTCAATGCGTTATCTATCGAACCTTTTTCAAAATCGAACATTTTGTACCGCTCAGTATGCCGTGGTGTGAGCCACAGCGCTGGTTAATAGCAGATTGCCATTTTACGAAAATAATTTTATTTGTGAAATATACTTTTTTTACTAATGGTACTTAATTTATTGGTAATTTATAATAATTCCTAAATATTTTTTTATTTAAAATCTGATTACAACGGAAATGCAATAAAAAGTATATTTTTTCTATCGCATATGGCCTCGTCGGATTCGTGTGTATGCCAACAGAGGGCGCCGGTTTATCACACCACGCTGTAGTTTGGTTTTATCCAATTAACGGAAATATACCGCGAGCTAAGTCGCGGGCAAACCCTAGTTTTATAAACAAATGCCAGTGACATAATTTCAGTTGTTGGAATTTTGTGTACAATATTGTATTGTAGCTCTTGTAACATAATTCAAGCTCCGAACCGAATTCTTGGCTGGTTGGTCCCCCGTGGACCTTTGTTGTACCCCGCATTCCAGTTTGGACAGCTTGAATTCCCACTTTGTGGAGGTGTAGTGTAGCCCACAAATTATGGTTTACTGCTTTGATCAAAGTATTTGGAACCAGATAATATTTACATACAGGTTTTGTCAGCCAAATGATATAGACCGTAAATATGATTCAAGTTTTCTAAATATTGCATGAAGGGATTGACTTCAATTTTATTTTTCTTCTATATATAGTACTAGCTTCTGCTCGCGGCTTCGTCCGCGTGGCCTACTAACAATCAGCATATTTTTCTTCAGAACAAATTCCGGTCCGGTCTGGTCCGGTAATTTTGAAAAATCTTTTCTTAGTACACCCCTAGACGTCGTAAGGAATCTACATTCCAAACTCCAAATTTGGAATCTCTAGACCCAGCGGATCAGTAAGACCCTCGCAACTAGTTTGCGTATATATCTCGCTTTGCCGTGGAAATTTTGAAAAATCCTTTCTTAGTACACCCCTAGACGTAGAAGAACCTTCATTCCAATTGGAATCTCTAGACCCAGCGGTTTGGGCTGTGCGTTGATATATAGTTAAGTCAATCAGTCAGTCAGGACTTTGAATTTTCTATATATAGATTCTTATTTTATTATTTCATTCATCGGAGCAGCCCGTCTGGGGAAGGACCTCCACCTTACAGAAGATCGTAGCCAAATAGCATTGGTCTCGGCCATGTTGTGTTCTTACGGTGAGTAAGGTCTCCAGAGCTCCACTTGGGGGGGTTGGGAGGGTTAGCAACGCGCGAGTGATACCCACGGTATTGCAAGCGTCTGTAGGCTACGGTGATGCTTACCATCAGGCGGGCCGTATGCTTGTTTGTTTGTATAAAAAAAAGTTTGTATAATGATTCCTTAGTTCTCTACTCTGCTCACCTCTTTCATTGATTGACTGTACGTAATGAGTTTCATTTTTCCATCAAGAATATTGAGCATTGTTGCTTTAGAAAGTCTGAAGCACAAAGTTCATGTACTTGGTCGGCTTCATATTTTATAAGACAGACAACACATTACTGTGACAAGGTAACGTAACTATTAAGTAATCTGTGGTATAACTGTGTCAATTTTCAAAACTACACGAATTATTTCCCCCTAATTTTGTTACTTTCCTCAGACTATTTTGTCAGTAGACATTTTTTACCCTTCTTCCACTTTGGTAAATGATGTAGTAGCTTATAAAGTAAATTTACGATTCCAAGTGTAGTTCCAATAAAATACCTCTTCTTCATGCATAAGGTAAATTCGGTATTGATTGTGGTTGCTTACTCGGCGAATCATTTTACGCATCGCCCATCTGCCAGTTTGGAAGATACGCTTACAAAGAATTTGAGTTTCCCTGTCATATCTTGAAGTACTTTATATGCTTTTACCTTTAACATGTTTGATATTGCAAAACATTTTATGCAAATCACATGAAAATCTTTGTGTCGGTCTATTTTTGTTAAATGTTAACAACAACAAAAAATTGTACACAATTCACACAGACCAATCAGTTCCAAGTTAAACATGTTTTGATCAAAACAGACCAAAACTGAAACTCATAAATAAAAGGGTTTTACTTCTGATGTACTTGTTAACCTCACAAAATGTCTGGGAAAAATACTGAAATCACTAACAAAAGATGGAAAAGCACTTAAAATCTATAGTTCCTGAACAAAAAGGTAGAAATAAAGATAATAAGGGTCAGAATAAAATACAGCTATCAACTTTCATAACAGAACATTCACCACCATATATAACAATAATAAACACGATATCACAAGAGCTTATTGTACGGAATATAAACCCCGAGTATAAACATTCATATGATTTTATATGAGCATAATAATTTCACGGAATACCTTAGGTCCAGCGGTGGCTACGCATATTAACGCAACAGATTTGAAGGTTGCCCAAACACTTGTTACAACAAAGGCCGAAATCCATTTAAACCCTTCAAATAGAGCATGAAAATTTCAACAGAAAGGATTAATGGAGCCGGGCCCTAATCATTATTTAGCGGAGTCTGGTTCAGTGCTTTATCCTGATTATGAAGAGGGTATTAAAAATGGACGTCGCAGCCGGATGAAATATTGCCTTAACGTAAATATTGTTCGTGTTAATCTAGCTACTCTGCTGAATTTCCAAGGTATACTTCGGTTTTATTGGAAAATTAAACGAATAAAAATATTGAAAATATTTTGTAAGTAATAATATTAAATTCCACACAACGCCACCTGGTCTCAAAGTAAGCTAGGCTTTACCTACTCGTGTTATGGGTACCGAACCCACGCCATCTGGTGCGGAAGGTAGAACTGATCATTACCAACACACCACCGAGCAGTTGTCGAAATAATATGTATATTCGATTTGGAATTATTTCGCAATTTATTTCTGCTATATCTTAAATTCTGTAGTCGGTATAACCTCCAGAAAATAATAAAATGAAAACACAAAAATCCAAATGGGTAATTCTCCGAGAACTCCTGAAAATTGTCTCTTTGCGTTTGCAAAATATGAACAATTTTATAAAGAGAAATTTAATTTTTCATCCAAATGAAAATACCCCCGGGGTACGCCTGTATGAAATGTGGCTTTACAATCTTAGTTACACACATTTACTATTCGTCCAAGTTCCACCACAGAGCAGATTAGGCCGGTGCTATTAATTATTAATGGGCATACGTAAACGCTTTACAACCTAACCAGAATTTGGAATGGGATTGTTGGGTATCAAAGTTTTCCTCTTATTTTGAAACTCGTTGTTACAAAATGTTTGTTCATTACACTCCATAACGTTTGGCCTATGTCCAGCTGTAGACTTCTTGTGGCTAAGATGATGATAATTACACGCTATATTACAATCATTTTGATAATGGTTTTTAATTTGGAAAAAAACTATGGTTAATCCATAAATTTCATCAAAATCCCTGAACGTAGTTTAGAAGTTATTGATAAACAGAAAGAGTTTTCCTCAAGCAAGCAATCTTTTTGAATATAGTATTTTGAAATATGATTTAGGGAATTTTAAGACAACAATATCAATTTATACGAAGTTTTTCAAAAATTTCAAAGCAAAAATCGAATCTTGCCAATGCCGTGGTCATCCACCGTTTCGACCAAGAAAATAAATGATACATGAAAGGAATATTTTACAACATAATAAAAATGTTACATTAAATATTCGAGGTCAGTCGACCAGTACAAATGATTTCTCTGACTATAAAAATATTCGGTTGCGTGGTAATAATTCAGCAGTCGCCATTAGCAACGATTGAAGGTTATTAGACCCTATTATATCGAAAACCTAGAATTATTGACGTAGGTTCATGTCTAGAATATGTTATGAAATTAATGTACCTAGAATTTTCATTGTATGTATTAATGTAATGGAAATAAGGTTATTCAAATTCCATTATAATACATTTTATTCTAACAATTTACACAACGCCAGCTGGTCCCAAAGTAAGTTAGGCTTGACCTGGCCATGTTATGGGTACCAGACAACGGATATTATTATAGTATAACATAAGAGAAAACACTCAGGCTCGAGAACAAACACCAATGCCAGCAAATAAATGTTTGCCTCAAGCGGAAGTCGAACTCTCTCTAGGGGCTCTACTAACACACCACCAGTCTGTTGATAGGTTTTTTAAAAATATCTATGCATGCCTCACTGCTGGGCAAAATCCTCCATTTGTTCCCTCCACACGTTCCTGTCCATAGCTGTTACGGACCAGTCTACAGCAAAGGCTTTGATATCGTCTGACCATCTCAACTTTGGTCTTCCCTTCTTTTAGAGTGTGAGCCCATCTTTCCCCAATCATACGGGAGACGTGACCAGCCCAATCCCATTTCAGCTTAGTGGATTTTTTATAGGTTATTCAAATAAAATCACTGATTAAATATTATGATGATAATAATAATGAGACAATAGTAACAATAATAATATGAATGGACGAGGAAACCAATTCGGACGTAGACAAAACAATAAAACAATTTACACAGAAAATAATCCAACTTAATGAACAAATATACAAGGTGTAGAGCAAGGAAACATGACCCGCGCCCAACTAATTGTAGGGAAAATAATCTCTCGGCCCCGTTATTGGGCTAAACGACTGTTTGCGCGGGCGGCATTAATTTTCATGAGCTCAACGTGTTTGTACCTAAGATGTCCGCGCTGATTAAATTAGACCGAAGCTATTAATGGCCGTAAATGTCCACCATTCCAGCCTTTAGTGCCTCTCTCGTTGTGTATATCTTTAGTTTTGGTAGGATCACGTGTGTTATAACTTAATTTTATGATGTCTCTTGTCGTTGTTGCGGGAGTTAAAAAAAAGCCTTCTTAGCTAACGTATTAAAACATCGTCCTGTCGATTTAAGTAATACTAAATTATTTGTGTATTATTTTTCACTGACAATTAATTCACTTCCTTTTCAGACTGGAGAAATTTACTAAACGAAAAAATCATACAAAACTGTCAACGTATTTTTTGACAGAGCGGTATGGCACTGAAAATAATATTAAAAAAGCGACCCTCACTAGATATAAGTACTACGTAATGATTTGACTAATACTGTGCAGTATTCGACAATAAAATTATTAAACTAACCATATGTTAAAGGTAATTCCGCACATCTGAAAGTAACTGGTGTGCGAAATGAGAAATCCGATGATAAATTAGCCTATTATTTTCACGAAATAAGTAAATTTTATGTATTTAGAATGATCACGTTCCTTATTCATGAAGGTTGCTACTACTTATGTCGTATCACTAAAATGTGGAACGCGCTGCCTGCTGATTCCGGGTATTTCAAACGAAGCGTGAAAAAGTTTTTCAGGCCGACAACGTTAGACTGATTGGTGATGTGGTGATTGACTTACCACTTGACTCCTACTGTTTAACATCCGCGGTTCTTCTTGTAACAAAAATTGTTTCAATCTAGTCTCAAACTCTTGTATACCCTCTCTTTTTCTATTTTGTATGAGTGAGATAGCGCTTGAGGTTGAGCTGAATTTAACCTTTGGTGGGGTGGAGTCAACTTGTTTTGGTTAAATAAAAAAAGGTCAAGCATAAGGAAGCGAAAAGTAAACAAAGTGTCTATACTACCCATTTGAAATCAAAACAATTTAAGAAGTATCTGAAAAGGAAGTGAATCCAGCAAGAATAACAATATCAAGAGGTAAAAATATCTTGAAAAGTCATTTGAAATATTCCACTTCTCGCCGCATATTTTCAAGATTACTTTTTGATAGAAGCACATTTTTATACACAGTTTAGTTTCCGTTGGAGCTGCGAGTTTTCGCGCGTCTCTTGATGGAGTCGATGATAAATGATTCAGTAAATTCCTTGGTGTCATACCAACTTTGAAATGTTACTGCAAAAATATCAAGGTATATTTTAGTCCGTACCACAAACTATTATAATAGCTTTCTGTTGACAATGAAATATTTATTTCAAACTCTCTAAGGATATTTAAGCTTCTCAGTAAGCAGTTCCCATATTTATCTTTGTACATTCCTTAACCACGCAGCATTTCGTTTTACGAGCCAGTAAAAGTCCACATATAAATAGTTCGGACTCTTATATTAAATCTAACTTTATTATATTAGGAAATCAAAGGGTCGAAAGGAGATATAAGACGTATCGAATCCATCATGTAACTGCGTACAGGCGGGAAATGAACACATGAAAAACTTGTACAGACACGGCGAAAGTATTTTAGGAATTCCAACAGCGGGGAGGTATTTAGCAAAATTGGCTATTACCGAAAACAACATCATTAAAAACCGTTTTGCAGTTTCAACTATTTCATTTGGAACTTTTGCTTCATTGCTTTGCGAAATGTCTACACAATTTGTACTTATATTAATTTTCTCTCCAGCAAATGCTTGGCAGTATTAATCATCCAGTTTAAAATTATGAGATGAAAAGTGAAGCGGGTATGAAAAATGAAATGCAACGTCTTGACGCGAAAGTTCATCAGTACATTGCAATTATACCCTTGCAGTATACTCCGGCCAGCAATGAGAGACGAACCCGTCTAACTTCAGATGCAAGTTTAAACTAGTTTCAGAATCCTCTCTCGCTAAGTTAAATTAATTTCTCAGGTAAAAATACTGAAGGTGTTCCTTGAAATGTTTTGGGAAGAGTGCTCGCTAGCTCTGTTTTGTGTACAATTTCAGTGTATCACACAATTGCTCCTTGTCTTACTGATAGCTTGGCCTCCGTCTCGACTTCATAATAGTTTGTTACTTTAGTCCAAAATACGTTTTATTTTCTTATAAACTCTGTATATTTATGGTATGATTCTGCGGTGGGTAATGTTAGCTGGTATCATTATTTTGTTTCACCCGACGGACTCTGATATGGTCTACAGGCGGAATTACACGGTTCACTTTTACCTTTCGATTTGGATGAACCAACCAAAATTGAACAATGTTAACGTAAAAGTGAATCATTCAATGTCACAATGTCTTTTATTTTTACTTTCTTTCATACTAAAGTGAATCAATTTGGTTGAACCGTCTAATACCGAATGCAACTTTTATATATCACGTTAGTTTTTGCCTCCTTTTGAAATAATAGACATGACAGATAGACGTCGTAGCCCGAACGATAATTAAATAATATTTTTGTTATCACTGCACACATTTCTACTACTACAACAATGTCAACTTAAACTGTTTGTTTCTGTGTCTCTTGAAGATATAAATAAATGATTTATATATTTAATAAATTCATTTTTTTAATTGCAATCAAGTGCTATTTAAGTTTATATTCAGTAACTCTATGATACTTCTACTTAAAAATAAAGACTTCAATATATTTAGCGAAGTGAACAGTACTCTAATTAACGCGAATCAAAGTTAAGATGACAAATCGCCCTCTAAGCGGATTCGCGTCGCCTTCCTGGAGATTTCATTTTTGAAAAAGAGTAATTTTGCTTTCTTGCGAAAATTTTATTTTGATGTGGATATTAAGGAAAGGGTTCAAGAAAATAGGGTACGAGTTCATTTAAAAAGAAAATTAGTTCGTTTAAGAAAATAAATTTGTGACATTACAAAGCGCCATCTAGTCCCTGCCTAAGTAATTCTTGTTTCATGGAGCAGAGATTTTTTTTGTATAAATATAATGTTTACAGAATTGAAAATTTGCAAATGTTTACATTATGCAAAGACGAAACGGGAAGAATTGTTTAGTCAGAGACTAGAATTTCTTTAGAGTTATACAACATTAATACTTGTATGTATGGTTTTGACAAACTTTTTAATGTTTTATCTGACAAATAGGCTAACCGGAGAGTATCCACAAGTGATGAAACACATTTACGTAACTTGAAAAGTTTTTTTGTGCAAATCACTTTTATAAAAAGGAACTAAAAATTCAACCAAGATAAAAACAAAAATATTAAATTCAAAGTTGGATTACTTTTTCTAAAATAAACAAGCTATCAATTAAAAATATAAACAGATTATGAAGTAAATTACCTATGAATTTAAGTCTAAAACACATGCGATACGTTTCACATTCTGCCGCCATCGTACCAAAGCTCCTGGGTCCTCACGATATAAACAACTTACAATAGTTACTCTCTACTACGCTAGCCCTCTAATGCTCCCGGGGGAATGTTTTGCTTTTGAAAAGGCGTCACGCTTTGCCTCACGTTGGAAATATAGGTAAGCATCACAGTGCTGCCATACAGTAGATTTATTTGAACAGATCAATATCAATATCAGGGATTAGAGCGTGCTCTGACACGCTGCTCAATGTGGATTAGCGGAAGCCAGTGTGTTCGATACACAGCGATCATTATCATGATCCTACCTTCTTATTTTGGTGTCTGCTATCAAGAAGCTCGTAAACGCAAACTGTCTAATATGTTTATAGTTTATAACTGTCCACAACTTCCAATTTAAGTTATATTATTACTTGTTCAATAAAGTTGCAAGTTTTATGTCACTGCGAGTTACAAAGTTAGTTAGAAGTTTTGCTGTAACAAACCTTGGTGGGGTCGAATAGGCCCGTTGGGAGCACATGAGCACGAATAAAGTCATCAACACTTTCAAGAAAATATATCTGTAGTTTTGTATGAAAACTGAGAATTTTCTTGGTAAATCGTGACATCACACATTAGATTATCTTTACAATACAATACAATTTTTTGCACTAATCAACAAAAGCCTAAGCAAAGTACATAACAGGGGTTGCTAATTTGGTGATGTGGAAGAATCGGGCTGAATATGTGCAAGTTCTAAAGTACGTTATGGTATGTTTACAGTTTGCAAGGATTAGTATAGTTGTTTGGATATTACGCTGGTGGTAGAGAGAACCATGGGAACTATGGTTACGTATTATTCTTCTAGCATTCAAATATATGCGCTTTTTTACCCATTGTAATATGATATCTAAAATCTACACTATAATTGTTGTCACCTCTCTGTTCTTAACGATCTCGACAACACACTCGATGCTAACAAATATTTTTTATGGCTCAAATTCGTATTCGTGTTCAACTGAAATACATTTTACGGTGCCATTCCGTTCCGTATGAAAATTTGTTATGCCCGCTTTCGCCTCTAAGGAACGATATGTTTTATCCTTAACTGTAACGGATGTATATTGTGTAGGTAAGGTATATACGTTTTGTACTTATGTTTACATGTAAACCTTTTTATTATATCCACTGAAAGTTCTCTGGGTTCTGTTTCTGTAAAAACCTCCCGGTTTCACAATTAAGTTCCATAGTGTTAGGAAAATTGACAGTTTTTATGTAAGATTTTAAGAAACCGTTATCTGGTACTAACTTGACAGAAGCAGGTTAAGCCTCAGGTAGCTGTGTGAATTGTGTATAGTTTATTTTTTGTCATTTATTTCACCAACATTATAATCTCAGCCACAATACGAGTCTTCTGCTGGACATAATAGGCCTTCCCTCAAAGGTTATTGTTAATTATTTTCCCTATTGGTCACACCAGTGGGTATTGTTATCTAAAGCCACATTCTTTGTATGTCATTTGTATAATATATCTATATTTATAAAAGAGAAAATCACTGACTGATTCATCACGAAATCTCCGAAACTACAAGTGCCAGGAGTCTCAAATTTTGCATGGAGGTTCCTTTTGGGGCGTAAGTGCTCACTAAGAAAGGATTTTTGGAAATTCATCCCCTAAGGGGGTAAAACGGGGGTGCAAAGTTAGTATGAAACTTTGCCGTTTTTGAAGTTATTCGAATGAAATTCTGCATGAAGGTTCTTTACTGAAAAGCATGAAGCATGAGTAACATTTTTTTTTTAAAATTCATCCCTTAGGGGGTTAAACGGGGGTGCAAAGATAGTATGAAACTTTGCCGTTTTTTAAAGATATTCGAATGAAATTCAGCATAAAGGTTCTTTATTGAAAGGCATGAAACAAGAGTAAAATATTTTTCTCAAAAAACATCCCCTATGGGGTTAAACGGGGGCACAAAGTTAGTATGAAACTTTGCCGTTTTTAAAGTTATTCAAATGAAATTCAGCATTAAGGTTCTTTACTGAAAAGCATGAAACATGAGTAAAATATTTTTTTCAAAATTCATCCCTTAGGGGGTTAAACGGGGGTGCAAAGATAGTATGAAATTTTGCCGATTTTGAAGTTATTCGAATGAAATTCAGCATGAAGGTTCTTTATTGAAAGGCATGAAACACGAGTAAAATATTTTTCTCAAAAATCATCCCTTAGGCGGTTAAACGGGGGTGCAAAGTTAGTATGAAACTTTGCCGTTTTTAAAGTTATTCAAATGAAATTCAGCATTAAGGTTCTTTACTGAAAAGCATGAAACATGAGTAAAATATTTTTTTCAAAATTCATCCCTTAGGGGGTTAAACGGGGGTGCAAATATAGTATGAAATTTTGCCGATTTTGAAGTTATTCGAATGAAATTCAGCATGAAGGTTCTTTATTGAAAGGCATGAAACACGAGTAAAATATTTTTCTCAAAAATCATCCCTTAGGGGGTTAAACGGGGGTGCAAAGTTAGTATGAAACTTTGCCGTATTTGAAGTTATTCGAATGAAATTCAGCATGAAGGTTCTTTATTGAAAGGCATGAAACATGAGTAAAATATTTTTCTCAAAAATCATCCTTTAGGGGGTTAAACGGGGGTGCAAAGTTAGTATGAAACATGGCCGTTTTTAAAGTTATTCGAATGAAATTCAGCATGAAGGTTCTATATTAAAAGGCATGAAACACGAGTAAAATATTTTTCTCAAAAATCATCCCTTAGGGGGTAAAACGAGGGCGCAAATTTCGTGTGAAACTTTACCGTTTTTGAAGTTATTTAAATGAAATTCAGCATTAAGGTTCTTTATTGAAAGGCATGAAACACGAGTAAAATATTTTTCTCAAAAATTATCCCTTAGGGGGTTAAACGGGGGTGCAAAGTTAGTATGAAACTTTGCCGTATTTGAAGTTATTCGAATGAAATTCAGCATGAAGGTTCTTTATTGAAAGGCATGAAACACGAGTAAAATATTTTTCTCAAAAATCATCCCTTAGGGGGTTAAACGGGGGTGCAAAGTTAGTATGAAACTTTGCCGTATTTGAAGTTATTCGAATGAAATTCAGCATGAAGGTTCTTTATTGAAAGGCATGAAACATGAGTAAAATATTTTTCTCAAAAATCATCCTTTAGGGGGTTAAACGGGGGTGCAAAGTTAGTATGAAACATGGCCGTTTTTAAAGTTATTCGAATGAAATTCAGCATGAAGGTTCTATATTAAAAGGCATGAAACACGAGTAAAATATTTTTCTCAAAAATCATCCCTTAGGGAGTAAAACGAGGGCGCAAATTTCGTGTGAAACTTTACCGTTTTTGAAGTTATTTAAATGAAATTCAGCATTAAGGTTCTTTATTGAAAGGCATGAAATACGAGTAAAATATTTTTCTCAAAAATCATCCTTTAGGGGGTTAAACGGGGGTGCAAAGTTAGTATGAAACATGGCCGTTTTTAAAGTTATTCGAATGAAATTCAGCATGAAGGTTCTATATTAAAAGGCATGAAACACGAGTAAAATATTTTTCTCAAAAATCATCCCTTAGGGGGTAAAACGAGGGCGCAAATTTCGTATGAAACTTTACCGTTTTTGAAGTTATTTAAATGAAATTCAGCATTAAGGTTCTTTATTGAAAGGCATGAAACACGAGTAAAATATTTTTCCCAAAAATCATCCATTAAGGGCGGTAAAACCGGGATGCAAAGTTAGTATGAAACTTTCGGAATAATTAGACAACGCGTGTATTATCGGAAGCGCTTAACCTAAAAAGCTGATTTTTTTTAATAGAGATTCCCTTTATGATGTTGACAAGGATAAAGTTGTTTTTTTTTTAAAATTCACACGGGAACGAAATTATTGGCATTTTTTAGACCACGCGGGCGGAGTTGCGGGTAACAGCTATTAAAATAATAAAAGAACAGGATTCGTACACAGTAGGTAGCCAAGATTAACAGCGGCGAGCAAATAGACAATGAGCAGTGAAGAACACTGACGTCTCGGGGAAAACTACAGTAATAGGAGACTGTTAAATCCGTCTATACTACTTAATTAGTCACAAGTCCAATTCCACGCGGGCGAAGCCGCGGGCACAGCTAGTTAAAAATAATCGAAATTGTGGATGGGATTCTTTTGCAATACCTACGTAATCGAATTGACCCAAATTTCACATTGCAAGTTAAATAAAAGGTGTGTACAATAAATATCGTATGGCGTGTATATTATTCTCGGTAAACAATGTAACATTGTGCCCGTCTGTCACGTTCGCGGATTCTTGTACAATCAGTTGTCACGTCCTCTCCACATCCGAGACGCCTCTGCTCCAATATGTGGGGAAATTTCCCGCTTTTATTGAGCAAATTTTGTGCCTCAGTGTCATGTTAGACATGCATGCGACTGTCGTACCGTGTCAAGTGTATATGAGGGAGGAATACATGGCCGGGTTTAATGTTTATACTCTATTGTGACTAAATGCATGGAATTTATTGTTTAAGATTTTTGAAGGACGTTGATAGTGACCGTGGTTTTCTTTCGCCATTTCATCAACAGTTTCCGAAATGGTGGTAGTTTATGACGTAGTTCATTTTATAGGAATCTAATTAAGTATACAGGCTGCAAATGACCAGAAAAATTGCAGTGAAGGCCTAATTTCTGAAATAAATAATTTTATTTCATTTCAGTGCGCGTTCGTAGTGAGTTTGGTGTGGGTTCGTTTGCCACCATTATGGGGTATGCGTAGGATACCTTGACGGTTTTATTAGGTACACCCAGCTGGGAAACCGCACAGTCTTCGAATATTTCCCGAACTGTGGAGCGCTCAAGGCATTTCTCCGTCGTTACAAAAAGGGTTTGTAACGCTCAGAGCAAAACATTTTAGTCTGGGTGTTCCTGGTACCCATAACCTATATTCTGAGAGAGCTCTACCATTCAAAAAGACACTCATTTTACATTTATAATTAAATATTCCGAAAGAAATCAGTTCAAAGAGTATGATACAAGTTAATTTGAATAAAAAATATTGACTTTGAACAGATTCTCATATATAAATTAGTGAGGAATATATATCACAAACTGTTGCCGAAGGCTTTTTGGCTTTGGTGCTATACGTCAGTACACATAGCATACGTACAGCCTTTGAGTCCGTTTGTATCGCCCGAGGCCCGCAATGACACTCCCCGTTTGAATAAAACATTCTACTTTTCTGATAACATTGTAGCAAACAATTTATTGAAATGAAATCGTTTATTTCAGAAATAAGACCTTCACAGGCACTTTTTCTTGTCCTAGTTTTGTGATTATTATTATTTACATCATATCCATAATATTCTTTTGTTCTCGTTTTCATAGAGATTATAAGGCCATTTTGTTAAAATTTCTAACTGAAAGTAACTGAATTCATTCTTTTGACATTGGAAATGTCTTTTCGTTCGCTCCAGTGAAAGCTCCAATTTCACGAAAAAGTGCGATCCCCTTATATCTCGGAGAGTGGCATGACCGTCACGGCGCGGCGGCGGCGGCGGCTCTCGGTTGCGGGAGCGTGTGGTAGACACACGACTATAGTAAGGAGTAGTAGTATCGCTATTTCTGCGCCGTCATGTCGATGTCGACGTGACGGTGGCGGTGGATAAACGGACTAAGGAGCGGGACATATACAAGCGGCGGCGTGACCCCGGGCGCGGAAGCGGCGTGGCGCGAGTGCGGGCGCCCCTCCGCTTCCATACGAATCGCACCGCGCCCGCGCCACGCCCGCGCCACGCCGCTTGTATATGTCCAGCGCCTAAGCCGCCAGTCCTGGCTGTTGTCGATGGATGACAGTTGACGGTAAGTAGTGAAGCTTAATTGACATCCGGGATGTCACTACAGCTGACTTGGAACACGTAATGAATTTAATCAGAAGTATTGACTTTCCTTACCAATACGTAAGAGACAGCAATTTGAAACTTAAATGACAAATATTAGGTAACAGGATAATAAAGAAAATCCAAAGTTGAGATCGTTAAAGAAAAAGTTTACCTTGAAATAAAAGTGTAGTAAAAAAGAAATTAGTCTGTGCGCATTGATGGATCACCTAACCCCTTTATGCTTGGGAGATAGCAATATTTTATCCGGAGTTGCTGCGGGATTTAATTAAGTGCTTCTGGTGTTCCCTATTTCTTGGTAGGAACCATTAATTATCCATAGCGTTCGCAAAAAGTATCACGAAACGTTCTCCCAACTAGGAACTAGGGGAATAACCTGCTCTGTTGTAGTATACTATTGTCTATACATTGCATATTTACATTATTATGTAAATAATATTATTAATGGTTGGAAAAAAAATATGCCGCAACTGCCACCGGTAAAAGAAATAATGATAATTTATAATGTATCTATATAATTTATTTTATTTTATATTAATTTATTTATACAAGTTTTAAATGGCTGTGATGGCCTTATCTCTGAATAAATGAATTACATTTTTATTATTTTTAGTAGACAATCTTTATTTCATACATATTTTTTCCTGGCTGATCCAACGTAGTTGCATTGCTATTCAGCGTGGCAACGCTAAAACACTACACACTACTAGACATTTTTTTTTTTTTTTTTTTGTTTATAATCAGGAAAATGCATTACTGCATGTCACACACTTAGACCTACTCTGTTTAATTTTTAATATTAGTTTAGTTTTAATTAGTTTTAAGTTTCTTGTCTATTTTATGTACACTACTCTATAAACCATTTTAATTTACGTGTTTTATTGTAAGTTTCGTAATAATCAGAAACTAGACGGGTGCAGGTTGTTTTGCGGCGTGCAGCCAAGTTTATGCGACCACGGTACGCGTTCTTGGCTCACAACACTCATATATCCTAGCCTGGGCTGCTCCGTAAATATATAGTGGTAAGTCATGCCAAGTCCACTTTTCACAGCTAAAGACTTGAGCTTGCAGTTGATTTAAAAGCTGAGGTGACCTAAATTGATTTGATCTTGACTCATAAAGATTAGGAAATATAATTTTAACGGATTTTAGATATTTTTGAATCAATTGAAACTCTTCCTCCATCTCTTCTCTGCTGATTATCCACTGATGTCTCTGTGGTCCACGGGCGGCTGTGATCACTTATTATCAGCCCCGTACCATGAAACGAAATTCCAAAAATACTGACAGACACTTTCATGGTTACCCCTCAGGTGACCAGCATGCTCGTTTTCCAACCTCTTCCATAATAAAAACATGTTAGATTCACCAAACTGTATTGTCAGCTCATTGCTCTTTTGCTTATCTAAATAAAAAAAGTTGTTTTTAAACCAATTCCACAACATCAAAACTGCCCTCAAGTTATTCACGTGTTTATGTTGTTAGAAGTATTTTGTCAACATAAATAGATATATTAACGTTGATACTGTGATCCTCGTTGTCCCTTAAGTCAGACGTTCAACCGCTTGTCATGTAAATGCGCCCGTTTGATCTCCTGGAGTGACTTGATTCCGACAGTATCTCAATATTTACAATGTGTTTTACTAGATTTTTAACTCTCAAGGCAAAAACATTGGTGTGTTGTTTGACATTTTCTGTTTAATAATAGCTTCGAAGAAACGATTTTTTAAAGTAACCATAACGATTTGTTTTTGGCTATGATTTAAAGATTTTCGAATCTTTTGAATCTGTTTTTTTATATTTATTTAATAGATTTTTTGCAGTTTTCTTAGAGGATAGATTTACTGAAAAATACGTCAATATTATAATTTTATCATAATGACACAATTTAAATACCTTTTGGAAAACACGATAAAGATAAAAGAAGTAAAGTTAGAGACTGTAGCTCGAATCTTTTAGAATTCATAACATATTATCATTATTTGAAATTTATTAAGTACTCTTTGTTTTTCTGTCTTCTTGTTCATACAGTTTGTTTCCATTATCATCTTCCACTTCCTCACCTAAGTTATCAATCACGTTTCACAAGAAACTACAGTAAACTATTTAAAGTACTAATTAGATTTTCTTTGCTATCAAGTTATCTACTGGTATTTATAAATTGTGGTTAAGACAGACCTAAATAGACAATGGAGCCCCGTTTGAGATATCTCGCGTGCTTCCTCGAACGTTTACGAGGGTATTTAGGGCGACGTGAATACGTATTCATGCACCAACCTGTACCTTTCAGAGACATGCTGTTATGTGAAATTGTAATTTCAAATTAGATTGAACTCAATAGGGGGTTTGACCTTAATTTTGACGTTGAAAAGGTTATACTGTTCAAAACATTGATTTGGAAACAAGGATAAGGCTTTATACCAATTATTTATTTCATATCAGAGAGATAAGATGTTTCCTTAGTACTGTTTATTAGAACATTTTATTTATAAGTAAAAATAGAAATAGTACATTTGAGAAAGATTATAAAATTAAATTGGGATTATTATAGGATATAATAAATGAAAAATAAATAATTTCGTTCAGCAGGAAAAGCAAAAAAAAACTACCTAAACTTTCTTACTTGTTAAGTACAAATAATACGTGCGTTATTATTTCGTCTGCATTCAAAATTTTAATCTACATCACAAGTCATGTGATGTTTTATGGCAAGAACCATTATCGACCGACAAACAAACCTATATTATAAATCATGCAACACATGGCATGCCAAACGATTCGAAAATATTTTTCCTTGCCAAATTACTGCAAAGCCAGCCCATTTGGACGCGTGTCTGAACAGCTTAGGTTTGCGAATGAATATTATATTCAAATATATGCTACTGTTTAATAATAATATATTGTTTGTGGTTTTATCCTAGTTATCTTGTTTGTGTTCCCATGGGTTTTTTTTGTTCAAACGCTCTTTTAACTCAATTTCGAGCGATAGCACTCGGCGTATAAACATGCATACGACGCGCGCAGTTGACGACTTGACGCGCGTAAAGCCGCTTCTAACAACCTTGTAACCTAAGCACACGGGGCGATCGTAAAACGCGCATCTACTACGCATTTACGCGCAGATACAGGAAGGCACGATGTGAACAGCACACACCTCTGCCCCTTTGCACGCGCTTATTTCGAAACAAACGCGAAAATCGACATCCACGGCGCCGAAAACGCGCTTTCCTATTCCTATTTAGCACGAAATATACTATACTTTAGGTTTGACTAATATTAATAAACCCGAAGAGTTTGTTAGATTATGTAATCTTAGGAAAAAGAAAAAAAATAGAACCCAATAACTACCAATCAGATTTAATAAATTAATATCGGGCTCTCTAATACAAAATTTATTAAGTAATATCTTCTAATTTAGTTATATAGAAAATATTATAGGTTATTATTTTATCGCGCTAAGAGCCTTAGGAGTCAAGTAAATCTATGTTGCCCTTATATCTAATTAGAACATTTTAATTGGCAAGTACCTATCATACCTTATAAAATATATCTTGAACTCAAGTCGTACATTTCATTACGTACGTACGACGTAGGAAGCATTCCTTGCTTGATGCAGCCAACTGATGTACTGCTTAATTAATTACTGTAAACAGTCTTATGCAAGTAGACGATTTAATTATGATACACGAGTATCTTGGAGTAACGTTTGTCACAAACATTTGTACCAATAGTTACTACTGGTTCGTATTGGCGTATATGGAGTATTTGGCAAATGTTAACCATGTTTGGACAATATATTGGACAAAGAGATTGTTTCATGTGCCTATTATTTATTTGGTTACAAACACAGACGTATATGTCGTCTGTGGTTACAAATCGTTTAACTATCGTCAGTAAATCCTTTAATTATTTGTGATGTAACTCGTCGCGTGCCGTCATGGAAATATGCGTATCCGCTTGTAAGTTTTCAACGCGCATCACAAAGTAATCCATATAAAATTCGTTGTTTGGCATACCTGTCTATACTAGACACCCTTAATTAAATTAGTTTTTAAATTAAATTTATTAAATTTAAATTTTAAAATTAAATTAGTCATTAATATTTTGCGTAGGAAACTGGCCATCGATGTCACATCGCTGAAGATATTTCATATATTTCTCTTTTATTTTCAGATTGAATCACGCACTATGTGGTTTTTCACCGTGGTGGTGGCACGTGTGTAATGTAGCGTTGCACGCGGCGTGCTGCGCGCTCGTAGCACGCACCGGGGCGCTTGTGGCACGATTGCAGCGCCCATTCGCGGCGCTTGCAGCGCTGCTCTTCGCTGTACACCCTGTACATACTGAAGCGGTAAGCATTATAATATACTTTCAGCATGTTTCTGAAACCCGTTTATCTCCAGAGTAAGCCTCAAGATTTTTCCTCACTTTTCTTTTTCTTTCTTTTCTTTCTTAATTAGTGGCGTTTCTGTCGTGTCTTAACGACACATAGACAATTTCGCCAATGTCGAATATTTTAAATGAACACTTTTTAACAAAAAAAGTACACTTTAAAAGGGCAACGTGGTACGGTGAGGATCCGAGGTCGCCATCTTGACGACCTTCGTTGACAAGGCGGCGATCTCGAATCTTTTTCCTCACTTTTTTCTAGTTTAGTTTGACAGTGACATCTATAATTTAGTGTGTCATTGACTTTAAAAATACGTTTCAGAAACTGGCTGTTTAAATGGTAAAAAATATTATTTTAAAAATGTTTTCGAACCGGCTATCTGCAATGTAAAGTTTATTTTATGATGACAATAATTTTGGTCTATTCAAAATTCAAAATATTTATTCAAAGATTATGTCCTCACAGACACTTTCTACATTACATTATTCAATTATTTGTGTAATTAATCTACTCTATAAACTTCTACCATTTCGGAAAGAAAAGCAAAATGACCACTGGTAAAATTATCGGGCTCAATCGAATAAAGAGCCTAAAAGAAATGGCGAAAGAAAATCAGTTACGACTTTTTTTGTGATTTAACACAATACATTTCTTATTTTTGTATAAAATATTTTTTAAATAAATCAATACAAAAGGGTAGTTAGTAGAAAATATTCATTTATTCGGCTACAGCTTGTTCATCTAATAAATTGACAACGTTTTTAATAGTGTCTTCGTTTTAAACACTTTTATCCGACAAATTATGTTTGAGCGTCCTTTCATAATTATTTATTTTAACAAACAAAATTAAATAGGTACTTATTAAATGATAATTATAAAAATATTAATACTTGATCGCAAAATTATAATCTCTACACAAAATGCGTCTTGCATGGCACGACCATGACAAGAATGGTTAAAAATCCTTACAAACCTATGGGAAACAATTGTTACATTGATATTCCAAGTGAAGATTTTTTTTTCAATATTATATTTCTTTTGGAAGGTGCATTATAAAATTTTAAGTTAATGACTCATTAAATTATAACTGCCACTGTCAAACTAAAGAAGAAAAACGAGATAGGTAGCTTAACATAAAAATACGTTTCTACAATCTGTCTGTTTTTACTAATCAGCAGATCCTCTTTTAATCTCAGAAAGCAATGTTTTAACTTAAATAGGTCCCAAGATATTCTAAATAAGAGTAATATAGGTACTAGTACCTACTCCAAACTTTTATTTAAATCTAGAAATTCAGCAGCTAGAAATCTCAGTGGATTTTTTATATTTATGACTGTCTTTGGAGACCCGTTGAAACTAAGTACATTTGAAGAAATATGTTAAAAAGGTTTACTATTATTTAGTCTTGCTATTATACGTAAGATTTTATATTTTAATATTGTTTTAGCAAAAGTATATAATTCATTTCTCTAGAAACTACCATAATTTCGAAAATAAAGCAATTTGACCACTCTGGGAAAAGAATGGCAAAAGAAACCCAGTTACAGTCTGTTTAAAATTTATATAAATATAAGGAAATATATAAGGAAAACAAAACACAAGAAATTAAGTAGCTAAAATTAAATAAAAAACATTCAATATTCAACAAAATACAATCCTACTCCCTATCCTATCCTATCCTATCCTACTTCCTACTATCCTACTATTATAAAGGCGAAAGTTTGTGAGTATGGATGTTTGTTGCTCTTTCACGCAAAAACTACTGAACAGATTTTAATATTTGGTAGACTATAACCTGGAATAACACATAGGGTACTTTTTATCCCGAAATTCCCACGGGAACGGGAATAATAGGATTGCTGTGTATAAATAAATTCACGCGAACGAAGTTGCGCGGGATTCACTAGTTAATTAATAATAATAATAATAAAACAATACCCTCTTTGTACACTCTTTCGCCTAACCTCGCAAGAAGATCCAATCCAAATGATTATAACAAAGGAATCTGATAAACGCGAAGAAGAAGAAAGTCTTCACAACCAGTTTCTGAAATGCATTTTAATTCCACATTAAATCTATCTATCTCTTTCTTCTTTAGTTTGTCAATGGTGCTAATTCTGTTGTACATTTAGACTAAACTAATTTTGACAGGATCAAAGGTGTTGTTGTCCTTCCTTGGTTTACAATTAGTGACAAGGATAGCAACAATTATACTCCTGTCAAAATTAGTTTAGTCTAGTTAAATGTACAACAGAATTAGCACCATTGACAATTATAATAATGTAAAAAATACCTTTCAGAATTCATGTTATTATCCATTTTATTCTTGGCCTTACAAGAGCCACTAACAAAGTAACAAAACATTAAAAAACAAACAGAGAACTCTACTAAAATGAGGAGGCATCTTTCGAAGAATATTTTCATTTGCGTATATTTCAGTGAACATGGCAGCAATATGAATAATTCAATACTCTCTTATGATGCATACGATATATGGGGAACAGTATCTAACGTACAATAAAATGGTAGATTGTCATTAAAAAAAAAAATTGACAAGTAAAAATAATGAATGTAAAAAACCTGTGTTTCTTAACTTGACCAATGTAGTAAACAATCTTAGCGTGTCTTTTTATTCAAATTATCCATCCATGTGTAAATCGCCAGAATAATAAGAGTGTTGTGTTAAATGCCATTTCTAACTATAATATTGATATTTGGGTGTGAATGATAATTTTAATTGCCTATTTTCGTTAAAAAGACATGCTAAGATTGTTTACTACATTGCATTGGTCAAATTAAGAAAAACAGGGTTTACAATTTTATTGTTTAGAGGCAGTTAAGCGAACAAGATCCAAACTACAAAATTAGAAAGTTGAGATAATTGGCGTTAAAGTTTTACATTTTTAAATCTATTGATAATTGATTAATTATGTCAATTCAGTAATATCGTAGATTGAAATTGACAGTATATTGTCCTTTCTATTTTGCTGATTAAATTGGAAAATGTCAGGATTTTCATGAAAAACATTTAATGAATCTTTGTCGCATAAAATAGTTTGTAGTTAATTTATTTAAATTGGCACCACAATGACCTTATAATTTTGTTCCAAAATATACTATATTTTGACATAATAATAATAGTATCAAGAAAGAAAAATAAAGGGACATCTTTAATATATTTAAGAAAACCATATTTTTAAGTAAAAGTTTAATAATAAAACATTAAATTTCATTCTTCTTAAGATTTTCTAAAAGGAACTGAAAACTATTATCCCACTGGCTAATCTAAATCAATTTTGAAGTCAGGCGCTCCTGAAATACCATAAACATCGCATTTTTTTCCTACACAAATTCTTGAAACAATTTATTATCGTATCATGTGTAATGTCTACGTACTGTTTCATACATTGTTCCGTTGATGCGTCGTATGACAGTAACAAATGCACAGTCGTTGCATTGTATGATATATTTTTCATGTCTGACGTTACATTACCTGTACATGTTAATGTATGGAATGAGTTTGCTTTATGGTGTTATTTTGAATATCAAAAGCGCTGACATGAATTCGATTAATCACACACAAACAACCCCCTTTGTTAATAAACAAAGATTAGTTTTACACTTTGTTTTGTCACTTCATTTAATTCTTCAAAGATTGATAGCTCGATTCCCACTCGGGACTGATATTTGTGTAATGGTTTTGTGTTTGATCTAGACTCTAGAACTTTGAGTCTGAGTGTTTTCTATGTATACATAGTAGTACATATTTACAATAATTATATAGGGTGACTTTTCAAGGGGTTGCCATTTGCCACTTTTAATAAAATAAGCACTATGGAACAATATAATAATATGACTTTATCGTAATTATATTTTATTCGTAGTATTTTTTGAAAAGCATTAACTTGAAAACTGTGGCGGTATTTTCAATAAAGCCGAAAAGCCGGGCTTGCCCTACTAAAATACGCAACATAATATTTTTTTTTATTTTTACGCCAATCGATTAAGCTCCTGATTCTTAGACTCTCCTCAAAAAATGGCAACCCCTTGAAAAGTCATCCTGTACATTGTCTGGTATCCATATCTTAGGCAGGTTAAGCCTAGTTTACTTTGGAACCTGTGTGAATTGTGTAGAATTTATTTACTGAGACCATTATAGCACCTAAGCCTAAAAGATAATTAATTACTATACTATACTCCAATGGCTCAGCGACCCAAAGTGAGTCTTGGCCTCCGACACAAGAGAACGCCATTTCTTCCGATCTTGAGCCATGCTTCGCCAGTCTCCAGCTTGAAGTTCGCGGAGATCGGCTTCCACGGCGTCGCTCCAGCGGTATCTGGGGCGACCTACTGGTCTACGGCCAATGGGTTTTCCCACATACGCCTTCTTAGCCCCACGATCTTCACCCATTCTCTCCAGGTGGCCCAGCCATCGGAGTCTGTGGCCTTTGGCCTCTCCCATAATATTGTGGAAACAACAACATACCGAGGAAACTCGTTAATATGGTCGAAGTCGCTACAAGGGAGAGCAGGATGAAGGTTCGGATAGAGGGCAGGCTGAGCGAGGATTTTCAGGTTGTCACGGGACTGAAACAGGGAGATGCGTTGTCACCTATGCTATTCAACCTAGTTCTGGAGCACATCATCCGGAGAGTCTTGGCTTTGGACTTTGGATTGGTGCTGGATGGAACTGGAAAGCACAAAATTATTGGATACGCAGATGACCTGGCTATCCTTGGACAGACTGAGGAGGAGGTTGCAAGGGCGGTCAAGACCTTGGAAGCGGAGGCTCGGATGGTGGGGCTTAGGATAAACACTGAAAAGACTTAGTATGTTCACATGAAGCGCTACAAAAACTTGCGCGCCCCAAGAAAAGACCTGCATGCTGGAGATTCCACATATAAAGGTGTTCAAAATTTCAAATACCTAGGCTCTACCATCACAGATTGTAACACCCGAGCTGAGGAAATCCATATCCGCACACAAAACGCCCTCCGGTGCAGTGCTGCCCTCCACAAGGTGTTGAAGTCCCGGCTTCTCAGCAGAAACACCAAAATCCGTATTTATAAAACGGTCATACGGCCAATACTGCTATACGGATGCGAGACTTGGACTCTGACACAAAAGGAGGAGCACAAATTGCTTGTGACAGAGCGGAAGATCCTGAGGAGAATGTTCGGAGCCAGACAAAGATCTGATGGCACTTGGAGGATCCTCAAAAACCTAGAGGTAGAAGATCTGTTGGCCGACCACAAAAGATAATTAATTAGGAAGAACAAATTTCGGATAAATAAAGTTATTAAGGATGGAAAGGTTAGGAAAAGAGGAAGGGATGGAGAAAACTTATAATATACTAGCGAAACCCGCGCAACTTCGTTTGCGTGTATCCCGCTTTCCCGTGGGAATTTTTAAATTTTTCTCTCCGTAAGAACCATCCTCGTACTTCAAGGAA
This sequence comes from Endotricha flammealis, assembly GCA_905163395.2. Lineage (NCBI taxonomy): Eukaryota > Metazoa > Arthropoda > Insecta > Lepidoptera > Pyralidae > Endotricha > Endotricha flammealis. The sequence continues at coordinate 788,649 of LR990858.1, read as the reverse complement.
TATTCTAAAAAAAAAAATCAGCCAAATCGGTCAAGCCGTTTTCATGTTATGTCGTGACAACGGAAAACGGGTTTCATTTTTATATATATAGATTATAGAAAAATATGAATCGATGGCGAGGTGAAAAAGTAAAGTGAAGTGACAGTAAAATAGAATATAAAAACTATAAAGAAAAAGGAAACATAAATAATATTTACAAAGAGGTTTTTAAAAAGAGTTCGGTTTGCCACAAAAGTAATAAAAGATAATAGAAAAGTCAATAATTGTGATATTCGGAGATATATATTATATTTTTTTAAATGTAGTATCTATGATACAGGATTTATTGATTTCATGACCTATTTATATTACCTTTATATTTTCGAAATCTTGAAAAATTTCTTCATACACGTACAGATGGACAACAAAGTGTATCACACTAGTATACTCAGTCCTATAAAAATTCAGTTCCTTTTGTTTTGAAGTACGGAACCCTAAAAACGAAGATAAATTATATTTATGTCCAATATCTTACTCAATCATAAAACTCGATCAAATATTTTGACCCGTTACGGACGCACCTGAGCTAGTCTGATTGAATCCACCATACAGACGTTTACGAGTGGCCGAAATGGCGTCTATAAAAATGTTTTATTGTTCTCTGTGAACATTGTCTGCGATATTGCGCGGGCCGACAAGCCGTGATTTTTTTATAAGCCAATCGGTACGCGCTGTGAGTTATGGAAACGAACACTACGTGCAGTTATTTGTGTTTCATTTTTTGAAGTGGAACAGTATTTTACATAATACTAGCCGAAGAGGAAATCCTGTTGTTTTCGTTCACGGATGATATACAGGGCAAAAACTATCATAATATGTGTTAAAAACACCTGAATAATAAATTAAAAGTAAAAAAATATATTTAAAAACAAGCTTTTATTTAATTGCGCTAAAAAGAATAAAATAAACTTTTCTTTTAAAATTTTAACTATCAACTTATAACGTCATTACACAATTTATATGACATAAAAGCTTGTCGCGAGATTTAATTATTAACATTTACTCGTACTACGAATAAATGTTAGTTCGATAATTATGTTTTCTTATACAAGTAAATCTCGCGACAAGCTTTTATGTCATATAAATTGTGTAATGACGTTATAAGTTGATAGTTAAAATTTTAAAAGAAAAGTTTATTTTATTCTTTTTAGCGCAATTAAATAAAAGCTTGTTTTTAAATATATTTTTTTACTTTTAATTTATTTTTTACTTTTTAGTTATCACTGGACAGGTTTCGCAGTGCCATCTATTGTCGAGGGGCGGTACTTGTCTAATGAATTTATTTGTTATAACTAGCACCAGCAATTTGAATACCTATATAATTTCCTGATTTTACTACAGTCACCCTGCGACAAACTAAACAGGTTTATGTACCCATCAAAAATAAAATACCGACCAAGGGCAAGTAGAACTCGCGCATGAGGGTTCCTTCCCATAATCATACTAGTCATCATCATCATCATCATATCAACCCATAATCATCCCACTGCTGGTCTCAGGTCTCCCTTCAATCGAAGGTGATTAGAGCGTACTCTGCCACGCTGCTCCAATGCGGATTGGCAGAGGTCGGTGTTTTCAAACCGCCCTAAGGCCACCGACTTGGCTTAACGACTGTCATCTATCGACAACAGCCGGGACCGACGGCTTAACGTGCCCTCCGAAGCACGAAGAAGCTCGAGATAACGAAACCCATCCAAACGCTGGCTAGGGTCACCGTCGCTTAACTTGTGTGTTCATATTAGAGTGTGACACACAGCGACGCCATCGAGCTCCTCATACTAGTCATACTATCATACTAATATTATAAATGAGAAAGTGAGTTTGTTTGTTTGTTATTCCTTCACGGCTTGACTAATCAGTTGATCATTATGAAAATTTGTATATGTCAGGGGTACAGAGCCCAACATAGGCTACCTTTTTACCCGTGAAAGTATGTCAATCCAAAGGGAAAATATTTTTTCTACTATAAAGGGCGCTGTATGGGATGCTATCGGCCAACAGATGGCGCCACAAGTCGCGCTATGGGTTGTTTTGTTGTCAAACGAGATCTATGTCATAAAATTAACGCGAGCGAAGCCGCGAGGAAAAGCTAGTAATAGATAAAATACATTTTAATTCATAACCGGTATAAAAGAGCCATGTACCAATGTAAAATGTACCAAGGGTAGGGTCACATTATATTGGTTGTTTAAAGAAGAAGAAGTAACTACAAATTTACGATTTTCAGATTTATTCCTGTACTTGTACTACATCATCTTGCTTCTTGCCAAATTTCATGATTCTAGGACAACCGGAAGTACCCTATAGGTTTTTGGTCGGAACTGTTTTATACGAAAAACGGAACACAAAAGGCTGTATCGTAATTTTGTTATCATAATATTGTATTGTCATCTGATCTACAGTTTTAAGCAAAATTTCAGCTCAATCGGTCTACGGGAAGTGGTTCAAATTTTCGTTCCAAGATTCCACCCTTACATACATACATACATACATACATACATACATACATTCATACATACATACATACATACAGGTCAAGTTAAATAAAAGCTTTTAAAAAGAGTAACAAACATACTAACTTTTGCGTTTTATAATATTAGTAAGGATATATTCTCATAAAAGATTTATCGTATAAAATGATGTTACATTACTAGAACCTCTTAAAGCTAATTGCGCGGATATTGTGAACTTCTGGAGTGGTAGAGCAATTATTATGAAATAGGCTAGCTCGACCGGGGAAGTACCACCCTCTCACAGAATATCGACGTGAAGCAGCAATGCGTTTCGTTCGGTGAGTGAGAGATCTCCTTCTTTCCCTTGCCGTCCTCCTTCCTTTCCTCCAACTTCCTTGGTGGACAACGCATTGGTAGCGCCCCTGGTGTTACTGATGTCCAAAGGCGACGGTGACCCCTTTCCATCAGGGGGCGCGCTTGCTTGATTGTCTACTGTATGACATTTAAAAAAAAAAATCTTAGTATTAGTTAGGGTTGTAAATTATAATAATTTATGTAGTTTAGACTTTGCCTGTGTTACATACAAGCCACTCCACTCTCACTTAGTACAATGACGGAAAGTCACTTTTTATGTTACATACAGTATTCATCCTTACTTCCTTACTAATATTATAAATGAGAAAGTGAGTTTGTTTTTTTGTTTGTTATTCCTTCATGGCTTAAGTAATCAGCCGATCATTATGAAAATTTGTATAAGTATATATTGTCAGGGGTACAGAGCCCAACATAGGCTACTTTTATCCCGTAAAAGTATGTCATTCCAGTGGGAAAATATTTTTTCTACTATAGAAGAGGGCGCTGTATCGGCCAACTGATGGCGCCACAAGTCGCGCTATGGGTTGTTTTGTTGTCAAACGAGATCTATGTCATAAAATTAACGCGAGCAAAGCCGCGGGCAAAAAGCTAGTTTAATATAAAATTAATTCAGACAAACAATATTTAATAATTGAACGTACTCGAGTGCACACATTAAAATTGGAAAATGTGGAATGAAATTGGCTACTAAGCAGTATTTCAAAGAATTCGTGAAAAATTATATAAATGTAAATCATATTTTATTATAGTGAAAATTCTCTGTAGCGTATAATTGAATAAATATTTTATATTGGTTTGTCAGACCATGAAAAGGTGAACGCCCCAGGGTTTTCTAAGTTATCATGATGTTGGGCCGCGTTTTTACCTACAAGAAATTGCGTGAATATATGCTAAAAATAGAGAATGTAAATAATTTATGAATGTTTGCCAATTGTATAAACCACTTGAACCAATTTGGCATATATTGCCAAACAAAACATAGATATCTACTAAGCTGATTCATTTACATTTATTAACTTTTATTAATGAATCAAAAAAGAATTACGGATCAAATCGTTAATTTAAAGAGTAGGCCAGTGCCTATAATTAGGCCTAGTTATAGGCACTTTCTCTTGTCAATGTCTACAATACAATATTATTATTTTTACTCATATAAGAACATTTGCATGGTTCACATAAAATGAGCAATTTTACAAATAATATTATTTATTAATTATTACGTGGGCAGTCGGGTCTTCGTAGAAGCTTCTAGATCCAAAGCCTTCGATTTTCAACAACATCCATTAAGCCGAGAAAGACTATGAAATCTGTATTTGCATCATCGTCATCATCTCAGCCACAAGAAGTCCACTCATGGGAATAGACCTCACCCAAACGCCTCCAAAGCGACATGCTGGCAGCGGCCTGCATCCAGCGGCTTCCTGCGACTTTAGGTCGTCTGACCACCTTTTAGGCGGGCGTCCTACGCTGCACTTTCCGGTACGCGGTCGCCATTCCAGAAACCTTAGATGACCAGATGTTTAATTAATCTGCTCTACAAGCTATCCGTGATGGGTAATTCAGCGACTGACACCACGAGGGATTGGAACCATGGTGTCAATCGCGGAAGGACTCTTTTTGAATTGACTGATTGACACCATGGTGTCAGTCGAGTAACATATAATTGGGACGTCGTCGATTGACAATTTTAAAGTGAAGTGGAATACGAAATACATAATTTAAACAACCTTAGCGATGCGTTTGCATGGAATTCTGTTGTATAAAAGATATTTCACTGCATTGTACCAGCTTCAATGCAACTGTAAGTAGAACAGAAAGAATGCATTGAATATAGGGGCGTGCATCCCGCCCGTGCCCGCTGCCTTATAGAAATATTATTTGCTTTGTTGTCAATATAAAGGCTTGTGATGCGATGCGACACGTCTTGGCTTCTAGGTTAAGATGTCCGATTGTGTTCAAATACTGGGTGTATTTTGATAGCACTGTTGGGTTCAGGCATTTTTATTATATTTGTGGTACGTTTTTGGACAACTTTATTTTAAATTAACACATTCAGTGGCACTTAATTGTGGATAGTAAACATGAATTTTAATAATGTGAAATTTAATGATTACTCCGGGGAAACATCATAAAAATTGTGTCCGCATTATGGAAAAAAAAGTTAAAGAAAGAAGTTTAATTTTAAGCTTTATTCCGTCCACTACTACACTACACTTCCATACACAACCACATCATAACAAAAATAATGAACATCCGAAAAACAAATCGTTGCCGATCCGCCGATCCCATGGGATTGTTTAAACGTTTTTATAGTCTCTATGTTCACATTTACAGGGTTTCCTTAGGAGCAGCGTGGCAGAGTACGCTCTTATTCCTTTCGATTGATGCGACCCGTATCTCTGCAGTGAAATGATTACGGGTAGATATGATGATGATGATTTACAGGATTAATAATTTTCAATTTGTCAATATAACTATATAAGACAAGTTATCTCTTTATTCATTTCACAAACATCGTTGCGTTATATTCCGCAATAAAAACCTCTATCTCAACATCGGTAGTTATTCCATAGAGCTAGTTAACCCTCGTCGGATTCGCGTGAACTGAACAAACACCATTTGCGTAATTGAAATGTAAATGCCGGCAGTGTTTCTTTCTGAATGCTCCAAAGATCCATTGAATTTATCTCTTTGTTTGAGAGTCCACTAGTGACGGTGCCGAGTAGATAAGCCTTACAATTATTCGCTCTTTCAGAGGCATTAAGAAACACTTAGGGCCTGTTTCGCCACTCGCTAATAATTTGACACTTTTTGTTACTATGCAATGCAATACAATATTTTTAATCAAATAGGCCTATTGGGCTCTTTCGAATCGTCTTTTCTTATCCTACCACCAATTCAGACGACAGATTTGTATGTGTATATGTGGGTTGAGCTCGATGGCGTCACTGTAGGTAAATACGCAAGTTAAGCAACATCGGCTAGGCAGTGTTTGGATGGGTTTCGTTATATCGAGCTTCTCCGTGCCTCGGAGAGCTCGTTAAACCATCGGTCCCGGATGTTGTCGATGGATGAGTCATTAAGTCAAGTTGGCGGCGGCTTGAAAACACTGACCGCCGCCTCCAATACGCATTGGAGTAGCGTGGCAGAGTACGCTCTAATCCCCTTCAATTGAAGGTAGACCCGAATACCTGGGGCCATAATAACATAATGTTTAACTTATTGTTTAAGTCCATAACAAATGTCAAAAACTATTCCACTGATACGCTATCGGCATTCTTTTGAGACACGATTGAAACACTATTGAGAGTCCATTGGTGCGCGCAACAGCTAGGTTACATTATATTCTTAAAAAGATTATACCAAAGTTTTAACGTTGATTTCAAATGGTAAATCTGTTTTATGTAATTGCTAACAATCACATAAGTTTTCTAATTGAAACTTTGTTTAAAATGTATTACAATAAATAATATTTTCAATTGTTCATTTAAAAGGTTAGTATTCATTAATTAGTTTTAAGTAATTGAACAAGATAATACAAAAAAATAGTATTATTATTTGTACTTGTTATTTTACTATGTATTGTTTGCAAATCGATAATCCTAGTCTAATATATAAAAGAAAGTCGTGTTAGTTACACCATTTATAACTCAAGAATGGCTAAAGCGATTTGGCTGAAAACTGGTGGAGAGGTAGCTTAGGACCAGGAGAAGGAAATAGGATACGTATCCCGTTAGGGTAGATTAGAGTAGCGTTAGGAGAGGGGAGGGTAAGGGTAGGGTAGGTCAAGGTAGTGCCTCTAAGGCGGAACAAAGTTTACCAGGTCAGTTAGTATTGTTATAAATAAACATTTCTTTTTTCTTTTACTTTTTAAGAGAAGAATAGAGAGAATTTGATAGCCTAGTGGATAAGAAACGAGCTTATTAACTGGCTGGTTCCTGGTTTAAATCCCTGTGAAGACCACCAAATTCAAGTTATCAGATATATTGAGGCAAAAAGCAAACGAGGGGTTTTTCATTTGAGTAACGGAATCTTAAAATCCTTTTTTTGATATTAAAGGCAGTGACATTCGAGACTCAGTTCGAGTTAAATAATTAAATGAAAATTCAATTTATTCGCTTCAATCTGATATAAATTTTATGTTACAAATTTATTTTCGTGACGGAGAACTGATACTGTGTTAAAATCGACGTACTGACAGAGAAATCCAAATTTGAAATACAAATACCTGGAAATATTCCAGTACTATTTACTAGTTGACGAACGAGGTTTTACTCGCGGAATCCCGTTGTTCCGGATAAAACTATCCTATCTAAGTTATAAACTATCCGTGTACATTTCAAGAAAATCTAATAAGCTTGTTTTGCGTGAAGGAGTGACAAACATCCGTACTTACAATCCTTGTATTTGGAAAACCCTTGTATGTATTATACATATGAAACTTCCTCTTGAATCACTATCTATTGCTAAAAACGACCTTGAATGAGTAAATATAGGGCTTCATACAGTGAGATGTAATTACTACGTAGAACCTACTAGTCGCTAGAATAGTTTAATGGCTTCATAGCAGTTTAACCAACCTATATATTTATACTCTTACACAAAATTATGTTGGCCAGCTTTATATTTGTGTCTATTATATAATCTAAATTCCTTTACTCTTGTAAAATATGTGAATTTCCAATTATAACATCAGTTACTCGTATGGTTTTGTTTATACAACCGAATTTACATTTGACTGCTATTACTATATTATTGTTTCACTTGAGTTATCATCTCTGTTTATGCCTCTTGCCTCAAATGTGGTCTAACTTTACGGAGGCCCATTCAAACTGTATATTCCTAATTTTGATTGATAAGGTCGAATGTCACATACTAAATAACATCATTGAAGTAAATCACTAATAATATAGCAGAAACAATTTGATGTAATGTATATTTTAATGAACGTTTATGTTGAAATAATGAAATATGATATTAAATAATACAATCGGATTTAAAAATTAAGAGCTTCTATGTTCCACTGTTCTCTGGGGAACTATAAGAACAAAGGTTTTAATGCTAATAATTAAATCATCGTTGTAATTACATAGTAAAATATGAATACTATTGTTTTTTTAATGATTATATTTTATCTAACGTTCAATGAACATAACATAACGTTCAACGTTCAAGTAACAATAGCTGTTTCATGATGCTTACTAACGATGCGAGCCTTTTTCAACCGTAAGAAGATTTTGTACAACCGACAATACTAAACAAACTTCAGTGATTTCAATAGTAACTTAAACCTACATCTTAGGATTAATAACTAGTCTGCCTCTGCATCCGAGTATGCAAATACGAGTAGTAATTGCACTCAGCACATCATAGTAGTTGCAACTCCATGAATCTTACTACACATAGAACCTGTCATGCAGTGTTACAATATATTATCCACAGTAGATTCATCTTATGAAAGAGATGAACAGGGTACAGAACTGAGATTTTTATGCTATTAATGTAAGCATCGTTATGAAACGTTGTAATTAGAAAATTATGAATACAGTTGATAAATAAAATTCGAGTAAATCCCTTCACACGATATATAGAAAACTTGAAGCATATTTACGGCCCTGCTCACCTCTTTAATTGGCTGACTGTACATAAGTTCGAATTTTCTCACTCACTGGCGTATTTAAAACATTATGACTTGGTTTCACATTGCAGCCATTTACAACCATTTCATGAGTTTAGCATCTTTTTAACTTTTCAATGATTCGAAAAGCAAATAGTGTTGATCTGAATGCCTTGTCCGGATACCGGAAGATGGGAGGTCCGGACACTATTCATAAAAGAGAGGAACATTAATAGTTATGATTAAAGACCGTTCGGCGTTCGCATTCAAAAGATCTAGGAAATTGCACTTCAAACGTTGTGTATTGCTAAAACTATGCAGTTTCCTACAGCGATTACTCTCAAGCGATAACTTGTCTGCAACTGACTATGCAAATACGTCGCGAACTCAGTCAGAATATTATCTAACATCTTGAATAACGTTGATCATAATTTTCAGTACAAGTATTACGTATTCATCTGCAGATGTAACTTGTATTTCATTAAAGAGATCATAATTTTCACACATCTATGATTGCCAAGTCACTTAATTCAATATAGGTATAACATTTATAAATATTGAACTGGCCTAATTTAACACAATATTTCACAAATTGTAGTAATTCGTTGTGAGTTCTAGCTATAAGCTATAAGCTTCATTGTTTAGTGTCAACTTGTAGTAGCCGTTGTCGAACCTGGGTCTGCAGTAGCCACAACAGTGAGAATGTGGATTTGTCCCAAAGCCATCCGTAAAAAAAAACAATAGGTATATATTTTTTTAAAGCGATTAACGATTAAATTGTTTCTAAACTAATATTATCGTTCATTTAAAGTAAATAAAGTCAAAAGGTCTAGATTAAGGTCGTCATGAAACTTCTTAGACATTTAATGCCCGAAATTATAATCTTGTTAAACAACTCGTTCTTGTTTCTTCTTGATATCAGTCAAATAAACAACTTCTTTACTTTTGAATGTAGTAATTTTATTTATTATCGTAACTTCATTTGCATGTACCCAACTCCAAGAGTATTCATCGCACATTGAAGTTCTGTGCAAAATTTTTGCTTTTTAGTTGCAAGGCTGGTTGCCCTTGACGAATTGATCAAGTCTTATATTTATAAATTTAGTAGTGATCTACATATTTAACGGTTAGAAATTAATCCGTTAAAAAACCGGCTTTTGGAAATTGCAAGATATTACAAAAGTTAATATCTTCAAGTTTTCTTTGACTTAAAAAAATGTAAAGAAAAAGGACCAACTTGGTGAGAACTTTGTAAAAACTAGCTCTTCACGAAACGTGAGCACGCAAACATGTATGAACAACGAGCGAATTGGGTTACAAAGCGAACTGAAACACGATTTTAATTATGTGCTAGCTTTTGCCGTGACTCTGTTTTCCTTAAGTAAGGCGCTGTTTTTGTGCTGAAAATTACATTTGATGAGAAAAATGTATTTTATGGCAATTGAAAAATGAATGAAATTGACAGAGTTTATTTTGGCATTTCGTCTCATTCATGGTCATTCCGTAATGCTGGTAGATTAAAAAATATAAAATGCAAGCCAGGGTCCACAGAATAAAGGTACCGTTGTTGACTTTGACAACAAACCGATACTCATTTTTGAGAATATAGAAGATGGTGTAAACTAAATTACCCTTAACTGCGAAACAGATGATAAAACAAACAGTCAACAATGCATTTCATATAATACTATTGAAGTCTAAAACTGTTTGTCCATGACGTATTGTCGGAGATATCATCAAACCAATCAATGAAATCAATTGAATGGCTAAGCGATTAAACATGACAGACGTATATGTCGATCGAATGTGTCTATTGCTATTGTGATGACCTGGTGACTAGAAATACTTATTAAATCTAATAAGATTGAACTGTAAACGTGTGTGCGGTATGAATGTTGATCTAAATTTCAAATCATTTCATTATAAAAAGTCTCCACAATTATCTAGCTTTAATGTCTTCTTACCATCATTATGTAAGTATGTAATTTCACATATACGAAGCATCTTGATCATAACACAGCTCCGAACTTAGCCGCTTCAATAAAACACAACATACTTTTAATAGCACCCCTTAATCAACCTCAGTGTGTACTAAGTATACGCAAATTAGCAAAAGCCAGATTTCTGGCGTTAAATGCTCAAGACGTGCGTACTTAAATTTTAAATTTGTAAGCAAAAGTTTCACTGGAAACGGTTCCTGCGCTGAATAATTTAACAGCTGCGAGTTGCGCATATGGGTTGGTAATTACTTGGGAATATGTAGAAACTCCGCGGTCTAAGAACGCTTGAATACTGTAAAGCAAGTTAAGCGGCTCGGATGGGTCACCGTTAATGGAATACTTGAATGAAGTTTACTGTGTTTATTTTAGTACTAGTTGTTGAACGACTGCGGTCTCCTTTGATAACGCAAGGAAGTAGCCATAAATAGTTTTGCGTCTATTGAGAATCTTTGGCCATTTTGGTTTCAGTTTTTAGTTTATTATTTCTATTATCAGCTGTGTTCTATCATTTACTGCCTTACTATTATGAATAGATATATTTTGATACAGTCCATGATCGGTATTATTAATTATTATAACACTAAAATCAGTAACATCATAATGTACTGAAGAGTTCTTTGTAAGTATAATGGCGTTAATAATATTTTACTCACTTGAATTTTTTTTAGTAGATGATGTATATTTTAATAAATTTAAATCCTACACAATCAGTAAAAGTGTTACATACAATAACTCTATATTCTTATGATAAAATAAACCGTGAACAACACTTTGCTTTAACAGAAGAATAACAATATTTATATTTGCGCCCACAACCGCTGAGCAAATGATTTCCCATCTGTTTGCTTTGGATGGAAAAAATGGGACACGATTTCCACTTGAAGTGTTTCAATATCTTGTATTCCTACCAGTGTATTGGATATTGGGAATATAATAGCTGAAATATGCGTTATTTTGATAACGTTTTCCTTGTGACGCCCGAAAGGGTATTTTTGCGATAGCTCGAGTGCCTTCCTGGGAGATGGAAAGAATTCTGTTTTGTTATTTTCCCGCGATTCTATTGACATTACGAAATGATTAAGATTGAAAATCTTTTGAGGTTTTTGAGCGATACACCCAATTTCATTTGAAGATCGGTAAAGAAGAGACTCTTCTTATTTTGCGCAGGTAATTGGGTAGAACTGATTGCTTATCCGCAGTTAGTTTATGTTGTCTCATCTTAAACTCATGTCTTGAGAAGAGAATCGATTTAAATGAAATGCATAATTTCTAAAATGTTAATAACATAAAGTCTGAGAGATAACTTTCTGTCTTTGTTTAATATTTAGTATAAGTGAACTATGTTTTTTATAGAAATCAGATTTTCAAGAAAAAAACTGTGTATAAAATATGTTAAAAGTAAAACTATGTATTTTTTTATTACAAAACTATTTTAATGTGTTGTATTACAAAAAGAACCGTCTTTTAGTACCTAAAGCTTGGAACATAGTAAAGCCATTCCATGTTTTCATTACTCTGTATTGTGAACGACAACAGCTAAATGTGATCTGAATATCTGTAACGGTCTGATTATAGAATGTATGCAAATAATAATCTACAATTTGAATGAAACTAAACGTATAGTAAGTATAAAAAAATTAAGACATCATTGTTATCTCGTAGCCATTAAAAAATAATCCTAAAACATTTTGAACGATAAAAATTGCAAGGCTTCAATTTTCCGCCGAATTATTTGTGAATAAAGCGGGGACATAGCGTTATCAACTGTTATTTATCGTCTGCGGAACCCGGCTAAACTCGTTAACACGATTTACCTGGCCCACAATAACTCACCGGGTTTTACTTAACGACCGGTTTGTTACACCGCGATTAATGTTTAACTGCTAATGTTAAAAATAAACGTTATTAACGCGGTGACGTTAAACTTTTGTAATTGTCTTTGTATCGGAGATTACCTTCTCCCTCTCTAAATTTTAAGAGTCGCACTCTTGTCAGTGTAGCAGCCTACATTTTCTTCTCTCCAGCCAGCTTCTTCACCTCTCTATAAGACACGACGCCTGCATTTTCCTTCACATGATCCATGTTAGCTCTTCTCGGCCTCCTATCCTTCCTCTTCTACCCTCGTTTTATGCATATCTAACTGAATGGTGTCTCGCTAGCCGTGGCCACTCCATACATAACTTCGTTACCCTAAGGTTGCCTTGAAAAAATAATATTGCAATCCGAGCAATTTATGATATTGGAATCTTCAATAGAAAAGTTTACAACTTATTAAGCCATGGAAGACTTATTGATTTACCCGGTATCATAAAGGTTAGCGATCTACTATTTGTTTATTTAATTATCTTTATTGATCACAATACACTCAAGTACTGAGACAACGAGCGGACTATCAAATACGCCTGTTTTAAATGCATTCTCTACCAGTCAACCATTGGAAGCACAGAAATTCAAATATCCCTGCTCATTAAAGAGACATTTTTTTTTCTCTGTTTCATCATCATCATCATCATTCATTCATTCCCTGTTTACTTAGATAGAATTAATTCGTTTAAATATTGAAGTATGAGATGTTGGACTAAACAAAACGCCAACAGCCGATGTCAAAAATAAACTTGGCTCCGTCCCCCGGGTGCAAGGGGAAATAGTCGTTTTTCGCTGGTAATAAACGAGAGCTCGGGGAGTTATGTAACGCAATGTGTGATATTGCTCTGGGAAATCTGTACTGTTATAAATATATTTTAGTTAACGAAGTTTGTATACACGCTTTTTATTATTTTGATTCTGTCAGAAGAAAAGAGACAGCTGAGCTAGCTTTTCTGCAAAGTGGGTTTGAGTATCACACATTTTTACCGCTGTGTCTCCTATTCCAAAACTAACGTCAAATTTATAATAAATTAGCTGTTTCCCACGGCTTCGTCTGCGTGGACTTTTTGGATTTAATTTAGAGCAAGACAATCACAAATAATGTGACTTCCTATTGGTAAAAAATTATACTTTGGGCATACAATATTCACTTTTTCAAGTAAACAATCCAGTTATTATTACAAACATTATTCCATTTAGCAAATCCTTTAAATTCCAGTAATATAAAATAAACTAAAGCCCAGAATGTAATTAAAAAGCAATTCAATATTTAAAAAACAGAACGAGGCTCATTAATTGGCGTCATGCACGGGCCCACACAAAGCATCCAATATGTCACTCGATCATTTACATAATTTCTCTTCGCACAAAACGGTTTTACAAGAGAACGACCTTGATTAACGTTCGCAATTCAAACAGAGCATAATTAAAACACCGTTATACAAACAAGCCATCCGATTGGATGCGGCGCGCGGAGGCAATTTGAACTCACCAATGAGAGCCCGTTGTTTAAACGTAACGTTTTTGCAATGCTAATAATTGTTGTCTCCGCTCTGTATAATTTGAAACAAATTATTAATTAGTTTTGTAAACAAGAAGTTTTGTTTGTTGAGGCGGTGGTGCATGTGTTATTAGTTTCGGAGTAAACAGTCACGGGGTGCTTGTTTGTCTTGCTCGAGTAGTTACTGTCAATGAATATTTAAACGTTTCTACTTGATTTTGCCTTCATTTCTTTACTTTCACAAGCAATACAAGACGTTATTATAAACGTTACTTAAAGTAAAAGTGTTATAATTTTTCTTGAGAAAAAATGGAAACTGGTTACCGCCCCTTAAGAACATCAGTAATACCAGAGGCGCTACCAATGCGTTGATTGCTACAAAGAAAAAGAATGCGGGAGAGAAGGGATATGGAAAAGAAGAAGCAGTTGGTCTTCCGGGGCTTTATGCCGATATTCTGTGAGAGAGTGGTACTTCCCCGGTCGAGTTAACCAATTTCATAAAATACTTTACCACTGCACAAAAATATTTGCTCTTATGAATGAACTCTATCTACCGTAAACTGTAACGTTTTATTGGTGCTAACATGTTCTACTATTAAGACGATTGCTCCAAGATAGTTCTAAGATAGTAGAGATCATAGTTTCCTCGGAATAAACATGTTAGCTTTTGACGTTTTCTCAAGTTGTCGGGATAAGTTTGATCTTTATCGTTCACTGGGTTTATGTCTCTTAGAGTATTTACTTTAGTTTCATTTATGCCATGATTTTTTTATACCGCTAAGCTGGCAAATACGCATATGATTGACTTGGTAAATTGCGTAGTGAAAAACACTCGTACGAGTTTTTTTTCACCTTACGTTGATAGCGTTTGAATTTTGAATGGAAAATACTTCGAAAATTTTAACGCGCCCGAATTGTAAATGTGTATTGTAGGTATGTAGTATGAGTATATGTGAATATATTATGTGTGTGAGTGTGTGTATGCGGTTATATGTCAAATGACTGTATAGTAATATTGTATGTCTATGTGTGAGTGCTATGGCTGTAACAATTCTTTTTACATTTTATACTAAATCACGTTCTTTGTTTCATTTAACAATGAATCTCCACCATATATATACATGGTGGACATTCACTGCTTAACGAAATTCATTGATAATTCCTACAATATGATACATGGCGAAAATTCAGTCACCATCCCAATCTCTATTTCCTTCATGTTTCGCAAAGTGGAGATCCGGACAGTGGCCATCTGACTGGGTGCATTCTGCCATTCTCCCCCTTCATAAAAAGGGATCTGTTCGCAACTGCAATAACTATAGAACAATAGCATTAATATCACATGCAAGTAAAATCCTTTTGTACGTTCTCAATTCGAGGTTGCGGGCTTTTCTGGACTGGCAGATACCACAGGAGCAAGCGGGTTTTGTCAAGGGACGGGGAACCAGGGAGCACATATTGAACCTGCGACTTCTGGTAGAAAAATGCTATGAGTTTAATGTGCCGACGTTTATGTGCTTCGTTGACTACCAGAAGGCTTTCGATTGTGTGAAATGGGAAAAGCTATGGGAAGTGCTTACGGAGACCGGGGTTCCATCACATCTGGTATCAATTATTCGCAATTTATACGAGTCTGGATACGGCACTGTCACAGTGGGAGACGTAACATCAAGCCGTTTTAAATTCTGTAAAGGCGTTCGACAGGGCTGTGTGATCTCGCCAATCCTTTTTAACATCTATGGCGAATACATCATGCGACATACGCTTGAGGATTGGAGGGGTGGCGTGAAGGTAGGGGGAATCAAAATCTCCAACCTGCGTTACGCTGACGACACTACCTTGTTGGCATCATCCGAAATAGAAATGGCGGAAATACTGGATCGTCTGGAGGCCGTCAGCCTGAGGTTGGGCCTTGCCATCAACAAAGGCAAGACCAAACTTATGGTGATCGATCGATTCTCATCAATCCAGCGCACTGACCTACTAGGAGAGTATGACACCGTTGACCAGTTCCAATACCTTGGCTCCGTGATCACAAACCGAGGCAGCTGCGAAACCGAGATACGTCGACGAATCGCCATGGCCAAGACAGCAATGACCCAATTGAGCAAAGTATGGAGAAACAGAAACATCACTAACAGAACCAAAATACACCTGGTACGATCACTGGTTTTCTCCATCGCGCTATATGGTGCAGAGACATGGACTCTCAAAGCCGCTGACAGGCAAAGAGTGGATGCTTTTGAGATGTGGTGCTGGCGTCGGCTATTGAGAATACCGTGGACAGCCCACCGTACAAACGTCTCTGTACTAAAAGAACTCAAATTGGGGGATGCACAACGCCTGTCTTCCACTTGTCTGCAACGTATTGTACGATACTTCGGCCACGTCGCGCGAAGGGATGTGGATAACATGGAGAGGCTGATGGTGACAGGGAAGATTGAAGGCAAAAGACCTCGTGGCCGGAGTCCCATTCGATGGTCAGACCAAATATCCAGTCAGCTAAATATGACTGTCAGCGCCGCACTACACCAGGCGCCCGATCGCAACCGATGGCGGCAACTAGTCGACAAGGTCGTGTAGAGTCACGATCCTCAGCAGTGAGGGAACGATCAGGAAGAAGTTTCGCAAAGTGGCAGTCTTATGTGAACTCATCTGCACAACACCCCACTTAACTTCCTAATTCCTGTTGACAGTAGCAGCGTTAATTACACCAAAACGTTCAAATTCCTACACACACTACAGTGCCACAAATTTATCTGAGCCGGTGGCCAAAACTAGAACTAATGAATACGCCTTGATTACCTTCCTTCAATAGCTTCGATCCTAGCGCCTCCTCCAACAGCACAAATAAGTTTGTACTGTACGTACAAAGTTAGAAATTTGGGTGTCAAATAAATACCTGTTAGGGATAATTAGCATTCCCGAGCGAATTTAAAGCCACTCACCCCCTTTTATTAGATATCGAGTGGCTCAAGGAAGCCACTCCGATCGAGGGTTTTAATTCGCGGTCCCACGACTTTACATGATAAAGGCATCCTTTCAGCTCTTTGTAGCTAAGTAAACTGTTTGCTTATTGCTAATATTATGTTACACGAGGAGTAGCGTCACTGTGTATCGCTAAACGAACATGCAAGTTAAGCAATGTCCACCACAGGGAGTGTTTGGATGGGTTTCGTTATCTCGATTTTCACTGTGCTTCGAAGGGCACGCTAGCCGTCCGTCCCAGTTGTAAGCCAGAAGACAGATTGCCATGTCGGTGCCTGTCAGGCGGTTTTAAAACTCTCGCCTCTGTCAATCTGCATTGGAGCAGCGTGGCAGAGTATACTCCAATCCTCTTCGGTTGAAGGGAAGATCCGTATCTCCAAAGTGGGATGATGTAAAGCCGGGACGAGCCGCCAGTTTCAGTTTAAAATCCCTTACATTCAAAACACGTATGCTATGTTTCATAGCCTGTGTAGTCTTACGGATCGCAGTATATCCTCGTTTGGGCGAAAGCAAGCACACAATATGGCGATATATCTAGAACTGATCGTAATAAATTCTAGGACAATTTATGCGCCATCATAGTCTAAAACTAAGCAAATCTCGTACTGGGACTATTAGAAAATTGAATAAACGACAATGAAAATTTTAACAATGACATAATAGTTAATATGATTTTTGGAGAAGTAGGCATTTAATGAAATAGTCTAGCGTATAACGGCGTAAAACAACATGTGTATCGTGCAGTGAAAGGGAACGTGCTTCTCCTTTTGCTTTTTCCTTCTCTTTATATTCTATAGATTTTATTTATCAATATTATTCATATTGCACTTTGTAATTACAAACAAAACAATGCTCCAAAATAAGTTCGAAACTTGTGTTATACTCAACGATACTATATTTTATAACAAATACAATATAGATAAACCTCCAAGACCCGAGGCCAATCAGAAAAAGTTAGTTTTTCATCATGACCCGACCGGGATTCGAGCCTGGAACCTCCTGGGTGGCAGTCCGGCGTGGTAACCATTACGCCACGGAGGTCACATTATTAGTATCAAAGTCTTTGTTTTTAATTCTTAACCCCGAATACTTTTTTCATGACTGTAATGTACATCAAAATTATACATACGTAGTACGTTTCAGGCATACATTTTAGCAGGATCGAACGAGCAACTATGAAGTTGTGCAAGTGCTAAACTCCGTCGCGATGATAGTAATAAATCAGAGTGTTTCGTCGAGATTTTATCAGTTAAATTCACTTTGGGTAATTAACCCGCTCGGGAAGGACCCTTGTCTGTCTGTAACATGTTTAATATTTGACGGTAAGACATAACTAATTTCAAACTACTGGGTTCCCACATTGTGAATGTAGGTGTAACAAAATACTTCTATGTAGTACATTCATTCAATTAAGTTACCCTAATCAATTTGACAACCTTGGCTAGGCTTGTGGATCGTCCTATTAATATATTATTATCCTTTATAGGGCATGTCTTCAGAGGGCACGCACAAGCCGTGTCGGCCCCTGTTGTAGTCGATGTATGATAATTATAATAATAATAATAACTTTATTCAAAAATGCACTTGTTACAATTTAGTTGACAGCTCTGAAGCTCTGTGTTAGTTAAAACTGTGCTACAGGCTTCAGGCTTCCCACACTATTGTTCAACTACAGTTAGATTATTAGTTTGTATGTTATAGAAAAGTATTACAATGCAAAAGCAAAATTTGCCAGCTTAAGTACTACAATTTACGGAGTGCAACAACAGCAAGAGTATGTGTGTGTGTGTCATGTGTGTATGTGTGTGTGTGGTGCGTGTGTGTGTGCTTATGCGTAGTATTATGCGATGTTGGTGGCCTTTTGGCGGCTCTAAAATACTGGCCTCTGTCTGCCTATACACATTGAAGCAGCGTGGCAGAATAATCTAATCGCAGACAGGCCTGGCGGTCGAGTGGCTAGCAATGGTCACATTATCCCGAGGGCTGCGGGTTCGAAATCTGGGCAGCCAAACATTTGTGTGCATAAACATGTCTGTTTGCCTTGGTCTGGATGTTTTGTATGTATAATAAGTATTTATTTACAAAAAAAAGTATTTATGTATATTTATTTGCAATCTCGTACCCCGTAGTACAGTCAACAAAGGAATTGACTGACCGCCCTCTGTATATATGATTAAAGATTTCTAAATATTGCGTGAAGGGATTTACTTGAAAATTTGTAATTACATAGTACGATATGAATACTATTGATAAATAAATTTTCAAGTAAATCCCTTCACGCAATATTTAGAAATCTTTAATCAAAAATACAGAGGGGGGTCAGTCAATTCCTTTGTTGACTGTACAAGCTTAGTTTAGTACTAGATGGCGTTGTGTAAATTCGTCCATATTTTTATTTTATTTTATTGTGCACCTTAAGCTACATAGACCTTATATCTTGTTTGCTATTAACGTCAGAAGATTACAGGCATATTAATGCTTAAAAAGCTCAGCTTATACCACAATTTCTTTTGATGTACCTAAATAACAGAGTTACTTTCGCCCAAAGTAGCTGATAAATATTGACAGCGGCAAATTGACAGCGGCCTACATCAAAAGAATGGGGCAATCCCGTCAATCGCTGTTTTTATTTTAGATGTTTAACTTGCAAAAAACATCCTCCAAAGTAAAGCGATAGATAGGGTTAAAGATATAGATAGTGAGAAATAGCGCTATATTTTTTTGAAACTAGCGACATGCTTCAACTTTGCATGTTTTAGTAAGGTTTAATATTTAAAAAATATATATAATATAGCTTATGTCACCCAGGGATAATAATAATATAGGTATATATATTGTTCTATAGTCCTCCCTGACGTATCCGTCTATGGCGAACCTTGACAAATTCGATTATGCGAACGAAGGCGACTGGTATACATAGCCAAACTTCGTTTTAAAAGTCCCATCACACGGCGCACATGAAGCTGGCCAGAAGCATTGTAGGTGTAGATGTAAGTGGGCTTAGGTCGATTCTTTATTTAAGTAGGCGTTTTGAGTCGAGATTTTCCAGTCCATAATAATAATAATGTGCGGCGCACGGTTCGGTGGTGCAGTAGCAGCACTTTAATAGTCGACAACGCGCCTGTTGATGTTACAAGCGTCCGTAGGCTACAGTAGACTTACCATCAGGTAAAACATAAGCTTCTTTGCCATCATGGTGTAATAAAAAAACAACACAAAACGCAGTTCAAAAAAATGTACAATGTAGTAAAAACAATTTCTATTTCTAAAAATCAATGTGAATACAGGTTACGTAGCACGATTACTAACAAAAGTAGCAGACAGCCGCAGTGCAGTGTTCTGTTCCAATTCTCTGGGAGCGCGTCGGGCAGTGCTCATTTAAATATTCACCAACCTGGTACCTATCCGAAGGTTACATCTCGAGATGGTTGCGTAACTGAAATTCTTATCTCGTCGAATGTTAGCGTTTTTTTTAAGCAGCCCTCTGATTTTTTTATGAAGTGAATGAGCGTGAAGAGGTTACAACATACACAAAATTTTCGCCTTTATAATATTAGCAGGAAGTAGGATAACACAACACAAGTGACTCGAATGCTGCATAAAAATATGCACTCTATTTTGGTATTTTAGGCAACAGGAATATTTTAGTGGCTAAAGTATTCAAAGTTGGCACATGTGGCGCGCGGTCGAAGGAAAACTGCTAACTTCCGGCAAGTTCCAAACTACTGCCTAGGTATATCGTATTAATATGGACATTTGGTCTAGACTGCGCAATTTTCAGCACAAAATTTTAACCTATGCCTTTGTATAATTTAATCTACTCTATAAATTGCTATCATTTCGGAAACAAAAGCAAAATGACCACTGGTAAAAGAACAACGAAAGAAAATCAGTTACGGCCTTTTTTATCATTAAAAAATATATAATCCATACTAGTATTATAAAGAGGAATGATTTGATTGTTTGTTTGTTTGAATAGGCTCCGAAACTACTGGACCAATTTAAAAATTCTTTCACCATTAGAAAGCTACATTATCAGGGAGTGTCAAAGGCTATAAGCTTTTTCCGAAATTCAATGTGGTTCCCACGGGAACGGGTCCGGAGCTTCACGCGGACGAAGTCGCTGGCAAAAAAGCTAGTATATTTATAAAAATAAAACTAGGTACATACAAACAAGCATGTGATCTGATGGTAAATGATACTACGACGACGACTATCATCCATGGAGCATGAGACACCAGGGAAGTTCCTGTACCGTTGCCATTTATGTTTTCCGAAATTCCCACGGGAATGCTACACGCAAACGATTTGCGCTTGTCTTATTGTAATTTTATTTACATTTAAATAACATTGAGTCACATTTCGAAAGTGCCAGTATTTTTTTTGGAACAAATGTAGCCATGTTGTTTATGTTATTGTTCTGGTGTGAGTCCGTATGCATATTTTTGTTGCCCACAAAGGATCCTCTCATATTTCAGACCTCTACCCGACATCGCCGGGGGCCATTGTGTTCATCTGAAAGCTGTTCTAGCTTACAAGACAGCTTAACGGCCTTTGTCGCATGTTCCGTAAAGTACCCTCAAAATTATACAAGTCTTTACTTCTAAAAGCTGTACTGAATTACAATATAATTTAATAGTTGTATTCCATTCAACTATACTGGTAAAAATCATCTGGAAATCTGGATAAATTGATAGGAAATAAACATGAATCGACCACAAATTACTTTAGTGCCATATGCACAAACCAATATGCTACGACAATTAGGTATGACAAGCTATTTTCGAACACTCCCAGTCTCATTGAATTTCACTATAAGCCAAGTGTGTTGTGTTGCAACGGAATACAGATTCATATTATTGTCTATAATCTGAATTTCAAAACTAATCGTAATATGCATTTGTATATGCAGACTAGACGCTACTTTTCGATGGTTAGTGCACAAATAAAAAAAAATTACAAAATTCACACAGCTAGTTTACTCTCAATCAATAAAATGGCGATTATAATTTCAATTTCTGTATAATTAAATAATAAAATTATAGCAAACTCTATAATTGGTACTCTGAAACTTTAAACTTTACCACAGATATTATATTACTAATTGGTTAGTGTAAAATCGGTTGTATTTTAGTTAGCGCTTACACAACCATTAATCCAATGGCCATCAAGCAGAATCAAGCAACCAGGCGGCGTTGTGTTGAGGGCGCAGGTTCGATTCCCGGACGAATATTTATGTGATGGCATATTTATGATTGTTCACGAGTCTGGGTGTGTTACAAGAAAATAAGAATATTGTAATTATGTACTTATTATGTATTATATAAATTATTTATTTATAGATATATTAATATGTCCTCCTGTTTATTGTGTCTTGCTAGCCCACTTCACTTCGTAGAAATCGTTACCCTAAGTATCTGTGCCCTAAGGTTGCCTTGAAAATAAAGGCCGCCTTGTTGCAATACACTAAATAAATAATTAATAAATAAATATATAGGGACAATTCATACAGATTGATAGCCCCAAAGTAAGTTCGAAGCTTGTGTTATGGGATACTAACTCAACGATATTATATTTTATAACAAATACATAAATAAACATCCAAGACCCGAGGCCAATCAGAAAAAGTTCGTTTTTCATCATGACCCGACCGGGGATCGAACCCGGGACATCCTTGGTGGCGGTTAGGCGTGGTAACCATTACGCCACGGAGGTTGTTTACACACTACAACAAATAAAGCTTAATCTATCTCTCTAAGAATGTATTGCTTACTATGGGACCAGGTAGCACTGTGTGGATTGTGTATTTATTATTATTATTTTCAAGAGTAAAATCTTTTCTGTTCCCGAAGTATGCTACACCTTGAGTCACTTATGTAAAATATTTTTTATTATAAAAATATGTATTGAGATTATTATTTTGAAAAAAATGGGTTAATAATTCGTTTAATAAACTATACGTGTCTAATTGTGCAAATAAAGATTAATCTGAACGAATTTATGAAGCTTTGCAAGAAGTAAGTGCTTACGCTCAGTAAATAGTTGAGCACCGACTCAGATAATGTCTTAAAAAGCTTTCCCCGGAACGCCAGTTTTACCTCGCATGTCCGTTTCCGGTCCAGAGTGCCGTTAAAAGCACTCCATAAATAAATGGAGTAGGTTCGATTCCGGCACTTACGTGTCCTACTATTTTTTTCTATTCACTTTTTTCATTAACTTTGGTTAGCACTGAAAAGCTTTCTAAGCTTGACAATTTATACTTAACTTTTCAGGTCTCATTTCGATTACCAGTTAGGATGTTGTACTGACACTTTTACAGCGAGTTGCACAGTTTTTTTTAATTATTGGCTTATTAGTGTGGAGTGATAGAGCAATTATTACGAAATGGGCTAGCTCGACCGGGGAAGTAGGTACCACCCTCTCACAGAATATCGACGTGAAGCAGCAATGCGTTTCGTTCAGTGAGTGAGAGATCCGAAAGCCCAAACTCCTTCCCTATCCCCTCTTTCCCTTCCTCCAACTTCCTTGGTGGACAACGCATTGGTAGCGCCCCTGGTGTTACTGATGTCCATAGGTCAGGTGGGCCGCTTGCTTGTTTGTCTACTGTATGACATAAAAACATAAAAATAAAAATTTATAAGCTTTTAAAAAATAAAATAAACATTCTTGGACGAGTCGGACGCGAGGGCCAAAAATAAAGGAAATTTAGACTTTAACATTCTGTAAGACTATACCGGTAAATCTTTCCTATTTCATAAATGCTTTATTTCTTCAGAATATCAAAGAGTTATTTACATTCCTATGGGAATCAGAATAATGAGATTGCGCTGAGAATACAAAGAGCACCAGGTCAGGTAAATAATAAAATACAAAAATCGATTTGTTACAAGCGAATCGTATCCCCAATTACGGCGAAATCAAAATTGCACAAAGGCTAAACAGAAATTTATCGAAGCCTCCAGACGCACTTCCGGCTTCGGTTCCCTGCTTCCGGTTTGGTGCTGGCGAGACAAATATTTTGGTTTACCAAATTATTTATATGCCGATCGACTTTTTCCACGAGTCGTGTGCCCCGAGGCACTTCCGCCGAAAGATTTGTAGTGACAAAAGAGGAAATTCTATTTACTCGCATACACATTACGAATAGTTATTTATTCGGGGTGACTTTGAACAAAGAATTTTCTATGAATATTTTATGAATTTCTAGAAAATTGTGGAGTTTCTGGCAGAAGTACAAACGATTGTAGGATGAAAAGATTCAAAACTAAATGATTTAGGTATTTATTTTGCCATATACAATCGGTGTTGAGAAACCTGATCCCAAAAGATATAAGAATTAAGTTTTCTCATGTAATTCTCAATGTATTTAAATAAAAATTTATAAAAATGTACATTTTGATTAGGTGTACAAACTAGTATTCCACTATTATAAATTGTGAATATTCAATCATAATGTCGTCTATTTATTCTGTTTGTGATATCGGAAAAACAACTAAAATTCTAACTATGTATAAAGCGGACTGAATCATATTCTAAATAGTAAGTAATTAAATATTAAATTTTATAATATTTGACAGGGTTCAAGTTAAATTGGTCAATGGTTAAATGGCAAACATTTTGATATTGTCTCTTTCTCACATAAAGGAAATCTCATTACGTCGACTCGCTCTATTATTTCGTAGTGTTGTTGTAGGCTGAGGTTGTAGGTATTGAATTACCGATATACTTATAAATTTTTTTTACGGAAGTGGTTGGAAAACAAGCTCAGGAATATGGATCATTTGATATTAGGTGATTACCGTCGACTATGGAGCACATAGATTCTAGGGTCCCTAACCCGTTGCCGACCTATAACAGGAAAAAACAGGATATAGCGAGAAATAGTATAAGGAATGAGTTAGATTTTTTTTATACCACAAAGGTGACAAACAAGAATTTCGGATATTTCACTCCCCGAACGAAATGCTTCACGTCAATATTCTGTAAAAGGGTGGCTCTTCACCGGTCGGGCTAGCCTATTTCGTAAACGCCCACTCCAAAGATTGTAATGAGAAGTATAAAAATAGAAAAAAAACATCTATACATATGACAATTTTTTGGGTGTGTTCTGAAAAGTGTGGTGTATGATGTAGGCAACCGATATGAAAGGATTTTTTGAAATTCCCACGGGAAAGGATAAACGCACACGAAGTTGCGCGGGTTCCTCTAGTAAATCAATAAAATAATTTTTGGACGAATCACACAACGCCATCTAGTTCCAAACTAAGCAACTAAGCTTGTACTATGATGGATACAGAATGCTGATATACCTACTTAAGTACTTTTTTTGTAAATATATACTTAATACATAGAAAACACCCAGACCAAGGCAAACAGACATGTTCATTATTGTTCATGCACACAATGTTTGCCTTGAAGGATTTGAACCCGCGGCCCTTGGGGTAAAGTGACCATTGCTAGCCACTCGACCACCGGGCCTGTCGAAATCTGAAAAGTTGAAATTTGATTAGAGTTACCTAAAAAAAAATATTTTTTATGTCATACAGTAGACAAACAAGCAAGCGGGCCACCTGATGGAAAGCGGTCACCGCCGCTTATGGTCGTCAGTAACACCAAGGGCGCTACCAATGCGTTGTCCACCAAGGAAGTTGGAGGAAAGGAAGGAGGAAGGGAAGGGAAAGAAGAAGGGGGAAAGAGGGGATAGGGAAAGAGTTGGGCTTCCGGATCTCTCACTCATCGAACGAGACGCATTGCTGCTTCACGTCGATATTCTGTGAGAGGGTGGTACTTCCCCGGTCGAGCTAGCCCATTTCGTAATAATTGCTCTACCACTCCAAGAACTTAAACTTAATTCTTACTTCGCTTAGCGGAACAGTTTTCTTAGCAGCTGACTGTAAATATCAGCGGGAATCGAATCCGTGCCCTCTGGTGCCGTAGGTAGCAAAATTAGCAGTGCGGTGCCGGTGACGCATCCTGTGAAAAGGCAATAACAAAATAATTCCATAGGTATACACATTTTCGCTTCCGCGGCTACCTCATTGTCGTGTCGGTTGCAAACTGGCCATTAACTTACACACGAGTGGCATTCCAAAATACAATTAAAATAAATGTTCAAAAGCGATGCTAATAATGTCTGTTTACGGATGCGTACATATCGCCAAAACTGGAATAAGCTTTATTAATATTTACGCTGAATATCACCGTTACAGCGGAAATATTTCGGGATTTATTAATGTCGCTTATGAATGCTTTCAGTGAGATAATAAATTGTGTTTGAGTAATATGCTGATATTGGTCCCAATTTACTCTACTTAATATAATGTAATATACATTTCGGTACGGTGTTTAATTTTTAAAGCTTATGTTCGTTCGATGATTTAAAATTCCGACTATATTAATTACTAAAATCGTTTGCGTGTATCGGAATTGCGAAAGATTCTTTTTATCAGCCTCAATGTCCCTTAGGTAAACTGGGAGACAATGTTTTAGCATTAAGTTCGCCTTTTGCATCACTATGTATTGTGTGCAATAAGTTTAAATAAATAAATCAGCTGCCTACGTCATACAAAGAACACCTCCTTGGGGAGACATTGGACTTCTTGTGACTAAGAATACTTCAATCAGGTGGCTCGCTTGCTTGTTTGCCTGTATATAAAAACATGTTACCAGAATAAAACGTAATATAATTTCTAACTTTAGCCCAACATTTTAGGGAGGAAAAGTCGCCGGTGAAAGCAAAATTCCAAGGTAACAAACAAGATTAGAGACATTATTTATTAACAACGAATAACCAACATGCTACCCAAACCCCAATATAAACCGCTAGACAGGCAGACGTCGGAGCCACGACACGAATCCCGGACGACGTAACGTGTCACTTGCCCGCGCGTGTTGGGAATTCGCTTCATTTGACAATATTTATTCGTGTGTGCCCGTCACTTTGCTCTTTTTGTTTCACGAAAATTACAATGAAAAGCGTGATTAAGTATATAAATTTCTATTTCTTGAGTTACACATTACACACAAATGATACGTTACAACATTACTGCAATATTCTCGGACCAATTTTATTATGTAAACGACAAAATTGTTTTTTTAGGCTATGGTTTCTGCATTCTTATTCTTTAGTCATGTCTAGATTTCAACTAAATGAATGTCAAATTCCTGACAAGTTTAAGTTCGACTTTGGCTGAACAACACTTACCTGCAACAACTAATTTGTCAACATCTAAGTACTTATTTAATGAATTCATCAAAAAGGTCTAAATTTTGCAGCAAAAATATAGAAAAAACTATTGTAATCAGCTTCTTTTAGAAATCTTTTTCATAATAACAAACTGGTTTTCAAACGCGCCTCAAAATCTTTCGCTGGTTAGCAAAGATTAACTTTGTCATTATTCATTCAATGTCAAGGAAGGGAAAAATAAAACGAAAAAAGAATTCCAGTCGGAGGTCAAAGGAAAGATCACAGTACGGATGATATCTGCTTATTAAATATGGAAAGTACCTTTTTGCTTATTTCCTTCAGGGCATTCCTATGAGATACAAGTATGGGATTAAATTAAGTGTATTAGAATATTTTGTATTAATCAAGTGGCAATCGGGAAGCGCGATGGCGTCGCTGTGTGTCGCAAGTTAAGCAACATCGACCCTAGCTAGTGTTTAGATTGGTTCTGTTATCAAGGCTCTTTCTCAGTGCTTTGGAGGGCACGGTATGCCTTTGGTCCCGACTGTAGTAGATGTGAGTAGGTGGTTTTCAAGCGACTTGAAAGTACTGACCTCCCCACTGGAGCCTCGTCGAGCCCTAATCCCCTACGATTGAAGGGAGACCCGTATCCCTGTGGGATGATTATGGGTTGATATGAATCAAGTGGGTGGGCCACTTGATTCATATCAAATTATATTGAAAATATGCTTAATATTAGAGCACTAGCTTTTCCGCGCGGCTTCGCTCGCGGTTAATTTTATTTATGACATAGATCTCGTTTGACAACAAAACCTACGGCACGACTTGTGGCGCCATTTGTTGGTCGATACAAGCGCCCTCTATAGTAGAAAAAATATTTTCCCATTGGAATGACATACTTTCGCAGGATAAAAAGTAGCCTATGTTGGCCTCTGTACCCTTGAAAATATATATACAAATTTTCTAATGATCGGATGATTAGTTAAGCCGTGAAACAATAACAAACAAACAAACTCACTTTCTCATTTATAATATTAAGTTAGGATTAGGATTAGGATACGTTATTTAAGGTATAACACTATTGAATAACGCCTTTGAACTTTGGAGCAAGAAACGAGTTATCAACTTAAATATTTCCACGTCATAATATCCAAATCTTTTTTTGATTCCATGAGCATTAGAAATTAAATAATATTAGGCCCGACCGACGATTACCTTAACGCGCCTAGAATTTTAAAAGCTGCCGAAAAAACACCTTATAATTTGAATCCGGACGGATTTCCGTGGAATTCGGGTCACATGGAAGACACAATTAGCACCCCTCCTTCACCCCTCCGAGAGATGAAAGGAAACCATTAAATGGCTGGAGCTATTCTCTTTGTTCAACGCGTAGTTTCCCGGAGTTTCGCCTTTATACTTAGTGGGTATTGTTTGCCGAACTCAACCCGTCCGCAATTCGGCATAAATCAAAATTAAACACCAAGTTCGGCCTACACTGGGCAACCGCGATAATACGTCATTTACTTGATTACAATGGTCATAGCTATTTAGCTGAACTTGTACTAATAATGAGAAGTTCCAAGACTTTTGAGCAGCAAGGAACAATACTGCATGCCCCGCCACTTGGGAAAGCGACACGGGTCTGTCGGGCTCTTCCGCACTAAGGCCAACTTGACAATACCGACTAAATACCTGACTGACTGAAGATCACCTTGACCGCATAGATGGGCGGAGCATCGAGAACTTTGACAGGTCTGCTTTTCACTTTGGGATGTCTGATGACAGTCGATCCACGTATAAATAAATATTTATTGCCACAAAATAATTTCCAGGAGTCAATAGTATTTTGAGTAAAGAAATAATAAATCTCGCTCACTCTCTGAAAAAACAAAATACCATTATTTTTTTTTCTAGACTATTAGGTATGTATCTCCTTTCCCTACTACGGTTCTAAATCCTCAACACTATTGTTTACATTGTACTATTGTTAATATTGTAGTTGGCGTACAGCGGCCACAAGCGTCTGTCTCTGAGGCATTGTTACGCTAATTAGAGGAATGTCACGACGACACGGAGCCCCATGTTGAGCGGAACGGATAGATTCGATTGTAGGGGCAAATTACATTTACCGATGCAGAATCTGTTTATTGTGTAAGGAAATTTGTGCCGAATTTTGAGGAACTCGATGGCGTCACTGTGACACTCTAAAACGAATACGCAGTTAAGCAACATCGATCCTAGTCAGTGTTTAGATCATTTTCGTTATCTCGAGCTTCTCCGCGCCTTGAACGTTAAGCTGTCGATCTTGAGTTTAGTCAATGGATGACAGTCGTTAAGCAAAATTGGTAACCTTTAGATTAGAGTCTTTAGACGGCTTGAAACCACTGACCTCTGCCAATCCACAATCAAGGAGAGGTGAATACGCTCTAATTCCCTGCGATTGAAGGGTGACCAGTATCCCTGATTTCCATTTTTGAGATAGTTAAAGACATTTACTTGCGTACATGCGACACAACGTTATCCTTGCCCAGCTCTCCTATTTCCTTACTCAGAAGCTAGATGGTAGCATGTGATTGTAATTTATTCTATCTAAGTACTTTAAATTTATGTATGTTAGGTGTTCAAGTCTTTCTCGTAAATGTAAAGCATTTGTTGCAATACAATAAATTGCATTTGTAAGTCAGACAAACAACATCAATCATTGTGTACGTGTTCCACTCGCATCGGGAATGTGTACGCCATGACATTTACAGTATTACTGTAGTACAAGCCACAAACACTACATTATCTATAGTGTTTTCGGCTTGTATTTTTGTAAGACTACGTTGCGGATTATATACTTAGTTATTATATTTTTCTTATAAAATATTTAAAATAATCTGTTGACACGCTGTAGCAGAACATGACAAGCCAACCAACCACATATTCCCAGTGCGCACTGTTATGTTTCCTTTATACTCGGATCACCAACGGCGACTTCTGATTGACAATAAAGCAACGAAGCTTATTGACGTCCCGGGGGAGAAACTACAGCTGTCTTGGAACCCACAACGAATTTAATAAGAAAGAAACAACAAAACTAGGTCACTGAAAACTAATTATAATTCGGTATTGTCACAACACCGAATCTGTGATCCTCTTATTTATTTTATTTAACGGAAACCCGAGACCTCCATTAGCGCAGACAAAGCGCCAGGCTGTTTAGAAAATAAACAGAATTAACTGAACGACTGGCAACATTCTGCCCCGGGGAGATAGGAATTGCCAGATTTCAAACCAAATAATTGTTGTGAGGCTGCCAGTGAAATTACAGAGTAAAATATTTGCACCGAGTCCCTATACAAAGTTCCTTGAACAAGTTACGAGATACCGTTGCTAACGTTTTCTCACTGGTAACTCTTATTTTATTATTATAATGATCGGAATTCATGAGAATAACGGCGCCTTCCCATTTGTCATGACTTACTAGAAAGGAGTTAGTATCATATCGGTGCATTTGTAACTCGCCTTTGTAGCAACTGGTCTACAAATGAAGAATGACGTTCGTAGTGTTTCTACCCAATTATTTTGAAAAACGAATAATTTTTAACGAGTTACTATTAATGTTTAGGAGCTCGATGGCGTCGCTGTGTGTCGCACTCTAATATGAACACGCAAGTTAAGCGACGTCGACCCTAGCCAGCGTTTGGATGGGTTCCGTTTTCGGGCTTCTCCGTGCTTCGGAGGGCACGTTAAGCCATCAGTCCCGGCTGTTGTCGATAGATGACAGTCTTTAAGTCAAGTCAGTGGACTTCGGGCGGCTTGAAACCCCGGCCTCTACCAATCCTCATTGGAGCAGCGTGGCAGCGTACGCTCTAATCACCTTCGATTGAAGGATGACCCGTATCCCTGCAGTGGGATGATTATGGGTTGATATGATGACTATTTTTGTTTAAAGATGATGAAGGGTTACTCAATACTCACCTTTGTTTCCAGAAGTTTTTTTATCCCAGTAGTGCCACTACAATCGTTGAAGGAGCGGTACTGAAACAAACAAAAATCTCAAGTGTTCCTTTATCAAGTTACGGATGGTATCCCTTTTTTTTATGTCAAACAGTAGGCAAACAAGCGAACGGGCCACCTGATGGAAAGCGGTCACCGCCGCCTATGAACATCAATAACACCAGGGGCGCTACCAATGCGTTGTCCACCAAGGAGGTTGAAGGAAAGGAAGGAGGAAGAGAAGGAACGAAGGAGGGGATAGGGAAGGAGGTGGGCTTCCGGATCTCTCACTCACCGAACGAAACGCATTGCTGCTTCACGTCGATACTCTGTGAGAGGTACTTCCCCGGTCGAGCTAGCCCATTTCATAATAATTGCTCTACCACTCCAAAAATTATTTATTCCCATTATTTATTTTTTACTTTTACTTTGTAGAGATCATTCTCAGTGTTCATTAATTTGTAAATAAGGTACAGTCAAGAGCATGTCGACCTTTACATATTGGACCTTGTACCATTTTTAAGTTCTATGTTATATAAGAGCCAAAATTATACTGCAAGCGTAAATATATAATCACTGAAGCGACGTTTTGTTATAATTTGATCACGCCCACGCCAGCTACGCCTCAGGGATTCTGGAGTGATGTATGTATGTATCAATATAGGTAATAATGGTCTGGAAATAGAAGCTTGCGTCTCGTAGAACGTTTTTTAAGTCACGATCACGACATATTTTAACGCAGTACTTTGATTGAAGGTTCTTTTAAAAGTACCAAAGTTATGGAAAAGTTATGAATGCCACAAAAGTGCCCCTACCTTAAAGTTTAACAAAGGCCGACCCTGCGTTCTCAACGCCTAGGAAAATCTTTATTTAAAAGCGTAATACAATTAGGTTTTGTTTGAATAATCTCAAAAAGAACAATGAAGGAGAACCGTGCACATGAAATAGAGTATGTATTAATATTAAAAAAATAAACTTCATAATTGCTTTTTTTAACAAACTAGATAAATCCTATCATATCTAAATAAGATTTATTTAAATTTATATTCTATTTAAAATGTAGCACTGTTTAAAGCTTTTGGTAGCTTTAAATATTTGTGTATTCACGCTAAAAGCGTTCATATCTATAATTCTTACGGTCGTGGTAATTTTAAGATAAGCCCCGAGAAAAACAGCTCCCGAGCAAACGCATAAGGCACAATTTCCAGATCCAATAATAGGTTCGGAGGCGAGGATCTCACCTCGTCTTTTCTATGAATATTCATCCCCCCTTTTTCCGTTACGAATCTCTTCCATTTAAGGGTTGAATAATACAGCTATAGTATTACTGAATTATTCAACAAACAGTTTACTCGGATTATTTGGGTGACATCAGTTAAATCGTAATGAGAAATATACAAATGAGCCGGCTAAGGAGTTCCGCAGGGAGGCGTAATGGGGCCACGTCTTGCCAACAATAGCTTGCCAGAAACTCCGATATGAATTTCGACACACATGTTTTTGATGTTTCGTACATATTGCAGATATGGCCTTTTTCCCGTTTAGTTACGATGGCTTTGAACGTTGGGCCAATTTGTGTTAATCTCTCTTTGAAAATATTCCCTACGCTTTGAACAAAGTCTGCGTAACTAGTGTAAAATCTATTTATACTGTTACGTTGCAGGATAAGAAATTTTAGGAAAAGGACACGTTTTCATTATAACTACTTGGTTCATTGTTGTCTGTAGGTAGATTCCATAAATAGAAATAATTTTATCATGTTAATTTATAAGAAACGTAGACGTTTAACTCACCACTTACGTCATATGCAGACTTTTCGCCAAAACACTAGATTAAAACACTATGATTTGTAAACTAGGCTCAGTTTAATTACTGCCTCGCTCGGGCGGATATTAGGTTATTCGCAGTAAACGTGTTAACACATATAGAACAACTTTTTTATGCAATTTTCGTGGTGTCCAAGTGTCATTCACACAAATAACGCGGTTCGGAGTGCAGCAATCGATCCCCAATTGCGAAGCAATCGAGATCCAAATCGAAAAACTGTCTACATTCAAAGAGTTGAATTGAAAAAACTAGGTGTCGATGCGTTCCCGTCCTCATCGAGTTTTTATTGCAATCGTTTTCGATGGCAGAATCGATGTTCTTTGTTCGATACCAAATCAATGGGGATTAATCAAATGGGAATATTGCTTTTTCGAGACGTAGGTTTTAAATGGCGTCTGCGTTTCGTACTCGGTCTGTAATTTAAGCCTGTTGTCCTTTTTCGCGGGGTTCTTTATTGCCAAATCTTTTCATACTGTTACTTTATAATTTTCTTAAAGTTTTTGATGGAATCTTTGCAGAATATTGTTAGGAACTATTTCAGACGACAAGTCTCAAGTTATATCTTTTTTTCTTCTTTGGTTTGACAGTGACTAATGTGCAATTTCATAAAATGCCTGTATATTACATCCCTTTTTGAGGGTGTTAATGAAACTCAGAATGAATAAACAATTAATTAAGTTTCACAATCATCACACCAAACAATTTGGTTGTTAATGAAATTTTTGTTTCCACTTGTACCCTCGCTGGCAATAATTACCGTTGTGGTATTTACAGTTGAAATAAATTTATTACACGTACTAATTATGAATACAATATAGTGTAAATACAGACTGCAATGAATTGTTAATGATAATGTGTTGTTGTATGTAAACGAAAAATTGTGGAGTTTTGTGCGAGTTAATGGTTCATATTGTTGCTTTTATGAATAATTAATTACTTTGCCGATTACTGGGTTCTTTCAGTTTGACAATTATTATATTTAACTAGTGATTTCCGTGGTTTTGCCCACTCAATCCGGTCGTTTTGTTCTCGAAAACCGTTCTGCAGTATGGTAATTTATTTGTAAGCAAACACGTTTGGGAGAGGCCTGTATTCAGCAGTGGGAGGAAGGCTACGGATTATGCCATCTTGCTGGCTGAACATCTTGCCAGTAGGGTGTGGGAATTATTTGAATCATTGACACGAAAAGAAGAAGAAGAAGAAACAGTGGACTTCTTGTGGTTACGATGATGATGACATGACAATGTGACGCACACTATTTTCACAGCAGAATGTTAAAAATTGTAATAATGATACATTTTCATCTTACAACAACAGGACAATGAGATTGGAACACAAGATAGTGTCTAATGGGAGCAGGCTAATATCCCCGTGTCTTATCTTGGATTAGGCGCACCTCTTAGAGAGTTCATGGGCCGTTATCGGTGCACAGGATAATCGCCTTAAACGCTCGAGACTGAGGTTAATTGTCGGTAAAGTGTATTTAGGAAACATTTCATAATACTTTTATGTTGTAACTAGCGAATTCCGTGCAACTTCTTTTGGTGTATTCCGCTTTCCCGTGGGAATTTCGGTAACAAAGACAGTATTTAGATACTGACATTTTTTTATTCTTGCTTGGCTTTTGTTATTTATTTTTCACATACGCACAACAAAAGCATCTGGTTCTTGCTAATATTATTTATAATATACACCTCAGTGCAATAAAAAAAGGTACTAAAACAAAAATAAATTCACGCAGCCTAATATTTCAGAGGGTAGAACGGGGACAGGGAATTACAGCCTTCTAATTAACTTACGACACGAAAAAAATATTATACCTCTGTGCATGTCCAGACCCACGTCCCTGTTTATTAGAGGCAAAAATTGAAGAAAGAAAAACCGGCCAAGTGCTATTCGGACACGCAAGGGTTCCGTACCATACCAAAGTCAAAGTCAAATATTTTTATTCAAATAGATAACAAGCTCTTTCGAATCGACATATTTTTTCCTACCACCATTTCAGACGCCAGATTTTACAGCTTACCGTGACAGAAAACGGCAAATAACTGTTTTATTTCCTCCCATAAATATTTATATTATTCTATTTTTAGTATTTGTTGTTACAGCGGCATAAATTTCAATTTTTTTTTTTGACAATTCACACAGATTGAGCTAGCCCCAAAGTAAGTTCGAAACTTGTGTTATGGGATACTAACTCAACGATACTATATTTTATAACAAATACATATATAGATAAACATCCAAGACCCGAGGTCAATCAGAAAAAGTTCGTTTTTCATCATGACCCGACCGGGATTCGAACCCAGGACCTCCTGGGTTCGAATCCATTACGCCACGGAGATCGTCCTCTATCACGGTTCATGAGATACAGCCTGGTTACTGGTGACGGACGGACGGATAGAGGATAGAAATAGGGTCCCACTTGCACCCATTGGGTACGGAACCCTAAAAAAATATCAAAGCGACAATTTGTACAAAGTGTTTGCGGGGCGGGTGCTGGTGACTTTGCATTATGGAATTTGATTAGGACATGCCTTTTTTTTGTTTTGGCAAGTGGAAGTGACGGCTGATAGAGACTGGGAACCAAATTGAGAGAAACAGGGCAAGTGAATAATTCCCCTTTTTAAAAAAAAGCTAATAGAAAAGACTGATCTGAATTGATAGGAACTACTAGTGAATTTATTTTTATAAAACAAAATCTTTCTTTTTAACCGACTTCAAAAAAGGAGGAGGTTCTATGTTTCATTGTATATTTTTTTTTTTTTTTTTATGTATGTCCGCCGATTACTCCGTCAATTCTTGACCGATTTTCAAAATTCTTTTTTTATTCGAAAGTGCATACTCCCAAGTTGGTCCCATTGTCACCAAGTCAGGATCTGATGATGGAATCCCAGGCAAATCGAGGGCAACCCTCAGATTTTATAGGCACGTACAATGCGTTACTTATGTTTTCGTAAGCTATTCATGTTTTTACGTCTGGAAGTCATCATCCCATGTTGGTGAGGTGATGATGGAAGGTACAACTCCTAAACGGATAGGAGTTAGAGGATGATTCTTTAAGTATTGTAGGTATGTATTAGATTAGACCATTTGATTTTTTTTCCATCATAACTTGTCACCAAATCAGGATCTGATGATGGGATCCCAGGTAAATCGAGGGCACTCCTTAAATTTTATAGGCACGTACAACGCGTTACTTATGTTTTCGTTAGCTATTCATGTACTTAAGTCTGGAGTCATCATCCAATGTTAGTGAGGTGATAATGGAAGGTACAACTCCTAAACGGATAAGAGTAAGAGGATAATTCTTTAAATATTGCAGGTATATTAGACCGTTGATTATCATGATGGGAACACGTGTAAACAAGTGACTCTTGAGTGACTATATTAGGAGGCTCACTATACCATAAAGTTGACACTCAAGCACCAGCTGTTAGCACCGAAGAGGAAGAGGTTGCTTCACACCATGAATTGCAGTATAGTGTATTACGAAAGTGAAATCGCTTATTCGGAGAGTAGGCCTTCTCAAGTTATAATGTTACACATAGTCACAATTCGTATCAATATTAATACGAATAGCTTATAACTTATAATGGTATATGTCGTCTCGTATGCAGATCGGTCAATCCGGCCGATCGAGATCTGCCGGTATATCGAATCTGTCAATTTATCATATGGGAATTTTTGGTTCGGTTAGGTTAGACTTGTGATTATTTATCAACAGCCGAGCGAGCGAAGCGAGCGAGGCTCGACATAGTATTCGAAAAGGACTGCTAAAAAGTGAGCTAAAAAGTGATGTGTACAAACAAACAGACAGTACTTATACAGACATACCAGGGTCTACTGTTTCTATCAGACTTCTAAAAAACCGCAGTATAAAATGCACTAAAAAGTATTAAATAAACAATTTTTATAAAAAAAAAACAAACCGACTTCAAAAATGAATTGAAATAATTTATAATTTAATGTGCTAGGTACCTACTGTTCTAATTGAAGTCGGTGCCAACCAAACCAAATATTACCTAGGCCACATGCATGAGTGGAAGGCTGTGTACGTCGAGTACGGGTGATCACGTCCGCGTGGCACCGACTTCAATTAGAACAGTAGGTACCTAGCACATTAAATTATAAATTATTTCAATTCATTTTTGAAGTCGGTTTGTTTTTTTTTTATAAAAATTGTTTATTACAAGTTTATTTACAGGAGAACTGGTTTTGTCCTGTTACATATATTCTGTTTCCCGCAGAGAATTTGGGTAGGAATGTGGTAACGTTCACAGTGTTCACATGCACATGATTGTAGTGTGCATAACCTCGGAAACGCTCGTGAAATCGGTTACACACACATAATAAGGACATTAGAGGTAGGGCACAGCGGATAATCCGCTCAATTCGGAGCAGTTCTTGAAATGAAATGAAATGAAATGAAATCGTTTATTTCAGAAATTAGACCTTCACAGGCACTTTTTCTTGTCATTTACAATTTGTATATATGTATAAAGTAAAAAAACTACGTTATATACTACCACCATTTCAGACACAAGCAAAATGGCCATCGGTAAAAGAAATGGCGAAAGAAACCCGGTTACGGCCTTTTTTGTCATTTAGCAGTTTTTTTCTTTCACTCTTTTGTTACAATGTATAAGTACATTAACAAGAATAAATAAAATACAGATCCAGGTACATACAGACATCAAGCTCTAAACGCGGGATGTCGATCCAAATAGCGCTATGGTCAAATCCTAAATATGTCAAATACGTAGATGATAAAGCGAGCAGACCAGTCCCCCAAGATGACAACCACAACTGAGAGTCGGCCCGCCAGCCTCCATCACTGAGCTCACCATCAACAATATTATGAACAATATTGGAGGGCACACAGCGACCCGACTCCCGATGCGACCGTAATCCCGGAAGAGCCCATTCACAAAAACAACCCCGTCAAAAAGAATTAAAAGTAGTATAATGAAAATGCAGCACTATTTAGATGACACCACGACGTGTGTCCATTGATATTATGAGAAAAAATATGATAACGAACATTTATTATTTATGGAGTTTATCGAACATTGACTGGCTTTTAATGACAAGTTTGAGCATTTCATTTTCGCATGGGGCCATGGAGACTTTTCGTTTCGTTCGTTTGGGGAAGGACCTCCTTACAGAAGATCGTAGACAAATAGCATTGGTCTCGGCCATGTTGTGTTTCTACGGTGAGCAAGGTCTCCAGAGCTCCACTTGGGGGATTTGGGAGGGTTGGCAACGCGTGAGTGATACCTCCGGTATTGTAAGCGTCTATAGGCGACGATGATGCTTACCAACAGGCCCGTGCTTGTTTGCCACGTTTGTGGTATAAAAAGACAAACAGGCAAGCGGGTCACCTGATGGAAAGTGGCCACCGGCACCTATATACATCAGCAACACCAGGGGCATTACCAATGCGTTGCCCAACTTTGACGAGACCTCTAATGTACCTCTTAAATAATCCCATGTCATAGTATTGTAAAATAAGTAAGAGTACAGAGAAGCTAATTATAATTTACTGAAACATTTGTAAAATATGATTAGATATACTCTCTGAATAAACGATTTCATTTTTCAGAAAGATTTCAATCTTGGCTATGAAGCATAATGCAGATTTTATGGACCTCACCGCGCTTATAAAAGTTATCATTAAAAATAAGCACTAGGTAGCTAAATATGGTTAACATAACTTTTAGGTCTGGACTCCACTGAAGCAAAAATATGTAGAAAAAAAAAACCTTAACATAATCATCATCATCATAACAACCCATAATGATCCCACTGCAGGGGATTAGAGCGTACTCTGTCACGCTGTTCCAATGCTGATTGACAAAGGCCAATGTTTTTAAGCTGCCTGAAGACCACCGGCTTAACTGTCATCCATCAACAATAGCCAAGACCGACGGCATACCGTACCATCCATGGAAATTTGTCAATTGATTCTCAATTTTAACGGGTCTTATCGACTAAAGAGCTAATACAGACAATAACACGAGCTAAACTACGGATACAGTACAATAGAAAAAAATATGAAAAGAGTATGTTAACTCGCATGAATCTTAGCAGACCCCGTGAAATAGAATCACGTAAGACATTAACTGTGATTACCGTCGACTTCCAGCGTCCTAACAGCTTGCTTTACTCTAACAGGCACTAACTTTGCTTAATGAAGCCGGGGGCTAAGGTAACGGCTGTCTAGATCTTCGTCAGTTTTAGTACTAACACATGTAGAAAAATCTGAAAATCTGGACGATGATATGTAAAGATAATCAAATCAAAAATACTTTATTATGTGGGCCCTTGCAAGCACTCAGACACGTCATTTACAATGACAGAGTAGGATGCTCATGGAAGTATGTACAGTCAGGTCAACGTCGTGCAGTTACACTTGCAGTGCAATTTTGGCTCTTATGACATAGAACTTAAGAATGGTACAAAGTCCAATATGTAAACGTCAACCTGCTCTTGCCCGTATCTATTTATTACCCATTTCTATTCGTTTTATCAATAGCTTTTAGATACTTCCAATTTTTTTTTATAATATTGATTCAGCTATGTAGTTCTTGTATAATTGAAAATAACTTTGAAAGAATATTTCAATTATAAATTTTATCAGGCCTAAGTTACAGTATAAAAATTATAATTTTCTAACAACTAAAAATTCAATGAATAAATTTATAAAACTTTGATTCGTTTTTCTAAGCCTATCTTTGAAAGTATCAAGTAACTTAGGCGGGATCGAGGCAGTTTTAATAAAACTTAATTTTGTTTATAAAAAAAACAACCTTAGGTAATAAAATGGTCTGGATTAGCGTGCTCTGTTATATTATATCGAGTCGCCTAGTCAAGTAACTCTCCGGTCGAGCTAGCCTACAGCATAAAAGATCTAATACACCCGTATATATGATTAGTTGTTAGGTATAAGTGGCAGATAATTGCCTTTAACTTACTCCGTCATATTTCTGCATTATCTAATAGTTGATTGGTAGAGAGGCATTTTAATAGTTGATTGGTAGAGAGGTATTTGAGAGGTTGGGCACAGCGGATAATCCGCTTAAATCAGAGCAGCCCGTCTGGGGAAGGACCTCCACCTTACAGAAGATCGTAGCCAAATAGCATTGCTCTCGGTCATGTTGTGTTCCTAGGGTTGAGTAAGGTCTCCAGAGCTCCTTGAGGGGGGTTGGGAGGGTTGGCAACGCGTGAGTGATACCCGGTATTGCAGGCGTACGGTGATGCTTACTATCAGGCGGGCCATATGCTTGTTTGCCAACTTTAACTGGTATAAAAAAGGGAATGCTTTTAGGCATTAATGCTCTTTTTCACCAACCTCTCCTAGCGGTAAAAATAATCTAACTGGAACAAATATTGTATGACATGAGATTATTCCTACGCTAGGAGGCGTTGGCGAAAACAGGTATAAGTCCGCCAATTGTACTTTCAATAATTGTAAAGTAAAAATAAATAATTAATCTACCATTCTTAACTCACTCTAGTCTGAATAAATCCTACTACCATCAAGTATAATGTACGCTTATTTTCTATGAATGGTGCTCACAATGAAATGCTTGATGAGAATAAAACAATTCATAAGCACACTGAAAGGGTTAAAAATAATAAACATGTTACAGCCGGGCATAACAGCAAACAAGCAACAAGTGCCATTGTTCGGAGTGGAGTCTGGACTCCTTACAGCTAAATCGTTTTAGTGCATGCTGTATAAAATATAAAGAGTTTTACTAACAATACTCTTGGGACTTGAATAGTGAACGCTCAAATAGAGAAATGGAAAGCAAATAGACGATTTCATAGTCTTTATTTATACAAATAAATGTTATAGTAGGTATTGACATAACTCGTTCAATCATATTTCGATACAATGATCCCTTTTGCGAGTTATTTACATTTAACGTGCTAGTTTTTATCACCTTGATCCCCCCTGACTATCTCCAAAGCACTTGTGTTTAAAAATAAAAATAAAACATGATAGTAGTAAATATAGTGAATCCATAGAAATGAGCATGTGATCCACGTGATGGAAAGTAATTACCGCCTTGAACATTAACAACCATTGAGTTTTCTAGAGGGAGAAAAAGGATAGTAAAAAAGTTGGGCTTCTTGATATATCAGTCACCGAATGAAACGTACTTGCTTTACGCTAATGTTTTGTCAGAGGGTGGTACATCCCAGGGCGAACTTCATAATGCTCTAAACTCTAATGTCCTACTTAATGCACATATAACTATGATCTATTAGATCTCGTTACATTATATAAAGGTATCATAAAAATATGTGGGTATCAATAAAAAATATTTTTTATACCGTAAAAGGCCCATTCCCATCTATAAAATACGATACGTCTGACCAAATGTCCTCAATAACTAGTAGGATGATTATTATTGCAAGATATTATATTTTATTGCGATACAAAAACCGACATCTATATAAATACATAGTGTTTGTCTGTAATAATAATAAATCATTTCGTAAAATCATTTCTTATCGGATGCCTATGTCACAAGGAACACACCTAAGTTTCTGGTCTTTATGATCAGCAGTTAAAGCTATTGTATCGTTGAATTGCGTTGAGCCGTCATTTAGTCGGTCATTCAGGACAAAGCATTTTATATGTAAGATGATTATTGCAATAAATACCTATGTACAGGGGCCTAAGAATAGAAAGAGTTAGAGTGTGAGTGAAGACGGGACATCTACTATATGGAATTACAAATTATAAACTCATCGGAAAAAATTAAGTTTTGCTCCAATAACAAATTATTTTTAGACTTCAGCCCATACGTTCACTGACTATCCCTTAAAAAGTCCTTCATTACTAAAAGTGCTTTATCAAGAACTAAAAATATAGGTAGAAGCTGTCGTTGATGATCATAATAAGTGATTTCATAATTTTCATAGTACAGACAGCTTCAAATAATCTTGGCCCCCCAAACGAAGGGCTAGGTTCTTTTAAAATAACTCTAATCAAATTTTAATAAAATTTCATTGAAAATTAGACGTAATCAAAATGTACATTTTTATTTATTTTCTTTTCTTTTAAATAGGTATAGTGAGACTTTTTTTTGCAGCCATTTGCGTCCCACTGCAGGGCAAAGGCCTCCCCCAAATTCTCCAATTTTCTCTCAATAGGGCCTTTCTTTATGTAAGATGTTGGCAGACGAGCATGCCGGTCACCTGATGTTAAGTGATCACCGCCACCCATGGAGCACAGGGACACCGGAGGAGTCCCTGATTTTCCGGCCAATCTTCCAAATAAGTATCGAGCGTACCTTTTTGGTCTTCCGCGACGCGTTTAATGAATTGGGGCGTCCAGTCATTGCGAATTACATGAGAAAACTTAATTCTTTCTTCGTTTGGGGGGTCAGATTTCTTTGCAACTGTATGTACCAATAAACTTCAATCTTCCGTACAAAACAATTTCTTTGCCGTGAGTACTAAAATAAAGACATCACCAAACCAATTTAATGTTAATGATCTAAATTTAATAATCCATTGCCAATAAAGTTATGAAATTTTTAGTGCCAAGTAATCCTATTGTCTCCGGCATTATCTGGATTGACTGTAAGGTCATCTGCGATATTTCATAATGCCAAGCTATCAAATCTTTATGTGCCTACGGGAGCCGAGCCCCTTATGACTGATGCGATAAACCCTCGATACAACTCGTAAACCATTTTAGTGTTACTTTTTTATACATTATTCTGGATGGATTGGCCGCATTGATATCTACGTTTGATTATTCTTTATGTGGTAGAAGGAGTGTATTCTATGTTTGTTGTGACAGCCGTCGAGCCCGATGGCGATGAATGGTTGAGGAGCTATGTGTCGCATTACAAACACGCAAGATAAGCAGCGTCGATCTTAGTTTTCATTTTGCTATCTAGAGCTTCTCCGTGGTTCGGAGGGCACGGTCACCGATGTTGTCGATGGATGGGATGATGAGTCCGTTCGATGGCCTTCAGGCGGTTTGAAAACATTGGCCTCCGCTAATCCGCATTAAAACAGCGTGGCAAAGTACGCTCTAATCCCTTTCAATTGAAGGGAGACTCGTATTCCTGCGGTGTGTGATGATTATGGGTTCATATGAATACATACAGTTGTTTAGTTTAATTTATTGGCTTATTAATAGGTGATAAAATGACTCAGCACGTCAGTTATAACGAGAGTGCCAGACTGTTGCCAAATTATTTCATAAACCATTTTACAACAATTATTCTAATGTACTCCCGACCCCTCGTAATAAACAGTGAAATTGTAAATTCGTCAGAGTACACAGAAATTTCCTCTATAATCAAAATAAATGAGGCCACTTTTGTAGGATGCAGATAATTTGGACACAAGTCACGATCGCGTTTCAGTGCCTATCCATGATGCTCATGAACATAGCGAACTTCACTCATTTTAATACAAAACGACTGTAAACTTACTGGAGCGTAATGTTATGTCTTAAAGAACCAATCCGTCTTGCAGGAGATATGTTATGTTTTTAGAGTAGATCTACATTATACAAATTATTTATTGCTGTATGTACTCTAACAAGAGAACGTGTTTGTAAAAACCTATTGTCTGAATAAATTTTTGAATTTTTTTGAATTTTGTGTCCTTTTTCTGTATTCGACTCGATTTTGTAAAACTGGTTGACTTAAAAAAACTATTTTACTGTTTGTCATGTCAGCACGCTAAACCGTCGTTCCTGGCTTTTGTCGATGGATGAAAACACTAAAAATTAAAAAAAAAAACGTTGTTTTGGAATGACTATGGGTTGATTTTAAGCAGTTATATTTTTGAGTGTCTGTTCCTCTGATCAATTGGAAAAACAGTAAATTCTAAATCTAAATCAATTTGAAGAAAGGGAATATACATTTTGATTCATTATTCCAATTAAATACAATCTAAGTGTCGCGTTATTTTAACCAGAATAGATTATGATTCCCGTTCCCGTATGCTAACGGCAACTTTGACTAACTTCAGCCAAACGCCAGATTTGCATTTAGCAAGTTACGGGCAGCAAAATTGTACCAAACAGCATTACGGACCATTGTTGGATGCAAACTAGAAACTGCTATAATTAACAAAAGGTCTATTGTTGTACTGTTTTGATTGAATCCCGATACCTGCAAGAAACTAAATCAAAAGGCATCTCTATACAATTTGAGATATTACTCTCTCTAAAACCACTTGAAATATAAAAAATTGATAGTTATACAATCTACCGTATTTAGCTTAAGATTGCTTTTTGAGCAATAATTATATTTGGCTTATATTTTATATTTCCAATATAACCAAATTGATAATTCAGCTGATGGATTCATATAAAGTAAAGCTCTTAGAAAATCTGGTCTCAATACAAGCAGGAAACTTTTCCAAGATTCAGGCTAAAGGCACTGTGTGGATTGCAAATAAAATATTAGCTACAATTTCTGCACTGCATCGGAGGAGTCGTTCTTTTCAAAAGCCGAATGTTAAAATAAATTCTCATCGAGTTTTCCCTTTTCTCGGATGATAAGATATAAGGACTATTTCTAAACGCTATCATCTTTACGATGGCTCCGTGTACTTGATACTGTCTAATAAAATAGCCGTTAAATATAGGAGTACTTTTTGGTGTAAGGAATTGCTAGATTTACATACCGCTAGGAAATGCTGAACATGAATATTTTTGTTGGATCTACAACTCGAAATACGTATAGTTACGGAGATATAACCTGATATGATCGAGTTAGTATATTTGTGACATAAATTCACAGTTAGCAAGCAGATTTTACAAAATACTTAAGTAAAAATTAAAACTCATTTATTGCCATTATAAGGTTTAGACAACCAAGATGCATACAAAAATTTTAAGGATAAAGAAAAAAAAACATGTAGATATATAGAATATGCTT
Source organism: Endotricha flammealis (assembly GCA_905163395.2). Lineage (NCBI taxonomy): Eukaryota > Metazoa > Arthropoda > Insecta > Lepidoptera > Pyralidae > Endotricha > Endotricha flammealis. Next base: position 743,889 of record LR990858.1, on the reverse strand, counting down.
TATTTGCAAAACACTACAATAGGACACAATATACATAAACAACTTACAGACTAGAGAAATTGAAACATAGCATATTATCGTAAAAAAACTTCTAATTTATCTTTGGCACGTAGCCAATCAACAGCTTATCATGGCGTTATGAAATTGATTACATATGATATTATGTCAATTTATCTAACAAGTAATTGAAATTTATATCTGGATAACCGAACCTGATTGTTTTATTAGACAGGGTAAACATTTTATTTGATGAATATTTATGTACTTTCAGTCATGCGAAATAATTCGTCATAATTTTCACAAAAGCAAAACTGGGTTACAAGTAACTTGTATACACAAATCACGTCGTGTTGATCATTAAAGTTACTAATTAAGCAAATAATATAATCTGTCTTATACCTGTTAACATCCCCTGTTTCTAGGGGTGAGTTGTGAGTTATAATTCACGGGCTTGTTTCCGACTAGCAGGGTGCCAGTGCGAAGTGAAAATTTGCCCACTCGACCTGATAATTCTCAACTTCGCGAATTTACGACAACGAGATTGGATTTAAACTAATTTATTAGTAAATTAAATCACACCAAACTCTCCAGGTATGATTTTCATGATTAACATTGATAGGGAAAGATTGAAATAGGAGGGGAAGTCTTAATTGTCTCGCGCGTGTCTAATAATATAAAATGAGAGAGAGAGAGAGAGAATATACTTTATTTGCAATATACAATACATCTTTAAATAATACAACATACGGAAAGCTTATAGACTAGTATATGTGCAACAAGGCGGCCTTATTGCTAAAAGCAATCTTTTCAAGGCAACCTTAGGGTACAGAATTTCTGAATGGAGTGGGCAGGGTCAACAAGATGCAATAACACAATATAGGTACTAAAGCTAAATTATTGCTAAATAAAAAATAATAATAAAATAAAAAAAATTAATAAAATATATAAGTCAGTATTCATATAATATACTGTATATATAATATATAATTACACATACATAATATAAATACAATATAATAATAATACATATTGTCGGTGAATTGATAGCAATCAAGACGCAAGAAAATGATTTTTTACTTGTCGTTTAAATATAACGATAGACTTGGCAGTTCTAATAGTCACTGGTAAACTGTTCCATAGTCTGATAGCTTGGACGGTGAAGGATTGATCGAAAAATTTGGAAGAATGAACAGGGATTAGAAGAGTGAGTTTATAAGTGGATCGGAGTGCTAGGCTATGAGATGAAGAGGAAAATGTAAAGCATTCTTTAAGATATGAAGGAGCTCGCGGATTAAAAAGAATAGTGTAGAGGAAGGAAAGTATGTGAATGTCCCTACGCTGCCGAATGGAAAGCCATTTCAACTTAGCTCGATAATCAGAGACGTGGTCGAATTTGCGTAAACCAAAAATAAACCTAATGCAGAAGTTTTGCAAGCGATCTAACTTATTAAGTAAGTCAACATTAAGGTCTGGATACGATGCATCAGCATAGTCAAGGATAGGGAGAAGAAGGGATTGTGCTAGAGAAACTTTGGTGGCAGTGGGCAAGAAATTTCTGAGGCGTCGAAGTGACGCAGAAGAGGCAAACATCCTCCTACTTACCTCAGCCACCTGAGACTTCCAAGACAATGTAGCATCCATCACTATCCCGAGGTTTTTAACGGTGCTTTTAAAAGGGATGCAGATGCCATCAAGCATAACCGACGGGATTTGTGAGCTATCAAGTCTAGAAATAAACGCCTGGCTACCTACAATAATGCACTGCGATTTCGCGGGATTAACTTTCAGACCAAAGCGCTTACTCCAGGATGAAATAGAGTTCAAATTTACATTAGTCTCATCAATAGCCAAAGCAATATCATTCAGAGATGTTTGACAGTAGATTTGTAAATCATCTGCGTAAAGGTGATAGGAAGAAGTAAGTGAAGTAGTGATAGAGGAAATAAAAATAGCAAATAATAGAGGAGACAGCACACCACCCTGCGGCACGCCAGCTGTCGTATCACACCAGGTAGAAATTTGGTGATCAGTTTTGACACGTTGCCGACGCCCGTACAGGTAATTATGAAACCAATCACACACTGCCGGAGATATGTTAAGAGATGACAGAACTCCTATCATGATATCAAAATCAACGGAATTAAAAGCGTTACTAAAATCGAGTAAAGTTAATACAGTGAGCTGTTGATTTTCCATGCCACGTCTAATGTCGTCAGTAATTTTTACTAAAGCGGAGGTCGTACTATGACCAGGACGGAAACCAGATTGGAAAGGATTATGTATATCGTTAGAATTAAGGAACTCATTCAGTTGCCAGTGGACTAGCCGTTCCAATACTTTAGAAAGGAATGGGAGTATTGAGATAGGACGGTAGTCACTGAAAGCAGAAGGATTGGATTTTTTGGGTAGCGGAATGATGTGAGCCTGTTTCCAGCACTCGGGAAAGGAACCTGTAGAAATAGAAAAGTTAAGGATTTTTGTCAGGATGGGAACAAGAAGGTCAATCAGAGGAATGATCATTTTACGGCTGATACAATCACCCCCGACGGCATTAGACGCGATGGACAATATGCTTCTCTTAACACCACAGTCAGTGAATGATTTAAAAACAAACGGTGAGTAATTGGGAGTAGGCAATGAAGAAAGTTCAGTTAACGTATCTGATTTGACTTTATTATCAAGAAAAATGCAAGAGGAGAAATGAATAAGTTGCCCGTTCTTCTTAGCACAAATCTATCTGTGATGATGAAACATAGTGACGAATGGATGGAAAGAGCCTGTTATACGCCTTTTGAATGAATTTGTTACTTTTGATTTTTGAATAACAAAGAACGAGAACGAGAAGAACGAGAACTTTTGAAAAAGAAGCTACGAGTTGATCTTTAGTTTTTGACTTATTAAAGTTATTCGTTGTTGCCTGTCTTCTTTTTTAATTTTATTCTGAAGTTTATTCATTTTCTAATCCATTAGGAATGTATCATCATTGTCATCTCAGCCAGAAGAAGTCCGCTGCTGTACGTAAGAATGCATGTCGGCCATTAATACTCATCTTACAATTTCTTCGGATTGCGGGTACCAGATCCCACAGTTACACCACAAAAGTTTACAGATTATAACGTTTTAATGTATGCAAACTGTGTTTCTAAGACACCTCAGAAGCCTTAATATAAAGAAAGGTAAAGTTCCTCAAAAAAAGTTTAAACAAACCTTTTAGCAACGGTTAGGAAGAAACAGACAGACAACAGAAACAATATAGGTGAGCTATTGGTAGGCAATGATCGTGGAACTTTTCCTATTAGACACCCGATCGCAGAGTCCCCGAGAGGGCTTTAATTTGAAAAGTTAAGCGATGCAATTTATAACAGGCAGCTTCGAGCTAGACTTTCATTTTTACTTAAGCGCCCATTAAACAAGGACAGGCTGATTTATTTAGTAGCGATAGAAGAATATGCTATATTTGCAAAAGGCAAAAACATAAATATGGATAAGTCAGCCTTAATGTTCAAAAGATTCTTAACAATACAAGAGATCTCAAAACGGATGGACTTCTTTTTGTGTGATTCCCGCAATTAGTGTCAACTGCAAGTCACCTAACGGCCACTGACTTGACGACTGTTATATCGACAACAACAACAGACGAACATGCCTTCCGAAACACGGAGGACCTCAAGATTTTTCAAACCCATCCAAGTATAGACTATGTTTATCGTTGCTTAACTTGTTTTTTCACTTTGACACGCACAACGCGGCCATCAAGCGATTGAACTTTCACTACACTAGTCGCCAACATGGCTGGCTCGCGCAAAAGAAAAACAAAGTACGAAACTCATACATTTATTACTCAGTGCATAACGACAATCGAGTTTCATTTGTTTCATAAACTGTTAGCTCAAATTTTGGCTGCGTAAAGCGTACTAGCACAATTTTATGTTATTAGTAAATTACGAAACAGCGGAACAGTCTAGTTGTGCCCACTATAATTTTCATTGAAAGTTTCCTAGTAAAAGGCACATTTTTTTCTCGATTTCCCATCAATAAAGGCTCAATTAATATCACGACGGCATTGGGTTGTCGGCGCGAAGTAATTGCTGCCTCGTGTAGTACACTCCGCTTTATTAATTAGTACAATCAGCCAGATTTATTAATTGCATTGAGGACGTGCGTCGAATACGTACATAATTTTAATTGTGAGCCTTGTTGATTTACCTCTATTAGTGTACGAAGCTTCGTTTAGTTGATTATATTTCCTATTACCGAGATGAGACTGAGCACGCTTTATTTAGGTAGCTTATCAGGCTTACAATAATTTATTTGAGTTACCGAGTTTTGGTTTTATGCGACAATCGTATTTTTTATAATAAAAACCCTTAGTTTTGATTATAGTTTAAAAAAAAATTGTAATTTAGAGTGCATATAACCACCGTACCAGCCTATGACGGGAACAGAAATTGTATAACTTCCGGTTTCCACCAAAGCCAAGAGGAGAGATGTCCAAATTTTATAGATTCTTGAGCGGAGATGTGTGTAGCCTGGCGGCCTCTCCTTTCGTCTCCGCTTTGGTGGATACCGGGGCTAAGACTTCAACAAAATAAGCGACCACAGCAGACATTGTCATGGTAGTAAAGGCGGCCGCTCATCGCTAATCCGTGTGATCGCAAGCGATTACTTTTATATCTCAGAATTAACCGACAGCCACAAACTTAACTGCGTTTCGTAGAATTGGTAAGACATGAATGTAAAGATGTTTATAATTGAAAAGAGGAGTGTTTCATTCAACAATGGGAAAGGAAGATAATCTAAATATCAAAGACATAGAAATATAAATAATCTTCTAAAATAATAAACCATAAATGTTTAAACTATGACACCCACACTAGGCGAGGCGTGTCACGTGGGGACCAAAAAAGTAACTAGAACTTCAATAGAAATAAATAAAAAATTAAACAATACAGCACAGTAAACAATAAAGATTTGAATAAAAACATTTTAAAGGTAATGATACCATAAAATCTCAAGCTGACTCATCAGATTTACATAGGTTTTTATCAATAAAATACATACTATGTCACGTCTTATAATTAAAAGCGATAGAGTAAGGTACCCAATGCAAACAGAACATTTCGATTACAAAATTTCCCCTAACGTTTTACCTCTCAAATAACAATTAAATGAAAGTGAATGAGCGGAACTTTCTCCATAACCGTTTACATTGATAACGGACTAATTGTCTATTAATTAAATATTAAAACGGCCGGCAATCTGCCCCGGGACAATTTCCTTGAAACAGCTTAATACCAGTAGATATTTTGTGTGGCCTAACGTGGGTGTCAACAGCGATTATTGAATTTTTTTTTTGGGTAGTAATCTTGCTGATGCGAGGTAGAAGGAAAACCGAGGAGGCGATGGCGGGACGATCTTGATGCCTTCTGACGGCTAGCCAGGTATGGCGCTTGACTGTGACGAGTGGAGACAGGAGACTTTGGCCATCAGTGGGATAACCTCCAGGCTAGGAAAAAAAATTAAAAATCTTGCTGTTGTGGGGCTACTAGTAAATAACTGCCATAGGCAAAACACACTGTCAATGGCAGCATTTCATGTATTTGTGTGAATGACATCATACTAAACGCGGTGCGGGTCGGTGATGGAGCGGCAATCATCGCAACTACGACAGCGCGTGTCTCCCGCTATCGAACCGCCACTGCCCCCCCCTTAATGTACTTCAATATGACTTTGTCGGTCTTTTCCTATACATATACATAGTGTAAAATCACAAATCCTACATAGTATGAAAGACATTTTAGGAGGAAAGGGTATGGGAAAAAGTTCGAGTTTCGACAAAAGTCAAGTTTACTTTTTCAACCAACATTCAAACAACAATTCGAAAGAAACAATGTTTGCTTTATTAATAAATGAAGAATATTACGTTAATTTAGCTGTTAAATATACATTTAGGAGAATAACGTAAACCTACAGACAAAAAACACAGACTTATAAAAACAGACATGATCGTGCATAGAAATTAATGTTTGCTTTTTGCGGTGGATCGAACGGGAGAATTTGCGAACTCAGGTTGTGTACGAAATTAGACAAATGGATATTTTGTGTTTTATTTAACACCTATAGATATGGACTTTTTATTTTTACTTTTTATATAAAGATGTAAAGTCTGAATTAATTTAACTGATTTTGAAAGTTCATCTAATTCTCACATACATTTTTTTTATGTCCAACTGAAATAGTGTACCTTTAATTGTGAGAAATATTTAATACTCGTACTGGAGAATTCCCTTCAAACAGTCAAGCTTTCAAAATTCTTTCTTTTTATCGGTCATTCTCGACATTAGGCGTTCTTCGCCTAATTACCGTACCCTTTTTTATTTTTCTCTAGTTTGTTTTAAAAGGATTAAAATATGTAACTCATGAAACATGCGAATGTAACAATTAAAATGGCATTCGTTTATTAAGAGCGGTTTCCGAGTTAATGAGACTTAAACATTTCATGGGTACGGTAATTAGATAAATCTATTACTTAATGTAATGGTAATTAGAAAAGATCATTATGTCTATTTAAAATAATAATAAAAATGACATGTATAACATGTATAGACACAACTACACGATAAGAGGTATGAATGTTGATGCTAATTGGAAGGAAATGGCTAAAGCAATAAGAACTGCTGCAAAAGAAGTCCTTGGGGAAACACGAGGTGGGCGAAAATTGAATAGGAAACGTGGTGGTGGAACGAAAGTGTCCAAAAAGCATTAAAAATCAAAAAGAGTGCATTCAAGGAATGGCAGAGTTACGTGACATGATCATAGGAAACCTGAATTGAGGGAGAGGTATAACGAGGCGAGGAGACGGGCAAAGGTGGTGGTTGCGAGTTCCAAATCCGGGGTAGAAGAAAAAGTATATAATGAATTAGATAATGAACTAGGTCAGAAAAAACTATACAGAATGGCTAAACAGCGCAATCAAAGATCGAAAGACATTTGTCACGTAAAATGTGTGAAAGACGAATGCGGTAAAACATTGGTAAAAGATAGTGACATTAGAGACCGATGGAAGGGATATTTTGAAAAATTACTTAATGTTGAGAATGATTATGATGGAAAAGAAAACTTAATGATATAGGCATGATAGCTAAGGTAGATGAATTAGAGGTAAAGAACGCCTTGAGGAAATGAAGAATGGAAAAGCAGTTGGCCCGGACACAATACCAATAGAAGTCTGGAAGGTTCTAAGGGATTATGGATGCAAGTGGCTCACTTTGTTTCTTAATGAATTGTTGGTTCAGGATGTCATCCCAGAGGAATGGCAAGACAGTTCCTTGGTACCTATTTTTAAAAGAAAGGGGGATGTCCAGGAGTGCAATAGCTACAGGGGGATTAACTTGATGTCACACACATTAAAGCTGTGGGAGAAAATAATGGAGGCACAACAAAGTACAAAAGAGCACACAAAAACCTACATATGGTATTCGTGGACCTCGAAAAGGCCTACGACCGGGTCCCGCGTCAGTACAACAGAATGCTTTTCTGTTGATGTAGGTGTGCATCAGGGTTCAACGCTCAGTCCATACTTATTCCTTCGGGTTATGTTGCTGGAGGATGCTGAGGTGGATGGATGTGTGGAGTGACGAGAAGGGACAAAGTCAGGAATGTACACATAAGGGGGAGTTTAAAGGTGGCGCCTGTAACCGATAAGAGAGGTCAGAGACTGAGATGGTTTGGCCATATGATGCGCAGGGTGGACAGTCTGGACAGTCATGTGACCCAGAGGGTGCCAAGAATGAATGTGGATGGATGGAAGGGCAGGGGTAGGCCAAAAAAGAGATGGAGTGATGGCGTGAGAAATGACATGAAAGTAGCTGGAGTAACTGAGGAAATGGAAGGAGTTTGGAACTAAATCGGCACAGCAAAAGTTTAATAATTTCATACAACGGTAGTTAGAAATACATGGTAATTGGTATACGGTAATTAGAAAACGCCGATTTTTCATAAAATTTTCGAAAACCTACAGAGTATTGAAATACTGCATTACAACACTGTACTGAGACCAAAGCACTGTCTCTATTTATATAAGCAATTAGAGTCTACCTTAACCAATCTAGTATAAAATTAAGTACACGGTAATTAGAAAAGTTTTGAACGAAGGATACGGTAATTATATACTAACGTGCTTCATTGACTTATACACTAACGTAAAAGACCTGCACCTGCTGCAAGACCGCGGCAGAAACTGAGGGCTTGAGACGTGTACAAGTAGTTATGTGCCAAATATCGTAATTAGGAATGTGCACCCTCGAAAAGAAAACGTCACGGCAATTATAACTTTAGTTCGGACATGCGGTTACTCAATGATAATTATTTACAGACTGATTTTATTGAGTGGATATTTTTTCATGTGATACCCGTTGCCTAATACTCTTTAAAATGTTGAATGGAAAAAATAAAATCCGTACATCATAAAAGTTACAAGCAAGTTTTAACCACATTTTGGGGTGCGGACAGGGCACGGTGCTTAGAGAACAGAGGTTTGTGAAATTAATTTAGCCAGATAACTATGTAATCGGGGCCTATGTTTTTGTTACCAGCTAGACATGGATGCTAACTAACATATAAAAATATTTCCCTTTTTGAATTTGATAATAATACGAATATACAAGCCCGGACGCACAAAATCTAGCTAATCGAAGAATGGCCGTTATAATGATTATAGCACTTTCCAATTTTGACTACATAAAATAAAATAAATCTTTTAATTTGTATAGTAATAGCATTTACTTTCTAATTTAGCAAATCTTGCCTTCTTTTACCATGTTCTATATCCCATTTCTCATTGTAGCAAGTTGTCCCTAGCTCCTATCGTAAGGCGTTAGGGCTCCCTAGCACTTCGATTATACTCATAATGGGCACTTAAGGGAGAATTCTCTCGTTTAAAACGAATAAACGAAATCCTTATGCAGTTAAAGTGCCTTAATTGCTTGATACAAGCCTAATGTGCGCATAGATTAAATATTTAGGTAACTACGGGGTGTTTCAGATTGTCGCAGTTCACTTTCAAGCTGTTTCAATATTGTTATGGGGAATTGCTCAATATTCATTTGTATTATCGATTTAATTAAATTTTAAACACTATTATAATGAATTCTCAAACAATTAATTTTTAATTAATACACAGGAACTTGTATGACATTATGTACGTCATTCAAGTTCTTGCGTCAAATTAATTGTTCACACAGTTTGATCAAGTTTGATCGTCAAGATGGCGACCTCGGATCCTCAAAGTACGTTTTTTTTTTGTTAAAAAGTGTTCATTTAAAATACTCGACACTGGCGAAATTGTCTATGAGTAGCTATGACACGACAGAAACGCCATTAATTAAGAAAGAAAAGAAGAGACAGTTTGATCAGTTACCTAGGTAGTCGGGACGATTGACGACTGATTTTCAGCTGTCACCCTTGGTAAGCTAGTTGCTCCCTCTAAGCAACATCAACACACTGAGCTTTTTATTATGAAGCTGCAACGCACACGTTCTAATGTTTAATGTTATTGTATACAATTTATTATCGTTATTTATTCCATATGTTAACAAATAAATATTCTATCTATCAGTACAATCCTCACCTTAGCCACAGCATAATAAATAGTACTAGTTCCGTCAGTTTATTTACTCATGTGGTACTAGCGTACCTTAGCTTTGAAATGTTTACAATTCCTTAGTGTGAGTTAGTATCGTCGCAAACTCAAATCGTCTACAATAGCAACTCGTTTAATGGCAATTCCTAATTTTTGTGAGTGGTTTATGTTCCAAATTTCAGTTTACAAAAACGTAAGAGCCTTGACTGTGCGTTGTATAAACAATTTTGTGACATAGCAAAAGTCCCCATCTATAAATTTACTATCTCCTTTTTTCAGGTGACCGGTGTTGTGGGCCGAGCTGATGTTTTGGCGTGTGTTTTCTTCCTATCATCACTTCTACTGTACCATGGGTGAGTTATGACCTGAAATACATCACGTATGTCTTTAATGTGAGACTATAGACGAACTCTGCAACTGATAAATCTAAGACGATGATAATAGATGGTCATAGACTGGCAAACCACGAACAAAACTGTCGAAATCTTAAAAGTTGATTCTAATTACCAGCCCTATCAAAATTTTATAAACAACAGAGATCTATCATCTACCCCCCCTATTCCCGTTACAAAAACAGTTTCAATCTCATGTCAACCTCACGGATAATCTCAATTCCTATTTTGTATGAGTGAGACTGTGCTTGGAATTGACATACGATTGTTGTTTATCAAATTTTGATAGATATGGTGCTGACAGACCTTATAAGGAATAACTTGAACCATTTCTTTCTTTGTCGTGAAAATTTTGATTTAGAGAAAACAATTGAATAGCGCCTAAATACAAGACCTGTTATTATGAATGCTGTACTATATATTTTTCTATTGTAATATAACACAAAGCCCATAGCAGGAGGCAGTATGAACTATATTTGAAACATAAACAAGCTCGTCTAAGCCGTCCCACGGACGGTGCCCCAATTACAGAGGCACTAGTGCTGTTACACTAAATTGAAACTGGGACAGGACGGGGCGATTTAGCGGGAATTGATGAAAGGTACCAAACGTCTTTAGTGTGGTCGATTAGAAAGCCATTCATTGAAACTATACGTGATGTTTGTTTCTTTCAGAGTGTTTTAGTATAGTCAAACAATTATAGAGGTAACCAAGATAGAGAACTAATAACGAAGATTTTTATGCTAGTAATTAAAACGTTGTTATGAAACTTTTTAATTACATCGTATAATATGAATCTATTGATAAATAAAGTTTCGAGTAAATCACAGGCCCGGTGGTCGAGTGGCTAGCAATGGTTACTTTATCCCAAGGGCCGTGGGTTCGAATCCTGCGCAAACATTTGTGTGCATGAACATGTCTGTTTACCTAGGTCTGGATGTTTTCTATGTGTAATAAGTATTTATTTATTAAAAAAAAAGTATTAAAGTATATTTACCAGCAATCTAGTAGGTACCCATAGTACAAGCTTAGTGGCTTAGTTTGGGACTAGATGGCGTTGTGTGATTTATCCAAGAATATTTATGAGTTATTATAATCCCTTCATGCAATATTCAAAAAAACTTAAGACTAGTTTTTTTTTTATTTACTCCAGATCTCTCGCTCACTGAATGAATCGTATTGCTGCTTCATGCCGATTTTTCATGAGAGGATGATATAAATGTTCTACCAAAAAAAACCCTTTCTGGCAGACAAGAAATAATATAATGTTTCAAAATACATTCAGAATACATAACGTATTTTTAATTATTGTTATTTTATCAGCTTTCATTATCGTCTAATAGTGTTTATCAGCGATTTTGTCTAATGTTCCTGCTGTTCCTATAATCGGATTAATGTCCATCCTACACGAATCTCAATATTCTAATAACAATGCATTAATTTATTCTGCATTTGCAGACCACAAATGCAGAATAGTTAATGATTCTTGTATTATTTTTTTGAGTTTATATTAAAACATCCAAAGTTCGACAGTGACTGCATCATTTAGTGACCTATCATTCTACCACAAAGGTGGCAAACAAGCTACGGTCTGCCTGATGGTGAGCGGTCACCGTAGCCTATGGACGCTTGCAACACCGGGAGTATCACTCGCGCGTTGCCGACCCTGTAAAAATCTTTAATGCCCATTTTTAAGGACGTTATAGTCTAAAGGAATGACCTCGGCGGGGACGTCTTCTTCTTTCTTTATGATATTATATCCAATAAATGGGGCAGAGAACGTCCACAGCGACTCTCCATCTCGATCTCGGTCTTGAGTTTCGCGCTTACGCCTATCATTAAGTAAACGAAATAAACTTTAAAATGATGTCATATTCAGCCTACATAACTTTTAATAATACACGCTTATGAATGTGATGATATTATGTCTGATGAAAGTCTGTTAATAGATTCCGTTATTCATTAGCCGACCAATTTGTTTTTTCTTTTAGAAATTTAAGTACCTTCTCTAGTATAACTGCGTGGAAATTTCCCCTCACTAGAGGCAGTTATGTGCGGGCGCCCACCACGCATAGTTCGGTGTACTTTGAGTAACTTTGCCGCATTGTTGCCGGTTCCGCGTCCTCTAACTTCCTCGGTACTTAACCAAGTGACGCACTTTTAACTTAAACTTCCCTAAAAGTTTCATCGCAGAAATGTTGATGTTCATATTATTATACATTGTCATTTAGATTTCCGTATGTCGCATTCTAAATCGAACACGCAAGTTAAGCAATGTGCCCTAGCCAGTGTAGCCAGTGATTGATAGGAGACCCGTATCCCTGATATGATGATGATGATTTCTCAGTAAATTTCTGTATTCCTCACAAAATATCAGAAAATTCTTAACATTATCATTAGCCTCATAACCCAGCAGCAGTAAGCTGGGTATTCACATGCCTGCATACACTGCAAAGTTTCAACAAAAAATGTCCCTCATAGAATTAGCTTTTCTGGAAATGTGATACCGACCCTAATAATTATAATAATAAGATAGAAACATCGAAAGGAGAAGATACAAAAAACAAGATAATAAAGTGATCAATACACCGCCCACGTAAATAGGGCCCGTCAGTCGGGTCTATAACAAAATTATGAAAATCATCCCATCGACGACGCTATAAATGTTCCAGACAATTTTAAGTAAGACGTTCTATTAAATTGCACGTAATTTGCTCATGATTTCGTTGAAGTAGGTGCAATATCTTTATAATTGAGTTCTCAGCTATTATTGAGCACAAAAAGGTTTTCAATTTGAAGTCGAACTGAACTGAGGTACTTGAACACTTTCAATGAAATTGTTTTGATGTTTTTAATGAGTCTCAAATGCTCGACTTATGCAGATAATGATTATTAACCATTATGTCTGTATTTTGCTGTTCCAAAAGCACTGCAAGCACCCGTGAATTATTTTGAATTGCACACTTATCTGCTCATACCTAGTCAACAATATATGATAACCGAAAAAAATTGTTAATCCACTGGAACAATATTTTCATGGATGGATGTTATTAGATTTCTCAATTTATAACTTTGTAACTTATACTAGACTTAGTAAAGTTATCTTTATTTTAAGTGATGATGTTTGTATATTGCAAAAAAAAGTATTCATTCATTCGTTTCTTAAAATTTTCAGGTCTTCAGGCCATCACCGGGTTTGGTCGAGTGTGGTGCTGGCGGCGCTCAGCATGCTCGCCAAAGAGACTGGCCTCACTGCACTGCTGTTCAATGTAGCCTTCGATGTTTATCGATGCTGGAATTCAACGGCCAGGTTAGTCAAAAATAAATCAAAGTCAAATATTTTTATTCAAATAGGCCTAATATAAACTCTTTCGAATCGTCACAATTTTTTCTGTGACCAGTTGACACGGCAGATTTTGTGCTACGAAAAATTTGCAAGAAACTTGCACTTGCTCTTTTAAAATATTTTTTTATCATCATGTCAGCCACAACTAGTCCACTGCTAGACATAGATCTCCCTCAAACGCTTCCAGTATGACGGCTGGCAGCGGCCTGCATCGAGCGGTCCTGAGATTTTTTAAAACCACCCAATAATTGGCTTCACTTTGTTTGAGAATCAACAAGCAACTGATATCCACAACCCAATAGAAAAACTAGTGCTTTAGATTTAATTCTCGATTGTTTCGATTCCTTTTTGGGTTTCACTTTGGTTTCTTTTACCACTTAGCGATTGCTTATTAAAAATATACACGTAAATCCTGATTGGTCTCTTATTGGTAATCCACTTGAACTTGAACCAGAGAACCATCGGTTGTCGACAACATCGGGCATTATTGACTTAACGATTACCCCTTTACTTACTATACTAATACGTTGATCTTACGTTGTGTCACCAAATATAATAACATCTAAACATAATCAATTTTATTACAAGCTTTTATAATAATTTCAGGTTATCCGGAACAAAAAGCCGTTGGCGAAGCGATAGCCTATGGGGTCGAGTGATGAGGATTTTGGGAGCGCTGACACTATTAATAGGAATCAGGCTAGCGCTACTTCAAGGATCTTTACCAGCATTTTCTCCTCAAGACAATCCACCGGCTTTTCATCCTTCTTTTACAGTCAGGTAAGAAATTCCATAATATCTTCATCATTATTATCTCAGTTCTTTCTCTGTCCTTTGTTGAACATAAGCCTCTATTTATTGTACTTTGCCTTTTTTTTCTTTTCTTCATTATATTATACTAGGTGCTGCCCGCGGTGTTACTCGCGTTTAATTTTATGCACAACAGCGCCATCTATATCAGATTTGTGACCAAATCCTACGGGAATCGCGTACTTTTCGGGATAAAAAGTACCCTATGTGTAAATCCAAGATATCAGCTACCTACATACCAAATATCATAAAAATTGGTTCAGCCATTTCAGCGTGAAGAGGTAAAAACATACACACAAACTTTGGTTTTTATAATATTAGTAGGATTTCTAAAAGAATATTATTATATCTTACTATAAATATGCCATGATACAACATTTCAAAGCAATAACAAAATTATATTGTATGATGCTGCGGCTACATTAGCGAAGATTCGTAACGGGTTGGCGCGTTAAAACATTGTATACGTGCAAACGCAATGTTCTTGTTTTCATCCAGAAGTTCGAGCGAGTAAGCCATATTACGCGTTGCTATGATCTCCCCGGCCACACTATCGTATTAACACGAAGCAATATTCCCTTTGTATCTTTGGTAGTTCCTTTATAGGAACTCTAATGTAGCAAAGCCTGATTGACTGTTGTCACAAAGTTAACCATTAACAATTACGATCTCATTTCAGATTGATGACGTTTTGTTACCTCGCTGCGTTTAACTGGTGGCTGTTACTCTGCCCGTGGACACTGAGCCACGACTGGCAGATGGGGTCTGTTCCACTGGTCACCAGTGGGTGGGATCCCAGGAACTTACTCACCTGCGCTGCTATCATCACCTTGCTCGCTTTATCTTATCGATGCATCGTTGATTTAGAGGTAAACATTACATAATACACCAAGTTTTGTTAGTGCGTTATGAGCATCATACAACGAATTAAATTAAAGTACTTTTGTATGTAAAATGGTCATGATAATTTAGAAAACGCCGATATTTTAATTAAAAATAAAACGTCAGTTTTTCTGAAATTAATTTCATTATTTAATTATAATTTCACAAAGATTAATATTATGAGAAAGAAAAATTAGTGAAGAAATTGATTAATGGAGACGTCTTAAATTTTGCCATGCCGTCTTTTATCTTTCAAAAACTTTGTACTCTTCGTCATATAAAAACTGTAAAGGTTACTCCATACTTGAGATTACAAATATTTGGTCTTCCATTGTATTTGTTTAATTCCAATTATTATTTTATTTCAGCTTCAACGTCATACACCAGTCTTGGTGGGTCTCATGCTATTGGTGATACCATACCTTCCAGCCTCCAATCTGCTAGTTACTGTCGGTTTTGTCGTAGCCGAGAGAGTTCTTTATATACCAAGGTAAAAATACTTGCTATGTTTTCTACCTAACTTAATTAGCTACCTCTTGAGAAAACAGCCTCTGGGTGTCACTGCACCAATCAATCCTAATGAGAACATTTTATTATATTGCACCAACACCGAGATTTTTGATTCTAACATCGCCTCCTTAATGTCTTTCAGCGTTGGCTCTGTGATCCTGACGGTATATGGCATCGAACTGGTATGGCGTCGGTTTGCAAATAGTCGAAGATTCCTGCTGTTGGCAGCAGCAGCGCTGGTCGCTGCCGGGGTAGCACGCACACACCTCAGAAATCGGGACTGGAGAACGAGGGAAACACTATTGAGGTACTTTTTTCACAAATCCTGTTTATATTATAAGCTAGCGGACCGCCCCGGCTACTCACTGCTTTTAAGTACCCCTAATTATGTTACCCGGGGGTAATGTGAAGGTTTACGACCTCCGTGGCGTAATGGTTACCACGGGGACGGAGTGGACCTCATGGGTGGCGGTCTGGCCGCCACCCAGGAGGTCCCGGGTTCGATCCCCGGTCGGGTCATGATGAAAAATGAACTTTTTCTGATTGGCCTCGGGTCTTGGATGTTTATCTATATATGTATTTGTTATAAAATATAATACCGTTGAGTTAGTATCCCATAACACACGTTTCGAACTTACTTTGGAGCTAGCTCAATCTGTATGAATTTAAAAAAAAAAAAAAAATGTACCAGCAGCGGTGAAAGAATTTTTGAAACCGGTCTTGTTTTTGAGTTTACTCGTTACAAACAAAAGTACAGATCATTCCTATACATGTGAAAGTTTGTGAAAATGTATTATGTGGACTGTGTATCTTTACCACAAAAAAGGGTTAACATAATAATATGTACCTACACAAGTAACAATATAGTTTCCTAGATAAAGGTAATTTTTATCCCTGAAATCACACTGGAAACGAGGAAACGGGACTGCGCTGGTAACTACGAGAAAGTATAAAGCGGGTTGCACACCAAGAGCTAAGCTAAGTCATTGCTAAATTAGTTTAGCTTAGTCTGCATAGCTGAAATTATTTTTCATACTTAGGTGTAGACCACAACGCGTAATATATGTAAACTGGAAACTAACTTAGCTTATCTCTGATCTGATCTTAATCTTGAGCAACCCGCATAAAGGATTCTATCTAGCTACCTTAAAATATGTTATTTTGACGTTATATAATGTAGTACTTCCTTTGTCACCGATTTGGGCTATAAACTATAATTACTTATATGAATATGTGCTTTATTTGCAATACACAGAACTAACACAACATGATAAAGATAAATATTGACAAATGCAAAGCAAACTTATCACAAATCTGATTTCGTTAGTTTGTTTAATGCAGATGTCACCTTTTTATCACTGTTTCCATTGTTACAATGTTGTTATCACTGATGTTTGCACAAACATGCCTGACCTAGGACAATTTTATATTTTCTAATTCCTGTGTCATTGAAATAAAATTTATTAGTGTCGTTGTCCTCATAAAATTTTACCATTTGATATATCCTTGAACAATGTTCAAAAAGTCACCTTTACAGAATTGTTGTCTTATCAACAATCCAAACTTTAAACTATGGAAGGTTAGACATCAAGGGGTATATTTGCTTTCCAACTCTTTATACCTACTCAATAGATTTTACATAATGGCTTCGCTCTCTACAATCTTGTGCACTGAGCAGTTGCGAGAGCGGCAGGCTTACTGACCTCTGGCAAGATCACTTAAGTTTTTAGTGAACCTAGTTAGGAGACAACTACAAATTTGTGTTAAAATAAATGTTTTTTTGGTAATACAACTTCCATCAATAGGATTATAATTTATGATACAGTCACAGCACTCACAACCAACCATTTTGATTCCAGAGCGGACCTCGCCGTTCTACCTCACAACGCAAAACTACACTACAACTTTGCCAACTTTCTGAAAGACATCGAGCAACAGGAGAATGCTATAAAACATTATAAAGAAGCATTAAAGTAAGTAATAGAACGGAGATCACTAAACAATGAATGTAGGTAGATATCCCTTATTTTTGGAGCCTGATAAATTTAATTGAATTTGTGTATAAAAGTATCCGAAAATATCACTAGCAAAATCACAATGTTTGGAGAAAAAAATATAAAAATCCCGGATAATCGGAAAATAATTCTATACTTATTATCTGGACTTATATTTTAGTTTATTGTCCATATGATCTATACGTATATTTTAGATTTGTAGTCAACTATGTAGAACAGAAAAAGGGTCATGAATAGTTAAAAAAATATAATAGGTACCTAATTATTACTATAATACATAATTTATATTTGCAGATTGTGGCCGAGCTACGCGAGTGCGCACAACAACCTTGGGACATTGGTGTCAGGATGGGATCGAGCCGAACACCATTTTCTACAGGCCCTCAAATACAACCGTGATCATGTCAACGCACATTATAATCTTGCGAAGTTATATAGGTATCATTAACATTTTTTCATTTTGTTGTTCATTCCTCTTCTTTCATTTTGTCATCTTTTATTAATTCTTAGCTGGTAAGCTCTAGACTCGGCGCTAGTTTATAAGAAAAGATGTATCCATAATTTAATATTCATCATCATCTCAGCTACAAGAAGTTCACAGCTGGACATAAGGAGACGATGTTCAACATTAAAGCTATCAAATTTATCTGCATGAGAATGTTAGTTAAATAACGATCTAATATTTTAACAGGTTTTTCCATTGCATTGGCCGCTTATCATCCATCTATGAGGTGTCACTGCAAGATCTTATCAATGTCAAAGATTGTTTGCAGTAGCTCGCTAAATATAATTGTTAGTTCTGATAGCATAATCTTATAATACAGAAACAAAGTAAAATGCAATCTTAAAATAAATATTACTTCAACAGAGTTCATTAACTTTTAAAACATATTATTTGACCTTTTGATATAATGCAATGGTTGATTAGTTTTGTTAATTCCAAGTCAAATAGAAAATTTGAAAGTTGTGAAGATCAATGACGTCACCATTTAAATACACATACATAGACATAGCTGGTCCAATATAAATATGAGTATCTATCATGGCCAAATCCGTACGCTTAAGACCAATCCTAATGGATTAGGAATTAGTACAAGTATAAAATACTAGCTGACCCGGCGAACTTCGTATCGCCTAAAGAACCTTCATGCTGAATTTCATTCGAATAACTTCAAAAACGGCAAAGTTTCATACTATCTTTGCACCCCCGTTTAACCCCCTGAGGGATGAATTTTGAAAAAAATATTTTACTCATGTTTCATGCTTTTCAGTAAAGAACCTTCATGCTGAATTTCATTAGAGTAACTTCAAAAACGGCAAAGTTTCATACTAACTTTGCACCCCCGTTTTACCCCCTTAGGGGATGAATTTCCAAAAATCCTTTCTTAGTGAGCACCTACGCCCCAAATGGAACCCCCACGCAAAATTTGAGACTCCTGGTACTTGTAGTTTCGGAGATTTCGTGATGAATCAGTCAGTGATTTTCTCTTTTATATATATAGACTAGCTGACCCGGCGAACTTCGTATCGCCTAAAGAACCTTCATGCTTAATTTCATTCGAATAACTTCAAAACGGCAAAGTTTCATACTAACTTTGCACCCCCGTTTAACCTCCTAAGGGATAATTTTTGAGAAAAATATTTTATTCGTGTTTCATGCCTTTCAATAAAGAACCTTAATGCTGAATTTCATTTAAATAACTTAGAAAACGGCAAAGTTTCATACGAAATTTGCGCCCCCGTTTAACCCCCTAAGGGATGATTTTTGAGAAAAATATTTTACTCGTGTTTCATGCCTTTTAATATAGAACCTTCATGCTGAATTTCATTCGAATAACTTCAAAAACGGCAATGTTTCATACTAACTTTGCACCCCCGTTTAACCCCCTAAGGGATAATTTTTGAGAAAAATATTTTACTCGTGTTTCATGCCTTTTAATAAAGAACCTTCATGCTGAATTTCATTCGAATAACTTCAAAAACGGCAAAGTTTCATACTAACTTTGCACCCCCGTTTAACCCCCTAAGGGATGATTTTTGAGAAAAATATTTTACTCGTGTTTCATGCCTTTCAATAAAGAACCTTAATGCTGAATTTCATTTAAATAACTTCAAAAACGGCAAAGTTTCATACGAAATTTGCACCCTCGTTTAACCCCCTAAGGGATGATTTTTGAGAAAATTATTTTACTCGTGTTTCATGCCTTTTAATATAGAACCTTCATGCTGAATTTCATTCGAATAACTTCAAAAACGGCAATGTTTCATACTAACTTTGCACCCCCGTTTAACCCCCTAAGGGATAATTTTTGAGAAAAATATTTTACTCGTGTTTCATGCCTTTCAATAAAGAACCTTAATGCTGTATTTCATTTGAATAACTTCAAAAACGGCAAAGTTTCATACTAACTTTGCACCCCGTTTAACCCCCTAAAGGATGATTTTTGAGAAAAATATTTTGCTCGTGTTTCATGCCTTTCAATAAAGAACCTTCATGCTGAAGTTCATTCGAATAACTTCAAAAACGGCAAAGTTTCATACTATCTTTGCACCCCCGTTTAACCCCCTAAGGGATGAATTTTGAAAAAAATATTTTACTCATGTTTCATGCTTTTCAGTAAAGAACTTTAATGTTGAATTTCATTTGAATAACTTTAAAAACGGCAAAGTTTCATACTAACTTTGCGCCCCCGTTTAACCCCATAGGGGATGTTTTTTGAGAAAAATATTTTACTCGTGTTTCATGCCTTTCAATAAAGAACCTTCATGCTGAAGTTCATTCGAATAACTTCAAAAACGGCAAAGTTTCATACTATCTTTGCACCCCCGTTTAACCCCCAAGGGATGAATTTTGAAAAAAATATTTTACTCATGTTTCATGCTTTTCAGTAAAGAACTTTAATGTTGAATTTCATTTGAATAACTTTAAAAACGGCAAAGTTTCATACTAACTTTGCGCCCCCGTTTAACCCCATAGGGGATGTTTTTTGAGAAAAATATTTTACTCGTGTTTCATGCCTTTCAATAAAGAACCTTCATGCTGAATTTCATTCGAATAACTTTAAAAAACGGCAAAGTTTCATACTATCTTTGCACCCCCGTTTAACCCCCTAAGGGATGAATTTAAAAAAAAAAATTTACTCATGCTTCATGTTTTTCAGTAAAGAACCTTCATGCTGAATTTCATTGGAATAACTTCAAAAACGGCAAAGTTTCATACTAACTTTGCACCCCCGTTTTACCCCCTTAGGGGATGAATTTCCAAAAATCCTTTCTTAGTGAGCACCTACGCCCCAAAAGGAACCCCCTTGCAAAATTTGAGACTCCTGGCACTTGTGGTTTCGGAGATTTCGTGATGAATCAGTCAGTGATTTTCTCTTTTATATATATAGATAAGCAAAGGAAATTAGATCTTACATACACATAAATAAGGAAGACGAATCGATATCTTTAAAAAAAAAGCTATTTTCAAAACTAATGGTAGCATGATATTTCTTCAGGAAAAAGAACCGGATAAACGAATCACTGAAAATGTTAGAGCGATGCATATCCCTGGAACCACGTTTCATTCAGGCTTACTTGGAGCTGCTGTTGATGAAGGCAGATGATGAGAAACGAGCAATTCTAGACAAGTTATTGGAACTAGAGCCGACGAACTGGGAACATTATATTCTTTATGGCAACTGGTTGAAAGACCAAGGTGGGTAATAAAACGAATATCCCAAAAATTACACATAATTTTTGGGATATTCGTCTGGTTAGTGGGTCAATTCTTGCATCAAAAGCAATTAAAAAATAGTTCCAAACATATTTACTATCTCGTTCGTTTAGTTTTCGTATGAGCGAGATGGCTCATAATAATTTTTTTCAAAAGACTGCCTTTTTTGCTAGAAAATGTTATATGATTTGTTCTCTCAAAAAAAATTATAGATGTAGAAGGGTCTAAATAAATTATTAAGATTTACCTAAGTCGTTGTTTCATACTAAAGTTTATTTTGGGGCATACGGAACCGCTAAGATTTCTCGGAAACTGCGTGTAAGCGGGATATCGAGGCTGCTCTTTAAGATAGGGGATCTATTTAGGTTAGTTCTATAGCTTCAAAGAAGGTATTAAAAATCTGTTCCTCTCCAGGTTTATTGCCATTATCCTTGGAGTACTACACGAAAGCAATGCAACTGTCATTCAGTGGAAACTCCCAGAATCATGAACGCGGCAAAATTCTGTCGATGCGTGCCGCTTGTTTAGGGTTACGGAGTACGGGACAGAGAGCTAAAATGCTGCAACTGGTTACTAGGTAAAACTATATACATACATATTTAATGGTAAGAATTACATACAGACAATAAATTTTACTGAAACAAATCATAAAGCACAGCATCCGCTCAAATCGGAGCAGCCCGTCTGGGGAAGGACCTCCACTCAACTAAAGAAGATCGCAGTCAAATTGGTCAAAGCATTGGTCTCGGCCATGTTGTGTTCCTATGATGAGTAAGGTCTCCAAAACTCCACTTGGGGGGGTTGAGAGGGTTGGCAACGCGTGAGTAATACCCCCGGTGTTGCATGCGTCTATAGGCTACGGTGACTGCTTACCATCAGGTCGACCGTATGCTTGTTTGCCACCTTTGTAGTATAAAAAAATAAAAAATAAAGTATCAATCCGGCTTAAAGGACTACTGATGTCTTTTCATAACCTCTGACCAGTGCCTCTGACACAATTAACCCAACTAATATTTTGACAAATACAGCTGTGGTAAAATATTTCATTGCAAAAGTATATTTTTCCCGACAGATGGCAGGCGGCGCGAGGCGGCGGGCAGCCACAAGGTGCGCGAACTCGAGCCGCGGCAGCATGGCGTCTACGTACAGAACTAGCCGGCCGGGCAGCGCTGTACGCGCTGCCGCGTCGCAGAGACCCACCGGTCTGTACAAGCCTTGCTATTACAGTGCTACAGTGTATTATGCGACCGGTGGAATTCTTGTAGCAATCAGATTTTGACGCCATGATTTTCATAATCTAATTTATAACTTGCATTTTGCAAATTCAATTACTTGATATTATTGATTATACAATAGTGATAATTTAAGCTGATTTTGCTATAGATGGTAGATCTTTCAATTACACTAAGCATATAGCTACAACAAAATAAACAACAGAATCCGAGATGTTGGGACGGTCACCCACGTTTACTCACCGTACCACGACATTGAAGATATGAAATAATGTTTATATTTAATTCCACAGGCCACATCAACATGTCTTCATCACAGCCAACTGGAGGTCACACAAGATTCTTACATAGACAAAGAAAAAGAAATAGATTCTAGAACTTTTTTATCTAAAAGCGAGCTAGCCGCTCGCTACATAGACCAAGTGGATAAAGTGGGTGATGTGAAAAACAGTTGCCAAAAAACAAATGAATATACAAGAAAGGTATCAATATCTGCTCAATATAAACCAACTCATAACAAATCTGAAACGGGACATAAACAAAAGAGTTGCCCCCTCCACAAGAAGAAGAAGATGAAGGAGCCAGAGGCGTTTACGCCTTTTGTCTCTGACCATTTGATAAAGACTTATTAGTGTTAAGTTTAGTATTTTTTCATAAACTGCTAATATTGTTGCTGACAATTTTGATATTGTGACAAGTTGTTACAACTGTACCGTAACTAGAAAATAATTTCTGATTATCAAACAGAATTTCAGTGACTACTGTGAAATTTCAGGCTAACATTGTGGAGTGTCCAAAATGTCTACATTCCATAATACACTGGGCGTCAAAAATAAGTAGTACAGTTTTAAAATTGCAATTACTCTTAAACTATAGAAGTTAGAGTTTTGAAATAAAAGTCATTTTATAGCAAATTTAACAAAGTTTTCTAAAAATAATACTTTATATTTAACATTAGTAAAGTTTTACACTGAAAATTAGGAAAAAACTAAAAAGCTAACCATTTTGAAGGAACTATCAAGAACTTAATTTTTACGTTTTGGGCCTTGTTCCCACTTTAGTAACTTGTGTTGCCGCCTCGGGCTCTGATGACAGCTTGGAGCCGGTTTGGCATGCTGAACACTAAGTTTCGGAGATGATGTTGGGGAATATTCACCCATTCTTCTATCAGGGCCTGTTATAGAGCCCTGAGGGTGGCGGGGGGTGGTCTGCGTCTTCTGAATAGCCTCCCAAGCTCATCCCAGGCGTGTTCAATCGGGTTAAGATCTGGGCTTCTTGATGGCCAAGCCATCAAGCTGATGCCAACCTCCTGAATGTACTCTTGTACGAGATGAGCGGTGTGTGGCCGGGCGTTATCATGCATTAGTACAGCTCCATCACCCATATTTGCTAAATATGGCCCTGCATACTCGTTAAGGATCTCTAATGCATATCTTTCACCAGTCAGAGTGCCATTTTCTATGACCACTAGCTCTGTGCGACCCTCTGAAGAGATGCCAGCCCATACGTGTACAGAGCCCCCGCCGTATTGAACTCTTTCCGAGATGCAACCTTGAATGTATCGCTCACCAGGTCGCCTATATACTCTCCGCCTTCCATCGGAAGTGAATAAAGAAAACCGAGACTCACCTGTGAACAAAACTCTTGTCCATTCTTCTTCGCCCCATTGTACGTGTTGACGCGCGTAGCGTAGTCTTACTACTCGATGCCCTGTCTCAAGTTTGGGGCCATTTGCTGGCCTGTACGACTTCAGGTTGGCTTCAGCAAGTCTTCTCCTCACTGTACTCTCACTAACGTAGTCTCTTCGGGTCTGAAGAAGCTGTTGCTGGACCTCAACTGCATTAAGGTGACGATTTCTTAACACAGTAGCGACAATTACGCTTAATTGTCGCTACTACCCAGGTGCACTAGTACCCGAGAAGACCGCTGTCTTCTCGGGTACTAGTGCACCTGGGTCTGCCATTACTTGGTCTCCTTAGATGGTTTCCAGTCTCTTCGTATCTTCGCTTTACTTGCTGGATCGTTCTTAGAGTTACACCCACCGTTCTTGCAGTACGACGCATACTGATGCCTACTTCGAGAAAAGTTATGATTCTTGCACATTCTTCTGGTGAAAGAGGCATGATTAGTAAAGTTTACTCGCTGAAGACACATTTGCTTTTGAATTGCAATTGATTTATCAGCAATAAAGAAAACAATAAAAAACAAAAGTACAAGCCAACAGTTTAAAAAAATAGTGTTTTTATTTATTAAGTTTTTTTTCAGTCAATCTTTAAAAAATGATATTATGCATAAAGTTTTTATTAAATGAAATTAAATTGTCTTTTATCTTTTTTTTATTTCAAAGGTCTAGCTTCTGCAGTGTAGGAGATATTGCAATTTTAAAACGTACTACTTATTTTTGACGCCCAGTGTAGTAGTACCTATAAACCTCTACTTAGTCTCACAATGGTGCTAATTCTGTTGTACATTTAACTAGACTAAACTAATTTTGATAGGACTAAAAGTGTTGCTATCCTTGTCACTAATTGTAGACCAAGGAAGGACAACAACACCTTTGGTGCTGTCAAAATTAGTTTAGTCTAGTTAAATGTACAACGGAATTAGCACCACTGTCCAGTTTCCTAACAGGAATTTTATACTATAACTTTTTCATATATAGCAACTAGACGGAATATAGATATTTTTGGACACTCGACAATGTCAGCCTGAAGGACCATGGTGACCATCAATGCATTAGTATCTAGGACTTTTATCATACGTCATCAACGGATTCAATTATGACCCTGAGATCTTTATCATCCTGTTGCTGTGCAAAGTCACATTCCAAATTAACATAAGTTTTTTAATTTTCATCATCAATTTAAAACGATTTCATACTCCGTTCTTTTATTTTATAACAATTCACGAGACAATGATGACCAAAGAGATTTTGAACTTGTAATTTGTCACAATAGTTTCTTAAATTGTATTGTTGTACAACAAAAAGTGTTACATTTTCAATAACTTCGTGAAGCATTGAAACTTTGACAATAGTCCGATCAATATTTTTTATGCAACAGATAGCAAAATTGTCAGCAACATTTAAATAACATTGATAATGTAATTTTCTAATGCAAATTGTAAAATAGTACTTCATAGTTAGATGTTACGAGCGATTTGTGCCACATTTAAAATAAGGCTGCGTGCATTGTTTTCTCAATAGCGACAATGTACATTAATTGATATGTTTCTTTGTTTATATTATGTCTTATTGTAGAAAAATACTTAAAGGTTCAACTAATAAATTATGCAAGCACAAGGAGGTCAGACGACGACCTACGCACGGCCGCTGCCAACCGGTCATACTGTAAGCGTTTGGGGAAGGCCTATGTGAACTTCTTGTGGCTGACTGATGATGATAAGGATAATATCCTCATCATACATCGACAAAAAATACAGTTCAAATCAATAGAAAAAATCATCAGATTTGAGAATTCTACCCAAATTTTTTGTTAGTTTAGGGTATTTTTTTGAAAAATATTTTAACTTATTTCTTTAATTGTAAGTAATAAAGTAATTTTGACCTAAATTAATTTATTATTACGTGACAAAATTAAATTTCATAAGAAAACAACGCACGCAGCGTTCAAACAACGTAGGTATCTTATTGACCTGAAAATTAATTAAGCTCTGTAAATAATTGTAAATTTAACATTATATAAGTATACATAGCTTTTATTAAACTGAATTTTGTGACAGTCCCGACACCATGGGACCTTAATTCTCGTAACAAAAATTTTATTGTCAAAATGAAGTTTCAATCTCAGGTGTCATTTTGCTCACATGAAATATGAAATGAAGGAGATAATGAATGAGTTTGAAACGAGACCCCTTACCATAAAACGAAATTCAGAAAATACGAACTGACGTTTCGTTGAATTCTAAATATGAAATGAAATGAAATGAAATCGTTTATTTCAAAAATTAGACCTTCACAGGCACTTTTTCTTGTCATTTACAACTTGTTTAAATAAAAAAAATAAACTACGTTATATACTACCACCATTTCGGACACATACAAAATGGCAACCGGTAAAAAGAAATGGCGAAAGAAAACCGGTTACGGCCTTTTTTGTCATTTTGTACTTTTTTTTTTTTTTTCTTTTTTTTTTCCACTCATTAGTTACAATGTAGGTATAAGTACATAAAAAAATATAAGAAGAATACGCGGAATGTTATACACAATGGTGTGGAATGAACAAGTCTTAAATCTACAATAAAATAATTACAATAGTTTCGAATCTTAACTAGTAATATTTTTTTTCACGGGACTACGTGTTTCGTTGTTCGGATGATACTTTCACGGTTGCCCCCAAGATTTAAACTGTTTTTGTTACGAGAATAGGTCCTCTGAATATAATTAACGTGCAGACATGCACAGTGAAAAGGCCTACGATAACGTACGACTAGTGAAAAGCCAGAAAGAAATATTATTTGAGAAATAAATAAATGAATGAATACTTGCTCGTTAGACAATATATTATTATGCGATTTGACATTTTTTATTTCAAACAGGTAGGTACTCAATTAAAATTTAATTTATTTTCTGTTAATATTTTTATATCAACAGAAATTTTATAAGTAGGTACTTATTAAACAGATACATAAAAAACTTCGGTCTAATCTTGCTGTAATGTTCTTTTTCTGTAAGTTGTTCCAAACCAGGCCTTATTTTGTCTGTGACCCTTTGGGTATTTGCCAATTTTTTTTACGATATTAAGGTTTTTTAAATATTATTTTGTATCACGGCAAAGGCTATCGACAATGAATTAGATTAAGCTATTATTTATTTATACCCACATGATGTATCCAACGAATGTAACTTTTTGTAACAAATCAGGAAATTGAACGTTACACAATGTAACCTACATAACAATAGCATGTAACGTTGCACGTGTCGCTTTAGGTGTATTATTTGTAACACTGAATAAACGACATGAGACAACCACCGCATTTCAATTCGTTACCCAACTGTTGTGGAAAAAAAGTTAATTAGATTGTGTAATAATTGATTTTATTTGTAATCGAGAATAATTAAAGGCTGCGCAGAGAGACTTTTGTCCGTATTTTTTTTTTTGTAATACATATTCAACTCGCATACAACAACTTCGAATAACACAAGAAGATCCGATAATTTTGGCGGACAAAAGTTACTGGTCTGCGCAAGTGTTTAATAATTTATTATTATCAAACCATATCACCCCCTTTTCTATGTTGTACGGCCGACAAACAGGCAATCAGCATCAGCAACACCAGTGGCACCACCTAATTGGAAGACAAAGGACAAGGGAGGAAGATTTCTGAAGAGCACTGCTGCTTCACGCCGATATTCTGTTTTTTAATGATAAAAAAGTAGCATTTCTACTCAGGCCCCAGTTAAATCTACGTCTTAAAGCTACGTAGGTATATTCTATTCATTTTCAACAATGAATAGGGTTTCTTGAGAAGGAAAAATACCTAACTAACAGTAATTAGATGTTTTTTCAAGTATTTTTTTATTCCCACAAGTTCACTCCATTTTGCGGGTCATACCGCGTGGTAAATTATTAACTAATATAGTGTTGGTCAATCATTTATCTGGTCAAGGATATTGTTACGGAACCCTAATTACTGGATGGCATTAACCAGCCTTAACCGAGCAGCATAAGGTCATAGTGGAAAACTGTAACAAATCTTTGTATCTATTGATATTTTATTTAACTCCCTTGACCAAGAATGTCGAGTGTTGATTTAAATTGCTTTTTAGGGTTCCGTAGTAAACTACAAGGAACCCTTAAAGTTTCGCCATGTCCGTCTGTCTGTCTGTCCGCGGTCTATCGCCTAGACGCTTAATGCTAGAAAACTGTAATTTGGTATGTATACACATATTAATAATGCCAACGAAGTGCTGGGACAAAATTTTTAAAAATATTTTTTTTGGTAAAAAGTATGTAAAGTGAAAATGAATTATTTTTTACGCGCCCACCCCATGTTGTGGGGTATCGTTAGTTAGATAGGTCTCTTCAAAACATTGAGGGTGTGAAAGCATTTTTCGATACAATGATCCGTTTCGGAATTATTTACATTTATCGCGTTAATTTTCGTTTTACACGGTGTGGGGTCACGTCACACCCCCTCTATCACCGAAAGTCTTATGTTTAGAAATTTGAAAAAAATCATGGTAGTAGTCCATATGCCGAACCTTCAATGAAAACTATAACGGTTAAGTTGGCTTTACTAGTTACCAAGTAATAGCCGACGAACTGATAAAATAAAATTTCTTTGATGAAAACTTACAAATGTTATATTTAGATAGAATTTGATATTGGACTCACCTGGAGGCAAGCAAATACGGAACCCTACATTGTGTGTGGCCCGACACGTACTTGCCCGGTTTTTTTATACATTGGAGTAGTATAGTAATCAATCCGACCACAGTCCGACTGATGAAAAGTGGAACGGTAAGTCGTTGTAGGTTTTTTATAGGGGAAATATCTCGTATTCATTATCATATTCGCGAAACTCGCGCAACTTCGCTTGCGTGTATCCCGCTTTCCCGTGGGAATTTCGGAATGTCTTGTACAGTCAAGAGCAGGTCGACCTTTACATATTGGACTTTGTACCATTCTTAAGTTCTATGTCATAAGAGCCAAAATTGCACTGCAAGTGTAAAACTCGACGTGCACTTGACTGTACATACCTTCCTCTTGAATCACTCTATGTATAACCGCATCAAAATCCGTATCTAAGCGTGCATTGCAGCAATATTACAATATTACAATGATTACTAAGCGTGCATTGCATAGGGACAGACAGACAGGAAAGTGAAGCGACTTTATTTTATACTATTATGAGTTTTTTTCACAGATTTCAACAGTATTATTATTATTGGTACGCCATGGTGTTTTTAGGATACAGAGTGCGACTAATATTATTGTTATACCCTTTTGTTTACCTTCTTCTTTTTGTGCCTCGCCACTACTGGAGGTTGGCCGTCAGCTTCGCAAACAAATCCCGGTCATGCCATTCGGAACAGCTTCTCAGCACTTGTGATCCTAGTCCACTCCCGTATGTTCCTCAGAAACTACTTTTGTTTACCAGTATTCACAAAATAAAAATATTTGATTTGAAATGCTAGCTGTGTTCTATCCAAAAGGGATACGTAGGTAGTCGATGGTTTTAACGATGTTTTTTTTTTAAAAATAAGTTATTGTTTTCTATTTTAATATTTTTAAATTCACATATCTGTACTAAGAAATGAAATTTAAAATAGTTATTTTTTTACTATGGTGTAGTTTGGGGTTTCACCCTTCATACTCATACGGCAGGTAAATATGCAAGCGTACCAACTGATTAGGAGCTCCATAGTATAGTTGTGGGTGTCAAAAAGGAACGATTACCCAAGGTAAGCAATAACAACCCTAGCCAATACTTGGATGGGTTAAAGAAATCTGAGCTGCTACTACGAAACGTAAATCCGATATTTCGGCCGAAGTATCGGAAGAATTTTAACCGTGAAATACAAGGTATTTCATGGTTATTTTCGTAATTCCTTGAATTCTATCCATGAAATACTTTATGGTACTTGTACTTGTACTTTATGGTTATTTTAGTAGTTCATTGAATTATAATCATAAAATAACTTGTATTTCACGGTTAAAATTCTTCCGATACTTCGGCCGAAGTATCGGATTTACGTTTCGTAGTAGCCCTCCTGGAGCTTCTTCGGAGACCACGTTTTAATCTGTTGGTTTGATATTATATTTGTGTTGTCGTTAGAGCAGCGTGGCAGAGTATGCTTTAATACCCTACGACCCATATCTCTGTTTTAGCGTACCGTCTCGTCCCTTATAACATAAATGTTATCTCCCCTCAAGTAAAATATATACAAAATGTTTATTTGTTAGTAGTAAATATTAAATATAAATTATAAAATATGACGTACTTTAGTGCAAATATAGTAGCTTCATTTTATTGTGGAAATTATTCTGTATTTTGTTAGGAATAGTTTTCTTCAAGTAGGTGTGTAAATAATCAAGTAGGTAGGTACCTAAGTATCTTTGCAAAATTATTCATGTATGTAAAGAAAGGGTATGCTTTCTATTTTATTGTTTTTTTTAACATAATTCACTCAAAAATTTAATGTTTAATAACAACATTATAATTTTGAACTAATAATTTAACTTTAAAAATTAAACTACTTAGTTACCTACGTCAAAACTAAAACAAAACTAAAATAAACAAGAACACTTTTAAGTACATACCAGCGTAATGACGCTTACGTTTTTGACAAGATAAAAAGTGCCTACCTACCCCCTAAATAAATGAAATAATGTTAAAACATAAATGCTTTCAGAAACATCTAACACTGTATTTACGGGTTTTGAACGCGCACATAAACTTAATTGTTGCACAAAATCAGATTTTGTTGGAATATTTATATTTTATTTCCCTAATTTAAATACCGTAATATCTAATTTAATTGAATAGGAAACAAAAATTAACGATCAAGTAGTATTTCACCGCGTACAAAATCGATTGCGTGTTATTGTGTAACTATCTCACGGTCGCAGACGATTAGTAAAAGTGACAATTCGATAATTCACGGCCGTCGTTTTCACTATCTGAAAAATCGCGAAAACAAATCGTCGGAAAAACGTAATTCGCGTCGGTGGTTTGGAACGCTTTCACGGGAGGCTCGCCGTGCGCAGGCGCAGTGCCCGACACGCGGCGATCTCGCGCACTCGTGTGCCATCCGCGTGTTTACATACCGCCCGATATAAGACACCGACACCGTCGCAAAAAGGTCACAAACTGTCAGACGGAACAACGGAGTACCCGCCCTTTGGCAACAGATCCGGTGAACAAACCAGTGAAAGGTTCAGAAGTATATAACAAAAAAATTTTACGCTTCAACGCAGTCCTGACGAGATGCGGCCGGCGGTGATCTGGCTTCTGTCGATCGCGGCGTTAGCCACAGCCCAAACTTACGAGGAGCCCTGGGCTGAAGAGGAATCTGAGTACAATGAGGAGAATGCGGAGATAGAAACACACGAGAGACACAGACGGGAGGCCTACGTGGAGGATCCTTATGAGGAGCACATCAGGGTGAAGAGAAGATGTTATGATGAACCAGAACCTCGGTACAGAGTACGAAGAGAATACGTCAGAGTTCCCCGTCAAGTCCATCAATATGAAGTGCACGAGTTCACGGACGATTCCTCCCCTTCTTCGCCTCCATTCGAAGAGATGTTAGCTGCCAGTGCTGAGCATTACCACAGGGTGTACGGAGCGCCAGGTGCTCCAGCATCAGCTCGGTATTTAAATCCAGACGTGAGTCCAGGTGTTAACCCGAATTTTGTGCAACCTGTGCTGTCCCAACCTGTTCAGTTCGTGCCCATTGATGCGCCAGCAAATGTTGCTCAGTTTGTTGCTTCTAATGTGCCTAATGTTGCTTATGTCGGTAATGATCATGTTAAGTTTGTTTCGCCTAATATTGCGCCAGCGGCTGTAGCAGATGCACTGGTCCATGGCCCGGCGCCAGTTCCATCTGTGCCCATATCTCAGCCGTTGAAGAAATTAGCTGACGGTGACCAGTTTGTGTCTGCTGCTCATCATCATGATCATAAACACAGCCATGGTGGATCTCACGGTGGGGGGCATAACGCTCATGGAGGTCATTACGGTGAAAAGGGCGGTAAGGTAAGTTAATTTTTCATGTTCATTTCATTTTCAATTGATTTTGTGTTGTTTTGTTTGTGTTTCAAAAGATTTTTATGTGTTACTAAATTGTACGATTTTAAATTCGTACCTACCTACATTAATACTTTTTTGTCAATACGTTGGTAAAATGCAAATGAAATTAAATAATGTTAAAATGTGCTGTAACCTGACCTATTATTAATAAAATGTAATAACCTTTTTTATTAACATACTAAAATGTTTCTAGGTATATAATTTTTTATCTACAAAAAATATTCATTATATTAGAAAAAAGTTTTCTTGTCATAGACTTTTTTCTTCTCAGTTTAAAAAAGTCTTATCAGCCAGTTTCTGAAACGCATTTTTAAAGTTAATGACACATAAATTATAGAGCAGCTGTCAATGTCAAACTAAAGAAGAAAAAAGAAATAGCTTGAGACACGTAGAATTAAAATGCGTATCGGTAACTGGCTGTAAACAAGTAACAAAAATTGCAGCACAAATTTATATAATGTTTGCAGACAACTCAGGCAGACAAGTAGCATTAATATATTTTTTTTATTCAAAATAGGTTTAAAAAAATTGTTTTGTAATTACATCGTTCGGACTTTTGGTTAAAAACACTTGAGAAATTGTGTATTTAGCCCACACAAGAGTAAATGAACTTAATGTAATAAACTTTCATAATACTTTTTTTGGTAAGGGAGTTGAACATAAACGCGGTGTAGGTATAATCTTTCGGAAAAACGCATTTTTAAAATTTATTGTATCTACATTAAATTATAGCTGTCGGTGTACAACTAAAGAAGAAAATAAGAGATATCTTCACACTTTAAAAAGAAAAAATAGTTAAATAGAAAAAAATATTTTGACTAAAATTGATTTGAATAAAAATATTTGACTTTGACTTTGAATGTGGAATTAAAATTTGTTTCAGAAAGTGTCTATCTCGTGGATCGTCAATAAAAAAAATAAAACATAAATTCCAGGGTCACACAGGGTACAACACTCACCATCACGTAGACAAAGGAGCTCAGGGTCACAAGACTGATGAACTACATAGAAAGGAGTACGAAGAAGCGGCAGGAAAGAGACGGAAGCATCACGACAAGGCTGGCCATCAGGGCAGCCACGAGGAGGAAGCGTTTGGACAGAGAGGCTCCAATTTCGATGAGAAAAAGGGACACAAGAAAGGGCATAAGTCCAAGGGTAAGTTTAAGACATTTTATATCAATCAACACAAACAGCACAGTAATTATCTATTCGCAATCGTTATAGTTGGACAGGCCCGGTGGTCGAGTGGCTAACAATGGTCACTTTAACCCAAGGGCCGCGGAAGGCAATCATTTGTGTCCATGAACATGTCTGTTTGCCTTGGTCTGGGTGTTTTCTATGTATTTATGTATTTATTTACAAAAAAAAGTATTTAAGTATATTTATCAGCAATCTTGTATCCATAGTACAAGCTTAGTTGCTTAGTTTGGGACAAAATGGCGTCGTGTGATTCGTCTTTTAAAAAAAAAAAAAAAAAAAAAAAAAAAAAAAAAAAAAAAAAAAAAAAAAAAAAAAAAAAAAAAAAAAGTTGAAAATCCTGTTGACATAAAAGAATGGATACGTGAATCTTTAAAACGTTAAATGACAGAATAAGTCTTACTTCATTGGTATGTCCTGATTTCTATATAACCCAAACGCACGAATGAAATAGAATATGTACGAAGATTTTCACGCAATCTCGTAAAGCTTGAAACTAGATTTTACCTGATTAACTACATCCCAAAACAATCAAAGTGATAAGCAACTTATTTACACTTTGAATGTCACAAGCATTCACGAAAACCTACGTTGAGTATTTACTTAATACATTCGCTGCATGCAAATAAATGCACTTGACAAATATTTTAGTAGCGGGTGTACGTACGTACTTAAGGGACAATATTTATTGTTTGATGTTTGACGCCAAGGGCATTCCAGTCAGCCAATGAAAAAGGTGAGCAGAGCCGTAAATATAAA
This sequence comes from Endotricha flammealis, assembly GCA_905163395.2. Taxonomy (NCBI): domain Eukaryota; kingdom Metazoa; phylum Arthropoda; class Insecta; order Lepidoptera; family Pyralidae; genus Endotricha; species Endotricha flammealis. Next base: position 709,611 of record LR990858.1, on the reverse strand, counting down.
TTCTTGTTTTTTAAATTTTGCGTTAAGGGATTTACTAGAATTTATCATTAGTATTCATATTGTACTATGTGATTTAAAGTTTCATAACTGTGCTTACATTATGAGCATCGTGATGAGCATTTCATTTTTTTTATACCACAAAGTTGTCAAGCATACGGCCGGCACGATGGTAAGCCGTCACCATAGCCTATAGACGGGATATCGCGTTCGAAGATCACACTAGTCCAAATTTATTGAACTAGTTATTTTGTTTTAAGAAAGGAAGTATTATCTACAAGTCTAATTGGACAAAACTTTAATTGTGAACTATTTTAGTTGGGACAAAGGTGATTTTTCAATGAGATGAGAATAAGATTTTATTATTTCATCATCATCATCATCTCAGCCCCAAGAAGTCCACTGCTGGACATAGGCCTCCCCCAAACGCCTCCAATGCGACCTGCTTATGCTGTAATAATAATTTAAAAATATATTTCTTAAATATCTTAAATTTTCTACGCTAGAACCCTAACAAGAATCACTTCGATCCTTCTTGGATGACTTGTCGTAAAAGTCAAAAGATGAATTTCGGGAAATCGCAGAAAAACAAAATTGAAATTAAGTAAAATATGTTTCTCGGCTCGCATTTTTAAATTTTCTACGCTAGTATCTACACTAAAAACAATCATTTATAAAATAAGCATACCTAAACAAAACAAATCAATTTTCCATCAAACTACAGAGTACATACCGATCAAGCGCTTACTATTATAGAAAATGCAATATTTTGCGGTCAGAGAAAGCGAATCGGTGTCGGTTACATAATGTTTGTTAATTTGACCTCAACGTTAAGTTATAGTTATTACAAAAACTACTTACACCGTAAAAAATAAATAAGCAGGTGGAAATCGGAACAGTTCCGATATTATTACGAATTGTGTCCAATTACATTTGTATTTTAACAAGTTTTCTTTGTGGTCTGTGTGTCTAATAAATCTTTACGTATTATGTATTTTCTAAAGTCCGTGTTTGTAATCCACCATAATCCCCCTTACGTTCACTTTTATGACTGTATAGATAGATAGAATATGCTTTATTTGCAATACACACAAAAGAATTAGTACAACAAACATGGTCAACTAATAGACTAGTGTTAGTGCAATAAGGTGACCTCATTGCTAAAAGCAAAGCGTTTTATTTAAAAAACAACCTATTCCAGAAATATCTTGTTTTGTTCTTTGTTTAAGCCTAAACTGTCTGGATGCCTAATCCACCCAAAAAGCATTCATAAACTACACCAAAAACATTCGAAAATAATCCTAGAAATAAACACTAACTCGGATGGAGGTGGACCATGGCCCATTGAATATTTGAATTTCTTATTACAAATCATTTAGGTGGACCATGGGCAAGAAAAAATGCCCGTGTTCCACCCAGGTGTACCCCGCAGGTGGACCACGACCAATACGGGTCTCTAACTATATACTTTTACATAGAACACTACTAATTCTTATTAGAAAAAAGTTTGGCATTATAACAGGTAGACAAGACAGACGGACATTAAAGTGATCCACGAGTTTTTTGCTTTTGACGTATGCAACCCTAAAAAGTATAACTCGACGCTAAAGTTTTAATTTTTATTATTGTTTATAATGTGTTAATTTCCCAGGTTACCACAACAAATACCACAAGGATGAGTTCCACAAAGAGCACAAGTTCTACGACGACTTCCACAAGAGCGGCGAGCACCACCGCTTCGGCAAGTTCAATGCCAAGCACGCCAGCAACGAGAGTGGCAAGAAGAAGGCGCACCACGTCAACGCGGGACACGACATCGTTGAGAGAGGAAAGAAGGGATACAGGTGAGGAATTATCATCAAACGCAGTCATCCCACACCTGGAATATTAGTTATTTAATCAAAACCATTGTCGTTCAATCAGATTTTTTGCTTTTTGTGTCCCTTCAACAAAAGGAGTTCTATAGAGGCCCATTTCTGCATTAAAGGCTGGCAGAAGTCAGTATTGTCAAGTTACTGACCTGGTTTTCTATCTATACTGTTTAATGTGACCTTTGTAGCATGAAACTCGAGATTTTTTAAACCATCCGAATACTGAATGACAACATCGTCGCTTGACGTGTTCATCTCATCTTATTTCATTTGGCAGTGACCCTACCTCTGGCCTCAAAGGGCGTGTGTTCGATATCCGCACAATACAAACATTTATATTATGTTAACATTTGGTGTCTTCGGTATAGATTTCTTTTAGTAAAATAGTCAATTGTAATAACCACTTTTCACTGTTTGGAGTTATCGTTGTATTCAAAAGACGCTAAACAAGCATCACCGTCATTATACCAAAATTAAATTTTCGTAGTTTGACGTCATTCATTGACGAATTTCGAGACGTAACCATTGCGAATAGCTAATTCAGCTACTTGGCGTTTAGTTCGAATGTCGTCTACATTCGTAAGCATCTATTTTAGTTTTTGCTAAATATACCCACGAAACAGTTAGTTTGGACATTCTGCAAATTCATACTAGCTGATAACTAGGGTGAGGATTGTGAACTGTTAATAAAAAGAAGTTGATTGAGCTTATAAATTGTAATGTTAATAATTTACACAGCGATCAACAAAAACTATAACTAAGCCAAAATAAATTCTCAAAATGACAAATATCTAGATATGTTTCATCCAGGTTGGAGACCCCAGCGGAAGGGTGGGTAGCTCCAGTCTGACAGTAGTAATATCTTACTCACCGTAGGAACACAGCATGGCCGAGACCAATGCTATTTGGCTACGATCTTCTGTAAGGTGGAGGTCCTTCCCCAGACGGGCTGCTACCTCTCTTAAAGTAACGAAGCCCTAATATAGGATATAATTAGGGATAATAATTTTAATACTGAAATTCTCCTACGTCCAGCAACTCCAGCAGTATGCTTTTTGTGACTGAGGTGATGATGATAAAGTATTAAAAAATCGGTCATGTGAACTGGTGGTAGCTACATAATGTAACGATTTGAAAGAGCTCACAATGGGTCTATTTGAAAAAAGTTTCAGTTTGATAGTAATATTTTCTTTTTCTGCAGAAAAACTAACACAAATTTTAAATATTTATCTTGCAGCAACAAGGGACACTTAGATGAAAACCATACAGGCCATAAAGGAGGTCACGGTCACGACGAGCATCATGCGCATCAGTCGCAATATGGCAAGAAGGGCGGTAAAGAAGGTGGTTCACACTGGGGACATCAGCAGAAACATTAGAGAATAAACACAAGGGGCCGTATCACGACCTTTTATCACTATCCTTAAACGATTGTGTAAACGAGACGTCTCCTTACATAATGTATTGCGCTGTCTCCCTTACTCAGCCGTTCTTGTTTTAAACGGCCATGGTAGGGACCAAGTTTTTAGTTTTAATTTGTTATGCCATTACGTCAATGATGTTCAAAACATCATAACTTGTTTCGTTAGTATTTTCTTTCTGATTGAATTCGTTGTGAGTTCCAAGACAGCTGTAGTTTCTCCCCCGGGACGTCAATAAGCTTCATTGCTTATTCTCAATCTGAGGTCGCCGTTGTTGATCCTGCCTATACAGGAGACACAGCGGTGGGATTATGGTGGGCTTGTCACGAACTTGTTTCGTCAGATATTCCAATCTCTTCATACTTTTAGTAAAATGAGTTTTTGCCAAACGTCAAACTCGTATCGATATGAACACGTGACAATTACTACAAAACGAACAATTGAATAAGATTGATAATAAAATCGTACGAAATTTCGAAATCATAAGACTTTTTCAATAGAAGCACTGCTGTGAAGCTCGCCATTGTGTCTTCAAGAGAAGGTCTACGAACTTAAGAACTAGCTATTAGTGGAAGACCGGCATTAAGAGGTTAACAATAGATTACTATTTTAATCTGACCTTATTTTTGTAGCAATAAGGTTTATGTTCTATTTCATCACTTGCATTATTGTCAGATATACTAAAGTTTCTGAAACGCATTTTTAAAGTTTATGTCACATTAAAATATAGCTGTCACTGTTAGTGAGGGAACGCACGAGCAACTTTGTCTCTACGACTTAAGGCCTATCCGAAGAATTCTTATACTTGGTCCTAGGTGCTGGCACTGTTGTGTGCGGATAGGCCTTAAGTCGTAGAGACAAAGTTGCTCGTGCGTTGAACTTACACTAAAAATGAAAGAACAGATAACTTAAGATTTAATGTGAAATTAAAATGCGATTCAGAACTGGCAGTTTGTCTGTCAAAAATTTATTTTAATATAATATTTCGCCACCATTTTTACATTTGAATTTGTAATTACTACAAACTGTACCAATATTAATTACATAACCATCAATCACGATTTTAATGCTATCGAGTATACAAACTCATTTCTAGCCATTGTTAAGAATAGCCATAATATAAAAATAAAACATTCCAATTTGAATGCAATTTGATTACATTGCAATAAATAAAGTAAGTAAAAACTTATTCTGTTTGCTTGAGTAACTCACTGTATCGAATCGTACAGCGTCCCAGTAGCTGGGTTAAGTAAACATATCTTTTTTGCCTTTTTTAACGAGACGACCGAGTCGTGTTCTAATAATAATATTATTTCGATTCTTTTACCTTCAGTTTTATTTTGACTGCTTCAAGTCTAGGTCATTATGTTATGAGACTTAAATTATTTAAATGCGATTTTTTTTTCTTTTCGTTTATAATCTCTTATTTACGATAGGTAGAAGATATTACAATATTATATATTTCTGTTTTACCATTGGTATTAATATTATACCGAATGGTACGGTTAAATTGTTACATTTATCACTATAAATATTTTTATTATTTTGATAAACCGCCATTTTTCTCAGAATTATATGCAGAATGAGAAAACGAAATAATAATGTTACTTTTGATATTTATTTAGTTACCGTTAAGTTTAAAAATTGATGTAGTTTAGTCATATTTTTAATAATAAAATATACTAATTTGTGTTGAGTTTTTTTATTTAAACACATCCTAAAATTGTATATAATGTAAAACAATAATCAAAATGTACACTCAAATGCAAGTAAATCGTTGCACTAGTTACTCACTGGACAGAACATAAAACAATACAAAGTTCAATATGTAAAATTAGACTTTATAATAATAAAGTATGACGTGCACTTACGGCATGCGAAAATCATGGACTTTCGTGTATTTTTCATCAAAATAGCTTACAAATACATCAAATTGTATTCTGTTAGTACCTACGTTATTCGATGCAGTAGTGACAGTGACAAAAGTCCTTACTCTACACTCGCTTAGATCTGTTATAAACTGAGAGCAATTAAATGAAGTGCAAGAAGTTTTAGTAAAACCTTGGTCTTGACATTTTTTTAAGGGGCAAGAGGTTTCAAAATTGAAGCAATACAGAAACATGTACGTACAGTGCCACAAACTTATCTGTCCGATGTCAAAGTATTCATTTTTTTATGCCACAAAAGTGGCAAACAAGCATACGGCACGCCTGATGGTGAGCATCACCGTAGCCTATAGACGTTTGCAATAACAGGGGTATAACTCACGCGTTGCATGGCCGAGACCAATGCTAATTGGCTACGATCTTCTGTAAGGTGGAGGTCCTATTCCAAACGGGCTGCTGCGGATTATATCCGCTGTACCCTACCTCTTATTCAGTGACTGGCACAGATAAGTTTATTGCACTGTATAACACAATAAAACATGTCGTTTCGTTAACTATAGTTATAATCCCATCGGTGGTTTGCAGGGCATCGTTCCACCTTTTTTAGGGTCATTGTGTTTCACATAAATTGAAACGGTGTGGTGTGGACGACGGGGAAAGAACACCCTCTGACCGGCATCGTCCACGAACTCGGAGTAATCCATGGACCACTCTTGAGACATGTTGCATTTCTCACAAATCCTCGATCTATAGAAATTGAAATAGAATTACAATTAGACTTTATTTTTAATTATCAGCAATATTAACACAACCTAGTAACCACAGTAGCACAGAAGCTTAGTTGCGTAGTTTGGGACTAGACGTCGTTTTGTGATTCATCCAAGAATATTTATTTATTTAAATATAAGAAACCTGGTTGTTTACGAAACTTTGAAACATATTTTTTTTGGGGTGCCTCCCCTACATGTGAAGTGGAAATGAATTTTTTTTGCGCCCACCCCATGTTGTGTCCTGTCGTTAGATAGGTCTTTTCAAAACATTGAGGGTGTGGGAAGATCATTTCGATACAATGATCCGTTTCGAAATTATTTACATTTATCGTGTAAATTTTCGTTTAGCACGATAGTCCTAGCCCCCCCCCCCCCCTCCCCTCTATCTCCGAAAGTCTTGTGTTTAGAAATTTAAAAAAAATCATAGTCTATATGCTGAACCTTCAATGAAAACTATTACAGTTAAGTAGGCTCTACTAGTTACGGAAGAATAGCCAACGAAGTTAGAGATTAAAATTTAAAACTTATAAATGTCATAGAATATGGTATTGTACTCATCTGCAAGCAAGCAAAGCGTAGCAAATACGGAACCCTACATTCTGCGTGGCCCGAAACGTACTTGTCCAGTTTTTTTTATAATAGACATTTGTAGCTAGATTGCTGCGATCCTGTGCTAAGTACCTACTACACCGAGCAGTGAACGGTCAAGTCAGGTCAACTAATTTTGACCATTACGATTTGTCATCCGGTGAAATAACATATTCACAGCAATATTCTTCCCTCTCCCTTATAATACTACCTACATTTATTACGAAACTTATGAATTTCAAGAAGTTGCAGCTTTTCCCTCCGAGACGTCAGCGCATTTCATTCTTTTCCCTCCGAGACGTCAGCGCATTTCATATTCTTCTTGTAAATCTGTGGTCACCGTTGTCATTCCTGACTCCAGACATAGATAGGTATACCTTGATAGTTGACACAGCGTTGTGGAGATGATATTTACATATTATTTACTTACACGTATTGACTGAAAGCGACGACTTGCACGAGGGGGTGACGCAGCTCCTCTGCGTCGGCCAATATTGTCTTCAGTAGCAAAGTACCCACACCTTGACCAGTCACTTCGGCGGCTGTCGACAATACTTCCACCTGACATAAGTTTCATTTAAGTCACATTTGATCGTTGCAGATTTATCTAAATAAACATTATAGTTTTTAAATGTCTTTCGATCTAGCGGGACCCCTCGAGCTAGACTGAAAAAACTAGTGGCAATGCTTAGTTCGTCCAATGTACCTAACGAATATATTGACAAGATCCATAGTACCTCAACCGTTTTGACAGAAATTGGAAAAAACCAACTCATCTATCCAGCGGGCCCCTCTGTTGTTTCTTGCTTGCTTTTCGTATTAAGCAGTCACCGTTTGTCAGCTTAGTGGTATAAAAAAAAGACAGATTGCTAACAATTTCTCACTTCGTTGGTCCTCGGTTAAATAACTTTAAAATTCAAAACCGAAATGACAAACATTGCAAGTTACTCAAAAGTTTGTAAAATACAAACTACAACGCCAGTTTCTTGGGTTATTTAGTTATATTTTGTTAATATACTAACCCCTTTAAACCCTAACGAGTATTTAGTTATACACTGTTTTGTCACTGTCTCTCTTGAGGAGAATCAAATGAAGTATGAAAGTGACAAAACATTGTTTAACTATACACGCATTACACAACGTTTAATAATAAGGGGGTAAATATATGAAAATGTGTTGATTAAGATGAGTGAAATCATCAGAAAAGAAAATAAAAAAGATTCCCTTACATCATAAATATAGGTGACGTCATATTTATTGAAGAGATCAGGACTCCTGTAGCAATGGGCGCAAAAGTACATGCGATGTCTCTCAGGTTTGGATGGAGTGTTATGGGCCCAGTCCTCAAGCTCGTCAGGAACCCACTTGTAAATCTTATTGGCGACACTCACTCCTACCAATTTACGTTCCCCTGTGCGATGAAGGTGCTCATATGCTAATAAACGATCACCTGTGAATTTGTTGAAATGAATATTATCATGCCATATGGCTGGTTTCAACATAAGCGGAGAGGAGAGGAGATGTGCCGCCTGGCTACATACAATCTCCGCTCGGCCGCGCCTCGCTTGCACGCGTGCTGCATAAGATTCTATAGAAAAAAATTACATCTGTTCACCTCTCCGCTTTAGTGGAAAGGTCTAAGGGCTATACAAGGACAAGGAAGCTCACTAGCTATCCTAAATTGAAAATGATGTGGGCTTTTAAAACAAGGACAAACTTTTGAAAGCACACCATCATCACCATGAAGTATTTTTTTTTTTTGCTGAATGTGTGAGTGATTTTGATGCGATGACAGTGCAGCTTCATCAATCAATAACAAACCTTTCTCTCACTGCTGGGATTCGAGATTCTCTTGACTTGCTCATCATCTAGCTCCTAATGCGATAGGCAATAATAATCGTTTATTACCTCAAACAACGACAAATAGTAACATATACCTCTCCCCAATACTAAACGTAGATATACCAATCCGCAACATAAGAATTAAGTAAAAAAATCATCAAGTACATAAATATGAATTGTACAGACCTGAATTGGCGTATTTATCCGTGAGTATGTCCAGATACTGGCATCCGAGAGACATCCAAAGACCGACAACACTCGGCTCCCGAGGCCAGTAGTGGTTGAATAGAAAGGAACGTATCATTTTCGCATGACATGGATTTCCTCGATCTATAGTTATGTTTTTGATATCGAAACACTAGGATAGAAATTAATATAGTAAATTAAACGGAGAAAATGATATTTTTGATGAACCATGATTTAACTTCTTAGGTGGTATGTGTAAAACCAACGCTTATTTTTAATACTTCCAGTGCCTTTTGCTCACTTAACTATCAACATTGTTACCACTATACCAATTCAATTATCTTTTTTCGTACCTAAACCATGAAAAGCTGAAGGCAGAATTAAACAAGACTTACTGGCTTTTTATCTGGTGGATAACAACAGACGTCGCAAGGTGACCGTTTCCTGAACCGAATCGGTTGAATTCTGGGCCCAGAAGGAAACAAGATCTTCGGGACAGCATGAGACAGTAATCTAAGCATTGTGTTTTCAATTTCATCGATAAAATTGTATTTGATCACTTTCAATTTTTAATCTCTTTTTTCGTTTATTTATTTAGTTTTTTTTTACATTCATTTGTAGCATTTTGACGTTTTGTGCAAGAATTTCATGACAGAATTAAAGTCACAGATTATTGATGTCCAAAATGTTTTTGTACATACGTCTGAGGTATACATACATATAGAAAGAAAGGAACGAACGTATGTTATGTACCATCTTTATTGAATTAGGTAATAATTTAATAGATTTTTCTTTCTGAACATTTACTCACACCGCAAGCAATACTATTAATTTTGGTAAACATAAATAAATACCAGCTTTATGGTTGAAATCAGGCAGGTAAGTATTTAATTCGTGGCCAATAGATCGAAAAAAAAACAAACAATCTGATTAAACTAGCAGCCGTCATTATGTCACCATAAATAAATTTGCAGAAATTTTGAAAATATTAATTAACTATAAATTAAAAGCAGCAACCATGTCCCGAAGAAACAAACAAATATTTAGAGAATAAAAAACTATTTATAACATTCTTGAGTGCCCTAAAATGTCAGTGATCCTAAATTTCTTCAAGTGTCTGCCGGGACGTACGTTCACGAAATCCAGATATGCATTTCCTTGGATCACCCAGCTCCGAAATCTCACCGACACACCTGATTCCAGTACTAAACAAGTTATGGTATGTTTTTAGGATGGTCACTATGAGACGTTCCTCCTTTGATATCTTCCTTCATCATTGTTCACTAAATACTGGACATGTACAAAATAATAAAAAACCATTAGAATAATTTACGTAATCTTAATCAGAATAACTATCAAACTGGAGAAGGGTAGCCCAGGACCTGTCCTGCCTGCAACAGTGGAAATTTTTGGAGGTTTTGACCTTAGGGATATCTTACAGAGCACATTATAATTTTAACTCGAAATATAAAGGATTCTTACAAGGCTAGGTCTTTCACGAACCTCTGGCGCCTTCATGTAGCGGATGCCTAATAAAATGCAAGTAGTGGAAGAGGATAAAATTATTCTTATAATTAATATTATAGGTACAGGGCACCGAGAATAGCGAATTAGTGCGCGTGAGACGCGCGCGTGCAACAGATGTTCCACGAATACTCCGATTCGTTCGCGAACATGCTCGCACAGTATGGCCCGGTGTAGGCACACCGCCCAGTGAGCCGCATCTGATTCTGTCTGACTACGTCGCTCGAGCATTAGCACAAGGTAGGTATATTTTTTTCACGTTTCGTATTAAGTTTGCAAAAAAGAAGGTGAACGATATTACTAAGAACGACTAAATAAGTATAGGACAGTAGACTGAAGACAATATTACAGGAATTAATTTATTGGAACAAAGTCACTCCACCTGTATTTCCTGACGATTAGACATGATTAGACATTCAAGAAACGAGATTACTTATTTTTTGAATTGCCTTTATTGTTGGGATTCGTTTGTTGTTGTGTTGGGTCATGGGTAGCTGTGATGACTTATCCTGAGGTAACATGCAGGGTGGTTTCCTTCCTCTAAATGTTACGTTTATAATCTATTAGGACGTGTGACAGGTTTCAAAGACTTGTTTCCGTAGCAGCAAATGATCTATGTCTCAAAGTCAATCATCCTAATCCTAACTAATATTATAAATGAGAAAGTGAGTTTGTTTGTTATTCCTTCACTGCTTAACTAATCAGCCGATCATTATGAAAATTTGTATATTTATAGTCAGGGGTACAGAGTCCAACATAGGCTACTTTTTATCCCGTGAAAGTATGTCATTCCAATGGGAAAATATTTTTTCTACTATAGAGGGCGCTGTATCAACCAACAGATGGCGCCACAAGTCGCGCTATGGGTTGTTTTGTTGTCAAACGAGATCTATGTCATAAAATAAACGCGAGCGAAGCCGCGGGGGAAAGCTAGTCTTTCATAAATCTAATTACGAGTAAATCTCAACACTAAAACAATTGATTTATTTCACTTAAATTGCAAGAAAATATCTACAGTGCAATGCAAATTAAACTTCTTACGCCACAGACTGATTTTTTTGTTTTAAACAACACTAACTTCTCAGGGCATTCAATGTTAGCTGAGCAGCAGGAGCCCAGACGTGGATGGAACGCGATCCGAGGGTTGGCACTGAACACAGCACAGTCTCCATGGGATGCGTTGATGCTGGAGCGCTGGGCGAGATGCGTCCGGTGTGCCCGCTCAAGGCAAATGATGAATTTCACTGCGCATTGTTTGAGGGCGCCGGCACTGCACGATAAATATCACGTACACAATATTTTACAGGTAATGATGTTAAATGTATCACTAGCTCCCTGTTACAAAACTGTCAATTTATCTGATAGATGGGCTAACTGCAAATTAGCAAGGAACTTGTGAACTCCGCACTAAGTACTTTTATTACGTTCTTATATTTTTATTACTGTGTAAAATATAATATCTATAATCCATCAATATTTATTTTATAAAATGCTTTATGCGTGGTATAGCTGTTTCTGTGAAAACGTTTTCTAAAAGTACCTTTTTTAGAACACATGAAAAATTCGTATTTTGAAAGAAAAGTAGATAGCGATAGTTTTTTTTTTTAATTAAACCTTTCTATAAATATCTCAAGAGTAGCGTCAAATTATTTCAACGACTCGTTATGTTCCAGGTAATACTAATTATCCCTCTTGATGATACTCCAAAAACTACCGAGATAATCAACATGCTCGCGAAAAATGCTATAGAGAGGGGTCGGGAAATGGGTTTTCCTCTGATTCGGTTCGACGTTAGCAACAGTTCTATGTAAGTTATTGTATTCTCTTTTTACTTAGTGAGTCCAAAAAACAATTTGTTAGACTTTTGACTGACTTTTGACTAGGAATTGGATTCCGTCACATTCCGTTAAGTCTCGAGTTTCGAAGCTAAAGAGTTTTGATGATTCATTTGTCTCAGTTCCCTGAAATTTCAGCTATCCCCCTATAGCTGAATGTATTGTGTACAGACATAGGATAAACATAGAAGAAACTTTTAATCCCATGGGACCAGAAGTAGGTCCCATGGGATTAAAAGTTTCTCCTGAGAAAAAAAAGTGACACTATTTAATACATTGGCACTTCCCATTGAAAAGGCGGATCACAACGCCACGGATAAAGACTAGTTTTAAATAACAGTGAGAATTACTTTTATAGAGCAAGCACATTGGAAAAATTGGAACTTAAAAAGGAATGGCAGTCAAGTTTTGATACACCAGTAAGGGAAGGTCAGAAGGCTATTGATACGATCAGTAACACAAACGATGCAGGCAGTAGTGACACTAAAGAAAACAAAGAAGATATAAAACAGAGAGCACCAGACCATTTCATCGCGGTATACACATCAAATCTTCAGCCGGAGAAACAGTGATGGTACATGTGACGGCCTAGTGACGGCTGCTAATAAAATTTAATCTAATTATCTTTTACTTTCTGTAGTATCATCCATGAATACATGCAAGTTAGGTAATACCAACCATATTTAATATTGGTGTTTAAAACCTCCTTCGTAGTCAATCGCGACCGTTGGCGGCTGGTGACAGAGATTGATAGTGACCGTCTGGTGATATAAAAATGAAATCACTAAAATAAAAATGGTGAGAGTTATTCGCTCCCGGTGTGTAGTGGTAGAAGTACGTAGCCGCACTCATAAGCGTCCAGTTAAAAACACTAACCTACTTGTCGCCAACACGGCTGAGTCGCGCAAACGTAAAAAGTTGAAAATTCATACTTATTATTCAGTGCATAACGATTATCGATTTTCAATTGTTTTATAGACTGTTGACTCCAAATTTTGGCGCGTACTACAAATCAGCTTACCTAATAGCCGATATGAAGTGAACACTTTGTTTAGAAAAAGACTATACTCGCTTCAGCTGTGTGATCCTCTGACTCACCTGTACTATTGTCTGTTGTCAAGATATTGACATTGTTTGACGAAAAACCTCGATTCCTTCCTCCGCGTGGTCAACCCCTGTTGTTTCCACGCCAACTATTTGTTTGATATGCTCCTCGCGCCCGACAATTAGCGGGAAGCACATGAAAAGAAGGTCATCCCTTAAGATTTTTTGGTAGTTTCCTCTTCATCTGTTATGACCTATTAATTTATCTCAAGACATAATTGTGAAACGTTACTTTAGCTCCTTCGAAATAACAATGCCCTCGAGACATTTTAATTTCAGCAATCTGATTACTAAATCAAATTTTCTTCGCTATCATTTCAAAGTCACTGAAACAACGTTTCGACTTTTAGTTTCCAAATCAATTAATTTCGAAAGGGAAGCGGGGGTGACCTTACAATTCATTAGCTGTTTTTGAATACATTTTCATTAACTTTTATATCAACTACGGTCCTGATTCAAATAGCTTAACTAGATAACACCGCGGAGGTCTTATAGTTATCTATAATCTATAACTAGTAAATTAATTTACTTCCTACTTCAGGACAACATTATTTTTTTAGATACATATTTAATTAACATAATAATTATTATTTTATTAACACTTGTCACTTCAACAAATTTGTATATGCGTTTAAGTATGTTTGTCTACTTTTTATTTGTACCATTGCGCATTGTCTTAAATTTCCCTCGAAAGCGATTTGTCGAACCATCAAGACATTGAGCGGCATACGCAATGGTAACCACAATGGGAAACACTGCCGCAATACGCACAAAAAAATGCTGATCAACAGTATTAAATGTTCCAAACAAATCTCCAATAGACGATTGATCGAAGGATTTTAACGAGGGTCAGACGACACGACAGCTAGACGTTGTGAAAGATTTTGCCAACCGCAATTTGCAGTTATATAAAACAGAAACTCCGAATTATTGTGTAGACTTGAACAGGCGCGACAGCAGTGGTTTTTGCTCTCAAACCCAAGGTAACAAACAGATTACGGATTCCGTAATTACTGGTTTTATTTATTTGTATTAGTTTAAGAAATTTGCTTTTTTTGTACCTATTTAAAGTTTATCTAATTATCTCTACCATCTTGTAATCTGAGCCTACCCTACCTATACAAGTCAAGTATTTTTTCTTAAATTTAGGTCCCACTGCAAAAGCCTTTTCTCTCTTTCTTCCAAAATACCCCTTTCCAAAGCTGTAACTATAGAAAAAGCTGTACTTTTGCATTTTCTTGTGATGGAATAACTGCTGCAACCGGCGGATATCCTAACAACACATCTATTTACCACCAAAGTTGATATTGAATGTTGTAATATGTAGATTTTTCAAGTGTCAGAAAGATTATCTTAATTGTCATAAATAAATAAAAATTACAGTGGACCCAGATTTCATCATGACTGCAAGGTATTTGCCCTTATTAGTGAGTGTGCTACACGTTGCTGCAGCGTCACCAGCTATCACACTGCAAGATCTTGAAATAGCGGATGACACCATGTCAGTTGGTTCTTACATACGTGAAGTACGAGCTGCTGCGGTGAGTGATCTTAATTATAATAATTGTAGTGGTTATTAAATTACTGGCGATATTAACGAGTTTTGAGAATGTTATCATAAAAACTCGAATAGAAGCAGATCAATTTCAGTAAATTTTAAGAAACTACTTATTACATATTATGTACATTTCAAATATTACTTGATTCAGGTACTCGTCAAATTTTACATTTGATTTTGATAATTTACATTTTGAATTTTTGATAGTTGATAGATTACGAATAAGATGTTTATTTTATGAAAATCAAAGTTACTTTATTTACATGCTCTTTGATTTATATAACTTTTTGTTATTCATCTCATAATAATTTTGCTGTCAACTGTCACTTACTACATAAATGAATTAGTTCTTTCAGACACTACTAATGATCGATATAATGTCGTTAGTCCTAACTGCCGTATCCACTTTGGCCGTTATTTATTTATTTGCCGTATTCCAAAAGTATTGGCTATCATCCATAGAACAATTTTTATTATACAACAATTTACTATTGCAGCCAGACGATTGGCACAAGTCCTACGAGAGCGAGGGAGATGGTGAGATCGGGTACTCCAGAAAGAAGTCTGGAGGTGGCAAGAAAGGATACCAACATTTCGACACTTACCACAAGAAAGCGGGTGACAATTACGAGTTTGAGAAACAGGACTCTTTTGGCCTAGAGGAGAAAGAACAAGACGGTGCTTACAGCGACCGGGATGAACAGAAAGGTGATCTGAGACGTAGACCGGCAAAATTTATTAGGAGACCCCTAAAATTTTTGAGAAGGCTTATTAAATGGATATTTTGAAGCAGAATCTCGGTTATTTTATTAGTCTCCATTTAATTTTAATGGTTATCGTCGTCATTTACATATGACTGAAATGTACACAATTTATTATTGTTATGGACTATAGCAAAATATTGGTTTATGTACTTTGAATAATAACAACTGCTGTAGATTGTACTAACGTTATTGTGAAGTCTATTATTGCCTTAGCCTTGCCGTGCTTATAGCCTTTAGATTCTTGTGTATTTTTGATCAATCTAATAAAGCCTGATTCAAAATATTTTTTTATTTGTGAATAATTTCCAAAAGCCATTATACTATAATATTTAATAGAACTGTTTGCGTAAATTTGATATTTTTTTACGAATCCATTGTTAAAATGCTCAATTTATTTATAGCCGAGTATCGTCGACGACCTGAAGAAGTTGAAGAAATCGAAGGTACCAAACGTAAAGACAGTAAAGAGAAAAGACCAATTGATGACTTCCCAGAGATTGATCACGAAGAACTGAGGTAAGTCACTCCAGGGTAGGTACAATGATGTCCTCATTTTTTGAATGCACTCAACTTTTTTTTACGTCAGTCCTTATATTGCTAAAGAATAGGTAAGTACTTGATAAAAGAGATGTGATTATTATAATCATGGACGTTTTTTTTTCTGTTACATATATTTCTTAAATACATAGATAGATAGATTGCTTATACATATATTTAATAGGTAGGTAGGGTAGGTACATTTTTACAATCGCAAACTGACCTTGTCAAATTCGTAATTAGACAAGTCTGGAATATGAAATCGATAGTCCCATCTGGTCTGTGGTCTAATGAGCTGTTATGAGCTCACATATGGGGCATGGCATAAATAACAAATAACGCCAATCCTATGATGGATAGAGAAACGAATTGTGAAGTTCGTTCTTTTGCAGTTAGTGTCAACTGCAGGAAGGTCAGTGTTTGCAAATCACATCACGGAAAGGACAGAGAACTTTCTAAACTCATCTAAGTATTGACTAGGATGGTCGTTGCTTAACTTGCGCGATCGTTCCACTTTGACACGATCAACGAGGCCATCGAGCTCCTCAATACTAACGTGTTACAATTTGATACTTCTTCAACAGGGAAGGCGCTCCGGACGGCAATGGCGGCGTTGAAGCACATGGCCACGATCCTAAAGATTATATTCTCCCCGAAAAATATATTTATGGATCAGCAGAAGAAGACAACTAGAATAATAGCTGTTTGCTTATAATCGGTTGTGTTACCTACCTACTCTTTTAGACTGATAGGTTTAAATTTTTTCACAATTTTTATTTAAATTTAAGTAAGCTCAAGGTATTGAAAATATCCTAATAAACATTTCTATAACCAATATAAATGTACCTATGTTTTATTCTGTTAAATGTACCTATGTTTTATTCTGTTAAAGTTCTGTAGTAGCTGCTGCATGCTATAATGTAATATGATAATACTAGCCAATGCCCGCAATTTTACCCGCAAAACCCCGTTTTTCCCGTTCGCGGACTGACATCCGGGGTTTAAATACCTTTATAAATTAGTTGGCTTATACTTTGGGACCAATTCAGGGACCACGGGTAAAATAATTCCCGTGGTACCTTCCAGGGACTATCACAGGGACCATGGGCAAAAAAGGTTATAAACAACTATTCGGTTCTATTTCGATTCCCTTTATTGCCCGTGGTCCCTGTGATAGTCCCTGGAATTCAATAGCTGTCTCACTCATACAAAATAGGAATTGAACGGGACAGTGTGTGTTTGAATCGAAATAGAATCGGGTTTTGTTACGAGAATTAGCCCCCTGTAATGTACCAAATTTCAAGCAAATCTGTCCAGCCGTTTTTAAGTGAAAAAGTAACAAAAAACATCCATGCAAATACATCCCCACAATCTTTCATCTTTATAATATTAGTAAGGCAGCGTACCTATCAATACGCCCCGAAGAAAAATGATAGCATGAGAGGCGGCAATGAATCCAAGTGGAAGAAGGACCCCTCCTTCCACTGGATCCATTGCCGCCTCTTGCTCAATTTTGAAGTCAACATGATAATGTACATATTTTAGGTACCTTCAATCATTATGCACTTTGGAAAAGCTCGATGGCGTCGTCGCTGTGTGTCGTACTCTAATATGAACACGCAAGTTAAGCGACGTCTACCCTAGCCAGTGTTTGGATGGGGTTGAGTTTTGTTATCTCGAGCTTCTCCGTGCTTCGGAGGATACGTAAAGCCGTCGGTCCTGGCTGTTGTCGATAGATGACAGTCGTTAAGACAAGTTGGTGGCCATTGGGCGGTTTGAAAACCAATCCGCTTTGGTGCAGCGTGGCAGAGTACGCTCTCTCGATTGAAGGAACCCGTATCCCTGCAGTGGGGTGATTATGGGTTGATAATATGATATGATTATTGACTATTGAACGAACAAAACATTAAATGTGTGCGTAGCAGTTGGTCGTACAGGAAACGGTGACATTACAGCCTTGTATCACTTTGATTAGTGCGAGTGCAGCTGATTAGTGATTAAGAGAAAATACGTGTGGTAGGGACCAAGAAGCTTAAAAATTATATTTTGCGCCCTCCCTTTCCCCTCACTCGCAGCAACACCACATGAGTTTTATTTACTCATGTGGCAACACTACTCGCACTACAGACCTGCACTAATCAGCCCCGATAACTAATCACCTGCACTCGCACTAATCAAAGGGTCACTATCCATTAGTAAGAATCAAACTTTGAAACGCACAGAAATAAAAAATTTAATTACTTACATTAAAATGTTTAATTGGCGCCAAAAATTCTTGTTTTTTTTAAGTACTTTCCGTTTTGCCCTTGGATAATTCTGTGCCTCTAGTGTAAAGGGGTTAAACTCAAAAATCATAATTTTACAGGGCGGCAAAAAAGGATTTAAATCTGATTTTGTCGTTTACTGTTTTAAATATATTATAATCTTAAACTGATTACGACTAGAACTATAAATAAACTAGAAATTGAACTCAATATTAGGCTGTAGTTTAAGACGCTATGCCGTAAAATAATTGAAACGAAAGGGGCAGGGCCTAGCCAAAAGTTGCGCGAGTGCCGCCGCGGCGGCGCTGCACTCGCGCGCGTGCCGGCCGGCCGGACCGCCGTTTTCCCGCGAAGTTTTGAAAATACTTTCGTCGGAAATACGTTTCGCTGTTCACTTGTTATTGTTTGTTTAGTAGCTATTTAAGTTTATCTTAACTAATATAGTAAATGAATACCTGTGTCTATTTATTTTAATATTAGTTATGAAATACAAGACAGTCGATATTTGGTCTATAACTAAATATATTGATAAATAAGCAAAATAATTACTTACATAAGTACATATTAAATTTTAAATAGTTTTACAGACAAACAAAATACTTTTTGCAATCGAATAAAACATTACACACACTGCGTTTTACTTTATAGTCTAAGAGCTAATGTCATTGTAAGGAATATTTTAGTAAAATGATAAAACAATGGGATTACATACTAAAGCTGTTATAATAAGGAATGTTCATCGTTTCATTCAAATACTTATTCAAAGTTATGTTATGAAAATTTTCTGTGGCTTCTTCTGAAGACTGTGCATATGCAGTACCACACTTCTACAGGCTGAGCCAATTTTGAAATATACGAAAATGTTGTCTAGAATATAATTAATTAATAATAAATTCTAATTAGATGCAAATCACGTACTTTTTAAATCGTTTTAATTATAAAAGAACTAATAATAAAGCATTAGAGAAATTTTAAAAGTTATAGTTTTAAAATTTCTCTAAGGCAATAATCTTCTCATTATTACAACCCGCATTTGTCTCATTTGTGTCAACATTTTTATTTTCTTTACCTTTACGAATGACATAACTTGGCTCACGTAGCCAGGGCTATAGCACTAAACAAAATGCATTTTTGGAAAGAAGACAAAAATACTGGAAAAATATACATTAATAAAAAATCTGATTGGTTCTTTCAAGCACAGGGGCAAATGCATATTAGTAAATTTCCAAAATGTTTATTAGCTGTGTGGTATGGGGAAAATAAACTAAAAACAGAAATACTCCAGATGATCAGTTTTGGAAGACGAAAATGGAACCAAAATTATTATCTTTTTATTATGATTGCTTGCTACCAGAGCTTGTAGATCCTCGGCATACAAGAAATATGGCAATTCGTGAGCCAAGTTATGTCATTCGTAAAGGTAAAGAAAATAAAAATGTTGACACAAATGAGACAAATGCGGGTTGTAATAATGAGAAGATTATTGCCTTAGAGAAATTTTAAAACTATAACTTTTAAAATTTCTCTAATGCTTTATTATTAGTTCTTTTATAATTAAAACGATTTAAAAATCAATCCCAATCTTGAACGGTGCTATGGGGCACTTAATTTCTACAAGCATATTATGCGTTAAAACTATTCCATCAGGCGTGGCCCCTAAAAACGGATATTGTTCGTCTATAAACAAACCACATTGCTTAATGTCTATATTCATTTTTTGCTTTTTTTTTAACCGACTTCAAAAAACGAGGAGGTTCTATGTTTCATTGTTTTTTTTTGGAGGTCCGCCGATTACTCCTTCAATTTTGGACCGATTTTCATAATTCTTTTTTTAAAATAATATGTAATTTAAATATTGATTTTTTAAACTATATTTCCAAAATATTTTTATATAGTAGGTAAAAAATACGTAAATGTGGATAAAGTTACTAAGTAAAAAAAATAGTTTCTAGAAAACAAAAAGATGGAAAACGAAACAGCATTTTAAATTTCGACCAACCATTTTCGAACAAATGAAATTCGGGCAAACAAGTTTCGGAGTAAAGATACGTTACCATTCAACAAGAGGAGTTGTCTTGTCTGGCAGGCGACCGTCTCCTAGTTATTGCATATATTACAAAATACTTCAATATATAAATAGCTTCATTATAAAGTTTTGATTTAATCTCAGTTTATTTTTGACTAATATTAAGTTAAGAACAAAAATGTAATGTAGCTTCCTACCTATAAAGCTAATATTATACCTATTTTCTATTAAGTTTATTCTATTAAGTAAAATAAAATATTGTAATAAAATAAAATAATCAGTTAGATGTCCAATAGGCAGAATATAAACAAAGTGTCGCCCCTGCGTAGTAATGTCATATTCTATGACTCGGTTGGGGGCGGGGCCAGGGAGGGGCGCGCCCCGCACGGCCGAACGCGGCGCCAAAATTTGAAGGCGCTGTCATTTCTATACGTGGTAATATTATTTCGATGGGTTGCGCGCGAGATCTCGACGAACGTAGATCCGTCCCAGACAAGAGTAAGCGGCCGACTGAGCCCGCCCCACCCGTGCGACGTATATATCAATCCCTCTTGCGAGAGACAGAGATGGGACACCGTGAACACGGCGAATTTTTAACGTCGTAAGCGCCAAAACACATTTAGGCTTATTTAAAATTCATTAATTGAGTTTTTAAAAATTTGTCTTTACAGTCTCTAGAAAACATTAATGTCTTTCTTTATATGAAGTTTAAAATTTCTACTATTTACCATTTAGAAGTTACAAGAGTTCTGAAGAAAAAACAGAGGTTACTTCGGATTTTTTTTCTATCGAGGAAATGTGACACAATCGTGTTTTGGCTCTTTCCAAAATTTCGATTATATGATGAATTAATACATATCCAAAAATCTAGGTCTAAATTTTAGTAGTTTAGAAGATATTTGGTTTCTAAGGACCCTTCTTTTTTTCACATATCCCCTTAAAATAGACTTTAACTTGCTAAAATGATTACAAAGCTTTACGTGAATTTGTGTAAAGGGGTCGATTTTCTAACTAGAACTATGTTTTTAATAAATTATTTGTGTTTATAGATTGTAAATAGCTCAAGAAATAAATGAAATGCTTTAAGAAAATTAAGTAAGTAGTTATATTTTAAGAAAATTATACATTATTATTATTTTCTGATTATTTTAAGGTGGGACGCCTGCAGGGCACAGGCGGGTGTTCACTGTTCCCGTGTGGATATGGTTGTTACTGTGGCCCCGATGACCTCCCCCCAGAAAACCTTAAACTCCTTCTACAGAACTCCGTCGGCCAGTGTCCAGGTCGCACAGTTTTCCTTCTTCGATCCTATCGGGTTCAAAAGTCTCCCACCTGAGCCTGCTGTAGTGTATGCACTCAGCCAGGAAGTGCTGGCTGGTCTCTGGTTCACCGCATTCAAGACAAGTGAAGTCTATGCTGTTGTCTATTAGGGACATATGTCGGTTAAGTCTGCAGTGGCCTGTGATGATGCCCATGACTATGCCCAGTCTTTCCCGGCTTAGTGATAGTAGTGACCGGGTTCTTTTGTGATTCTTTCCTTTTACAAACAATTTTGCTTGTCTGCAGCTATTACTCTCAGCCCATGCGTCCTGTGCCTAATAAGTTCGTTTATCACTCCCTTAGTGACGGTGGCTGATATCGGAAGCTGAGGCTCTGGTCCTATAGGTCTCGAGCTGGCACCTTCTCTTGCAAGCTCGTCCGCTCTTTCATTCCCTGATGTGCCTTGATGGCCTGGAACCCATGCTACAGTGACCGTCATTACCTCGACTAGTTTATTGAGAACATATTTGCACTCCTTGACCAGCCCTGATACGGTCTCTACCTTGGCCAGTGCTCTAATTGCCGCTTGGCTGTCTGAATAGATAATGGTGCTTTGCGTCTCTATCCCGGAGTCGGTCAGTACCATTTCTGCGCATTCTTTTATACCTAGAACTCCTCTTGGAAAACGCTGGCATACGTACCCAATGCTAGAACCACATCTTTAGCTGGTTTACTGGGTATGTGTATCCCTGCTCTAGCTAATCCTGTGCTTCTCATTCTGGATCCATCTGTGTAACAGATGAGCTGGGAACCCGATGTCTCAATTTCCCAGTCTGATCTTTTACCTATGTGTAGTATACTTCTTGTGGAAGATCGTTTGTTTCTTGATTAGGTCGTTATTTGTCATAAGTAATGACATGTCTCTCCCTAATGCGTCTTCTATCGCAGCCTGACCTTGGTCCGTACTCCGTGCCTTCCATTCTTTGCCTGCAAAGTGTGTGATCCTGTACCATTGCTCTGCTGCTCTTCTTTTGACCTCAGTGTGTACCGGATTTAGTCCTAGGGCCATATCCAGCGCCATCATTGTGTGGACGTCATGGCACCCGTGGTCATTAGATTAGCAGCCATTTTTACTTTCCTCAGCTCACGTAGGTTCGATGAAA
Source organism: Endotricha flammealis (assembly GCA_905163395.2). Lineage (NCBI taxonomy): Eukaryota > Metazoa > Arthropoda > Insecta > Lepidoptera > Pyralidae > Endotricha > Endotricha flammealis. The sequence continues at coordinate 687,015 of LR990858.1, read as the reverse complement.
TGTTGGCTCTATGCCACCATACAATCGCTCCATACAAGAACTACTCTGGGGGTGTTAGAAACGATAGCAGAATGCCTGTGAATTTGTTCGTGTCGTGTTGAGTCCTGGGTAACAGAGTAGGTGTATAATATTCATAGAGCAAGAGAAAGAACTTGAAAAACGCTTAAGTATGTGTTTAGTGAGTATTAGACTCTATAAAATTATAAATTCCACACAAATCTTATAAAACTGGTTGTATGGTAATTTAAAAATTTTTTAGGGTTAGATGATACGTTCAGAAAGTTTACGGAAACATTAATATTTTTCTTTAAATTACCACACCTCTCACTACCACCACTAGTATTATAAAATGAATTCGATTTGTGTGGAATTATAGGGTGACCCGAATTCATAGAAGACTGTTCAAAAATTTATCAGGTTGTGTCTGTGTAACAATCAAAAAAACAATTATAGAGATATACCCCGTTTAGATACTAAAAACAAATCAAGATTAGAAAAAACCAATTTTGTGTAAAAGGGTTAAACTAGTAACTCTCGTAATTTTGCAGTCCAGGCGCCAAACGAACACACACAACCTCTCTCTCTCCGAATACTCGAACCGACTGGCTGACCGGCCGCTCGCCGAGGCGCGTATGCGCTATGCGCCGCCGTTTCTCAATTACCTCACCCCCGCGCTTCCTATTTAGTGTCACCGTTTTGCACAAAAAAAATCTTACTTTATTCTACTTTGTCCTAAATAAATAGAAAAAGAAATTTTAAACTTTTGTGAATAAAGAGCAAAGTAAACTTAATACTAAAATGTCAGGTAAAACTGTCTTAGAAATAACGATTAAAATTATTATTAATCTTTTTACATGTAATGGAGTTTGAAATAATTAAAGAAATAAAGCGATCTAAGTAAAATTTTATCACTTTACACGAATTTTCACACTTATTTTAAATTGTGAAAAACGGTTAAAATGTAACTTTCACCGTTTTTTACAAAAAGATTCGTTTGTGTAAAATAATCAAAGTATACTTTTATTTCTTTACACAAACTCTCATGTATAATGTGGTTTGTTAATTAAGATCTAATTATAGTGTAACCGTTTTTCACAATTTTAATTTTAAGAAATGTCTTTGCTTTATTAACTAAAATGGAGTTTAACCGTTTTTAACAAAATGATTGTCAAATTTTGCAGACATTCATCACTTTGCACAGCTCCTAAAATTGAAACTTATGGTCGTATCTAACTCAGTGTCAAACGTAACGATATAGCTTCGTGAAAGACATAGAGTGGTTAAAAAATGTAAAAATTGGATAAACTCGAGTTTAACCCCTTTACACTAGAGGCACAGAATTTATTATCTATGGAAAAGTGGAGTAAAAAGTAAGACAAATATACTTTATTTGCAATACACATCCAACAGCACAAAGAAATATTACATTATGTCAACTGAAAATGTTTTGTATTGAATTAACGAAACGCAACTGTCACAGCAGCTGACATGACGACGACGTCAAACCATCTGTTGTCCACTGCATGTCCACTGTCTGTCTGTCTGTTGTGTCATAGTGACAGTTGACAGTTAGCAGTGATCAAGATTGTCGTTGTTTTGCTTGCGCGACTCGTAGAACTGAAGTGAATAATCATTGTCCGCTAAAAACAAAAAAATAATTGTGTTCCCATAATAATTGTGATGTGAATACTTTCACCCATTCGCCATGGGATCGAGAACTTTCGATATTGCCGCACTCATATTAAACCTATTGCACTACGCTTGTTCAAGTAAGTAGCTGACAATTATTTAATTGAATCAATTTATTCGGACGGTGTTATAGTTTATTCTTTCTAACAGACGACATCCTGTCCTGCAATGTGACCTTTTTGGAGCCATGCCCTGGTGCCAATCAAGTGTGTAATGCAACCACGTCGCATTGTGACTGCGAGCGAGGGTTCACAATGATCGGCGAGGAGTGCCATGAAAACAACAGTACACCGGCGAGCCACGCCATGACAGCAGTTCTGGTGACTATATTTGCAACAGCCCTCATTGTCTGCGGCCTCGTCTTACTCATTAGGAAGTATAAACTCATTGACTATGCACGGCAAAAGTTTAACTTGAGAAGAAATAATGATGTCATGTACGAAGATGTTATGATCGGTCAGGACGACCCTCCTCTCAGCCCGTAATTGCCTTTCTAGCTATAAAATTGACTAGATAGTCTCAAAAATTGGTCACTCCCACTGGTCATAGTTTATTCGGAAGAACATATATGTATTATTTTGCTGTATGTCTCCATAGAGCATCTTCTTATCTTGTTATTGGGCCCTTTTGGATATTTTGTGTTGTGGTATCTGGTAGGCGGTGCCCAGGTGACGTAGTCTCTCCATAGAGCATACTATGTCAAGCTGTTCTATGAATATGTGGAATAAGAGCATAATCTACAAAATAGCATAAGGAGATTGACCAAATGTTAAGCGATGACCGAATTTATGTTTAACTTGTTGTTTGGTCTCAAAACAGGAGTTGGACCAACACAATGAGTGCAAATATAATTGAACATGGCCGATATAATGAGCGAATGTTACCTACTACTGATAAGAAATTACTAAAATTGCATAGCATTATTTATATGAGCTTCAAGGTACCTGTTTCATAAATTGTGGACAATAAAACCCTTTGTTTATAATCTCATTAGTGATAAGTTTTTTTATCAATTGATAATGGTCACATGTTTTGTATATAAGATATTTTTATTAATCAGAATTTGTTCTCTACAGATCTCACATATTTATACACTTTATCAACACTGACAATTCATTTCATTGTGAGTTCTAAGACCCTGTACAAATGTACGCGCGTTGGCGTCGCATTTCGTGCTACATTGAGCTCTTTGTATGTTAGACCTCACGATGAAATGATTACAACTCCACAATGGATAATGAAACGCGGCGAATTCGCCTTTTCTGGACAAGGTCTAAGACAGATATTGTGTTTTTTCCTGAGGACACCAATGAGTCACTGACGTCACTGCTTATTGTCAATTGGTTCCTGCTGTTAAACCATTCACAGCGGCCATATAAATTACTCTTACTTAGCCAGGTACAGGTCGGTATTTGACACGCACACCGATCGGCGTCTTCCTTACATGAACATGACAAAAAAAAAACGCCGATCGGCGTGCGCCACAGAATAAGTATTCCCAATAGAAGGATTAAAAATATACCAACTGATTGTGCAGAGTTGGCTTGTACGTTGGAATAGATTGTACTGTAATAGCTACTAGGCTGATGCCTAGAAGTATTATATTGGTTTTTGTTTTGCTCTTAATCATAAAATATTGTCATCTATTATTTTCAATTTTTAAGATTAAAGAATTAGGATTGTGTGCACTGAACCGTACATAACATAACCATGCATGGTCAGTGATAGACCATTCAGTGTGCATTGTTTCCTTATTGTTTCATATAAATTCATACAAACTATTTTTTTTGCATGTTCTGCTACGGCCATGATATGTATGGTTCAGTGATCAAAGTCCTATAACTGGGTTTCTTGCTTGACAAATTATGAAACAGGTAACTAATAATATACGATGTATTTATTTCTGTAGTTAGTTCATAATTGTTATAAGAAAGAGAAGTGTCTCAATACAAAAAAAAAACCTTTTACTACATATGATTATTTGTATGTGATGATTGGATGAGGAACTAGATGTCTAGTAACAAAATGTTTATTTTTTTAACCTTTACAGCAACATTTTTGAATTAATGACTTTAAATCTCAAGTTGTCCTTGTCTAATTACGAAGAAAAAGAGAGATAGCATAGCGGGTGTTATTACTTTTAAAATGTTTCTGTGAATATCATGTTCCAAGCATCACAATTCATAATTAGTAATAAGTGTACACACTCAGCTTTTTAATTCTCTCTAGGGCTCATCCATTAATTACGTCGCACGCGGGGGTAGGGGGTCATAAAGTTTTTTATACCACTAAAGTGGCAAACAAGCTTACAGCCCGCCTGATGGTAAGCAGTCACCGTAGCCTATGGACGCTTGCAACACCTGTAAAAATATTTTAATGCCCTTTTTGAAGAACCCCATATTAAAAGTTTTGTTAAAGAAAAGACCTCGGCGGGGATCTCATTCCACATCTTCAGGGTTCGCCATGTGCGACAAGGGGGAGGAAGAGGTCAAAAAATCATGAACTTCGTGTAAAGTAATTAATGAAAGAGTCCATAAATTAATCGTGTTATATTTAAAAATTATTCTTTATTAAATTTTAACCTTGCAAGTCATTCCCCAGTCAGTGGCAATGTGACACAATGAATGGAATGAATGAATAAATAACTCGAAATTTTGGCTAGCAATCAAAAGTTCATATGAAAAAATTACTGATTTATGAAAAACATTTCATAACTCTTTTAGGGCATTGTTGGGCAATAAGTAATTTTAATTTAGGTTGTGAAAGAGCCCAGAACAAAAAAGTTTAACAAAATAAACAAAATTGAACACAACTGTTAATTCTTTAAAAATAATATTTCTCATGTTTCCTTGTCTGTAATGAAATCGCACAAAAACTAGCTGACCTTAAGTTTGAACAAGGAAAATTTTATTTTAATTGCTTACAAAGGTGCTCCCTCACAAGAATTTGTATGTAACGAATATTTATGATTATCATTTCATAATCTCGGACATAACAAGTCGAACACTGGAGTCGGTCACGGTCGAATTAGTTCGACCGTCGACTTACTGAGATTTTTTTCTTATTTGTTCAAACATAGAATTTATTTTATCGAGAAACAAAAGAAAAATATCAGTAGTTCAACGTCGAACTGATGAATAAAAAGTTGTTTCAAAATGATGTGTACATAATGTTACAAGTTAAAAAAAGCGGCAAAGCTATTGCATAGTCGCGGGTTCGAACTCACTCGTGGACGCGGCCAAAAAGCACGCTGTCACACCTAGCACCGTGTCTAAAAGAGATAGAATCAGTTATGAGCAGTTAGCAGCTACACGCATACGTCTAGTCGCACGCACACAAACACCGTGCCGAAGTCTGCCGAACTAAAACGACGTTAGACTATGCACGGCTTTCAACGCCGCACCGCGCAGAGTGGGGTGTTAGGTTTTATTTTCGTTACGGAATTTCTTGATTCGATCGCCGCGCTCAAAGCCCGCGATAAAAGCTATTTGTCCAGTTGTCCTCCTTCAATGATGAAATGCTCGGATAAGGGACGATCCTTTGAGGATCCGTTTATTCTATCTGCGGTGGATCTGTAACATTACATTACAGATGCTCGAAATGAGGGGAGCATCTTGAAATTTTGTATTATTTATTAGTGGAATCAATGTAAAATGGTTATTCTGATTGGGACCAAAGTATTGTAGTGCGGACAGAATTTGTTTTAAGCTAGTGCCAGAGATTTGAACACTTATTTGAATACAATGCCATATGGATATAAGTAGTTTAATTCACACTTAGTCTCGTACCACGTATATCTAATCAAAGCGGTCACATAAGTGAAGCTGTATGTCGCCAAGGCTTGTAGAATATATTGTCCAAACTTTAAAAACTTTATGCAAATTATTGTTCAAATTTTAAATTTGTGGTTTTAACCTAGGAAAACAAGTCGTTTTACCAAAAATAGTTTCAATCTAGTCTCAAACTAGCGCTATCCCATTCTTTCCAATTTATTATGACTGAGATAGCGATTGATAATTTCTTACGAGAATAGGTGGGTAATCTTATTAAAATAATGTCACTCGATACTAATCAAACAAAATGTTCAAATATGTGTATGCTATATCTGGCACTGGCTTTATACAATCGACGTCACACCAAATTAGTCTTGTTAAGTTTCTTTGAGTTTATTGTCATAAAATATTAAAATTTGATATTAACTAGCTTCGCGCATACTAGGGAAACGGGAATCAATATTGGCTTACTCATATTACTATATTATATTACTCATAGCTGACCGTTCGAGGTTACACCGACCGTGGCTAGTCACAAAAGACAGTTTTATTATTTAGCTCAACTTCGTTTTCCCATGGGAATATCGACAAAAATCCTTGTACGTTGTACGTGATACACAATACTTTTCCAAACAAAAAAAGGACCACTTCTATATAACGTTAACAACAATGTAATGTTATGTTACAGTTGATGTAAGTGTAGTGGGGTGCATCCAGGTACACCTGTAGTTCTATAGAACTGTTGCTATTCACCCATCAGTAGGTACTATATAGTACTGATGGGTTACTTTAACACCAATATGAGGTCTCAACAGGTCTATAGAACTACTGGTATGGGGTACTACTGGGATGCACCCGTGTAGTGTGAAATAGATCAGGATCCATTAAAAAAAACTTTTTTTAAGACACAAAATTTGCGGTCCGTATTTTGATTCGCCTAGTATTATATAAAGTGATCACCGGTAAATAGTGAAGCAGAGTCAACAGACTTGATTTTAGCAAATACTATAGACGAGTAATACCCACAGCTTCGGAAGAATTCGGGCAAGACGCGACACTAGCGCCCCTACGGCATGAGGGCGGCATGAGGTGAACGATTTCAAAACTTTTGTGCGTTTTGTATGGAAATGTTCACCTCGTGCCGCTAGGGGCGCTATTTCGGAGGTTGCCAAGTCATTGTATGAGAAACGTCAAGAGCTGTGGGTATTAGTCTTCTATAGTATTTGATTTTAGTGACCTATTATGACGTCACGTATCTGATTGCTAATTCGTAATTAATTGCTGACAAAATGGGGTAAACGATTTAGATTTTATGGATTGTATTATAAACATTACTATGTCATGTTAGTGATTTTGTTACTATTAGTGTTTTTAATGTTTCCTTGTTAATTTTTCAACTCAAAGTTATTCTTTTATAATAAGTAATAATAATTAGTATAGTTACGGTAAATGTGAATTGAAAATTATTAAGAATTACCTACTGAACAATAAATATCAGTGTGCCTATTCTTGTAACAAAACAAATAAAGCGAGCAACATAGCGCTCGAGATTGAGACGAGATTTTTAACTGTTTATTACGTTGATGTTAGTCATGCGGTTATTATTAACGTAGCCGGCTATTTTGAGAATAATCGGTTATTATTAATAATCATCGCATAATCACATTTATCGTAACATATTTTTTTACTGTTAGTAGTAAGTACAGAAATAAGGGAGTGTATAGTCACGCGCAATTAAATGTATACAATGTGCATTCATAACATCTCAATTGTCGGCGCAAATGAGCCACCGGTGGCCAGCGACTAACAGTTCACACGATTTTTCATATATTTTCAAACCCGACGCACGTGTGGCCAGTGGCACGCACTCGCTACAGCAGTTTTCGCGCCACTTGTAGCTGTGGTCGGTGACCAATTTGCACCGAGCCTTATTGGTCATCTTAGGCAGTCCTTCCACGACGGTACCCGAATCACGCGACACGACTGGAGTCACATGACGTCATTTGCCAAAATGTGACCTAAGAGAGGGTGTCTTCTCTTGTTACATTTTGGCAAATACAAAAGGCAAACTTGTGCCAATCTAATTGAACGACATCTACCGTGTCGTAGGAGAACTGTTATAAGAACACACGTGTATACTTTTTATTGCAACTGATTGTACATAAAGTGTATATCATTACCATTTCCCGGCTAATATTTAGTTTCATAGACGCTATAATGATTTTTTGTGATTAGTTTGCTTATGCTCAAGGTAGCCAAAGACTGAATTATTATTTATCCAGTATTGTATGTACATTTTGAAAATGCACATCTATTTTGTATATAAATGCATGATATTATACATAGAAGTAAGAAATGTAGTGGTTGACAAAACAGAACACGCATTCAGCGGCATAAATCAGTACCTTGTCACTAACATTGTTTACATTTTCACTCAAGTTCAGTAATTAAATTGACAACATATTTATGACGTCGGCTGTATACTCTATAAGGAAATGAGATCACTTCAGACTATCAAATTACATAGTAAAAATATGTCATTCACTATATACACTATGGAATTTAACAAGCTCAGAGTAGAAAGTTATGTAAAATTGAAAGCATTTCTCTATAACATGTAATGCCAATTCTAATCAACTCCTATATTTACTACTTCTATGATTAAATGTAAAAACATAAATAAAACTGCATGTAAGAAAATAAAAAAAATATTATTCATAAATTGCATGAACATAATACGAATAATTTGGACACATTATATTTTTATCATTTTAATAATTCATTGTAAAAGACAATTTGTTAAAATGAAAGATAATTTGTTAGCCTGATTTATTATTAAAATTATAAATTATAAATATTTGGTTTTTATTTCTATACCTTCGTGGTTTTAGGGTGATATCCTATGACGTCGACGCGATCGTATCGCTCCTGTAGCCTAATGTCGATGCAGTCGCGAATACGCATCGATCCAGTCGCTATCCTGTCTAGTTCGAATGCGAAAGAGTAGTTTATAGAGTAGATTAATTTATACAAATCATTTATTACTGTATACTCTGACAAGAGAACGTGTTTGTGAAAACCTATTCTCTGAATAAAAGTTTTGAATTTGAATTTTGAAAAACGCACGTCCGTAGCGATGCAGAAGCGCGTATTGAGAACGCGAACTACATACATTGCTATAAAAAGTCGTGAGATAGCACCCTTCCATTGTACGAATCAGAGATAGGCGGAAAAGAGCGAAGATATTTCCTAAATAAAACAACCAATAGGATATATCGTTTTTTCAAGTGTAGACTACATTCAGAACCAGAGGGCGCTCTGGTTCAATCCCCGCAAATTTTATGTGATGGCATTTTGCGTTTGTCTAGAAAATACCCAAGAATGATTATTTTGGTTTGCCAGTCTCCGTTAGCTGCATTAGGCTGTGGTGTGACGTCACATGAAGTGGTGCCTCAGCCAGGGCGTGACGTGGAAGCTGGCGAGGCTCTTGAGCAGGCAGGCCACGGCCAGCGAGCCCAGCGTCGCCGCCGCACTGCGCGCGTACAGCACTGGAACAGGTGGTGCAACGTCTATAGGCCACGGTGACGGGATAGGTGATAAAAACAATAAAATCCTCTCTCCAATACCTGTGAATACGTTGAAGAAGACGACCAGGCTGTAGCCCAGCACGAGCAGCCCGTGCGCGGCCTTGGCGTCGGCCGCGCCCCAGACCAGCGCCGGCAGAGTGAACAGCAGGCTCATGTTGGCCAGCGAGAAGCCCTTCAGCAGACGCACCAGGGGCACTGGGACATACAGACGTCCATCTCATTCATCTGATAGTGTTACGGGCATCCATTTGTAATTGTATAGTCAGGAGCACGTTGAGCTTTACACTTGCAGTACAGTTTTGGCTCTTATGACATAGAACTTAAAAATGGTACAAAGTGCGATATGTAAAGGTCGCTGCTCGTGACTGTACATTATGTAAATAGAAAATAAGGTAAAATTTGGCTATGAAAATAATATTTGGATAATTTTCATTGTCCCGTAAATATGGAACCAGCTCAGAATATACTATACGTATTTCGAATTATTAAAAAAAATCAGTTTCACGATTGCCACTGAGGTGTGGTATAAAATAAAATAAATGATTTATCTATTTATGAAACAGGACCATATGGTATCATACCTTCATTTCGCAATGTCTGTGGTTTCATTCTCCCCATCATAAAGTGTAGCGTCATGATGAACACTACTATACCTGAAAAACAAATCAATTAAAAACTATCGTAGGATTCCAAGACAATCAAAATACACATAATGTAAATGTTTTACGTAAAAAAAAGTCTATAGATTTGTGTACACGACGGCTTAGTGTATAGACATTATGTACGCAACGGCTTATGTAAATATTAAAATTAAGTTGAGAATTGAGTATATCGATAGGTTGTCTCGCTCGCACGCGCCTGGCATCGAGCGAGCTGGCTGGGCCCGTGCGAGCCAAAAGTAAATACACGAATTTTCCGATAATTCGCCATTGAATTGAACATTAATTACGTAATACGTAATAGTTGGAAAGTAAGGTGTCCATTTCCAATAAGAATGTTCAATAAAAGCTAAAATAAATTTGTATTTATATGGCACGTGTAAGGAAAAACCGGTTTGAACCGGTTCCTTACACGTGCCAACTTCGAGAGGTAAAAAAAGGTACTTCTACCGTGAATAGAAGGAAAATGTTTGTTGTTCTGTAAACGTAGTCTATAGAACTATGATGTAAACGTGATTTTATTAAAAATAAATGAATTTTGTGTTTTCGTGCTTCGGGCGGAAATCATATAAATAGGAGGCCAAATTCGATACGGTAGTCATATTCGTGCTCGCGACGCCGTCCGAGTCACACGTCCGGTGCCCGGTGCCTCCGCGCTACGCTGCTCCCGCGTGCTACGCTCGCCCCCCGCCGCCGCGCTACGCTACCGCCGCTCCGACACACGTGTCTCCTTGCCTTTTTTAAGACAAGGAGGCATTATCGTGATTTTTAGAGTTTCTTCGGTTTCTCGCGCGTTTTTGCCGATTAAAACCACAGTTTCGTGGTCTGGCTGTGTGATACCTCACGGTGCCAACTTTGCACAGCCAGGAGTGCGACCCGGGCACTCGCCGATCCCCTTCAGGGTGAAGCAGTTACCCGGACGGGGCTAGAACCACCGGCCTAGGGGGCTCCCCTGACCGACACTAGCTATCGCCCCCTCCCGCCCACCCCTTCCTCCTTCCTATCCTTAGGGAACGGCTTGGGCGCCTAGGGCTCCGGCTCGAAGCTACCCTCCGAACCTTAAGCAGTTAGGGACCCTCTGACACATTGAGATTGGTCAGAGGCATACAAGCTTAGGGCACACCCTAGAAGCACCCCCCTCGCCTCACCCGGCGCGGGGGACTAGGACTACACACCTCGGGTTCTCCCCCCGAGCGCTCCCAAATTAGGCACGACTGCCGCAAGGTTTCTTCGCAGCTCTTCCTTGCGGAACGTGACGCGACGAACTGCGATAATTTCGTTTTAGCTGTAGGTTCCCTTACTAGGCCGGTCGCCATGGCGACCGACCCGAAAAATCGCGCCCTCGAAGAGGTCTTGTCGCCCCTAGTCAACTTTGCTAGGGAAAATCCGGACCTCGTGCCCGCAATTGGCCTTCACCTGAAGGCAATCTTCTTCCCCACGGCCCCTCAGGCCGCAGCTCCATCGGCCCCTCAGGCCGCAGCCTCATCGGCCCCTCAGGCCGCAGCCCTCTCGGCCCCTCTGGCCACCAAACCCTCGGCCACCAAGCCCTCCGCCGCCGCGACTTCCATCGCCGCGCCCTCCGCCACCGTTGCGCCCGCCGTCGCGTCCCCCGTTGCCGCGCCCCCCGTTGCCGCGCCCCCCGCCACCGTGCACCCCGCCGTAGCGACTTCCGCCGCCGCGCCCTCCACCACCGCACCCTCCTCCTCGATCTCCGATGACGAGATGGAGATCATCCCGGAATCTTCAGATTCCAGTTCCGCCCCCTCGTCCGACTCGGACGATTTCATTGTGGCCTCAGGCCGCAAGCGCACAAGGCGCAACAAGGGCGCTGCCAACAAGGCCGCCAAATTAGCCGCCGAGTCAAATCCGGCCGCCCCTCTCTCCGACTCGCCCGCTTCGCCCCCCGCGGCTGAACAGGGTGCCGAGGGAGCTTCTCTCCCCACCCCTCCCAAGCGCTCCCAGCGCCCACCGGCGGTCGTTATCACGAACCGCCATAGGTGGATGGCCATCAAGGCCCGTTGTGATGCCAATGGCATCTTCTTCATTGCGGAGACCCGAACTGAGGGTATCCGCCTAAAAACGGAGTCCATCACGGACTACCGAAACCTCACCCGCCTTCTCGACGCCATGTCGATCACATTCCACACGTGGAGTCTAGAGGAGGACCGGCGCCTTCGCGCAGTCATCCGCGGAATCCCGAAAGAACTCGAGTGCAATGACGTACTCGAGGACCTTCGCGCCCAAAAACTGCCCATCCTCGAAGTGCACCGCATGCACCGTGGGCCTTCCGCCCCCTTCAACATGGTCCTTGTCATTTTGGACAGGACTAACCTTAAAGAGGCGAAAGCCATCTTTAATATCAATAAAGTCTGCGGACTGTCCGGGGTCGTCGTCGAGACCCCTCACCATAAAAGCACTGTGGGTCAATGCCACAGATGCCAATTGTACGGCCACTCCGCCCGAAATTGCCACAACACACCCAGGTGTGTCAAATGCCTCGGGGCCCACTCAACACCGGAGTGTCCACGCCCCAAAGACCGCGCGCTATGCTTGGAACCTCCGAGCTGCGTAAATTGCGGGGAGGTGGGGCACCCGGCTAATTACAGAGGGTGCTCAAAAGCGCCCAAAGGAAAGAGCCGGAGGCCTACTCCCTCCTCATCCAGAGTCCTCGCTCCTCCTCAGTCCCAAACTGCCGAGGCCGCCCCGGCAACAGCTAAGGCACCGGTGCCACCACTCAACCTGTCGCCCTCGTGGCGCTACAAAACCAACAAGGTCCCACCCCCACAGGCCAGCCCCTCAGGCACGCCTGCACCCGCGGCGGTGGAAGTCGCAACACCTCCACCCCCCCCAGTAAAGGCATCGCTGCCACCTTCCAACGGGACCGAAGGGCTCTACAAGCTCGCAGCCGTCCTAGACATAGATAGGGTTCTTGCCATGGCCGCGTTGGTCAATGAACACGCGAACAGTCCCAACGCTCTCCTAATGGCCGTCTGTCAATTCACAGACGTGTTCGTTGCCCTTAAAAATTTCAATAAATAATTATGGACTTACACCATACGAGTAGAGTCAAACCGACCTCCCTTAAAATCGGCTACTTCAACGCAAATGGGCTTCGCACCCAGAGGTCTGAGGTAGCCGACTTCCTCTACACCCATCAGTTGGACGTCCTCCTCATCCAGGAGACGTTCCTTAAACCATCAATTCGCGATCCCAAAATCGCGAATTATAAAATCATACGTAATGATCGCACAGTCTCTGCCCTCGGTGGCACTCTCATCTACTACAAAGCGACATTACACTGCACGCCTGTGGATACACCCAATCTCGTGCACATTGAGGCCTCTGTCTGTAGATTAGGAATGACAGGTCACCAATCCATATTTTTAGTGTCAGCTTATCTAGCTCCCACTAACTCCAACTCCTCAAACCCCAGATCACTACTCGATAGTGACATACAAAACCTTCTAGATCTTGGCCCGTCTGTTATCATAGCGGGTGATCTAAACGCCAAGCACCCTGCCTGGTGTAGCCTAACCACAAACCAACGTGGTAGACAGCTCGAGCGACTCTCAGAGAGTCTCAATTTCGACATTGTAGCACCCATGTCCCCTACTCATTACCCGGACAATGTTGATCATCGTCCGGACGTCCTAGACGTAGCCCTCCTAAAGAACATCAATCTTAGATTGAGTTCAATAGAAGTGCACTCCGAACTCACCTCAGACCATAGGCCTGTCATCATTTCTCTCTCTCCCAGAGTGAGTATTCCCAATGTGGCAGCCACAGATCCCACTATGATCAAGACCGACTGGGTCAGGTTAGGCGAAAGCCTCAAATCCATTTCGTCCCCCTTGTTAGATCCAATTCCAGACGAAATTGTCTCAATTCCCGATGCAGTAGGTGCTATTGACTCGTTAACAGCGCACGTGCAGAAAGTCGTTAGCGACTGCTCGCGGCGTGTCCTAGTGAACGCTCATCGTCGCTGGACACTTCCGCCGGATGCGCGCGCTCTGTTAACAGAGAAAAACCGAGCCCAAAGGGCCTACTTCTCCGCTCCCACTGAGCCTAACCGCGTCCGCATGCGCGCTGCTCAATCAGCGGTTAAGCGTCGTATCAGACAGCTTAGAAACGACCAGTGGGACGAGACTCTCTCCAATCTGGTCCCATCTCACCAAGCCTTCTGGAAACTTGCCAGAGCCCTTAAGGCAGATACAGTGGCTGCCACCCCTCCGTTAGTACAGTCTGTGACGTGGGGGTATATAAATGATTAAAACCCAGCGTGCACAATATAAATATTTATTGGTTTACCCTCAGAACAGATAGATACTCGGGTAGTGGGTTCGAATCCCGACTGGTTATTCACTCCCGCGGTTCCGTACTTCCCTGCAGGAGGGCCGGCCGAAGTTGATGATGGCCTGGCGGTGTAGTGGACAGCGGTAGGGAGGCTGGTAGCCAAAAAGTAATGGTTGGGCTGGACGCGTCCCGTCTTATCCCGGACTTCCTTATCCCGAACCTTGTTATTCCGAACTTCGTTCCCTGAAATCACGTTCCAGTAAGAAATTGTTATTTCGGTCTTCCAAAGCCGTCGATTGCGATCCTCAATTGCCAACCCAAGCCAAGCCAAAGCAAAGAAGACGGGTATATTTCAGTAGGAGGTGAAGTGGCTACTAATTAAGATCGCAATCAGACGGATTACAAGAACTACGTAAGTAGGTATGCAGAAAAAACTGTATGTAGGTAGATTAATTTACTCGATTCAATTATTAATTACACAATCAAAAAAACAGAACGAAATGCTAGTAATACTTGTTAAAGTATACTTTAATCTACTAATTAATTTATATTTAATCAATATTCTGAACAAAAAAACTAAAACGGCTAAAGAAATGCGTAGGCACAAATAGCATAGTTTGCAATGAAGGTACACTAAACAATATATAATGAAATGAATGAAATGGAAAGCATTCAGTACGTTATATTATAATTAAATAGACATAATTTATAATTGCAACTATGCGACTACGGTTCACAAAATAACACTTAAAATCACCACTTACCTAATTAGGGAAATATCTAATCCTAAATCACGTAGGATTTATTATTGGCACAACACAATAGTACCTATGATATTATGTGGTTCGTATTAATATAGTCAAGACGTGACTAAGTATGAAATTATAACGAATTTAATAATTGAGGAGATTATGAGAATACGTCTTCTCGCCTCGCAGTCTAATTTTTGGTCAACGTGGTAAAGTTCAATGCCGCGACGACGATCCCCGCTCTGGACAATGGACGGCTGCTTGGCCACGCCCCCGCACATCACGCCATCCAACCGATTGCAAAAAATGCATTTAGGGATCCGCGCACCTACATTTTATTTATTAGTATTAAGTATTTTATTCTTTTATTTATTAGTATTATTTTATTTTAGTTAAATATATGAACCGTATGTATGACGCAATTTAGTTAATTAATTAGTATTTATGTTTAATTTGTAAATATAGTGTAATGTTTTTTTTTTTGTTAAATGTATTTTTTTTTAATAAACCTTTTTAATTATTTTTTTGTTTTAATTATTTTCCTGATTTGTTAAAAAAAATGTTATTTATTGTAAATTTAAATTTATTTAGAGTAAACATGTACGTATAACGTTACATTACCCCCTCGCGTCACCAAGGATTTTATTCCTTTTTAATAAAATCCGCACTCAAGCAATAAAGTAATTATTTGTATTAACACTTTCATTCATATATTTCATACTTCACGCAAACATAAAAGTAACAATAGACTATTTTAAAGAATATTGACACACACTAACAATAAGAGAGGTTCCTGTTGTATTATGAACTGGTAACCCGTACAAATGAATGCTGATTAAATGATGTTAAATTTCGCGAAATTAACCCAATAGGCAACGTTACAGTACAGTCCACTCCAAATAACTTAATAAAAAATGTAAATTATTTATTATATATATATTATAAAAAAAATATTATTTGTTTAAACCAGTTAATTTTAAATCTTTAATGTGCCATGTACCTACGTTTTTACCTGACATATCTTCCAAGACGTAAACTAAAGGTGACTTTTTCGCAGTGATCCGGCATTTAATAAACTTTGGTGCTAGTTTTTTGCTAAAATATTTGTCTTTATCGCTTAGAACAAACGCGCGTTTCATCACTACGTCTCCTACCTGAAACTCGGCTGGTTTACGGCGTAGATTATAATGTGCGGTATTTTTTTCATGCGCATGCCATAACTTTGCCTGTACGTCATCAAATATGGTGGATAGACAACCTAAATTTTCGGCGTAAATATCCCGTGGCAGGAAGAGGATCTCTTCACCTAACTCTGCATCTGTGTAGTGAGTGCCACAGACAACAAGTTCTCGGCCATAAACCAAAAACGATGGCGTGAAACCAGTAGCCTCATTCACCGAGTTATTGATGGCAAACTGTACTTTTGGAATATAGATGTCCCAAGTTCTGTGGTCATTGTTAACAAAAGTGGAAATGCAAGTGATAATTGTCCTGTTGTATCTCTCTACGGTATTTACTTGTGGCGTATACTTAGGTGTAAAAAATATATTTGGGACGTTATACTTTTTGAAAAATGTAGCTGTGTCACGGCTAATAAATTGAGATCCGTTATCTAAAAATATTGTTTGTGGAACTCCATGTACCAAGAAAACTAAGTCCTCCAAAATTTTAATAATTATAGCAGAAGTTGCTTTTTTAATTGGATAAATTAGGCAAAATTTAGAAAAACAGCAAGTGATAACTAGGATGTAGCTATTTTGCTTACGAGTAGTGGGCAAGGGGCCCATGAGATCTATTGAGATCATCTGCCAAGGACGTGAGCACTGCTTAGGACGACCCATAACACCTAATGTTTGATGGTTAGACGTCTTGTACTCGAGACACTTTTGACAAGAACCAACAAACCTGACGACATCCTTGTGCATGCCTGGCCAAAAGTACCGAAGCATAAGACGATGGTGAGTTTTAAAAATGCCTAAGTGTGCGGCTGTTGGGTCTGCATGGTTTTCGATGAGAACCTGTTCACGCAATTCTGCTGGGACTACAATTTTCCACGAAAATTCATTATTTAAATCGTATTTACCTTTTGAAAGCCTATATAAAAGTTTGTCTTTAATTAAATAATTTGGAAAATTTTGTGGTTTAGTAAGGCAACCGTTGAAAATAGTTTTATACCATTCGTCTTTAGTGTCCGATATATCAGAAGAGCAAATGGCACTAACTGGAATGGCCCGGGAAAGAGCATCGGGTATGACGTTGTCAACTCCACGTCGGTGCTTAATTTCAAAATCGAAAGAGGACAAACGTACTCCCCATCGAGCTAATCGACCGGTTGGGTTATTAAGAGAAAGGAACCATTTTAAGGCACTGTGATCTGTATAGACAGTGAAGGTTTTTCCGTTCTCCAAATAACATCGCCAATGTTCTAACGCAGTGATCACGGCTAAAGTTTCACGCTCCGTGATACTGTAATTTCGCTCAGAAGAGGTCAAGGATCGACTCATGTAGGCAATGGGATGTTCCTTTCCGTTCTTGGTCTGGGTGAGCATAGCGCCAACACCGTAGTTGCTCGCGTCGGTGTGAACCTCGAATGCTTGGCTATAATCAGGACAAGCCAGAACAGGAGCAGACACTAAGCACTCCTTAAGTTTCTGAAAGGAAACATCAGCCTCCGTAGTCCACTTGAACGGGGGTGTACCCTTTTTCAAGGAAGTCAACCTGTTTAATGGGCCGGCAATTGTACTGAAATTGGGGACAAAGCGACGATACCAAGTAGCTGTCCCGAGAAAGCGTTTGAGATCTTTTCGACAGGTAGGTGTCGGATAGTTTAAGATGGCTTCCACCTTCTCGGGATCGGTACGTAGTCCACAACCGTCAACGACATAGCCAAGGTACCTGAGTTGACTTCGAAAAAATTTACACTTTTCCAAGTTTACCGTGAGGTTAGCTTGTTTAAGTTTATCCAGCACCTTAAGCAACAGAGTCACGTGATTTTGGTAATCGCTACTGATAATTATAATGTCATCAAGGTACGCGAAAACATTGGGACCAAATTCGCCGAACAAGAGGTCTACCAGACGCTGTTGGGTAGCTGGTGCATTGGTCAAACCAAATGCAGTCCTTTTAAATTGGAGTGTTCCTCTACCTGGGACATAAAATGCGGTCTTATCGCGGTCTTCAGGCGGGATCTCAATTTGCCAAAACGATTTAGACAAATCTATGCTGCTTAAATAACGGGCATCCCGGAGATTGTCCAAAATTTCGGAGATGTACGGCAAATTGTATGCGTCGCGTTTCGTCACTGAGTTCAGCTTCCGACTGTCAAGGCAAAACCGTGGCTGACCATTTTTCTTCGTCACTAATAAGGTTGGCGAAGACCAAGCACTTTCGCACGGCTCAACCACGTCAAGAGACAACATCTCATCTACCTGCTCAACCAAAATACGCTGTTTTTCCGGCGACATGCGGTAATACCTCTGCCGTATTGGTTGGGCGTCTCCAGTATTGATGCGATGAGTAATCAGGCTCGTTTTGCCAAGACCTTTACGCTCAAACGAAATGTCCTTATATTGGTCAATGATGTTGTCCGCAATAAGTTTTTCGGATTCGCTGAGGTTTTCGTAACCATGTATGATGGTTTCAGTGGGCAAACTTATGTCAGTATTAGGTGCAGCGAGAGAAATGCTACCTAAATATTTAGGACAAATTTTGAACTTTTGCCAAAAGTCAACGCCTAATATAAGAGACGTTTCGATCTCTGGGACGACAACAGCTTCAATCAAGTGAAATTGATTTTCAAAATGTACTGGAATGTTCATATAACCTAAACTTTTTAGAGACTGACCGCCAGCTGCGGTTACAAAAATAAATCGGTCAGTAAGCAATTTATAGCCATGGGTTTGTAATAAGAGATGTGAATTATTACCCAAAATAGTGACTGCTGAACCCGAGTCAAGTAGTCCAGTGAAAGGATTATTATTTATGTTCACTGTAACATAGGGCCTAACGTCATCGATTGGTTTACTAAGAATTGTGGCAGTTCTATATGACTTAAAGAAAACGCTTATAGTACGAAGCCAATTTTGCCAATCGTCTTTATCAAAATGACTTTTCGACGAACTTCCACAATTCTGCTCCACTAGTTTTTTGAAACGGTAGGGTTAGTTTTATTGCAATCTGGACATTGGGGGGTTTTAACATCCTTGCGGCCGCACTTAAAACAGTAAATAACGTCCTTATTTTCGGTGCACTGTCTCAAATTGTGGGTGTTTACACGACACCTTGGACAAAAACGAGCTTTAGGAGCTTCAATGGCATGCACATATTTTTCATTTAAATTTGTTTTATTAGGGTAGTTATTAGTATATTCTTTATTTTGATTGTAATTTGTGTTATTATATTTACTGAATTTAGAATAAGTATTAGGTTGGTTAAAATTTTGTTTATTTGTGTTATTTTTATAATGAAATTTGTTTTTGCTATTATCTAAATTGTAAGCAAATTCTGGAGCAAGAGTTTCGGTAGTTGCTCCAATTGGTTCACGAAAATTGGCAAGACGGGCATGAATATTTTCGTAGTTACGACAAATGGATCGTAGGGAATCGAGCGTCCTAATTTCGCCAGCTGATGCTAAGGTGCTTGCATAGCAAGGTCTAATGTTGTGGAGAATTATTTCCAATTTATCGTCTTCTGATATAGGTTTCGACAAGCGCGAAAACAATCCAAACATTATTGAAAGGTAAATGGTAATATTTTCAGAATCACCTTGCGTTCTAGAACGAATTTCTGAAAGCAGTCTGTAGTCAAAGTCAGACTGAGTGAAATCCTTTTGTAATAAGACAATTAGTTCGCTCCAAGAGGACACTCGATCCTTCACGCTCCTAAACCAATGCAAAGCATCACCCGTGAAGATCTCTGTGGCGTAGGATAATGCTTTAGGTCCTGAAATATTTCTTGCGTCACAATATTCATTAATACGCTGAACGAAGGCTCGAACACAAGTCTTTCCATCGTATCTCAGCTTTCCCAAATCGGCTGATCCCCCACGGTCACATGTCACAGAGATGTTGACGGGCAACGCGGGAGTTAAAGACTCACTAGTGCAGGGAGGATTCAAGTTATCCGTAACTTTATCTTTACGAGAATCTAATATTTCGGACAAGTTCCTAAATTCTGCAACATAGATATCGTACTGCTTTTTGACCGTATCATTGCTAATTATTCGGTTGATGCGATGGTACAAGTGGTTGACTAGATTCTGAGTGCGCAAGAAAGAACTACGATCTAATTCCGATTCTAAATTTGATTTAATTTTAGCAAGCGTTTCACCTACGCCCTTTAGGTCTTCCGCAGCCTCGTAAGGACTTTCTATAATGTCCTCGGAAACAAACAAAGGTCCGAGTTTAGCAATTTGTTTGCGTAAGTCCTGGACTGTAAGAGCCGGGGATGTGCCTCTAATAAAAACCTCATATTCAAGTTCCGACTTTTGCAACGATAAAAATTTAACGGGAAAAGCCATTTCAAAAAAATAAAAATAAAAAAAAATTGTACGGAACCCCAAAAATTTTTTTTTTTTTTTTAAAAATAAATATAATCAATTGTGTAAGTGGTGATCTAGTGTTCTAAATTACTACTTTTATATAGTATAACTCCGTCTGTTACAAAATAGCAAGCTAAAAAGTAATAAAGCACAGAAGAAGTTATATAAAGAAGCAAACTACATGAGCTGCAAATAAAAATAAAGAACACAAACCAAAAAGAAAAGAAAGAAAAACGTTATACAATAAAGCACACAACACACAACTACCTACTTACTACGGAAGCAAATAACCAGTCCATAAATTACCAAGTTGAGGCGCCAGTGTGACGTGGGGGTATATAAATGATTAAAACCCAGCGTGCACAATATAAATATTTATTGGTTTACCCTCAGAACAGATAGATACTCGGGTAGTGGGTTCGAATCCCGACTGGTTATTCACTCCCGCGGTTCCGTACTTCCCTGCAGGAGGGCCGGCCGAAGTTGATGATGGCCTGGCGGTGTAGTGGACAGCGGTAGGGAGGCTGGTAGCCAAAAAGTAATGGTTGGGCTGGACGCGTCCCGTCTTATCCCGGACTTCCTTATCCCGAACCTTGTTATTCCGAACTTCGTTCCCTGAAATCACGTTCCAGTAAGAAATTGTTATTTCGGTCTTCCAAAGCCGTCGATTGCGATCCTCAATTGCCAACCCAAGCCAAGCCAAAGCAAAGAAGACGGGTATATTTCAGTAGGAGGTGAAGTGGCTACTAATTAAGATCGCAATCAGACGGATTACAAGAACTACGTAAGTAGGTATGCAGAAAAAACTGTATGTAGGTAGATTAATTTACTCGATTCAATTATTAATTACACAATCAAAAAAACAGAACGAAATGCTAGTAATACTTGTTAAAGTATACTTTAATCTACTAATTAATTTATATTTAATCAATATTCTGAACAAAAAAACTAAAACGGCTAAAGAAATGCGTAGGCACAAATAGCATAGTTTGCAATGAAGGTACACTAAACAATATATAATGAAATGAATGAAATGGAAAGCATTCAGTACGTTATATTATAATTAAATAGACATAATTTATAATTGCAACTATGCGACTACGGTTCACAAAATAACACTTAAAATCACCACTTACCTAATTAGGGAAATATCTAATCCTAAATCACGTAGGATTTATTATTGGCACAACACAATAGTACCTATGATATTATGTGGTTCGTATTAATATAGTCAAGACGTGACTAAGTATGAAATTATAACGAATTTAATAATTGAGGAGATTATGAGAATACGTCTTCTCGCCTCGCAGTCTAATTTTTGGTCAACGTGGTAAAGTTCAATGCCGCGACGACGATCCCCGCTCTGGACAATGGACGGCTGCTTGGCCACGCCCCCGCACATCACGCCATCCAACCGATTGCAAAAAATGCATTTAGGGATCCGCGCACCTACATTTTATTTATTAGTATTAAGTATTTTATTCTTTTATTTATTAGTATTATTTTATTTTAGTTAAATATATGAACCGTATGTATGACGCAATTTAGTTAATTAATTAGTATTTATGTTTAATTTGTAAATATAGTGTAATGTTTTTTTTTTTTGTTAAATGTATTTTTTTTTAATAAACCTTTTTAATTATTTTTTTGTTTTAATTATTTTCCTGATTTGTTAAAAAAAATGTTATTTATTGTAAATTTAAATTTATTTAGAGTAAACATGTACGTATAACGTTACAAGTCAGATCCCTCCCTCCCCCTCGCCTTCGAGGACGAGGAAAAAGCTGAATGCTTAGCATCCAGTCTTGAGGCACAATGTGCACCTAGCACACTCCCCGTTGATCCAGATCACCTACTCGAGGTCGATACTGTGGTAGCAAATAGACTCGCGAGCCCACTTACAGATGCCGACCCCCCGTTAGAGCCGGTAACCCCTGATGAGGTAGAGTCCCTTATCAAAGACCTACATAATAGGAAGGCCCCGGGGCCTGACGGGATTTCTAACAGAGTCATCAAGCTCTTTCCCGCCCATCTTATACTACTCCTGACTGCTATCTTTAACGCAGCCCTCAAAAATAGCATTTTCCCCCAAACTTGGAAGGAAGCCACCGTCATCGGCATTCCAAAACCCGGCAAGCCCAAGGATCAGCCCTCGAGCTATCGCCCTATCAGTCTTCTTAGTTCAATAGGAAAAATCTATGAGCGCATAGTTCTCGCACGTCTCAAAGATTTTTCCCTTGCCAACAATCTCTTACCTAACGCGCAGTTTGGTTTTAGAGCCAAACACTCTTGTGTCCAACAAGTGCATCGCATAGTCGAACACGTGTTGGACCGGAGAGCGAACAGATCCCGCCCGCATAAAACGGGCGCTCTCTTCTTTGACGTGGCAAAGGCGTTCGACAAAGTTTGGCACAACGGGCTTATTTATAAGCTCTACAAACTCAATACGCCAAATCGTCTTGTGCTCATCATTCAAGACTACTTGTCGAACCGCTCTTTCCGCTATAGGGTGGATGGGGCACTATCCCCCCCTCACACCATTAGAGCCGGAGTACCACAAGGGTCCGTGCTTTCGCCTCTCCTTTACACGCTTTACACAAGCGACTTCCCTGAATTTAAACCCAGTCCACTAGCGACCCATACCGCTCTCTTCGCAGACGATACTGCCATCTACTGTTCAGCCCGTAGTATTCCCCCAATTATAGACTCACTCCAAACTGCCGCCAATACTCTTGGCGACTGGTTTAGGAAATGGCGCATCGAAGTCAATCCTCAAAAAAGCGCCGCTATCCTCTTCGCTAGAGGTAGCACCCCAAATCCCTCCTCCAGAGTCGAAATGTTCGGACAACCGATCCCTTGGGAAAGGAAAGTCCGCTACCTAGGCGTCACACTCGATAGGGGACTCACCTTCCGCGATCATATTAAGATTGTCCGCAACCGCGCCGCTTTCGCGCTAGGCCGACTATATTATCTGCTCAATGGGCGTAGTATACTCTCTCTTAGAAATAAGGTGAGAATTTACACAACGTGCATTAGGCCGATAACGACTTACGCGAGTCCAGTTTTCGCCCACGCCGCGCCCTCCCATATCCACAGGCTGCAAACCATCCAGAATAGGTTTTTGCGCAAAGCCATCGGTGGGCTTTGGTTCATTCGGAACAAAAACCTCCACATTGACTTAGGTGTGCCGACCATCTCGCACCACCTAAAGCAATGTTCAGTCAGATTTTTCGACTCTCTCGACCATCACCCCAATCCATTGGTGAAAGCCGCAGGGGATTATCCCGCTCCGGCTGACACCATTAGGTCCAAACGTCGTCCGCGGCACGTCCTCAACGACCCGGACGACTCCATTACAGTCGCCATCGAGGCGTATAAACAATTAGATTCCGCGACACAAAGTAGACACACACGTCCGTCATATCGGCCCCGCCGGCGGGGCCGCGCGTCGCGCCACCTTCCTGTAGGGACTCGGTTTTCGCGGTACCGGCACGTGCCCGGCCGCTTCTCTCCAATCCGTTCGCCTTCCCCCAGTGTCGCCATAGGCCGAGGTTCGAGCCCCCCTCTGGGGCGCCCCTAGGCAGACACTGTAAAATTTTGGCGGTGAGAGCCCTACGCTCCCGCAACAGTCCGGTGTCTCAGTAAAGGGTGTCAGTACACCCGAACTGATTAGTCCATTCAAAAAAAAAAAAAAAAAAAAAAAGTATACAGTCCACACGCGTAATAGACGCAAAACAAGTGACCGAGGGAGTATCCAAATCGTTTATCACGATTAGCTCTTATCAGAGCTGGGTCTCCGGATAGGTAGGCATCAGTCTACAGATAGCATCATATGTGGAGTGATCCGGTCCTCCACAATTTGCATAAAAATGTTTTATAAGACATACATTTTCATGACGTAAGACTGCCGCGACGTTGCCGTTAAATGGACACAGATTTGATTGTTTCTATGCAAGATACAAGCATTCGTCTTAAAATCGTCAATTGACGGAATTTCGCATGACCTAGGATAGGCCTTATAAAAAAATCTTAGAATTGCATCCAATAAGGACTTTGTCTCACCACTGAAGGTGGAGGTGACCTGCACGTAGAAGTCCTTCTCCATGATGAAGAGGTCGTTCTCTGCGCCGGGCCCGGGCTGCTCCCACGCGCCGCAGCTCTCCCAGAACGCCTCCGGAATGCTGGAACAGTCGGCAAGGACTTTCAAATTTTATTCTATATTTTTTTCTAGCTGTTACCCGCGTAAAAATTACCCTTTGTAGGGCTCAGTACCCCTGACAAAGCGCAGGAAGCGTGGCAGTGCACATATCTCGCAGAACCGATAGCCGCTGTTGCAGGAAGGTTCTGGAATGGTGACCATATACTGGAAGTGTGGAAAGCCACAGGAAGCAGCTGTTTCCAGCAGTGGACTTCTTCTGGCTGAGATGATGACGAGATAGTTTCAAATAATTTAGTTTACAAATTTTTGAATTAAAGATAGGCGTAATTGCCGTAACATGGCAAGTGGCTGTAAAAGAATTTATTTTTGGTTACGATTTCAGATAGTTATTGGATACTTTTGTCAAATATCCGATTCATTATCCAAGTAATTTTTTTGCATTTTGCATTGCATTTTCAGACATACAAATAGCACTTACAATAATGTCCTATTGCTAGATTCGTTCTGCATGTCGCAGATGGAGTCCACCACAATATTGAACAGGCTGTCTCTCCGCCACATGCCATACGTCTCCAGCATCACGAGGATGATGAACAACTTCCAGTAAGACTGAAACATATACAAATGAAATAATAAAATCGTTTATTCAAAAACTAGGCCTCCGCAGGCACTTTCTCAAATCATAACATAAAATACCACAAGCTTCTGCATTATAATTTACTAACTTTTCCCTGGGGCTTTGCTGGTGGTTAATTTTCTGACATAGATTTCGCTTGACAACAAAAAAATCCATAGCGTGACTTGTGGCGCCATCTTTTGGCCGACATCGCAATTGCAGCACCCTAATACCTAATAGTAGAAAAAACATTTTCCCATTGGAATGACATACTTTCACGGGATAAAAAGTAGCCTATGTTGGGCTCTGTACCCCTGAATGTAATATATAATATATACAAATTTTCATAATGATCGGCTGCTTAGTCAAGCTATGTAGGAATAACAAACAAACAAACTCACTTTCTCATTTATAATATTAGTATGATTAATTAATTTCTGAGTATTTCATAGTTTTTTGCATTAAGAAATAATTTTGAATTTTTCATAGATATTTCTAACATAGAGGTTTTACACAGCGCCACCTGGTTTCCGAAGTAGTTAGATCAGACAATGTATATGTATAATTATTATAAAGATATACTTATAATTACACAATGTTTGCCCCGAGAGGGAATCAAACCCACATCCTCTGGTGCAGAAAGTAGAATCACCGGGCTGTCATAAGAAATGTGAAGCAGATAAGAAGAAAAAGTAGGAAAGTCTTACCTTAAACTCAGTGTTGTATATTACATGCCTCTGCGCTTCTTTCGACATCAACACAATATCAATCATCACAATCACTGGATCATACTCAATGTACTTGTCTACAATGCCCTTGCACTTATCCTGGAAATGTTTAAAATTCTTAATTAATAAATTTTATTTAATTTGATGTGAGTTGGAGAGAAGAGGACATTCTTAAGAGCACTATGAAAACTAAAAAAGAAATTTGTTTTATTACAGAATTAAAAATTATCTTTTATATTACCTATTTCGAATGTATCCAGTGACAAGAACACGAGCAAATTCTTTTTTTTTTTTCCTAAAACGGGTTTACGTTTCACTACAGCCTGCTTGATGGTAACCATCGCTGTGGTCTACGATGTAACACATTCCCCTAGAAAAAACCTATTTACTCAAGATTTAAAGACCCCTGGATTGTATATGCCGCTAAAAACAAACAGGTTTCCATTTTAGGTTTAAAATTTTATGATAGCTATGTATAGATAATAATATCTGGAGTAAATACTGTCAGAGGGAGGAATCTGTAGACTAAAATCCGGCTTTAAAATTGCTACGAAATGTTGGTCGCCTTAGATGTCGTCACGAACTTTCCAAAGATAATTAAAAAGCTCTAATTCAGGCGATTCTGTTTTAAAATCTCATCTTATACATTAAAACTTATTTACTCATGAGTCCAGGCAAGTCTCTGACCGAAATTGCAAATCTTTAATGAATATCTCAGATATATTAGATTTGTTATACTACTGGTACTTTACCTGCAGATAATAGATAAATTTATGTAACTAAAGACGTGAAGTATCAGATAAGAATACACTTACACATTTTGTTAATTTCAATACGCATGGTCCATAAGTTTTGAAGAGAGCGTTGTGAGGTTTACCACAATTCACACATCTGTATTGCTTCTTTTCAGTCATAATTTCATGTTAATAAATACCTAGATTTTTGCAAAATTAAATTAATAACAACGCGTACGTACCGCTCTAATTACTCTAATGTCAAGTGTCAATGTCAAAGTCAGATAGTAAATATATGTTCAAAATCCAAGAATAAAAATTTCCTTTTGATAATTTTATCTATTTCATTTTGTATTACAAAATAGTGAAGCTTAAATATTTGACAAAAATAACTTAAAATTCAAATTTTTAATGGTACATAATAATTTTATTTAAGTAAGTAATAGAAACAAGGAAACAATCAACAAAAATACAAATATTTATGGTTCTGAACTTTTACAGCTGTCACTGTCAGTACGACGATTACGACGTGACATTACCCGCATTGCGTTTCGTTTTTCAATTTGTAAATTTAAACGAAATTGATTTAGGTATAAACCATAACAAAAACTCAATTATGGCGGCGACGTGCTCGGAGTCAGGTGCTTGGCTTCATGCTCTGCCTTCACCACATCTCGGCACACACCTAGATCATCATCATCATATCAACCCATAATCATCCCACTGCAGGGATACGGATCTCCCTTCAATCGAAGGGGACTAGAGCGTACTCTGCCACGCTGCTCCAATGCGGATTGGCAGAGTCTGGTGTTTTCAAGCCGCCCGAAGGCCACCTACTTGGCTTAGCGACTGTCATCTGTTGTAGGTTTCATTTAAGTAAGGAATTGTATTTGAACTGGCCGGTTATAAAATGTTTGATATGAAGAAAGATTTAAAATTGGAGCTTTTCTAAATTAGACAGATATCATGATGTCTAGTTTGAGATTCAGTCTTTTATGACATCTTAATAGGAAACTTATATTTACTAGTTTTTGAGACAATATCATCGAAATAATATTACTACGTATAGAAATGACAGCGCCTTCAAATTTTGGCGCCGCGTTCGGCCGTGAGGGGCGCGCCCCTCCCTGGCCCCGCCCCCAACCGAGTCATAGAATATGACATTACTACGCAGGGGCGACACTTTGTTTATATTCTGCCTATTGGACATCCAACTGATTATTTTATTTTATTACAATATTTTATTTTACATAATAGATAAATTTAATAGAAAATAGGTATAATATTAGCTTTATAGGTAGGAAGCTACATTACATTTTAGTTCTTAACTTAATATTAGTCAAAAATAAACTGAGATTAAATCAAAACTAACTTTATAGTGAAGCTATTTATATATTGTAGTATTTTGTAATATATGCAATAACCAGGAGACGGTCGCCTGCCAGACAAGAGGAGTTGTGTTGAATTTCAAGAATGGTAACGTACCTTTACTCCGAAACTTGTTTGCCCGAATTTCATTTGTTCGAAAATGGTTGGTCGAAATTTAAAATGCTGTTTCGTTTTCCATCTTTTTGTTTTCTAGAAACTTATTTTTTTTACTTAGTTAGTAACTTTATCCACATTTACGTATTTTACCTAGTATATAAAAATATTTTGGAAATATAGTTTAAAAAATCAATATTTAAATTACATATTATTTTTAAAAAGAATGATTAAAATCGGTCCAAAATTGAGGAGTAATCGGCGGACCTCCAAAAAAAAACATAGAACCTCCTCCTTTTTTGAAATCGGTTAAAAAAAAGCTACAAAAAATTCAGAAATACCTAAATTATATTATAAAATTGACTGACGCTTAGTACCTACGTATCCCATCTGTACGATTAATTTTTGATAATCTATGATTTTCACATAGAAATGGCGGATGCAATCATGATGCATTAGAAAATAATGAAAATAAATTGTTTTGGTTGGTTTTACTTAATTTTTTGTATACTTATCGATGATAAGTTACGCCGCTATCTTTCTTCCTTACTGTTGAACGGTTTTTACAAGTTTTTATTGAACATGACGGCATTTTCCAATATTTTTTTTGACATAAATCCGAGGACCAATCACGATGAGCGTCGCGTCGGCAAGTTTCTAAACGAGTTGATGTCTATTGGCCTCAACGTATGGGGACAAAAATTTTGTTCGCGGTGTCCGTTCTATACGTAGTAATATTATTTCGATGGACAATATGTATTTGTAGAGACTAGTCATGTTTAGAATATAAATCTTGATAATTATTTAGTAATCGGGTGATCAAATTGTTTTAATAGTGAAGTATAAGAAATACATGATTGTTACGTGAAAAGTTTTGTGTTTCTATTCCAACACTCAACCACCACTACAACATCATCTACCGATAACAGCCGGGACCGACGGCTTAACGTACTCTCCGAAGCACGGAGAAGCTCGAGATAACGAAACCCATCCAAACACTGGCTAAGGTCGTCGTCGTTTGACTTGCGTGTTCATATTAGAGTGCGACACACAGCGACGACACCCCTAGATGACAACAACCTACTTCCAAATTTGGCATGTGTAGGTTCCTATAAGGACCGGACCGACAGACCGGACCGACCGGACCGGACCGAAACTGATCGGACGGAATGGAACCGTACCGTACCGGGCCACACCGGGCCGTGCCGGACCGGACCGAACCGGACCGGACCGGAATTTGTTTCTGAAGAAAAATATACTAATTCTTAGTAGGCCACGCGGGCGAAGCCGCGGGCAGAAGCAGTACTTACATAATTTCTTAGATAATTTCCATGTCAATTTCTTTATTTTTTGGATTCTTTAATAAACATCGACTTTCCACTAGAAGATTATTTATACCAATAACAAACATTTAAAAAAAGGACGGATTGCACTTTGCACTCCGGGAGTACCGGCAGAAGTGTGAAAACTAACACCCCGTCCACACGCACCCAATTTTTGGGCCAATTTGATTTACTGTCCTGTTCTTGGTGATATCTAAAGAAAAGGACAGGTATACAAATTGGCCAATTAGATTGGGCCGTGTGGAAGGGGTGTTAAACATCATCGTTGTGCATTTTTAAATATTTTTCGATCAGGGCTACGGATCTGACGCAAGTTTTACATTTTTACCCATCTAAAAAAAGTGCCAAGCGCCGCCGCTAAAGAAGTTTTCACTTAAAAAAATAAAACAGCAGTTAAATAAGTACCCTTTAAGTACCGTTCTTTATAGAATTTAGGTAGGTATTTACTTAATTGATACATGACATCCATAAAAGTCATCATTACATCTTTGTAGAGTAGTTAAATAATTACCAAATCAAGTGCAGAAGTGACAAAACAAGCCAAGAGCTTTAGTCTTACTTATATTACCTGTAAGTACCTAATGTATATCTTTATCCTTACATATTATAAAACAAAGTACTCCCGCGCGTCTGTCTGTCTGTCTGTCTGTTCGCGATAAACACAAAAACTACCCAACCGCGCCCCCCGCCCCCCCGCCCCCCGCCCCCCCCCCGCCCCCCCCCCCCGCCCCCCCCCCCCCCCCCCGCCCCCGCCCCCCCCCCCTCCCCCCCCGCCCCCCCCCCCCCCCCCCCGGAGTGTCGGAAAAATCAACCCGCTTGGGAGCTGTCGACGAAAACGCTGGCTGGCTCCCTTTGAGATATAACAAAACAAAAAATTATAGGATATCCTCTTATTTAGGTCTCCAAAAAAGTCCGCGATAGCATATATTTATCGTTTACGGATAACTTACTATAAAATAAAAAGCGAGTAATAATGCGGAAATTGGAAACCGATTTTGACGTATACAGTATTAATCCTTATCCAGTTAACTACGTTAGTTACCTTAAGCATTTCATGTACATTATTATAATCTTTACACCATATAATTTAAATAGATACTTTAGAAGTAATAGCAAAAAATTTACGCGCTTGCCGAAATTAATTCAAGTTCTTTCTATTCTACGCTAGATGGGGCTATTCAAAAGTTACATCGCGCTATACGTTTTCATTAAATTATATATATCGCACGAAAATTAAAGCACTTTAAATCTATTACGCTAGGTGGCGCTGTTCAAAAATCTATACTAATTTATAAAGCTGAAGAATTTGTTTGTTTGTCTGTTTGAACGAGCTAATCTCGGGAATCTCGCCGTTGCGTGCGCTGCATAAACGGTTCAAGTTACCCAAAAAATATGTATGGCGCTCAACCTAGAAAGCTGGAATTTTGTAAAGAGGTTCTTTTGACAAGGATAAAGACGGCAATTTATAGAATTCCCGCGGGAAAGGGAGTAATAGGACTGTAAGTGTATTATCGCAGGCGCTCAACCTAGAAAGTAGGAATTTTGTATAGAGGTTCCCTTTATGATGTTGACAAAGATAAAGACGGCAATTTATAGAATTCCCACGGGAAAGGGAGTAATAGGACTGTATGAGTATTATCGCAGGCGCTCAATCTAGAAAGCTGGAATTTTGTATAGGGGTTCCCTTTATGATGTTGACAAGGATAAAGACTACTACTACTAATATATAATACAAATTGGGCTATAAAATATGTAGTTATTGAAGGAAGTATCCATTTCATAGGTACCTAGGTAACTAAACAAAACGTATCTTCCTACCAGTATTAGGTATGGACGTCTCTGTATTGTTTCAGTTCCATTCAGACCGCGAAATACCTGCTAATTGCAATCAGGAAGCTAGCTGATTACCTAATCTCGTATGCACATTACGTCGAAACAATTTGCTTTGAATTGGTTGTAGTTTCGATACCTACTTAAATTATTACCTAATGTACCTAGGTAAATAAATAAATTTGAAAATGAAGTTATTTAGGTAGGTACCTACCTACTGCCAGTTTCTAAAACGCGTTTTTGAAGTTTAATGACACAATTTATTAATAGTTCTCTGCCATTTATTTTCACTGTCAAACTAAAGAAGAAAAAGATAGCTTGTATTGTAATGCGCAATTAAGATTAAAATGCGTTTCAGAAATTGGGTGTTCGTTAATTTAAAGTTAACAGAATTGAAAATATAGGTAAGTTAAGGTGAGCACGAGCCGAGCCAAAATTCGTGTAGTGTTAACATTTAAAAAGTTTTTTAATTCTATTTCTGAATTCAGAATACCATAAACAATGGGTGGATAATTCCTGGGGAACCCTATCAATATTTGGAAAAGAAAACCTGCAAAAACAGGTTGGGGGTAGGTTAATATCTCGAAGTACAAGTAGGTCGCTCATGTTCTCAACCCCACTTATGGGCAATCTACATAAATTACACAGCAAATAGCACCCCCGGCCGGCGAAATAAAAATATGCGACCGAAATTCATCAACAGAAAATGTTTATTTACGGACTAGGAAAACATTATTGTGTTACGTACGTTATTATTATTAGATTTTATTTAAATACAATTTATTTTTATTCAAATACATAGAATTTTTTATAAATTGTTGTTAATTTAATATCTCGAAAATCTGTACAAATAACATAATGATTGCTTCTGACAAAAGTTTCTACGAATTCTATTAAGAAAATCCAAGCTTATTAAATTTTACAAATATTTTTGACAGCACTATTTTATTACAGTGCAGTGCAAACCTACCTATTTAATTAAACTGAATTTTATTAGGTCATTTCACAATACTAATTAATGACATTTGACAATAATATATTATGCCAATGCACTGGCTAATAAGCTATTCGATCTGTACGGGAGTGGTGAACTTATTGTACCAAACCGTTTTATAATAATAAAACATTCTTGGACGAATCACACAACGCTATCTAGTCCCAAACTAAGCAACTATAAGCTTGTAAGTACAGTGTACTATGGGGTTCTATTTATTGCTGATAAAATATACAAAATATACTTTTTTTTGTAAATAATTTCTGTACTTAAAACGACATCCAGACCAACGCAAACAGACACAAATGTTTGCCTTGCGCAGGATTCGTACCCGCGGCCCTCAGGATAAAATGATCATTGCTAGCCACTCAACCACCAGGCCTGTCAATTTATACGGGAGTGGTGAAACTCATTGTATGAGTTTCAATATAAACAATAAATTTTGATAAAGGGCTCTCTCATGCGTAAAGTTAAGTGCACACGGGATTCCTAAGGTGTCTTTGTTTCGCACAAGAGCTTGTTTATGGCATGTAAACGGCTTTAAACGCCAGCCGAGTGTACTAAATGTTTCAAATGTGTTAAGTGTCGCGTACAACACGTACTTACCTTGTATCGTCTTACTTTTATAAACTTTGAGAAACAATGCATTCGGAAATTTCTTAAAAACGATGCATCGGCTATGAAAGTTGATAGTAGCATCGCAAGTCATTAGATTTTGCCTCTTGATTTGACTTATAAATAACAATATGAGAAACAGTGTCGGGTTATTACTTATTCTATGACTGTGTAGGCCACAATTTATGGAATGTCAAACGAGAAAATCGTCAAAAGAATGACTTCCTTCAAGCAATTAAAAAAAACAAATTATAAAAAGTAAACAAAATTGAAAAGCTTAAATTAGAAGGAACCTGTATGTCAGGCCTCCAGAAAAAGACCTGTATTTCAGGTCTCCTGGAGATTGACCGCGTAATGGCTGCTCAATATTCATAAAAAAACTGTGCTCTACTTGAGCGACGCGTTAATGAGTTACCTCTCGATATTGAGCTGAACC
Organism: Endotricha flammealis; assembly: GCA_905163395.2. Classification (NCBI taxonomy): domain Eukaryota; kingdom Metazoa; phylum Arthropoda; class Insecta; order Lepidoptera; family Pyralidae; genus Endotricha; species Endotricha flammealis. Next base: position 653,789 of record LR990858.1, on the reverse strand, counting down.
AGCAAATCGAGTCCTGTGTAACTAACACTTGATTTACTTCAGTACCAGGGTTACATGGTTTATTTATATTTAATCAACAGGCAAACAAGCAGAGACGATATTTATTGTAGAAGCTTGTTATAGTCATAATTAGTTCGTTCTTAGAGGCTATGGACGACCTCCGTGGCGTAATGGTTACCACGCCAGACCGCCACCCAGGAGGTCCTGGGTTCGATCCCCGGTCGGGTCATGATGAAAAACGCACTTTTTCTGATTGGCCTCGGGTCTTGGATGTTTATCTATATATGTATTTGTTATAAAATAAAATATAATATCGTTGAGTTAGTATCCCATACATAACACAAGTTTCGAACTTACTTTGGGGCTAGCTTAATCTGTATGAATTGTCCCTATATATTTATTTATTTTATTTATGGTACCAAATGTTCAGGTGGTGGATTTTCAGACTTTTCAGGCGCCGAATTAAACCCACCTCCACGCGCTTTGTAACATACCATTATAGGAAAAATACACTAACACAAGATACAAAATTGGGTTTACGTTACAAATTAATCAACATCATGACGTTGCTGTAAAATGCAAAATGGCCCAGACCATCAGCTCACCCATAAGCTGACCCGCTTGCTAGTTTGTCTGTTGTATATCATAAGAAAACACATGCCGAACGACGCAATTGAGCTAACATATTCTAACACCATCGAATATAAGACAGATAAAATCTGGGTGCCGAGGACGAAGTCAAAGGTCGTGCGGATAATTGCGCCTAACGGACACCAGTTCAAATCACTCGGCCTTGATTTATGTATATTGTCCGAGCTTTTTGTACAGGCCGAGGGTCGAAAGTGGAACACACTTTTTGTACAGAAAACATCCCAGTTTATATACAACGTCGAGCAATTTTAATTGGATATCTAAAAATCATACGCGCATTTCTGTCTACAAGCTTCACGCTTTCGTCTGATACGCGCGTATAAGATCGTTTTTGGAAACCTATGTAGGTGCCTTTTCTGCAAGAGATACCACTATACGCGCGTCCGGTTTTTTGAAGCGCGTAATGTAGCGCGCTTGTGAGGTCGAAACGACCGTATACCCGCGTATAATAACGCTAGTCTAAAACCGCTCTACATGAGTTTTTCCAAAAAATATTTTCTTTTATGTATAACAAAGAATAAGTTGAATAGACGGTGTTGATTCTATGATGATGATGTATTATGTTATTACAGTAAAAAAAAATACTTTCTTTCAATAAGTCATTCATGTCGAACTTCTGAAAAGATAAAAATGCACGGCGCGTCGGCTGAAGCACGGGCAACTAATATTACGTAGGTATTTTGTATGGATAGGTACACTCTCGCTAAACCAAGCGGCAACCGAGTGCCGTCCGGTTCGGGCAACGGAGCCAAATAGATAATGCACGCTCGATGACCGTATACAGCCGGCGCGGCGGCGCCGGCGGCGGCATGGCGACACGCGGTCTTTTTATTTATTTATTTATTTTAGGTCAAACAGTGTACACGAAATTAGTACAATAATAAACATAGCTATAAATTGCACAAATATCGTGGAACCAACTCCGATGACCACAGATAATAATGCAGAAAAGTATCAGTGTGGTGGTAGAAAGAAAGAAAAAATGGAACTCCATCCCAGTGTTAATATGTACTTAGTTTAATACATAGTATACTTTATTTATTAGGATTTTTTAACGACGTTTTATTTTCCTTTTTTTTTTCAACAAGTAGAACAATAACGCTAATAAAAGTAACTGGTCGTCGTCCTTTTTGTTTCTTGTTGTGTGAGGTTTCCATCGATCGAAGTTTCTGATAGGAGTGCGGTGTGGTGGTCGGCGGGCGTCGGAATTTTTCTGTCAGAAATTTCTATAATATAGTTCAGGACTGTTAAGTATTATAATATCTGTGGTTCAGGCAACGAAAAGGTATAGAGGGAAATGCTGGGAACACCATTTTTGACTTCGTAACTAAGTAACTGCTATAAATAAATAAATATATATAGGGACAATTCATACAGATTGAGCTAGCCCCAAAGTAGGTAAGTTCGAAACTTGTGTCATGGGATACTAACTCAACGAAATTATATTTTATAACAAATACATATCGCTGCTTATAAACTAAAGTGCCACAAAACAAAAATATCGAAAATGACTTTTATTTCAAAAATGTGGTCAAAATCACCATAGTTTTTATGTTTCACGAAGACACTTGTCGAAATCGGTTTATAAATCACATATTTACGAAAACGTCCGTTTGGCATTTTGGGACATTGGTGGGTAAGTTCAGAGCAAAGCGGCCATATTTTCAGTTGCAACCCAAAAATTGGCGCGAGCGCACGTCTGTTTTATGCTAAAGGGCCACATCGCGAAAAATTTACTGTCACGTGAGTGAATTTTATAAGCATCAGGGCCACATTTCGGATCGCGTTTATTTCGCACATAAAAAAATGTAAGTGAACACAATTATTTTTAATACAAAAGTGCCATGTTTTGAAAAATGGCCGTGTAGCAAATAAAAATCCCTAATTATGTTGTTTTTTATTATAAGCTTAGGTTTTGCTCCAAACATTCGTTGTGTTTGGGATGTTTTCTTTAAAGACAAAATGCTTTAATTTTGAAATTTCTGTTTGGTGATGGAATACTTTATTTATTTTATTTTACTTAAGTAATTTATGATTTTTATTTATAGTTGTTAGACAACTAGCCATTCATACTTTGAAATTGATTTTTTGAAAGAAAAATTTCACCTCCTCCCCCCAGGTGGGATTCGAACCCACGACCCCTCGATATCCGGCCGAGTGCTCTAACCACGTGGTTAGAGCACTCGGGGTCGTTTCAAAATTAATTAATAATGTTATTTTGTGCAATATAATAACAGATTTACCATAATATATTATGTTGCGCATGTTAACTTGTGCAGTTTTCTTTGTAGGGGACACTTAGCTTTTAACTAGGTATATTATTATTAGTATGGCACTTTTCATAAGATCACACGCTAAAACGTGTAAGTATTTATTAACTTCGAACGTCCCTCCCGGCTTCTTCACTTCAATTCACTCTTCTCTCTTTTTTAGATCCCACACCTATGCAATCTTGTCTCTCGATTCTTGTCCTGTCTTTATCTGTCAACTTCGCCGGCATATTAATGTTATATGAATTGATTTACTTTTGCAGAATGGACAGCAGAACACGAAGAATTTTAAGCATTGTTGGGAATTGCGCCTGATGAGGTTTTAGAAGTGTTTATTTTTATTTATATCCAAATTTTTATGGTGCCAAAACACTTGTTTTGTAATAAAAGTTAATATTTTATTATTATTTTTTAAATTTTGCCTAGCGAAGAGAAGAGGCTTTTTATGTTCTATTTTTTAGTTATGAGTGTGTTACTATCCAATAAGGTTGCGACTATTTTTTTTTAATAAAACATTTTATTTTTTCGACTTGTGGCCTTTTAATCAAAATATTAACATTTTTACTAGAAATTTTTATAAACTAAAGGGACTTATGTGCTGCTAGTCGTCGTTGGGTTCTAGTTAGCACAATATTAAAATAAACAAGTTATAGGAATTTAAAATACGCATCGAATGATATAAAATTACACAAAATAATTGTAAGTATGAGTACCAAAAAAGCAAAAAAAACGAAATTAAAATTTTAAACGCTCTCCTGAAAAAACCAAAATTTCGAGTTGTGGCACTTTAGTTTATAAGCAGCGATATATAGATAAACATCCAAGACCCGGGATCGAACCCGGGACCTCCTGGGTGGCGGTCTGGCGTGGTAACCATTACGCCTCGGAGGTCGTCATATGGTTTCACATCTGGTATTCCGATCTTGAAAATAAATTATAGCCTATAATGAAGGGCATCGGAGTCTGGAGAGCTACTACGAAACGTAAATACGATACTTCGGCCGAAGTATCGGAAGAATTTTAACCGTGAAATACAAGTTATTTCATGATTATAATTCAATGAACTACTAAAATAACCATAAAGCACAAGATATTTCATGGATAGAATTCAAGGAATTACTAAATAACCATAAAATACCTTAAATTTCACGATTAAAATTCTTCCGATACTTCGGCCGAAATATCGGATTTACGTTTCGTAGTAGCCCTCCTGTCCCGGCGGTTCCGGGATTGATGGCGGTTTTTAAGAGTCTTTCTGCTAGGATTTTTTCCCGGTGGGTGTGTCGGTGGCGAGGGTCGACCGAGATCGAGAACGAGCATAAAATAAAAATAAAATCTCGGCCGAGACCGAGAGCCGAGACCGAGAATAGACAAATCGCTAAAAAATCATGAAATGAGTGAAAAGAGTGTAATGAATGAATCAGTTTTAATAATCAAAATTGAACAATATAAAATAAGCAATTTTTCGTCGTTTTCACCCTTTAAAGAGTATCGCCTCTCGTCGTATAATTGACCAGCTCTGCTAAAGAGCTGTTCACTTGCTACACTAGTAGGCGGCGCTGATAAAAACTTTTGTGCTGCAGGTCTAAGTACTTTATAAGGCGATGAATACCAGTACTCAAAAATATTAGCATTTCTTTGCAGTCTTGGCTCTTTAAGAAAGCTATCTAGCGCTATTTCGATCACAGAACGCGAGTTTTCGTCACTGGTCTTACTATTCAAGTGGATGTATCTGTCTATCTGACAATTACAATTAATCATAACAAACAACACTTCGAAGAACTTATATTTTGTATTACAAATAAAATTTAAACAAACTTCTAACAGCAATTGTTTACAAAAGTAATGAAATGAATAAATGAACGTCGCGCGCGTGAACTGGACTGAACATGCTGCATACCTCGGCCCCGCCGCCGCGCCGCCGCCGCCCGCCGTCCGACCAACCAACCAACAACCAATCACAGTCGACGAAACTGTCTCGGTTATGGCCGAGAATCTCGGCGATTTATAGCCGAGAACCGAGACAGAGTTCTCGGTTGGATTTGTAGCCGAGAATGCCGAGACCGAGACTGAGATCTCGCTCGAGCCTTAGTGGCGATACGAGTGTAGAATTTGTGACGGGGTGCCGCCACTAGACCCTCATGGTGGGTGGCGTCGGGGTCTGTCTCGGTGGTTCCGGGATGGGTGGCGGTTTATCAATGTCCTTACGGCAGTTCCGAGATATGGACATGAACGTTTTTGTATGGGAAGCGGTCTATGAACCAATACAAACGTGGTTATACAATTTGTGATGGGGTGCCTCTCCTGAACGCTAATAGGTGGGGGAGTCAGGATCTATTCCGGCAGTACCAAAATAAATAGTAGTTTATTAATATGCTTTCTCCTATGATTTTGTAGGAACTGCTGGGACAGATTTCTGTGAACTGCCGGGACAGATTTTGATGCCACTTGTCATGACTGTCTGGTGGAGGTTCCCGGTCGTGGATTCTATACTCGTATCGCAGTTGATGCACTCGCTGCGAGGGAATCGTAGTAGAAAGATTTTTGTAAACTGCCATTTGTCTCGGAACTGCCGAGACAGATTTTGATCTTTCTTCACATAAAGGTCTAGTTATGGACCCTTATTGTGAATTCCATGCCCATGTTTGTGTAGGTTCATAGATCACTTTTGCCCAGTCTTCTTTGTTTTATGTTCAAAAACTTTTTGTGCGTGGTTAGGTACATAAAATTTTGTAGTGCGGCCCGGTGCGAAATTCTATTTCCTGGCCTATATGTTGCCGAGGACCAATAGCTATTAACCATTATATAGATTGAAGAGAATTTAATGTTCTACAACCCTACGGCCGGCATTTATTTTTTGGGTGCATCGTGGAATAGTTATTTGGTCAAAAAGAGTAACAAATGTAAGGCAAAAATGTTTTGACATTGGAAATGTCTTTTCGTTCGCTTCAGTATAGGCTTCGATTTCACGAAAAAGTGCGATCTCCTTATATCTCGGAGAGTTGTGAAGATATGATATTCATAAAAGGCTCAAAAGACGCGTATTCACAAGAGCTGTAAGGTGCAAAAAGAATTATTTGAGAAAGTCAAAAACGAAAAAAGTTATAGCCGAAATTGTGAAAATAAAAATCATTTCTTTCCGAATTTTTGATTTTGGCGCTCGATATTTTGGACACGAAGAATGATATCAAAAATTTGAGAAAAACTCGTCTGGACAATTTAGTCAGCTATAATTTGAGCCTAAAACAAAGATGATCGGGTTAAGGGTTTGCCCTGTAGCTTAACCTTTTTGAACAAAGTCAAAAACGTTGTAGTTTTATTTTGTAACCTTTTCCTTATCCCGACTTTATCGTCGTTCATCATCATCATCATATCAACTCATAATCATCCCATTGCTGGGATACGGGTCTTCCTTCAGTCGAAGGTGATTAGAGCGTACTCTGCCACGCTGCTCCAATGAGGATTGGCAGAGGCCGGTGTTTTCAAACCGCCCTAAGGCCAACGACTTGGCCTAACGATTGTCATCCATCGATAACAGCCGGGACCGATGGCTTAACCCTTTATAGGGCATAAGCATCTAGGGTAATTAAAAAAAAACATGTTTTTAGATGGGTTTTTTTATGTTTTTCAAAAAATAGGTTTTAGGACATTAATAAAATCTAAAGTATAAATAGCTACGACATTCAAAGTTTATGTTTAATGATTGTACTGGTGTTATTATATCTTGAAATTTTTAACTATTTAGCATCATCCAAAACAAAGTTATGAGAGTTCAAAAAAACGACGAAACGTTTCGAGAAAAGGTAGGTAGTGCCCTTGCGCTCCGCTTGGCTCGTCTCGTGCGAGATTTATACAAATCATTTATTACAACTGTATACTCTGACTAGAGAACGTGTTTGTAAAAGCTTATTCTCTAAATAAAAGTTTTGAATTTGAATTTGGTCACCCCACGGGCAAAGGGAATATTTTTACCACCACAAAAAAAGCGTGTAAGAAAAGCCTCGTAAATACATAATGAAAAATTAAACTTATTCCAAATGCAATATACATTAGACATTAAGTTTAATAACAACTTATCATTCGAAAGTCGCAAAATTTGAAGATGCATAAAGATTTAACGGGTAATTCAGCGACTGACACCACGAAGGATTGGAACCATGGTGTCAATCGCGGAAGGACTCTTTTTGAATTGACTGATTGACACCATGGTGTCAATCGAGTAACATATTATTGGGACGTAGTCGATTAACACCATGGTGTCAATCACGCCGGCGTCGGCGTTTTTTGACTTGCTTGATTGGAACCACGATATTTAATTTTTTTTAATAATGGGTTTTTTGTACAGTCGGATACAAAATACATAATGAAATGAAACAAATTATTGGTATAAAATATTACTTAATATAATTAAATTATGTACAATTTTGAGATTTATATTTACCAAAATGATTAAATATTATTCAAACAAATTAAATCATATTACAGTCAATCAAGGAAAAAAAATTGTGAAGTTTTGACACAGTTATACCTACGTGATCTGTATGCCGATTTTCCAACCTTTTCCATTAAAAAAAAATCAATATCGGAATTTCAGTACGAAAAAATAGAGTGAGACGAAAGATGTAATGAAGTTTACCTTAAGTGAACAATATCAATATTGCCATTTCTACCAATTTAACTTGACAAATAACAATATTTTAATTACTTACTGTCATTATCGATGAAATATGATTTAGTCCGCTTTGTAGTTCAAATTTTTGCTGTTTCTCCGAGTTCACGAACAGAAATAGTACGATATCATTGAATCATTTGTTTGAATATTCTCAATTTCTTTTTAAATATTTGACACTTGACGAATGTGTCAAAAAAATTTATCAAAAGCACCAAGGAGTATTAATATCAACTTTGAAGAAAATTACCCACACAATACCTTACTTTCGACAATTTTAATAAAATACAAAAGACGTCTTTCAGCAATCTTCTTAAAGAATTTTTATGCATTTGAAGTAGATTGGACCAAGGAATCACGTTGGACGAACTTTGTCCCCCTTTTTACCCCCTAGAGGTAGAATTTCAGAAAATCTTTTCTTTTCGGAGGCGTACATCATAGAAAAAAACAAGGTAGAATTTCAGAAAATCCTTTCTTATCGGAGGCGTACATCATAGAAAAAAACACAAACACACCTTCCAAGTTTCAGATTTTTACGATCAGCGATTTAGGCTGTACGTTGATTCTCAGTCAGTCAGTCGTTCAGAACAAAAAAAATGTATAAATTTAAAAACGTAAGTAGGATTTAAATAATTTGTTTAGAAGTTAAAACAATTAAAAAAATGTATGCACTTTGACACTGACCGATTACTCAAAGAATGTCGCTACGGTATTGATGGGCTTATGTTAAATTTTTTTTTAAAGTTACTAACTACTATTAGAAATAAATTATTTTTAAATTGCGATATAGGTAATTTAAAAAAGCATGTTAGCACTTTTTTACGTAACTGTTTAGTTGCAATAAAATGTACTTGGTTCCAATCGAGCCAGTCAAAAAACGCCTGCCGTGATTGACACCATGGTGTCAGTCGACCACGTCCCAATTATATGTTACTCGATTTATATTTTTATTTAATGACTAATTGACACCATGGTGTCAATCAGTCAATTCAAAAAGAGTCCTTCCGCGATTGACACCATGGTTACGATCCTTCTTGGTGTCAGTCGCTGAATTACCCAGCAGGTGTCGAAATTCAGTTGTTTTTAACCCCCGACGCAAAAGGAGGGGTGTTATAAGTTTGACGTGTGTATCTGTGTATTTGTGTATTTGTGTACTTGTGTATTTGTGTATCTGTCTGTGGCATCGTAGCAACCAAACGGATGGTCCGATTTTGATGCAGATTTTTTTGTTTGAAAGGTGACCGGTGCGGGAGTGTTCTTAGCTATGATTCATGAAAATCTGTTCAGCCGTTTGAAGATCACCAGCTCTTTTCTATTTGATGAAGGGAAATGAGCAACTTCCACTAGTTAGATCGATGTGAAATTTGGTATACTGTTACTGTCATGATATTGCAAGAATATGGTAAACTTGATCTGATGCTGCAGCATCATCCGGAACCTGCAGCATATTCAAATCCTCGTTAAATTACAACAGATGTATCTTGTTTGGGCTCATTGGAATGGTCTCATTGAATAGTTCATATATAGATATAATTCACTAGCTGGGCTCGCGGCTTCGCTCGTCATACTTAAATGTTTATTGCTATCGCGCTGTATTTTTATCTCCGACCAAAAAAGAGGGGTGTTATAAGTTTGAAGTGTGTATCTGTGTACTTTGGTGCTAGATGGTAACCAGGAAGGAAGGAGGAAGGTGGTCATAGGAACTCAGTAATTAAACGACATAACACCATCGAGTTCTCATACATATTTCGCAATACCATTTATACATATTTCACAATACCTCTCATACATAATTCGCAATACCCTAATACATAGTTCGCAATACCTCTCGTACATATTTCGCTCTCATACATATTTCGCAATACCTCTCATACATATTTTGCAGTACCTCTCACACTTTTATCGCAATACCCTCATACATATTCAGCAATAACCTCTCATACATATTTCGCAATACACTCATTCATATTTCGCAATACCTCTCATACATATCTAAAATACAAATGAAACGGATAGAGATTAGAATAAAATAGGAACGAAACTATAAAAAACGTCAAATAAAACTTAAATTTTAAATTTTAAAAACCCCCGACTCAAATCCTCTAAAAAGTAAATAAATAATAATTATGTACCCCCTATTTTCGACCTTTTAATTCTTTGATATAATATTTATATTAGTTAATAGTAGTTAGTCATAATACTTCCAAAGCGTCATCACGTCGGGGGACCGCTAAGTTATTAAACTTGTAACTGTCACAGATAAAAAAAATATTAATACGTCCGTTCTTAACTCCTAGATAAAAAATGTTAATATGAAATCCACAATTTGTTGCCATAGGAATATTTTCGATCACTAGTTTCGTTTATAAAAAAAAAACAAAAAAATATGGTGGGAAATATATTCCCGCTGCCTTATAAAGAAAGGGTCGTGCCCACGGGTCGTGCCCTCCGAAGCACGGAGAAGCTCAAGATAACAAAACCCATCCAAACGCTGGCTAGGGTCGATGTCGCTTAACTTGCGTGTTCATATTAGAGTGCGACAGACCACACAGCGACGCCATCGAGCTCCTCGTCGCTCAGCGACAATATTTTTTCGAATTCCGTAGATTCATTTCCAATGTGCACGATAGTCGTGTGAGGCACGAAATCTGTGAATTTTTTCCCAAAATTACAGACTTTCTAGAGCAGATATCTTGAAAACTATACAAGATATCGAAAAATTTGACAAAATAAAAGTTGTAGCAAATTTAATCAACTTTAATTTTGTGTAAAGTCTCATGTCGCACAGGACACATAGTTTCCGAGATATAAGCAAAAAATCGAAAAATGAGACTTATTCAAACAGTTTCATTTTCATGAGACTTTGGTTGTGAAGGTAATTATTATGAACGCCATAAGTATGCGAGCGCGATACTCAACGCCACGTGAAAGAAATACCTGAGAGGTACTTACTTCTCAGGTACTTACCTCTCAGTTATTACTTAATAACTTATACTTAAATATTTTAATTTTATGTAGGTATTATTAATATTGTTTTAAATACGCTGATTCCACCTTTTAAAAATGCCTGTATCACAGCCTGTATTAAACAATGAAACGTGAATAATACTTACCTAGCTTAGCTCTAGCTTTGATATTAAAATAATTCAATAGTTTTGATCAAATTTTAAATAATGATTAGGTAGGTACCTAATCTTATCTAGATTATTATATTATACCGATTATATCATAAGATTATATTATAAGATTATCTTATACCTAAGTACCTACATTCGATTTATTTGTTTAATGTAGCCAGTCATAAGCCTGATAAAGTATGAAGGGATTCCACAATCCCTCGAGTCCACACTCAGTGTAGGTAGATACTTACGTACTGCTACGAACTTATTGAAATATTTTTAAATAGTTTTTTTTTTAAAGAAAAATTTCACCCCCTCTCCCCAGGTGGGATTCGAACCCACGACCCCTCGATATCCGGCCGAGTGCTCTAACCACTGAGCTACCGGGAAGGTTAATAATGGTGCCAATGGTGGTGAAATTTCTCATTCCTTTTATACTGCGTGAGATGCAGAGCACGCCATCTACCAGTGGGGCAATTCACGTAACAAGAAGGTTAGTTCGATTCAACGACACTCGCTGTCCCGTTCAATTCCTATTTTGCATGAGTGAGACAGCGAGTGTCGTTGAATCGAACTACATAGAATCGGTTCTTGTTTTGTTACGTGAATGGTAGTTTTACAACCAAGCAGGAATTAATATTGAAATAGGTAAATGGTTTGAACTAGGTTAGGTATTACCCGGCTAAGCGAAGGTGTTATTTATTATTATCAGTAGCGCATGCGCGCGTCATCCTTTCGTTACTGAATGAAAAATAGACTTACAAATGTCGCGACAATACATTAAAAACATGAAAGTTTTGTTAAAATTAAAATATTGAGATGTCAAAAGTCGACCCCGATGCTAATAATATTAGCCTCTGCTCCTGCGAGGTCTTCAATGTTTTAAAAATAACCCTGTATAGTTACGTCAGACAGTCAGTCAGGACTTTGAATTTTATATATAGATGATGATGATTCACACAGGTGAAGCTAATAAAAGCGTGTAGCGTGTAAAATAATATCCAAGTGACCCAATTTTATTTCTCGTGTGTGTACGTATATTGTGTATGTTTTGCAGTTACTGTATATTTTTCGTGAGCAACAATTTACGAGGTTGTAAGTGAATTTATTACAAAGAGGGATATTGTTTTAGTATTATAGTTCTCATGTTTTAGGGTATTGTCTTATTTATTAACTAACTATTTGCTCGCGAAATAGCCGGCGCGTGAATTTTTACGTTTCTCCTTTTAGTAATGTAAAGTAAATTTTCTCAATACTCAATATCTTTATTGCACCTTGCACCAGTTGCACCATAGTATGTATTCCACAGTAAAACTAATAATCAACGATACTATGACCCTGTTAGTCATAGTAATTACCTACTATTTGACGACCTCCGTGGCGTAATGGTTACCACGCCAGACCGCCACTTAGGAGGTCCCGGGTTCGATCCCCGGTCGGGTCATGATGAAAAATGAACTTTTTCTGATTGGCCTCGGGTCTTGGATGTTTATCTATATATGTATTTGTTATAAAATATAATATCGTTGAGTTAGTATCCCATAACACAAGTTTCGACCTTACTTTGGGGCTAGCTCAATCTGTATGAATTGTCCCTATACATTTATTTATTTACTATGAAAATGTACTATATCGGGACAAGCCCACCACGCATTCTCACCATTCTCACCGCTGCTGCGCTGTGTCTCCTGTATAGCCAGGATCAACAACGGCGACCTCTAATTGACAAAAAGCAATGAAACTTATTGACGTCTCGGGTGAGAAACTACAGCGGCCTTGGAACTCACAACTAATAAAATCTGAAAAAAAAAATAGACAGAGTAGGAAGTATTGAAAAGATTTCCCTCTTTAGCAACTACGTGATATGTTGTGTACAATAATGGCGAATTTACTTTGTAACGAGTGTACAACCCTACACAAATTAGCTCGCATCGCTTGAATATATTGCGAAAAAATTCGTGCGAACGAAGAGAGGATCATGTTTCATTTTTCGCGAAATAATTCATTGCGCATTCCGCCCAGCAATATGACTGATAGATTTATTAGACAACCGGACAAACGGATGTATGGAATATATATATTACAGGCTTAGATGCTTTTTGTTCATAAATACTTGAAAGGGTTCAGATTTATGTGTGCGTTGTACCGAAAATCTAAATACAAAAGCCGTAAATACAAAATTGTATTGAAAATATTTAATTATGACAACAGCGGTGGTTTAGGTCTTTGTGAATGGTTGTAGGTTTGATTCTTGTATCAAAGATGACTATTATTTTAATTGACTTCAAATTTTTGTCCTAGGCCGAAGTGATCAGATGCTGTAAATTCTAAGTTCACAACTACCCAGTAGACCGGTTTTAGTGTAACGCTGACCGCACGATGACCATCGGCGCTGACAGAAAAATGTATGAATCATTCTTCAAAAACGCTCCTAGAAGCTCACACATTTTCGGCTGTCAGCGGTGACTGTCGGTGTGGTGCGGTTAGCGCGACTCTAAAATCAGCCGTATAGCATAAAGACCGCCGCGCGCAGCGGTCTGTCTACAAAATGTCCATACAAAAAAATAAGACAGAAAAAATGTTCAGAAAAAGCTAACTACCAAGATTTTATGTACGTAGTATGTAAAAAAGAAATGCAAATATTAGTACGTCCGTAAGTAACATTAAAGAAAAGCACTGCCAGAAAAGTAATTTTCCAAGGCACACTAGTTTCGCATTCGCTGTGAGAGCACTAAAGGCATTCAGCTTAATGAAAACACCGAGCTGACACTATTTACATACAGTCCTATCCGCCTCTCCTAAATATTAAATTGTTCCACGACTGTTTTAGCAAGTCAAAAGGATGATAACCATACCTTTTCTATTTTTGGAATGGTAGAGCATTTTATGAAATGGAATTGCTGGACCGGGGAAGTGTCATCTTGAAATGTCTTTCTCAAATTACGTTTACCATTTCCTCTAGGGCTTCTGAATACCCTGACGAGATCAACCGCAGTTGATACTAATGGAAAAGGTTCACAAATGACATTGTCACCTGACGTTGAAAGAACATAGCTTCTCATGGAGAACATTACTTATTCTTTAAGCTGCTTGAATACATGCTTTAACAGAAAGAAAGATGGAAATAAGAAAAAAAGTTGGGCTTCGTTATCTGCCAGATTGTCGGCCTATGGACAGTGGACTTCTTGTGGCTGAAATGATGACGATAAATGATGCAGTAAAGTACCTGGTGGAAATTCATTTTCCATGTTACGGAAATAAATTAGTTTGGCATTGAAAGTTTTGAAAATAAATAGTGAACTCTCCGCCCGCAGTCCGACTTCAAAGTAATCCATATAAATCCCGGCTCGGTGTCATCCCAAACTCACCCTCGTCTCACTACAATTATTATGAAGTAACTAAAGTTTGTGAAATTGGGGTGGTAGAACATTTGTTATGGAATGGTAAATAATTCTTCACAATGCGCACAGCGTTACCTGGTCGCAAAGTAATAAATAAGCTAACCTGGTTATGTTATGGATACCATACAACGGATACATTATTGTAAATATAATTATACTTATTCACAAGATTTTACAAGGTAGGGCATAGCGGTAAATCCGCTCAAATCGGAGCGGCCCGTCTGGGGCAGTACCTACCTCCACCTTACAGAAGATTGTAGCCAAATATGCTTGTTTCCCACCTTATGTAGTACTGTAAAAAAAATCATAGAAAACACTCAGACTCGAGACAAACGCAAATGGTATCCTATACTTAAACGTTTGTCTCGAACGGAAATCGAACTAACACCACTGGGCTGTCCCACTTATTACCTTAAACTTAAACTGAATATCTCATCGGTTGTAAATTTTTTTATACCACAAAGGTGGCAAACAAGCATATGGTCGGCCTGGTAAGCCGTCACAGTCACGTGGTAAGTATCACTCACGCGTTGCCAACCCTCCCAACCCCCCCAAGTAGAGCTCTGGAGACCTTACTCACCGCAGGAACACATCATGGCCGAGACCAATGTTATTTGGCTACGATCTTCTGTAAGGTGTATGAATGTTGAAATCATCATCTCAGCCATAAGAAGTCCACTGGATCGAGGCCTCCCCCAAACGCTTCCAGTACGTACATACTGCACGATAATTTTGAAATATAATATTGAAAGAAAACAATATTTCTTGCCAGTCGAGTCAATATTGGTATATATGAGGAATCTTCAGGTTCTTTCTTTGGCTTTTGCAAATATTTCAATGGCAGTGTGTGTTCTGAGTGTGGTTTTAACGCAATACCTCCTATGGCTCTCGAAATATAATCGGGTAGGTAAATAATAAAAATGAATCCGTGAATGTTATGAAATAAAGTGCCTGAAAGCTCTCTTCACGACGCCATTATGTTATGCTTTGCAATTCACGTAATGTCACACGACGATGTAGCTTTCAGTGAGAGAATTTTCAGAATTCCTTTCCTTCTATCACCAGCCTAAAACTAGGGATTTTTTGCATGTTGAAATTCATTTCTTATGCGTTTACGTCTAAGGTGGCAAACAAGAATACGGCCTGCCTGATGGTAAACAGTCACCATGGCCTATGGACGCGTGCAATACCCGGAGTATTCGCGCGTTGACGACCCTGTAAATGTCTGTGCGAACAAAGCTTCAGACAGAATAGTCTCGTAAACTATTTCCACTAAAGCCTATTGAGTTGATATTGATATTAATTGAATGTTTTGCTCGTTTCATTATGAGTTCCACAATGGAATAAAGTGATATCGGCTCTTCATAGAAATGTGATTCCGATGTCTATTGTCCTCAGTAGTCCTCACTAACATAAATATGTGCATCCATAGTTTTTATCTATCTAATTGATTTGCTATCTCTCTTTTGTTTCAATTCGCTGTCTTTTAAATACTTCCTACTACCAATCTTGGGCACCACTGGGCACCGTTTAATTTCTTTCTAAATAAAACCGTTGTAGTTCAAAGACAGCTGTAGATTCTTAGTAATTAATATTTATATCATGTTGTGTTCCTATGGTAAGTAAGGTCTCCAGGAGCTCCATTTTCTACAGGGTCGGTAATGTGCGATTGCAAGCGTCCATAGGTTACGGAAACTGCTTACCATCAAGCGGGCCGTATTCTTGTTTGCCATCTTAGTGTTTTTTTTATAACACACAGGTGGCAAACAAGCATACAGTCGGCCTGATGGTAAGCCGTCACCGTAGTCTATAGACGCTTGCAATACCGGGGTATCACTCACGCGTTGCCAACCCTCCCGACCGTCCCAAGTGGAGCTCTGGAGACCTTACTCACTCAGGAACACAACATGGCCGAGACCAATGCTATTTGGCTACGATCTTCTGTAAGGTGGAGGTCCTTCCCAGACGGGCTGCTCCGATTTGAGCGGATTATCCGCTATGCCCTACCTCTCTTTAGGTAAAACAAATCTGTTTTTTTTTAAATTCTTTTTTTGGAAAATTAGGTTATCTTATCGTGCACAGAGACACCAGGCGAGTCCCGGAAACACGGAGAAATGGAATAAGGAAGAAGGCATGTCTTAAAAGAGCCTCCCTGTCAGTTAAACCACTTAGAAAATAGTCACGATCCGCCTCTCTCTGCTCATTTTCAAATTGAATTTGTTAAATAAACAAACTCACGACATAATGCGGGGTGCTTAGCCATGTTTGGGCGGCGTAACTCGATTTAAGCCTGTTTATAGCAATTTGTTCATGGCAATAAGTTGCTCAAGTTACAAGCGGTGCTTGAGGAAACCCAGGGAGTTAAAAGTTATAGAATGTAAGATTATGTTCGTACTAATTAGTTCTTTTCTGAAATAGGCATATTTGTTTTGTATGTGCATTTTTTTTGTTTAGTTCAAGATCAACTTTTCAAAGTTAGTATAATATGAGGTATTTGAAAATATTTAGAGTCGGTTTCATAGATGCGTGATGGTATTAGTTTTCATATTTGTCTGATTAATTAATTTTGTCGACAAATCGCACAAAACACTGGCACTTCATTTTATATCTATCAGGAATATGATGTAAATTTTTAAAGTTACAACATAATTTAAAAATTTGATACATTTTAAGGTATAAAATTTGACTTACGACAAATCTCTGTATATAAATATAAGGACTGAAAGCCAAAATCCCTAAAAGATTTTTTTTATTTGGATCAAAAATCTCTAACCGCAGACCGCAAAAATGATTCCCATATTATACCTACACAATAAATTTGGCATCATCAATACAACGCTTGACAAATAGCCTCAACTGGTGTCCCCATTTACCAGACATCTGTACATAGTGTTATAACAACAGTAGGTCAGTTCACTTGGTGCTCAATCTTGAAATTTTTAAAAGTAAAAACATTTAAACACACTCATTTTTTCAGCGTCATCTCGGCTACTAGATGTCTGACTGACGACATGGGCCTTCCTCTCGCGTTTTCTGCATAACAGATTGAAAGCGAATTTTAGATTCCAGTTCAACCTTCCTCTCTCAGTGTCGTCCTAGACAGGCACAAAATCTAAGCGGTGAGAACCTTTCGCTCCCACAATTACTCGGTGTAGTAAGTAACACAAGATTGCAATGATCTAAGCTAGCTTTTATAAAAAAAAATGTAAGAGAAAATACTATTTCCAGTGTCTTACTTTCTCTTTTTACTATGACATTGGCTAAGTGACCTCGGACCCTTTGTGGCACCTGTCAATGTTATGTCACCCTTTGAATAATTCAGTTTTTTTTCCGAATACCTTTTGCTTCATCTTTGGCGATTTGTACTCATGAATAAAGATCATGTTTTGTTGTGGTAAACATTTTTATATTATTTTATACTTTTACCTCTTTTTATTTAGGTCTGCAGCATTTTCTGTCCAAGTATTTTTCTAATATTACATTTAATACAGGAATAATATAAGAAGACACTAAAAATTACAGTTTTTAAATGGTTTTTAAACCATACCAAAAATTAATTCAAACATTAGCCGTTAGCAGAAGAACTACGTGGTTTAAAACATCGGTTTGATAAAGAGATTTAAAATAGACAGTGGTTTCTTACCAAATCTTCTCAACACTGTTTTAAATCTCGGTTCTAAACCAAAGTTTTAAATCGCGTAACACTCCTAAATTGCTTTGCTTTTGATTCTGATTCAAAGCCGAACGCCGAGGTTGTCTGCAAAAATAAAAAATAAACAAGAAAACTGAAGAAAATATTTTCTTATGTAAAAAAATTTCCCCTAACAAAATCAGGAAGAAACTTAAAGTTTTCAAATTCCGCGAAAGCCCAACAAAAAATAACTCACGCGTCAACCATAAATCGTAACCTGTGGATTCTTTGCAAACTTATTTCATATCATCAAAAACTCACGCAGGGAGTACCTGCGTCCGCAATATAAATGTAAATTTGTTAAACCCCTGAAAGACTTTCAGCAAGATCTTACATAAAATGGCACTTTTATGAACAGGACTCTACGAATTTTAATATAACCGAACTTGCTTCATAAAATATGGCCGTTGAGTGAGGATTTGGGTATAAAACCGGTGCAGGCCAGCGATGCAGGTGGCGGTGTACTGAATTTGTCTGGATTATAATAGATATTTTACTTGTTACTTGTTGTCTTGCGGGCCTTCTCCGCAATTAGGCAGCCTATGTGCCCTTTGTGCGTGCGAAGAGTGGGAGCTGGATCACTCCAGCCATCCTAATTCCTCCAGGAAGCCGGCCAGGGACTTGACGTCGCTGAGGACCTCTCGGAGACTGCCTGGTGTTCCCAGGTGGATTGCCCGGTATGCTGACACCTCACTGCATTCCAGCAGGACATGTGCCGCAGTTTCTTCTGCCGACATGCAAGCTCTGCACAGGGGACTGTCTGTAACACCTATGGTGAAAAGATGTTTGTTAAAGCTGCCATGACCTGTCACGGCGCTGGTTATTAATCTTAGTTTTTGTTTAGTTAAGTTAATTATGGATCTGGCGAGGCGAGCGTCCACTTCAGGGAGGGCTTCTTTCGCTTGTCTATAATCTGTGGTGTCTAACCATAGTTTGTTATGTAAAAAGTTAGTATGTTTTAAAATGTTACCTTTATGCCAGCTGACTGGCAAGGGGAGAATCGGTTCCGGACCAACTGATCTGTTGCCTGATCCCCTCCTCGCCAGCATGTCAGCAGCATCGTTACCTCTATCGCCACTGTGTCCTTTGATCCACTGCAGTGTAATGTGGTTTGAGTGCCCTGCTTTCGTTAAGGCATCGTGGCATTCCAGAACCAGGCTGGATGTCACCACGTATCTTCCGAGAGCGCAGAGCACTGATTTGCTATCGGAGCGAATGAGTATGCGCGTGTTTACCACTTTTTTAGCAGTTATTGCATTGGCAGCTAGTAGGATACCCATGCATTCTGCTTGGAATACTGTATTGTGTTCTCCTAAGGGCATGGAAATGTGTATGTTTAGGTCTTCTGAGAAGACTCCCGTGCCGGTGCCCTCGTCTGTTTTAGAGCCATCGGTGTAGATGGTCAATGATTTGTGGGCTGTTTTCAGGTTGCTATCTTCATGTAGTTGGATTTTGTATCTCTTATCGAAGATATCCGTTGGTAGTACTCTGTCACACGGTGCTGTTACAAGAGGGTGTGTCATCCATGATGTGAATATGTTCTTGTAGTGTTTAGAGTTGTCATGTCTAGTTAATTTTAGTTGTTTGAGTCTAAGAGCTGCCTGCGCTGCTTCCTGTTGCACACATAAGTGTAGTGGAGGAAGGTTAAGCATGGCTTCCATTGCTGCCGTCGGGGTTGTTCTCATACAACCAGTGATCGCACAGCATGCTTGTCTTTGTAGGCTTTGTAGCTTGGCGGCGCATGTCACTTGTTCGGTCTTTTGCCACCAGACTAGAGCTGCGTATGTTACCATTGGCCGTATAACTACTGTATAAAGCCATTTGAAGATTTTTGGGGATAGACCCCACCGCCGTCCCACTAATTTGCGGCATTGCCACATAACAATGCCGGCGGATTTGGTCTTTTTCTCAATGTGGCTGTTCCAGTTGAGCTTGCTATCTAGAGTAACACCTAGGTATTTGACTTCATTCGATAGTTGTAATTGTGTACCGAATAGGTTCGGGGGGCTGAAGTTACCGAGCTGTCGTTTGTTAGTAAACAGTACAAGCTCGGTCTTGGATGGGTTTACACATAGCTCCTGATCTTTGCACCATTCCTCCAGTATCTTTAGGGCAGACTGCATCGTGGCGCATGCGGTGCTTGCGTTTGGTCCTGTCATGAGGATGGTGATGTCGTCAGCATAGCCCACGGTATAAAAGTATCTTGAATTAAGTCTGGTGAGCAGGTCATTGACAACGAGGTTCCATAGTAGCGGCGATAGTACACCCCCTTGGGGGCAGCCTCTCGCCACCACAGCCCCCCCGCTATCAGGGCCGCCCAGCCGGACTATCCTGTTGCGTAGCATGTTGACAATCCATTCCGTCATCTGAGTTGGGACTTTATGTCTTATCAGTGCTGTTTCAATGCTACGGAAGTTGGTTTTGTCAAAAGCCCCTTCAATGTCAATGAAGGCCCCTAGACATACCTGTTTATTTGAAATTGCTTCTTCGATCTTGCCTACCACTTGGTGGAGTGCGGATTCTGTAGATCTGCCCGCGCAGTAGGCATGTTGGTTCTTATGGATAGAGAAGTTCTTGATTAGGCGACTCCTCAGATGTTTGTCGCAGATTCTCTCCAAAGTTTTTAGGAGGAAGGACGTTAGGCTAATGGGTCTATATGCTTTTGCATTGGAGTAATCCTCTTTTCCTGGTTTGGGTATGAAGACTACTTTAACCTCACGCCATGCCAGGGGAGTGTAGCGGAAAGCTAGGCAGGCTTGGAAGATCGTGGTGAGGTGGATGGTTATCTTTTGTCCTCCCCATTGTAGTAGTCCTGGGAAGATGTCATCTGGTCCTGGTGCCTTGAAAGGCGAGAAGCTGTTTAGCGCCCAGCTCACCTTCTCTGGTGTTATGATGTCTTTAGCAAACGACCAGCAGGTCGTAGTTGGTACTACCGGTGAGTCGTGCCATCTTGGTGTCATCGTTAGCTGGCAGTCTGGGAAATGTGTGTTATGTAGGATTTCCTCGGTTTCCTGAGTGCAGGAGGACATCGTACCATTAGGTTTTCTGAGGCACCCCACTTGCGGAAGATTTTGCTTGGCGAGGATTTTCCTCGCTCTGTTTGCTTGTTGGTTGGTGGATATCTCTTCGCTGAATTTCCTCCAGGCGAATGATTTCCAGTATCTGATACGCTTTTTGAAGAGCGCTTGGGTTTCCTTATAGGCATCCCAGTCTGATTCCGCGCGTGTGTTAAAAGCCCTGTTAAACTTCTTTCTCACCTTCTTTTTCAGACCTTCAAGTTCCGGGCCCCACCATTTGTTGGTCTTGTTTGTGTTGTCTTTGGGCAGGGTGAGAGGACAGGACTGGTGGTAGCAGTCCAGGACGGTCCCGGTAAGGGCTGTTACCTGTATGTCTATGTCTGAAGTGCTAGTAATTGTCATCGTGTGATGTTTGGATAGATCGCTATCTGCTAGCAGTCGGGAAAAGCGGCATTTGTCAGTTTTCCTTGGATATCTTCTTGGAGTGGGTACGATGGTGGGTAGCTGTATGTCAAAGCGGATCCACCTGTGGTCTGAACATGATGCCTCGTCAGAGACGTGCCATTCGTTGATGAGGTTCACTGCGCCCGGTGTGGCTAGAGTGAGATCAATTATGGTACGACAGTGTCTCCCTACAAATGTAGGTTCATTGCCTGTGTTTAGTATGTCGAGGTTAGTAGTTAGTAAAAAGTCAACGAGTTGATTACCTCTGTTGTTGCTTCGGTCCATTCCCCACAGTTGGTGATGGGCGTTGGAGTCCGTGGCTATGATTAGTTCTAGGCTGTTTCGCTCGCAGAAGCGTACCAGGTTCGTCACCTCATCTGGTGGCGCCGGGTCTCCTTCGGGCATGTAGATTGATGCTAAGATGATGTCATGGTTGCCGTTGTCCTGACTGTTGACTCTGACAGCACACAGATCTCTGGAACAGAAATCCGTAAGTATATGTGCAGAGATGTTATTAGATAGGTAGATGCCGGCCCTGGCATCTGTGTTGTTTGCATACATTAGCTTACCTCTCAGGCTAGCGAGTCCGCATATGGAGCCGCCCCTTAACCACGGCTCTTGTATCAGGGCAGCTAGAGGTGCATTTTTGCTGTTTACCTCCACCCACCGCCGGAGTTGGGCTGTGGCGGTGATGCTGTGGTGGAGGTTGCATTGGACGATGAGTGTCCTAGAGGGGGACGCCATCTTGGCATTCCTCCCCCAGCTCCAGCCTTCCGAAGTCGAGGTCTTCTTCCCCCAGTAGCTCGGCTTCGGTGTAGGGGACCGGTTTGGCGGACGTTGTCGCCCTGCCCTGGTCCTGGTTCTCAGGGGTGGAGGTCACCCTCAGCGGTGGCGGTATCGCTGCACCCTCATCTCCCCCCTTGCCGGGAGGGATGTTGGTGTAGCGCCCGCTCGCGTCCCTGAATTTAAGGTATACCGCCCCGAAGCGATAGCTCAGTTTACGGTTTCTGGCCATCACTTCCGGGATGATATCCTCCGGGATGCTGAGGGTGAGGAAGGTTGCTCCCTGTCGCTCCTGTTTGTGGGCCGCATGCACAAGCCATCTCTGAGGCTGGGCCCACGCGTTGGAGACGTTGAGACGTCTCCCTATCAGTGAGACGTCGGACTCTAGCGCAGGCAGCAGAACCCCTGCCCGCACTCTACGCGGAAGGTCGTCCGCGCGGAATACGGCCAGGGGCTCCGGCTCGAAGGTTCCGACGCTCGTTTTCACCCATTCAACGGTGGCCTCATCCTGACAGAGCAAGCAGAAGCCGCCGTCGAAGAAGTGTGGTTTGCCCGAGAAGGCTGGTCTGGGGATGTTGGGGTCATCGCTGAGGGCAAGGACATCAAACCTGTCGAGGAGGAATACCTCCACCTTCGCTGCAAGCTCACGCGAGATAAACCGCGTTGTTGCTGCAGTAATGACGATCTTGATGTCTCCGCCCCCGGCAGACGCCGCTGCTGCCGCATAGGACGCCGGGCGTGGCCCATGAGATTGGCTCAGCCTTGGCTTTTTGGGGTCAGTCTTTGGTGACAGAGTCTCCTCCGGCCTTCCCCGCTTAGCCTTAGCATGGCCCCCCCCACCTGCCCCGCCCGGTCGCCCTGATGCTGCACCGGTGGAAGTGCCAGCTGGTTGTGGGTTGTCCGTCTTTCCCTCCTGCTGGCCGGTTGTGGTAGAGGGGGTGCCTTCTGACTTCCTCTCCTTCTTGCGCTCCCTCCTCCTCCTGTTCTGCCGACTCTTCTTGGAGGACCCCTGCGGGCGGTCCCCGCCCGGAGGCTCAGCGGCTTTATCGGGCCGCTTCGCCCCCTTGCGGGACCCGCCCACGATGGTCCAACTAGACCAGTCGGCTGGTGTGTTTGTGGCGGGCGCAGTATTGGGTGTTCCCTCCACCGCGCTCGCTGGTGAGTTGTGTGCAGCGGAGTCTTGCGGGGAAGCCCCGGGTTGCCCCGATGCTTGACCGCCCGACTCCGCTGAAGTGTTTGTAACGCCGGTAGCCTGCTGAAGAGCCACAGGTTTCCCCGCTACTGCTACGCCTGCTGCCGGCAGTGGTAATGGTGCGCCACCGGTCACATCAGGTTGCCCCTCTGTAACACGGGTGGTCGCTGTAATATTTGTGTTGTTGTTTGTAGAGTTTTGTATTTGTGTTTTATTGTTCTTTATTGAAGTGTCCATAATTGTTTTAGTAAGTGGAGTTTCATCCCAGAGGCTCCCACCCTCCATGGAGCCCGCAACGTTGGGATCGCCCGTCGGTCCTGCCAGACGAGCGATAGGATTACCCCTGGGATATAGGGCGGATGAAGGGGCAATAAGGGCGCCTTCCGCGGCTCGCGAAATGTCCGGAGAACTACCAAACATCCGCTTGCTGCATTAGACGACCCCCTACGACCCCCCCCCCTCCCTAGCCACGCCTCCCCCTTTGGCTGAAGTCGGGGCCAAAGGGGCGTGTTGCGGACGTGCGACGCCGCTCAGCCTCCCAGGATCCCCTCATCCAGCCATACGGCGCTCAACTGCGCTGGCCCACGGCGCAGGTAGGAATGTTTTTTTTTTTTTTTTTTTTTTTTTTTTTTTTTTTTTTTTTTTTTTTTTTTTTTTTTTTTCATCAACGGCGGGCCCACCCCTACAAAACCCGTCGGATTCTGGGTCGAATGTCCTGCAAGAAAAAGAGACTGAAGAACATTAGATATATACATGTAACTACTTGGGTGGCAGTGGATATATATTATAAATACATATACGTAAAAGAGATAGAGTGTGTGTGGGGAAATAGGATATGGAGGGATTGGAGGGGATAGGGATGGCGAATAGTTGGACTCAGGAGAAAAGGGGTAGGAATGCTCGAGGGATGGGAGTTTCCCCCGACCATAGCCCCTCATATTTAGCTGCTGCCGGTCCGGGGAAGTATGTTGGTGTGTGGTACCCGTTTTCAACCAGCAGCATTTCCAGGGTGTACGACCCCCTTGGGGCATGCCCCGAGGGGGTTCACCTCGAGTCTGTGCCTGAGCAGACTCGTGATGACGAGGACGTATACGCTAGGGCTTTAACCCAGGTGAGTCTAACTGTCTTCGGGACCACACTCCCCGAAGATACCCACCTGGGAATTACACCCCTAATATAATAGATATATACGTAGGTATATATCTTTGCATATACTAGGCTAAAAAGAAGTCGCTGTTTTTTTGCAATCTTTTAATATAGGTACTCAACCAATGGATATTCACCCCGTTTTTTCGTGGTCCCACTTTTTTGTACTATTAGTGGGACCACTATTAATGCAGTTTTCAACAATCCACAGCTGGACATAGGGCTCCCCAAGAGTTTAATTCCAACGGGAAAGCGGGATAAAAACAGCTTCTCTTTAAATTTGGATATTCTATTTCTGTGTATAATACATTAAAATACCTCTTATAATCACTTTATATTCATTGATAAATCTACTAAAGACAAACAGACCTTGCTTAGCTAAGATCTTTGCGTCAATTTTATAACATTATTTAATCGTCTCTATTACTGGAGTACTTCGGTCACATCGCCAGGAGAGAAGGAGACAACCTTGAAAAACTCGTAGTCACCGGAAAAATTGAGGGCAAAAGACCCCGTGGTCGTAGTCCGATGCATTGGTCCGACCAGATCCGTGCCACCTTAGACACGACGGTGTGCGGAGCTATTCACGCTGCGGGGAATAGGAGTAGATGGCGGAGCATTGTTCGTCGAAGCGCGGTACTCCAGAGAGGTCACGACCCTCAGCATTGAGGAAAACGAAGAAAGGAGGAGGAGGAATCGTCTCTAAGCTTCACTTTATTTATGCATTGACAGAACCGCAGTTTTAATAATTTGGTAACGCCGGCCGCAATATCAATTTCACGTTTCGTGCAAATGGCACCTCTGGTGGCCGTTTACACGGCGAGACATGTCGTCTCAGACTTTTCTACACTATTAACCTGAATGTACATTATCATTGGAATAAAGTTCTTTCCTGTTTTTTTCTTGCTACAGATCACCAACTTTCACATTACAAGAAGAGAATAGGTCGTGTCTTAGGGGGCAACTATAGGACACAAAAAACTGTGTCGTCTGCATTTTATACAAAATGGATTGAAATTGTCAAAGATTATTGTTTTATTTATTTTAAGAAGATATACAGAACTAATCGATTTATATATATGAAATAGCAAACAATAAAAACTAATCTAAACTAATCTGTGGAATTAAAATTAAAATGTGTTTCAGAAACTGTTAGATTTTAAGCAAAAGGTCGTATATTATAAACCAATATCGGTCTAGGTTATTCCATCAACGTATACCACGCGCCAGGCTTTGGGCCGATTTTAAAATAATTGGACGCCATAACTGGATCAACCTATCTGCTTCGAATTTGTCATCCACTGCAAGATAGTTTTATTTTTTTGTAATGTTTTAAACTAAACTAACAAGAACCTATCTGCTTCGGTGGGCCAGGCTGTGGTCCCGGCTGTTGTCGATGGATGATAGTCGCTAAGCCACACCTTCAGGCGGATTGAAAGCACTGACTTTTGCCAATACGCATTACAGCAGTGTGCTTATGGATTGGTATGATAAAGTATAGATTTCACTTTTAACTATGTATCTTTGCAAATAAACATTTGAATTTGATTTTACACTACGTAGATGATATTAACTTTGTCATATCATATTAAAAGTTATGGACTGTGAGCCAAAGAACTGTCTTTTGTACCTTATTTATTATTTTTAAAAAAACACAGTCTAACTAAACTATTTCCAAATAAACTCATTCTTAGACCTAGATACCTAAGTGCTATCTAGACAAGAAAATATAAATGTTGATAAAATTGTTTGTATATTCTTACTTAGGTGAAACTGACGAAAATAAATTGAGGGCGGAGAAAACACCACAATTCTATTAGCAGTGGAAGGGAATTGAATAAAAAACACTATTCGGGGAAAAATAAAAGTGGCACTGAGGGAAACTGCTGACTCAGGAGACGATGAACGGCTGGTAATTACTGTCAGGAGTAAGGCCTCGGGTGAAGAGGAAGTTGTTAGACAAATAAAATTGGAGCGTGTTATGTCAATTTACAACTAACTTATCTATAAAACGAATATTAACGAAACCTTGTTAGAAAGAAAGAAAGTTAAAAATGTTTATTCGGAACACTTAAAACTAAACAACGACATTTTCAACTTAAAACTATTTGACCAAATTGTGTCCCAAATGGGTCTTCACTCAGCATGAAGGTGTCGTGGCACGAGTACCACGACGCTGGTTTTCTGTGGACACCGATGACAGGGGCGACATCGAGCAAACAATGCATTGCAATGTTACTTATGCATTGTTTTAAAACTATACCTCATTATTAAAAGAAATAAACACAGGATTGACTAAAAGTTTTTAATCACTGTCATTCTAGAGGAGAATGAAATTAAAACAAAAGAAACTGATCTTTGTGTAT
Source organism: Endotricha flammealis (assembly GCA_905163395.2). Taxonomy (NCBI): domain Eukaryota; kingdom Metazoa; phylum Arthropoda; class Insecta; order Lepidoptera; family Pyralidae; genus Endotricha; species Endotricha flammealis. The sequence goes on along the minus strand of LR990858.1, from coordinate 627,040 downwards.
TACAAGGAGCTTGTTTATCAGAATAGAACGAATATTTGTCGGCGACTTTGCTTGACTTCTTTACTTCTAATCACAATGGCGACTGGCAATATCAGAAATAACCAATATCTTTGAAATACTCATGATACGCACTCCAAAGAAAACTGTAAAACTTACAATGGTTTTGTAGATCCTTAGATTAATAACTTTTTATGGAGGGTGTTCATACAAGCGCTCTGTCAAAAGTAAATCGCTAAACGCTCGATAACATGTCGGTGACATGCACTTGACACTTGCGTCAACTTTCAAGTAACAAAATTTTAGGTATATGATATCGTAAATTCACAAGGACTTCCATTAGAGAACGTGTCACATACCTACGTAAATAAATATCAGTAACTAGTACTAGTAACTGTTTTAAAATTAATCAGTCGAAGCAATAAAAATAGTTAAAATGGGAACCTATTTTCACAATCGGGCAACACTGAGCATTAAAATAATTCGCTAAAATCGTACAATTTCTTTTTCATAATTAAGTACAAATTAATATGAAATATTTAAAACTTTCCTGTGAAAAGTGATATCATTACATTTCTTTTGTTTTTTAGACATGTGACACGATTTAATAGCACAAACCGCCATTTTTTTTTTTCCCGGAGACACGTCTGGCGCGCTTTGACATCGACAACTACGAAGCGGTTCGGCAAAGTTCGGCGTTTGGTGCCAGACTGGCACCAGTTGAGGTGTATCAAAACGGGTGCAGGGACAGTCCCTCTTTATGTTATTACTCTGAGTGTACATCATTAGAATGCATTTTCTAATATCTCTTTGGTCTAGAATTTATAGCTTGGAGTGTACCGATGTGTTTCTCATGGATACCGTCATTTCCTTTTAGGTTTTCGATCCAATAAAGTCCATTTAGAGCCCAAACGCGGCTGACTCAGGTCGCTATTAAATATTTATGGATAGGGTTGCTTAATTTTTCTCATTTGGCATTAAGTTTTTGGCAAAAGTATTCGTAGGAGCGCTACAGCATATTAAACAGTAAAATGTGTTAGGAATTCTGATCTGAAGTAAGATGATACTGTGTATATTGCACTCAATAGACACAACGTTAGTCTAAATTTGAGCTAGGTTGAGAGATACAGCTGACAGTAATATGTACTTAAATAAAATTATTTAAAAATGAAACTTATCATTATAGATAATTATTTACAGCCACTTACTGAAATGCTATTTTAGAGTTAACCACACATTAAATCAAACCTGTCACTGTCAAAGTAAATAAAAATGAAAGAGATAGCTTGTAAATTTAATGTAGAATTAAAATTCGTTTCAGAAACAGGCTGTAGAAACAAAAAATGTGACTAATATATGAAAATTACTTTCTGAAAAGATTTTATCCAAACACCTTTCAAAAATATCTAAAGACATCATAGACCACATTTTCACAACATTTCCATCGACCAAACTATGTCATCCCAAACATATCCCCGAGATTCGCTCCCGGGACGAATAGAAAAGTTACATCAGGGTCATTTTCCGACAAAATCACAGTAATATCGCACTACATGGCTTTTATTGCTAAGGTCATGTAATAATCAGCGGTCGTAGGGGCCCGGACCTTAATACCGTCATTTCAGAAAGCTTAGCTTTATGCCCCACTAAAGTTTTTACTGTCACATGCCAAGGTGTGGATCAATGTCAGTATTGGATTATTTTATGTGTGTTATGAATGTGGGATTATTTATAATGATCAATCTGGGGAGTGATATTAGAGATTTCAAATTTTATAAAGAGGTAGCTGATGCCCGTGGTTTTACTCGCGAATCCGTTCTGATATCCTGTGTTCTAATTGGAGCTTGATTGCGTTATTTGTTACAAATGAAGCAATCATTTTGCGCATGCCTGCTTACATATTCGTTGCAAATGACATGTTTTCTAAACCAGTAATTTGTTTTTAGCTTTATTCGATTGAAGGGAGACCCGTTTCCTTGCAGTGGATTATGTGTTGATTGATTATTGAGACGTGAGTTTAGTACTTTTTTTGATAGAAAATTTAAAATATTGAAACGTTTTCATTAATTTGTAATGGTGTTGTATATTAACGAGAACATCTCTTTATGAAATAAATTCAAATGGACTCGGTGATTATTCACTAAAAAGGGTTTTATGTCTTCCAGGCGTCAATAAAGTTGAAATGTCCGGTAAAATTACGTCACACGACACTCAAGTTGCCGAAACTGAATTTAACAAGCAGTAAAGTTTAACTATTAATACTGTAATATAAGGAGACGTTTCAGAGTAACGTTCAGGAGTTTTATGGGTATGTGTTTATCGAGTCTTAAGTTAAGTATTCGAGTGGATAGGCAAAGCCGTATAAACTAAACGTAGTATAGGAGCTCGTTGGCGTCGCTGTGTGTCGTATGCTCTGCCCGATTGTCCACCGGGCGTACAGTGGACACACGGTGCATCGCTACTTCAGCGCCGTCATGTCGTTCTCGGAGACGTTGACGGTGACGGTGGACAAACGGTCTAAGACGAACACGCTAGTTGAGCAACGTCGACCCTACCCAGTGTTTGGATGGGTTTTGAAATCTGTGTTTTCCGTGCTTTGAGGGGCACGTTCAATCATCATAATAAGAAAGGAGGAAAATCGTTAAGCCAAGTTCCAAGTTCAAGTAACCTTCAGGCGGCTTGAAAACTCTGCCTATCCTCGATTGAAGGGATATGGTTTTCCCTTCAATAGAAGGGGATTAGTACTCTGCCACGCTGCTCCAATACGGATTAGCAATAACTAATTACATTGAAGTAAAATTACTACATGAAGCAATAATTCACGGGAAAATCCAACGGAATTGGACATCAAGGCCTGCGCAGTCAATTGACGGTAATTAGCATGATTGACTGCTAGCCATTCCAAATTCAGATTTTAGGTCTCTCATTAAGCACCGGCATTACCAGAGGTTGTAAAGCAGATGATTACAGAATAATCCAAATTAATGGAATTGGAAGGTTCGTTAGACAGGAGGGCTTTGTGTTATTAATCCTAATGTTGCATTTATATCAGTTCGGACGACATTCATTCATTATTCAAATGCTGTTTTGGGTGTTTAAGCAAAAACTGACAATTATTGTACAGTCAGCCAATGAAAGGGTCTAAATGTGAGTGAAGGGATTTACTCGAATTTTTGTTTATCAATAGTATTCATATTGTATGTAAGAGAGGTAGGGCACAGCGGATAATCCGCTCAAATCGGAGCAGCCCGTCTGGGGAAGGACCTCTACCTTACAGAAGATCGTAGCCAAATAGCATTGGACTGTTCACCATGTTGTGTTCCTTCGGTGAGTAAGGTCTCCAGAGCTCCACTTGGGGGTTGGGAGGGTTGGCAACGCGCGAGTGATAGATTATTGCAAGCGTTTAAAGGCTACGGTAATGTTTACCATCAGGCGGGCCGTATGCTTGTTTGCCAATTTGTGGTATAAAAATTGTATGTAATTACAAAAGAAGACTCAAGAATGCATTCCAGAGAAAAAGGATCTTGACAGACAGACAACAAAGTGATTTTATAAGGGTTCCATTTTTTCCTTTTGAGGTACGGAACCTTAAAAAAGAAACATCGTTAATTTGTTTAAGTGTTTGGAAGGAAGGTTACCTTATTTTATGATGCACAAATAATTTATTACTATTTGTACTCTTTGACTAGAGAAGATGTCTGCAAAAACATACACTATCTGAATAAACTTTAATCTTAGTAGTGAATAAATAAAAGCATAACATGGATAACAGAATTGAAAACAATAGTAAAACACTATCAATAGTTGGTGATGCATCAAACAAGTGCTTTCAGATTTATGTCGTGTCCATGGCTGGGTTCCCAGCGGCTGAAATCTTGAAACACAACTTCAGAAGTTTCGATGCTGAAGTATTTTGTTTGAGTGCCAAGTTTCCGTAGAAACCTTTTATGAAAACACTGAGAATTTATGATCTAATATAAACGAGGATGCCGATATGGGAACGGTTTAAAGCGGGTTGATTGAATTTCAAATATTTAGGTAACTGGGTTTTGCGAACGTGCAACATATTTTACACTTTTCAATGTATTTGTGAATCTAATACAATTGTATAAGTTTTTGAAATTGGTTATGATTTGGGTGGATTTATGCTTTGGATCAAATGTCTCTTATAATTTATCCCTTGCTACTTGTGGTAAGATTATCATTTCAACACATAATCATCCCATTGCAGGGATACGTGTCCCTTCAATTGGGGAGGATTAAAACGTACTTTGCCACTTTGCTCCAATACAAATTGGCAGAGGCCACTATTTTCTAGTCGCCTGAAAGCCACCAGCATTGCTTAACGACTGTCATCCATCAAACAACAGCCGGGACCAACGGCTTAAAGTGTGCTCGTGCATAAAGCACGGGTGGTAAGATCACTCTTACTAAAAATATTTGTTCCATCACAACTTTCTAGTAGCTCATCTACTAAAATGAGTTTAAAAGCCATGTTTGTAACTTTACTGAGTAACCAGGCGATGTTTGAATTTTAAAACTACAAAAAAAACAGGGTAAGTTGATTGTAATTTGATTTTAGTGAAAAAAAGTACCCCAATATTTCCTTGTACCAAGGTTTAAATGGACGTTTAAGTGTAAGAACTTTAAGTAGTTTTAAAACTCCACCTCCATAAAAACCACCCAAACCACGGGAAGTTGTGAACAAAAACAGTTGATACGGCCGCCGTAAATTTACGGGGTCACAACAAACTTTTAAAAGGCATTGGAAGAGACCTTCAGTTTAATTTAAATGAAAATCTTACTTTAACAGCTAAAAATATTTAGGAAGACTTGTGAAGTTGTGACTAAATTAAGAAGAGTCTGGTCTGAATCTACAAAAACCACTGCTGGAACAAGTTCGGTGCTAAAAAATTATGCGGTGTCGTAAAGCAGTATTTTCCAAATATCAGCCAGTCAGTTCACTTTTAAGTCTCAAGAAACTGGCTGTAGATTCGAGATCGCCGCCTTGTCAACGAAGGTCGTCAAGATGGCGACCTCGGATCCTCACCGTACCACGTTGTTGATTTTTAAAGTGTACTTTTTTGTTAAAAAGTGTTCATTTAAATATTCGACATCATGGCGAAATTGGGCAACAACGCCATTGGGTTTCTCAAATCTGACAAATAATAATAGAAAAAGAATGGACAATAAATTCTAAATATCTTGTTACTTTTACATTTGAATTACTTTTACATTCGAATTCGTAAGTGATCGTATACTAGCGACTGTTAGCGACGCAATCTTTTTGACTATTACCGAGTACTGTGTAACTGGAGGTATTTTTTACCGCGTCGCACAATGGAGCGACTCGTAAATCTCCCGTCGGATCGGTGACGACTGGTGATAGCTTTCCAACGAGGTTTTAGAGCCATTCAAACTCTAGAACATTTAAAATGTCGTTATCGACGATCGTAAAGTTTGACACTGAAAAAGGACTCCCAGTTTGGCAAATTATATATGGGTTAAACTTCCATCGAATTGTAACATAAATTGTACTGTAATTTAGTGAACGGAGTACAAAAAATATTTTTAAATATTTTCTTGTTTCTACCAAAACATACCTTCTATTTTAATAGAAGGTATGTTTTGGTTAACAAGAGGAACAAACAAGGTGAATAATATCACCGTTTCCTGTTGGACCAAACTGTTATACACAACTAGAAATAAACGTCTGTAACATTTTTATTTTAATTCCACATTAAGTGACATTTCTCTTTCTTTAGTTTAACTGTAATAGCCATAATAAGTGACCATAACTTCAATTATTTTAAGTAATTCACGGAGAGAGATGCTGCTCCAAAGGAACCAAACTTGCTCATATCCCCCGCCTATCTTATAACCGTCCATAATTCGTCAATCACAAAGAAGGGATTCAAGTGGAATTAAAAGTGTCCTCAGATCCACCGGTGGAATGAAGTGAAAAAAGTAGCCTGAGGTTCACTGGGGAATCGAGTGCCAAGTGGAAAGAGGGATTATTTTATCAACTCTACGTAGCAGAGTAAAAATAAGACATTAAGTTGTCTGCATTTTCAGAAGGTAAGTAAGCAGTTTGCCTCAGGGCTTAATTTGGCAGCACAGCAAGGTTTAGTAGCTTTGTGTACGAAGATAAACACAAGTTATTGTTGTGGGGAATAGTACGAAGCTGTTTGAATGGAGTCGCATTTAGCGTAATTGCGAAACGGCTGCCAGAGGTGGAATACTAGATCACCTTGTCTAGAAACTTCGCACTTAATTGCTGTTGGGCTGGTCTGCTCTTATACCTATTTATTGTCTGTTTCTATAACGTGATATCCTCTAACTGTATTTACTGTGATGAAAAATAAAGGATTATTATTGTTTATAGTTTCTTCAGCACGTCAGCATTTCTTTTACCGGTGGCCATTTTGCTTGTGTCCGAAATGGTGGTTATACATATATACAAATTGTAAATGACAAGAAAAAGTGCCTGTGAAGGTCTAATTTCTGAAATAAACGATTTCATTTCATTTGATTTCATTTCACGTCACAGTTTCATTTGTGCTTTGATCGCAGCTGCTAATATTGACTTTACAAAAGAGGGTTTCATTTAGATTAAAGAATCAAACAGTTTATTCAAAGAGTTTACACAGAAACATTTTCTAGTAAAGTGTATGTACATGCATCCTACCCATCCTACCCATGGAGGCAGATTTGTTTTTCGCTGAAAGACCCTAGCGCCTGTGCAGAAGCGGTCGCTGACGTGGTATTGCAGGGGGTGGAAATGTTTATTCCATGCTCTGTAGTCCCTGTTGCCGGCAAGTCTCGGCCATGGTTTGATGGATCTTGCAAATCGGCGTCCCGCCAGAAGAAGAGGGTCTATCGAGCCTGGGCCTCAGCGCACACTGCTGGAAACACTAACGCGAGTGAACTTAAAAAGGCATACAACTCTGCCTCCAGATCCTTTAAGAGGCAAATTGCTATTGCAAAATCGGAGTATATTGGTAAAATTGGTGAGAGGCTTGTGCGCCTACCCTCTGGGAGTCGTGCGTTCTGGTCTCTTGCCAAAGCTATTCAAAACAACTTTTGTCAGTCGTCCTTTCCACCATTGCGCAGGGCGGATGATTCGTTGGCCCATACTGCTAGGGAGAAAGCCGATCTCTTGGGGTCTCTCTTTGCGGGTAACTCGACGCTGGATGATCGGGGAGCACCACCGCCTTCGGTCTCGCGGTGTGATGGATCCATGCCAGAAATACGGTTTACCCAAGGCGCTGTCCGTAGAGCACTCCTTTCCTTGGACATCCACAAGTCGAGTGGGCCAGATGGTATTTCCCCGATTGTACTGAAGATGTGTGCTCCTGAACTGGCTCCAATTCTGACGCGCTTGTTTCGGCACTCTTATTCTGCTGGCATCGTGCCCAAAGCATGGAAATTAGCCCTGGTCCATCCGATCCCCAAGAAAGGTGCCACATCAGATCCGTCCAACTATCGGCCCATTGCCATAACCTCAATATTTTCCAAAATAATGGAAAGTATTATAAACCACCAACTGCTTGGGTATCTGGAGGATCATCAGCTGATAAGTGACCGCCAATACGGATTTCGTAGAGGCCGTTCAGCTGGTGATCTTCTAGTTTTCCTCACCCATCGATGGGCTGAGGCTGTGGAGAGCAAGGGGGAGGCATTGGCCGTTAGTCTGGATATTGCAAAGGCATTTGATCGAGTGTGGCACAGGGCGCTTCTTTCCAAACTGCCTTCATATGGACTTCCCGAAGGTCTTTGCGCTTGGATCACCAGCTTTCTTGCAGGGCGGTGCATAAAAGTCGTAGTAGACGGTGAATGCTCAGACTCCATGCCCGTGAATGCTGGTGTTCCGCAGGGATGCGTGCTATCTCCCACGCTGTTTTTGCTGCATATCAATGACATGTTGCAAATTAGCAACATTCATTGTTATGCGGACGACAGTACGGGAGATGCCTATTACGCTGGCCGTGCGAATTCTTCTCGGGACAACGTCGAGTGGTGCCGAGCCAAGCTTGTGTCTGAGATCGAGACATCCCTTGGACTGGCTGCTGATTGGGGAAAGCTGAACCTAGTCGAATTTAATCCTTCGAAGACACAAGTTTGCGCGTTTACTACCAAAAAAGACTCCTTTTTAATTGGACCTATCTTTGATAACACTCCCTTAGTTGTGGCATCTAGCATTGGGATTCTGGGTGTTGACATATCGGCTGATGTTCAATTTCGTGGTCAATTGGAAAACAAGGCTAAACTTGCCTCCAAAAAACTCGGTGTGCTCAACAGAGCGAAGCGGTATTTCACGGCAAGCCATTGCCTTCAATTATATAAGGCGCAGGTTAGACCACACATGGAGTACTGCTCGCATCTGTGGGCTGGAGCACCTGATTATCAGCTTCTTCCTTTTGACCGCATCCAGCGTAGAGCAGCCCGAATAGTCGGTGACCCAGCTATCTCTGATCGGTTGGATCCGCTGTCTGTGCGAAGAGATATTTCATCTCTATGCGTGCTCTACAGACTTTACAGCGGGTGTTCCGAGGAGTTGTTCGGTCTTATTCCAGCTGCTCGGTTCTACTATCGTACCATCCGCCACAGACTCCAATTCCATCAACATCATCTGGATGAATGGACCTCTACCACTGTTCGATTCCTGCGACACTTCCTTCCACGCACAGTAAAGATCTGGAACCAACTCCCGCCAGCAGTATTTCCAAATGACTATGACCTGGGTACCTTCAAGAAACGAGCATACATGCACTTAAAAGGCCGGCAGCGGCTCAGGGACTCCCCCGGTGTCCCTGTGCTCCATGGGTGGCGGTGATCACTTAACATCAGGTGACCCGCATGCTCGTCTGCCAACCTCTTACATAAAAAAAAAAAAAAAAAAAAACATACATACATATTTAATAATATTTAATTAATCTACACTCTACAAACTACCACCATTTCGGAAACAAAAGCAAATGACCGGTAAAAGAAATGACAAAACACCTACGGACCTCTTTGTATTTTAAAAATAAATCGTCCATTTTTAAAAACTTTTTTTACAATATAAAACTTAAAGAATTTTGAATTAAGAATAAATTAAGAAAAAAAACTAGGAAATACAACAATAAATACTATACGCGGAATAAATGGATAAATTCTAATATAGGTAACAAACTCGAACAGCGACCACCGAAGACGGTTAAATAACAAATTGTGGAAAAAAGTCGTTAAAAAATAAACGGTAATTTATTATTCTATCAACGTCCTTTCTGTGCCGAAGTAGGTACGTTTGTAAGCTGGGAGTGTTTTTGGATTGCATAAAAATGCATTTAGCGGCTCGCGGTGCGCCGCAATGCGGTTGGGAACATTTTATTGCGTTTTTATTTAGTTGTTGCGGTCACTGAGGTCTGTGCACGAAACAGATTGTGAATTACACAATGGTGACATGAGAATATGCTACAGTAGTGCTACAAAGGCTGTATAAGAACTACAACTCCCGGTCATATTGTATGTCTCATTTTCGACAGTCCGCCTTTGACAAAATGTATGAAAATATGCCACAGTAACGCCCTCGCACAACGTCACTTACGTTCATATAAACTTGTACATCCTGGGGTGATGCTACTCGTAACAAAGATATTTATGGTCAGTCACAGAGATTTTATAGAAGGATAATTCTAATAAATAAATTTTACATAATTCACACAACTCCACGGTCTTTAAGTTTTTGGAGTGGTAGAGCAATTATTACGAAATGGGTTAGCTCGACCTAACCTCGAGGAAGTATCACCTTCTCACAGAATATCGACGTGAAGCAGCAATGCGATTCGTTCGGTGAGTGAGAGATCCGGAAGCCCAACTTCTGTCTATCCCCTCTTTCTCCCTCCTTCTTTCCCTTCCCTTCCTCCTTCCTTTCCTCCAACTTCCTTGGTGGACAACGCATTGGTAGCGCCCTTGGTGTTACTGATGTCCATAGGCGGCGGTGACCGCTTTCCATCAGGTGGTCCACTTGCTTGTTTGTCTACTGTATGACATAATAAAAAAGTTAGGCTTACCCTGCTTGTGTTATGGGTACCAGACAATGGATATATTATTGTAAATGTTTACATAGAAAACACCTCTCGAGTACAAACACAAATGCTATTACATAAATGTCTGCCCCGAGCGAGAATCGAACCCGCGCCCTCTGGTCGCGAAGGACTACCAACGCATCACCGTGCTGTCGGGTAATGAAAATAGTTTTCCATGAGTAACAAAACCATGAACTATCTCATAAATTACGTAAGAAATGATAATTGGTAAGACGGTGGCTTCCCAGCCTCGCCGTTGAAATATAGCCTAAATATATTACGAAAACATTCGGCCGTTTTGATCCATTTTGAGTTTGACCTAATAGATATTGGGGTGGTCGTTGGGAAAAGCTGTATAATTAACGACCCAACTCTCGGCTCCTTAAACTTTTAGGGTATACACTATTTTCGAACACATTGATATTAGGAACATTCTTCTTAAAGGGCTACGCTTCACTGTGGCTCAATTTAAAGTTTATCATTTGTAGTGCGTATTTTTAATATCATCACAACCACAAGAAGTCAACTGCTGGACGTAGGCCTCCGCCAAATGTCTCCAGCGCGAGCGGCTGGCAGTGGCCTGCAGCCAGCGGCTTTCTGCGACTTTTCCTTAGGCCGTCCGACCACTTTGGTCGTCATTTACTCTTGCCCCAGCGACCATCGGTTCTGCGCGCTATGTTCTGCCCACTGGCATCCATTGTACCTATTGAAACGATTTTGAAAATTATTTTTGCAATTGGAAGCCACGTTATTTGTATCACGTTATTTATGAGTGTCACTGGGCAAAAAGCCCAAATGGGCGAAGCCGTGGACAAGAGCTAGTTATCAAATAAACACAAATAAAATAATAAATTATCTATTTATTTCTATAGATAAGACATTTAGTTATGATGACGAACGACCCTCAAGGGTAAAGGAAAGCGGACGTGGCCCGACAATTGGTCCTATAACATCCCTTTGATGTAAACAAAAGAAAAATATAGGATAATCGAATCCACGCCCCACATTCCGATCGGAGCGGATAGCGGATGCCGTGCGGATATTACGCGGAAATTGCGACTGAGGCGCCACGATCGTACCACAGCGTATTTTGCGTTACGCGACAAATGGAAAATACTTAACTATTATGCCTAAATTAAAATTCTCATCCGTGTGAAAGAGGTAATTTGCTGGTGTGGAGCATATGTGGAATGGGTTGGCTCGACGGAAAATTTAAGCACAACAATCACGCAGATTATCGGCGTGTAGTAAGAGATTCACAATCTGAATTCAATATACTTGTTTGCCAACTTCTTCCATAAAAAAATCAAGTGCGTGGGACTTGTGTAGAGGTATATGTTACACTTTGCTTGATTGAAGATGAGTGCATTGCATAGTTAATAGCATAAAATTAATTTAGCCTTTTCGTACAAAACGAAACACAAACCTAATTTTTATTTTTATTTTACACATTGAGCTAGCCCCAAAGTAAGTTCGAGACTTGTGTTATGGGATACTAACTCAACGATACTATATTTTACAACAAATACATATATAGATAAACATCAAAGACCCAGGCTAATCAGAAAAAGTTCTTTTTTCATCCTGACCCGACCGGGATTCGAACCCGGGACCTAGTGGCGGTCTGGCATGGTAACCATTACGCCACATACGTCGTAAACTCGTAACTCTAAAATTGATAAACATATTTTCCAATACTTGTCAAAAAAATTAAGTTAGATTTAAACTTGTGTACTCGCGCGAAATTAATTTAATTACAATTAAACAATGTACACAAGAATTTGTTAAATATTCTCGTCAAATATCCATTTTGCGTCATAATTATTACTGAATTTGGCGGCTGACAGAACAATCTAATTAAATTATGCACCCAACCAATAAACAATATAAAGCTTATTATTGTCAATTACTGAGATTCCTGTGACTTGTAAATTACTTGGAAATTATCTACGGTTAGCTCCAACAATTTAAATAATATTATGCATTCAAAAAACCTTATAATTTATTATATTTTATAGAGTTAGTATCAAGTCGGTGCAAGCAAACGTAAATACTAACTCGTCAAAAACGCTCGCAACTCCTGACTTAAAGAGGCTGGATCCTTTTTGCTTTGTCGTGGTCTAATGACAATCCACCAGAGTCCCATAATAGTGATTATCAGTCATCAAGGTCTGCAAACGTCAGACTCCGCGAAATAGATCATAGTTAAATCTAGGTTGAAAATCCGAGGACTTTGTAACTAAGTCTATTATTTCATCTTTGACAAATTAAGATGCACACTCCTCTGATGAAATAGGTAGGTATTGAAAAGAATTTCAGTTGACAGAAAGTCGTTGTCATCAACTTTTTTCTGTAAGTAATCAGACCACCAAAGTAATGGCTCTTCGTCTCCGATAATTCTAGATCTGGAGAAAGGAGATAGTAAAACTAGGTTCCCCATTAGTTTGACTATCTGTTCGTCATTTTTAGGGTTCCGTAGTAAACTACAAGGAACCATTATAGTTTCGCCATGTCCGTCTGTCTGTTCGGCGCCTAGAAGCTTAATGCTAGAAAGCTGTAATTTGGTATGTACAATGACGTACCTATACACATATTATAAATGCTAACAAAGTGCTGGAACAAAATTTAAAAAAATACTTTTTTTTCGGGCTGCCTCCCCTTATAAAGTGGAAATGAATTTTTTTTTCGCACCCACCCTATCCATGTTATGGGGTATCGTTAGATACAATGATCCGTTTCGGAATTATTTACATTTCTCGTGTCAATTTTCGTTTAGCACGGTGGTCTCTTCCGATAGTCTTGCATTTAGAAATTTGAAAAAAATCATTGTAGTGTCCATATGCTGAACCTTCAATGAAAACTATAACGGTTTAGTAGGCTCTACTAGTTACCGAGTAATAGCCGACGAACTTATAAAATAAAATTTCTTGCAAAATGTCATTGATTATGGCATTGTACTCATCTGTAAGCAAGCAAAGTACAGCAAATACGGAACTTTACGTTGTGCGTGGCCCGACACGTACTTGCCCGGTTTTTCATTATAAGCATAAAGCGCATTTAGACGAAACTAATTTCATGCCAACCCAACTAAAAAAAAAACGGACAATTTCAGGGAATGCTGTATTCTTTTTATGCAAATCGAAAGAGTCGAAAGAAATATAAGTAAGGCAAAATGTAAAATTTATCTTATAAAACTACACTTTTTTCCGTGTATCCTACAATGAAATCATATAAAACTGGAGCATATTTGAATGGCTCATATTCCTCTGAGATTGGTATGACGTCAGTTTAAGCTAACTTATGTTATGAATTATGAATAAACCTATCGTATCAGCTTGCGTCTTGATTTCCCAAAGATCTAATTAGAACGGCGGAGCGCAGCGTCATACTGTTGTAACGAGATAGAACCGAAACTTAATGTGTGTTGCATGCTAATGTGGCTACACGGAACAAAAGTGGAATTATAAGCCACTAAAGTCTATTTTAAGACATTTTGTAGCTAGTTTGCGGCTATTTTAATATTACACCGAGCAAATCGCGCGTGCTACCGTGCATCCAATATCTTCATGGGAACATACAAAATTTTCGCCAATGATAATTTACTCTAGATCCAAAAGAATCGTGGTCCGGATAGTAACGAGTAAGCACGAGTCTTAACGCTTTATTACTTCTTTTGTTTTCTTCTCTTATTCTTTTTTAATATCACTCCTAAAAAAAATTTAGTGGTAAAGCATTTATAAAATAATGCTTGACCCCGAAGTATCACATTCTCCCGGGATATGGCGTGAAGCAGCATTACGTTTCGTTCGGCAAATAAGAAATTTAGATGATCAACACTTTTCGTATCCCTGTTTTTCCTTTTCGTTTAGGCGTTTAGGCGTCGAAAGTTCCACATTTTGTGTACCATGTCACTTGATTCCTCAATTGGAGTCACAACAGACCACTGTATTCGCAGCGGTGTTATTAAAATTGTTTCAGTGAATTCCACGCTAGCGTAGTAAACGGCCGGAATATATAATTTTGAAACGAAGAAATCCTCGGTAACATGCATTTTTAAGGCTACTTAACATGTGGACAATATTTATTTTATCACTATGTTATACAAATGCATGTTATTCTTTCATGTAGAAGTATTTTTTTTTTATTACAGAAGGAGAGGAGAAATTTTACTACTTTACCCTACTTTACGGCTTCGCCAAGAGGTGTGCCTTTTACGTCAACTATTGATGGAAATTCCTGATGCTGCGGTGGCACTAGTGGTTGATTACAAAATAAAAATATGGAAGTACCTTTATTACAGCAAGGCCATGACTCTTGGCTTTGCGGCTAGATAGATAGAATATGCTTTATTTGGAATACACTGCAGTAGGACACAGTATACATGGATTGGATAGCTTACAGACTAGTTCTAACTACAGACTAAGCTAGCAGCGGAGGGGTCTGCAAGTACTTACGTTTATTGAGTTACGGTGAAGCTCGTCCGCGTCTAAACTCGTCCGAATTGGGAGTGGTGTGAGTGTGGAGTTTTGTTGAGATCCTCTCCGCGCGCGCCCCTCGAAAAACGCGGCGTCTCGTAGCATCATTCAATATTGTGCATTTATTTCTACCACGCGCTCCGCTAAGGCGCTTTACTCATTACAAGAGTTACGAGTTGATAAATAGACCAGTTGCTAGATAGGCGAACTACAAATGCACCGATATGATATTAACTCGTTATGACCTGAATGCAATTAATAAATGTTCATACATGGATTAGGGTACAACGATAACAGTAGCAATAAAGTGAAGTTCTATCAGTCGTGTGCGAGTCACTTAGCCATTTCGAACGGAGATTACGTAGTGAGGCGCGCTCTAAAATATTGTGATTTTATTCTGGAGCGGCGTCTTATCGCCAAGGCTTCCAGCTGGAGGGAAATGCTTTTCCAACAATGTACACTTACATTTTAAAGTATGCAAAACATTCATTTTGCCTCCCACTTTGTTTTACTCAAGTCTAAAGTTGGGGGTTTTGATGAAAATGTTACAAACTCACATGCCCGCAAAAGTGAATCGTCGGCTCTGACGAGAAAACTTTTTGTTATTAGAAAACGTACGTATGTTAGCTTGTTTTTGCTGTCTGCAGATTGAATTAAATTATGGCAGGAAAAGTAGGATTTGGTACAGTACAGGCAATCAATGAAAGCTCTCCTGGTGCGGGGTTGAGAAATAAGAACACAGATCATTAGGAAACTTTGTAACTACAGTACAATGATTTTTTTGAAAACATAAATAATATTTAGCCATGCTCACCTCTTTTGACTGACTGTACTTCCTCCATCGATGACTAGCCAATTTCACAAATGCTCTACCACTTAGATTCAACGGTAATTTGGCTTTTCGTGAACACAGAATATTATGTATATGGAATAAAGTGTTTTGACGTCGTTACATTTTGCGAGAAGTGTAGGAATCCCGCATACATGAACGGGTTGGAAACTGGAATAGTTTCGTTGGATTTTGTTTTGTTTCCTTGTTGGCGTCAGTTTTGGAACTCGGAATTTATATTAAATTTTAATTCTACACATAAATGCGCAACTCGAATGTGCTTTGAGAATTAGTACGTGAGGTATAACATAAATTCACATTTAGCTTGTAGATAAGCAAGGTTTGGATGAAAAGAAAGAGAGGGCTAGAAGAATAAAGATATTTCAATCAGATCAGAAGAAAGATTGGAGTTGCGTCGTTTTACAAGGAGTTTATTAAAAAAAACAAAAATTATGTAGGAAGCCTTGGAGAAGGAAAAGTAGTACATAAAAAGGTTTGGCCCTGTTCTATGAGTACTAGACAACAATTTTTTTTTTGCCAAAAAGTTGGCAAACAAGCATACGGCCCGCCTGATGGTAAGCATCACCGTAGCCTATAGACGCTTGCAATACCAGGGAGTATCACTCGCGCGTTGCCAACCCTCCCAATCCCCCGAAGTGGAGTTATGGAGACCTTACGTACCGTTAGGAACACAACATGGCCGAGACCAATGCTATTTGGCTACGATCTTCTGTAAGGTGGAGGTCCTTCCCCAGACGGGCTGCTCCGATTTGAGCGGATTATCCGCTGTGCCCTGCCTCTCTCAAAATACGGTGTAACCTACACAAATAAAGAGCCTTGCCAGAGATGATACAGGCAAGCAAAGATGGCTCCAGGTCCAACACGAGTAGCATAAGAAAAACGTTCTTGTCTGCCACGATTGAAAAACCCACTAAGTAATTAGACAATTACAGAGATCGGAGCTAACACCGTGGATTATTCAACAAAGAGAGGCAATCCCTTCCATTCCATAGATTTAACGATTTCATACGACAGTTACTAAGGATTCAATTTAAATAAGCTATGCCCCATTGATTATACAGTGCGTATATTAATCCCTGGTAATTCCGGACAGGGTATCGAACCATCTACCCGGATTTCCAGGATTATAAATATCATATCCGGTCTTCATAATCAGTCGTTCCTTTAATTTTGGGCTAAAGATAAAAATGGGATATGCTAATATATATAAAGCATAAGACCCTTTTAGGGCTTCTGTTTGAAGAGGAGAGCTGATGACCTTCAAATTATATCCAGTGAATAACGACCCCGCTTAAACAATTACACTCTAATCCAAATTTTGGTGTGAATATGTTTTTTTGTCTCCAAATTTATGTATATCATCTAATTGCCAGTTTCTGTAAACTTTAATTTTGATTGCACATTAAGTCTCAAGCTAACTTTAGTTTGACACTGACAGATGTAATTTAATGTGTCGTTAACTTTAAAAGTAAGACTCATTAAGGTGAGCATAAGTTTCATCAGTGGAAAAGTTAAACTTTTTTTGAAAAAATATAATAATTTCTTGTGAAAACTCAATCCATAAAATTTTTAAATTTTCTTAGATCCGGTTACACACACACCTTTTGTTATAGGACTAATTATATTATTTACTATGAATACTACTACTTACAAAATTCATACGGACATTGACGAGGTATTACGCACCAGAAACTTCGAAAATTCGCCTATTGTGTCTCTAATTCGTCAATATCAATCTAAAACCAACAAAAAAACCCAATACTCTTTTCATACAGTGAAATATTCACAGAAATTCTTTAAAAATGTCGATTTATGCTTTAGTGCCGGGAATTCGAGGGCCACTAACAGCTTAATGCGTTCATTTCATGACCCCCCAAGCACCCCCGAGTGCCCTCCACAATCCGAACTCGACTCCCAAATATACGAATGTAATATTAATGAGCTCCCATTGACGATTGACTTAATTGTGGACTAATGAATTTATTTAATTGACTTCTTCCATCGTTAATTTAAGATAATTTTAAAACGGTGCTCGATGGCATCGCTGTATATCGACAAGCAAGTTAAGAACCGTCGACCTAGCCAGTGTTTGGATGGGTTTCGCTATCTCGTGCTTCGGAGGGCACGTTAACCTGTCGGTCCCAAATGTTGTTGATGAATGACAGTCGTTAAGCAGAATGGGTTGCCTTTAGCCCCTTTAGGTGGCTTTAAAACACTGACCTCCGCCTATTCGAATTGGAGCAGCGCATCGTGGCAATCACGTAATTTTAAATTAAATGTGAAATTCTAGGGAAATACAAAAAATCCCTATCGAAAACCATTGAACAGGTAACCGTGTAAATAATAACGCGAAAATCTCAGGAGAGCGAAGCCGCGGGCAACAGCTAGTAAGAATGTTCTGATTAAGAAAACCCTTAAAATGAAAATCCTCGTCAGGTCGTCGCCCACTTAATTCTTTCCATAATAGATGGAAACAGTTTTTAATTGAATAAGGACATCTCAATTCATCTTAATTTCACTCGCCAAGATGATATCAGGGGACATTTTAATTGGGGTACATTTTTGGGGACTAATTTTGAAAAATGATGTTGAGTTTTAATATTTTCATAGATAAAGATGCAGAAATTCAGGTTCAGAATTATGCTTAGTTTCAACCTTTTTGATTTGATTTGGTTTTAGTTTAAAAATATTTTTTTGAATGAATAGGCTATTTACCCTAGTTTTACACCATTTTCCACAACTAGGCATTTACCCTAGTTGTGGAAAATGGCTAGTGGGAAACTTCAATTTCTTTTAGATTTTAAAAGAAATATGTAGAATGCGATTTTGTATTGATATTAATTAAAGATGATTATGTAATAGATCTTGAAATATTAATAATTGGCGAAAGTTAATATTAAAAAAAATCTAAAACTTTAACTTAAATCATCTCTAATAATACTAGCAAATGGCAAACTTATGATTTCCGTTAATTTTTAAGAATAAATAAACTTTTTTTATGATACAACTTGGATGTAAGTTACGCCAATTACGCAATATACTATGAATTTGCATGAGACAGAGCAATATGCCAAAAACGGACCTGAATTAGAAGTAATAACGGGTTATTTGGGCACTTGCCAATATACCGAGGCAGGACACGCTGATACGATTCTAGATATTGTTGAAATTACAATTTGTCGAAACCTTTTCACTGCATTAAAGAATGGTTAGTATTTTTTAATTGTCTACTAGATATGCTAGTTGTTTTTCGACGACCTCCGTGGCGTAATGGTTACCACGCCAGACCGCCACCCAGGAGGTCCCGGGTTCGATCCCCGGTCGGGTCATGATGAAAAACAAACTTTTTCTGATTGGCCTAGGGTCTTGGATGTTTATCTATATATGTATTTGTTATAAAATATAATATCGTTGAGTTAGTATCCCATAACACAAGTTTCGAACTTACTTTGGGGCTAGCTCAATCTGTATGAATTGTCCCTATATATTTATTTATTTATTTTTCTCGCTAGGTGTGGTTTATGTACGTACTTTAAAGGAGTTAGTATCATATCGGTGCATTTGTAACTCACCTTTGTTGTAGCTCGCCTATGTAGCACGTGGTCTACAAATGAAATAGGTGTATGCTTATGAGTAAAAATTTAAGTAACAAAATTAAAAGCCTTTGATCCAAAATCTCATATTATCGACTAAACAACTAAAATGGTGCTGACAATGTTCAAACGGATGATCAGATGTACACAGTGAACCAAAGAAACAGGTGACCAGGGTAAAGAACTAAGAACAAAGACGTCGGTCCCTCCTGTGATCGATGGATGCAAAGTCAGTGCACTTGAGGTGGCTTGAAAGCTCTCGCCTCTGCCAATCTGCATTGGAACAGCGTAACAGAGTACGCTCTAATGATCTTCGATCGACTGAAATGTATTAGACATCAAGCTTACCACACTCCTTTTTTTTGGAGTTGAAAAAAGGATTGCTTGCTTGAAATAATATTACTTAATCGGAAACTAGAGGACCGCCCCGGCTTTGCACGGGTTTTACTAAGGATTTTTGAAAATATAAATTAGGCTATGTCACTTGGGGATAGCGTAGTTTCCCAATGGTGAAAGAATTTTTGAAATCGGTCCAGTACATACACACACAAATATACAAATCTCTCCTCTTTATACTATTAATGTAGATTAGTGTACATAACTTGAAAACAACGGTATATACAAATATATAACGGTATATAGCAGCTGTAGGCGCGATAATTTTCAAACAAGTCGGAAGTTCTGAGCCTGAGTGGTAGACAAATTGCTAACATTACGGCTTGAAGCCCTAGGATTTCCTTTAATCTAATCGACGTTAGCTGACAAGATAATTGCGAAAATGTACGCTCATTTCACGGTGGAAAATATACACAAAATTTTGTCGGACTCGTAACAAGTAGTATGTTCTATATATGTTTTGTAGTAGTAAATATGTTCCTAAATTTAGAATTACAGTATTAAAGGACTATTAAAATTCCTTTCTCTTTATAAGTTCTTTTTTCTTTGGCTACTAGCTGTGTCGTGTCTACATCTTCGCTTACCTAAATACTTGGTTTATTCGTAAAATAACTGACTGATAACAATAATATAAATGCTTTGTTGTCATTCGGTATACAATACAGGATTTGATTTTTTGTCAAAACATGGGTTCTCCTTTTAAGAATAATACGTCTTAAGAGCCTGCTAAAAAGATACGAATTATAATGTAACTCGCCGCTTTTTTTCTAATTTGTCCTATTAGTTGGACCACGAGGCAGAACTATTTCTGTTTTGACAGAATGCTACATTGCTGACAGATAGGATCTGAATTTTATCGGAAACCTGTGTTACCGGTTTAGTATTGTGTCTTTTCATTACTGAGTCCACAACGTCAAATCGTTATTCACAGTTAGCAATTTTCTTGTAAAGTTAATCCAATTTAGAAACACCTATCTTCAAGCTTCATTATGTTTTCAAACACTTTTTGATCAAGCTAGTGCTATGAAACTCACGGCGGACTCTTACTTAACATTCAATTTAGCTGTTTCCCCTTTATTTTGTGTACTAACAGCTCAGCGCAAGTTATTACCTCGAGGGAAGAGCTTTTTGCTTGATACATAATTTACTTTGTTTTAGATAGAACTGGCTTCGTTACAAAATAAAAATGTCTTGTTTTTTCTAACCTCATCATGTTTTAATTGATGTTAGTGCTAATAGTGTTTTTTTATCCTACTAATATTATAAAGGCGAAAGTTATGTGTATATTTGTTACTTCTTGACGCTCAAATGTCTGGATCAATATTTATGATATTTGGTATGTAGGTAGCTGATGCCTTGGATTAACACATAGGGTACTTTTTATTCCGAAAAGTTCGCGATTCCCGTAGGATTTCATCAAAAGTCTGATATAGGTGGCGCTACTGAGCATAAATAAATACACGCAAACGAAGTTGCGCGGGGTTCACTAGTTATTCTATATTTACCAAGATATTTACAAATTTCCGATCTAGTCAGTTTTATTGAACTGTACCTTATAAACCCTGTTTCTTTTGACTTGACCAATGTAGTAAACAATCTTAGCGTGTCTTTTTATTCAAATATCCATGTGTAAAATCGATAAATCGCCAGAATAATAAGAGTGTTGTGTTAAATGCCATTTCTAACTATATTATTATTATTTGGGTGTGAATGATAATTTTAATTGCCTATTTTCGCTAAAAAGACATGCTAAGATTGTTTACTACATTGATCAAGTCAAAAGAAACAGGGTTTAGGTTTACAAATATACACGTTGTTTTTGGTCACCAGGAAAATACGCCAGCAGTATCGTATAAGTTTAAAGCATTTTTTGAAGAAAAGGTATTGTTAGTTTAGTTTTTAATTTGTATTGTTAGTTTAGTTTAAATTAATTTTATTTAATTTCATGTTATTTAGTTATGTATTTTACCAATAAATGATTGTGTATTTAGTAAAAAGAAAAGGTAAAGTTTAGTTTATTATATATTTATTTAGATACGCCTTCAGTACATACACATATCAAATAATTTACATAGTAATAAAGGAAAATTCCACAATGCGGATATTTGTACCCATTACAGCAGCGTTTCTTATAACTAAAAACCACTAATTGCTCATTAACTAAAGTGAAAATTACAATTATTAATATCCAAATTACAAATTAAAAATCAAATTGATTATTAAATTTTTTTGGGTGTAGCTAGCAGTTGATTGGGATATTATGTAATAATAATAATAATAATAATAAAATTTATTTATTTCCTCCACAATATACACCATATCACTAGTATCACTACACAATAATTGCAACTATGCAATACGATACTTATTACTAGGTATATTTATTACAGAATTAACTTGCAACTGTTGATTGTGGAAGACTGGTGCCTAAGCTAGGCTAATGCCCGTATTTCAGGTCACCAGGTCTCCACCCCGTGGTATATAACTAAAATAATAATAATATAATAATTATTGAAACAATTATTTATGTGATGTGTAAAGATAAGTATAATCATAAAATTTTAGCAATTTAAAAGTTTTTCTGTGTCCTCATAACTAAGGCTCAGCAGCCAAACTCTAACGACCATTTTGCAAGCTCTTCTGTTTAGAGAGTAAATAGAAACGATTCTATTTATTTTGTTGTACAGAACACAACCTAGAAAGCCAAAGAAGTGGCGGGATAGGGAAAACGAGTAACTTTTTTTCCGTACGCACACTATATCCTTGCGTCTCTTCTGTGCTACATAGTTAGGTTCGTAAGGATAAAGGGCATGTTGCTTGAGAATCGTACTATGTAGATTGTAGATCATCATTATGATACGGATTCATAAGTTTTCCCCCATCCACAAATATTTATAAATGTATGAATATAAATAAATAGGGACAAATCACACAGATTGAGCTAGCAACAAAGTAAGTTCGAA
The DNA here is from genome assembly GCA_905163395.2 of Endotricha flammealis. Classification (NCBI taxonomy): domain Eukaryota; kingdom Metazoa; phylum Arthropoda; class Insecta; order Lepidoptera; family Pyralidae; genus Endotricha; species Endotricha flammealis. The sequence continues at coordinate 604,693 of LR990858.1, read as the reverse complement.
ACTTGTGTTATGGGATACTAACTCAACGATACTATATTTTAAAACAAATACATAGATATTAGTTAAACCTCCAAGACCCGACGCCAACTAGAAAAAGTTCGTTTTACATCATGACCTGACCGGGATTCGAACCTGGGATCTCCTGGGTGGCGGTCTGGCGTGGTAACCATTACCTACGCCACGGAGGTCGTCAATAAATATCAATACCATAAAATATTTTTTCATTGTTCTTGCAACAATATTTTACACAAAACGGTTTTGTATTCTCAGGCGTTTATTAACGTCCAAAGAATAAAAACCCAGTCCGGATGGCACATTTATCATCGTATGGCCGCTCTCGGGAGGAAATTCAAATTGTCTATTGTAAAAAAAAACTTTTATCTCAGCAAAACGGTAGACGTGATTCATGTCGTGGAAAGAAGTCCTTATTTACTTCTTGTGATAAAATATTTTTTTATAGAAGAAGTTGACAAATGAGAATGCTAGGAGAAATGACATGTAACTGTGAGTACCTGTAACTTTTACTTTTTGAATTTATGTACAAATAGTCGCTCCAGAGAAACCCTCCCCCCTCCCCCCCTAACGAAGTAAATAATAGATATTTTTAGGTAACTCTAATCAGATTATGGATAGATAGAGATTAGATTTATGAGAGGTAGGGCACAGCGGATAATCCGTTCAAATTGGAGCAGCCCGTCTGGGGAAGGACCTCCACCTTACAGAAGATTGTAGACACGTATTGGTCTCGGCTATGTTGTGTTCCTACTGGGCGTGAGTAAGGTCTCCAGAGACCCACTTTTTAGCAACGCATGAGGGATTGCCCCCGGTATCGCAAGCGTCTATACCCTACGGTGATTCTTACCAGCAGGCGGGCCGTATGCTTGTTTGCTACCTTTGTGGTATAAAAAAAAGATTTCAACGTAATTACATAGAATACCTACTAGACGTAATCAAAATGTTTTTTATTTATTTTCGTTTAAATACATACAATTTAATTCTTACTTCGTTTGGGGGTCAGATTTCTCTGCAGCTGACTGTACTTACATATTTCTAATTATCACTTAAATCTCATCGCCAAACGCCTGCGTGAAACCACCAAAGGCTGGCAGATTTTTTAGATATTTTTTTTTTGGATAAAGACAAGTGTTAATTTGAGTTAGTATCAAGTCGGTGCTCACGTAAGTCGCCTACGTAGCAACTCGTAGCTCTTGAAGTAAAACGTCTATTTCTCAACTCGTCTATCTTGACATGTTTGTAGGATTAGATTAGGAATTCTTTTAGATTTTGGTTGATTATGATTGCATATAAGATTGTAATGTTTTTTAGGATAGATAAGTATTGATCTTATTACTGTTTAATTAAATTTCATTTCCCTAAACATTTTCTAGTGATATCGAAAGTTTTATGCCCAAAATTATAAGAGACCTTTAAGGGGTCTCTCGACGGCGGCCGACATGTTCCCGTGCGTCGGCTCGAGAGCTCGAGTGGTGCCCTCTTCAGAATATCCTACCGTTACCGAAACTTACATGGACCAACAATAATATAGACGTGGATTTGAATAATCATTTATGCGTGTTCGACTGTGGATGAAATGTGACGAAATCGAAATAGACAATAGGCCGCTGGATGCAGGCCGCTGCCAGCAGGTCGAATTGGAGGCGTTTGGGGGAGGCCTATGTCCAGCAGTGGACTTCTTGTGACCGAGATGATGATGATGATGAATAGGTCTTTACGGGCGCTTTGATCAATCTGTCATTAGGGACATAGGGCTCGCAGAAGGTTCTTCCAGGTTGATCGATCTTGAGTGGCAACTTCGATATATTTCAGCAAATGCCAGTTGATGCAGACTCTCTCTCAACTGAACGCCAACTGGTGGTACGCGGCACGTCGGGTCTTCTTTTCCCGTTTTGTTGTCAGGTCAGCACAACCCACGCCCAATCTACCGCCATTTCTTGAGAAATATAACCTTGTTAATGAATTTCTGGTCGGATGACTTTTATGATTTTGCTGTTGATATTCCGTGGTCAACTTATCCCTAGTATGCATTTCAAACATTTATTTTATTTATTAACAAATATTTGTAGCTTATGGTAGATTTCATTTTTCACGAGCCATGTTTTGCATCCATATAAAAAAACCATCCGAACGGGAAAGCGGGACACATTCAAACGAAGATGCGTGGGTTTCGCTAGAAAGAAATACAATTGCAATCAAATTAAAATGCAATGCGATTTGAGGTAGTTGGTCGATGAAAACATGGGGTTATATTCCACTTGGCAACGGCTTTATTTAGTTCCCTCAAGTAGGGTTCCAAGTGTCCCTAAACTATTCGCCAGATTTATATTCATTTTTTCTTTGAATTTCTCTCCTTCTTGGAAATCGAACTTCGAGAATTCAAGTCAGGTTTCCGCTTTTTGCTTTTATGAGAAAAGTTTTATATAACTTGTTTAGAAATATTCAATCGTAGCAAAAGGTTTAATTTTATATTTGAGGAACTTTTTGTATCATAAAGAAAAATCATAAGGGCTCAGGCACTAAACAAGTGGTATGTTTATCGGAAATGTCAGCAGAAATTAAATATTTTTTGTTATTTAAATAGGAATAACGTGTAGATTATAATTTAACCATCTTGTAACAAACCGAACTCTTTAAAACATAATATTTTTATAATTTATTTTGTGTATGTTTTATACCTACGTCTATTGTATTCAATACTGTCACTTCACTTTTCACGCTCTCGCCATTCAACCATTTTTTCCAACATTTTTCTTTAATATTAGTTTTCTTCTTCCCTTCCTCTTTTCCTAATCTCTCTATCCTTAATACACATCCTTAATACATCTTATACTGTTTTATTTATACTTGTAGGTTTATTTGTTATGAATGCTACGATTTGCGCACAGTAATGCTATATTGAAGATGGAAGCAGGCATCTGCGGAAGACGAGCGCCATGGAGTCGGACGACCCCACGGTTTATGCCTATTTGTTGTCATTCTACCTTTATTTTTACGTAAGTTGTAAGTTAGTAATGGAAATAAATAAACAATTTTCTTTGATTTAATATATTTTCTAATGCTTTCGCATTAATAATAATATTAGTAATAGTAGGATCAATTTAAATAGTCATTATGTAACAATGGTAACATAAATTATATAATTCAATGCGTAACAACCATTGCAATAATCTACTGGCATTATAAATTAAACTACTTAATTGTATTAGTATCCATTAATTTAATTTACTACTACGATTTTGGTTATGTTTTTGAAATATTTAAAATTACATCCTATACAATTAAAATTTTACAAAAAATTGTTCTACTTATCATCTATCATCCTGCTTTTTTACTCATATGATTTAAATGGAACAATTTCATTTCATGAATCTCCGCTGGAACATCGAGCAGCGTGGCTGAGTACGCTACAATCCCCTTCGATTGAAGATCCTATATCTATATGATACCTTGGATTAACACATAGGGTACTTTTTATCCCGAAAAGTACGCGATTCATCAAAACTCTGATATAGGTATAAATAAATACACGCGGGTTTCACTAATAGAATAATAAATACAAGTACGAAGCCATAATGTACGCGCGTTGCTACATTGAGCTTTGCATGTTTGACCTCACGATGAAAATATTGCAGCTCCGCGAATTCGCCCTTTTGGATATAAAATAGGTGCGTAACATTTTATATTTTTAAAAGCAAACAAGCCAGTGCGTGCAAATAAAAATTAGAAATATTTTTCATCGCGAGTCTCAAATGGCGCGGCAAGTTAAATTTTATGCGCAATGCTTTACAGCGAATTTTAAAATGTGTACTTTATTTTGCTAACGTCATTACCCAGTTTGTGTGTTTTAAATTAAGGTTGAAAAGTAAAAAAAATAATGACACACGGGTTATGATGAGTTTAAAAATAAAATGAATGCTTGCTATGAAAATTTTCATTATTATTTTACAAGCGACCCGCTCAGCGTACGTAACAAGCACCACATATCTGACGCCGACGTTATCCTAGTGTCCTGTTTTAAAATGCACTACAACTGAACAAAGTTTACTTAAAATAATAATAAATGAATTGATTTTGGTTGATTATTATCATCATCATCATCTCAGCCACAAGAAGTCCACGGCTGGATATAGGCCTCCCTCAAACGTTTTTAGCTACTGTATTGCCAGTTTCGAGATAAATAGCATTTTATGAAAATCCTTTCTAACTTTATTTATTAGTAGCTTTTTTGCCCGCGACTTCGTCCGCGTGAAGTTCCGGACCAGTTCCCGTGGGAACCACATTGAATTTCGAGAAAAGCTATAGCCTATGTTACTCCCTGATAATGTAGCTTTCAATTCAAAATTGTGACGATTCGAAAGAGCTTATATTAGGCCTATTTGAATAAAAATATTTTGAATTTTGAATTTGAATTTGAACTGGTGAAAGAATTTTTGAAATCCTGTACAGTAGTTTCGGAGCCTATTCATTTCAAACAAACAAACAATCAAATCTTTCCTCTTTATAATAAATACATATAAATTTGATTTTTTAAACATCTAAGTTAAACTAATAGTCCCTCGTTTTAAAGACCATTTCACCAAATGGCTCTTTAGGTCAAAGTATAGTTTAAGTTTTCAATCTAGATATTCCTGCCTTGAATTTGCCGGCAGATTTCAGTTCCCGAATGAATTGAATTACTTTTAAAGAAGTTTTTTTTTTCAAGTTTCCTTTGTCGGTACACTTTTAAACCCATTGGTAGCTCCTCGAAACTTTCTCCGTCCAGATCGTGAGCACCGGTAAATAATGCTCCTTTATTTGTTACTTTAATGTTCATTTTCAACGTTAACGGGTCAGCTGGGACTGCCTTACATGTATTTATTTACCTCGGTGTGTTTTAACCATTTCTAACAACGGAACAACGGAAATAACAAATTATACCAAATCATATATCAACCCATAATCATCCCATTGCAGTTAATACGTATGTCCCTTCAATCAAACAAATTAGAGAGTACAATGCTCCAATGCGGATTGACGAAGGCGAAAGTTTTCAAGCCGCCTGGAGGCCACCGACTTTGCTTAACGAGTGTCATCTATCGACAACATCATCGAAAGATATATTAAGAAAAAATCAAGATTGTGATAAAGATTGTGAATAGTCTCAAAAATTTCACAGAATTATTAAGTAATCGGATATTGATAAAAGAGCAGATTTTAATAGTTCGTTTGAAGTTTATCAAACTTTTTTACAGTTTAGTGTAAATACATCTAATTCTAATGTAATATGCAAGAGACAGCACAAGTTCGAGTGACGAGGCGGTACTGTCAGAGTTGTATAAACCAGTTTCGATGTAAGGAAATGCGTTTGCTGGCCCACTTGCTACTTCGGAGAGGAGCGGCGGCCACTTGACCGCAGAAAATGAGGTTTTAGGGCATAAGCGGGCGTTTTATATCTCCACCCTCTCTTTTTAAAAAGCACTCTTGTCACTAATTAAAATAAGGTTTAGTATAAACCAAAGTGGAGAATAGACGATAGATTTGTTTTTACCAAATCAGATTTTATTATTCTATATCTCCTTTGCGCTTAGTAGACATGGATCTAGTAAAGATGAGATGTAAGCTGCCACTTTACAACACATTATGCTCTCTCTCTCTTCACCCTTTTGTCGTCTGGAAGAGAAGAAAATGGAGTTTTTGCAGTGTATAGAAATGATAAATTTCACCACCATAAACACCTTCCCGGTAGCTCAGTTGAAACAGCAATCGGCCGGATTTAGAGGACGTGGATTTGAATCCCACATGGGGAGATGTTTTCCATTTAAAAATATTTTCGAAAGAACAGTTTGTCCTTCAGATTCAAATCAAAACAAAATTGATCCCTGAGTGCCTGAATATTTACGTAATCGGGGGGTGAGTCTCGTTTGTAAATTATTTCTAGATTTGTTTCTATCAGCATGTCTGCCATGAAAGTGTCTAGCCGAGACTTCCATGACGAACGAAACACGTACGAAATACGAGATAAGGAGCAACCATGAAATTTTTTCCATACCATAATAGATCACGTTCGTGGGAGAATGAATGATGAGAGGTCTTTTACAGTCACGCGTAAAAATCTGGTTAGTTAATTTGTTCTAAAGACGTTAAAAACTCAACTTGCCCGCTATTCGACGCTTAGGCTGCGTCAATTGCAATGCACAGCAGCTTCAGAACGAAGTTGTTTTCGAAACTAGTGCGCGCTGCGGTCACAGTTGACGGACTCTGTAAATATTTGAGATGGAACTTCAGCTAATAAAGTAACAAACTTTGCTTACAAAAAGCTAAATAAATAAATCTGACTGATTTAAATAAAACATTTTAAAATTTAATCCATTTGTTAATTAAATATTAATGCTGATACCTATTTAATGATGATGATGAAGCATACATTTTAAAAATACATACACTATGTCCTACCTCTAGGGTTTACAATGTTTTTTTATTCATTAACTTTACTGATTGACAAATACGTACAAATACGACATTACTTTTTCAAATACGTTTTGACGTTTAAGCATTACTAAAGAATAACATAACAAATGAAATATAAGCTAATCAATCATTTTCGTTTATGGAATGAATTATGGACATACCAAGACATACCAAGACAGTTCTGTAAATGTTACTCTTAATATAAGGTTCATAAAATATCAATTCCCATAAATAAATTCACATCGTGTGTCGCCGAATGACTCCCCAAGGACCGAATATAAAATCGTTATTAAATACTCAGTAAGTAATAGTCCATTAGAATTATTATCAGTTTTACAGCCAAAGTAACGACCGCTGCCATTACATTGTAGAACTCATAACTCGCTCATAATAAAATATAAATAAAACTCCCAAGATTAACTCGAGATTGCAAGGGATTATCTAAATTCATTCGATTTGGAAAACATGGCTTTTATTTCTTTTATACATTTTTTTAATGGATCCCGGGTCACTTGAAGGTAAATGATTACCGCCGCCCATTAGAGCACAGACACCAGTGGAATACTTGAGCCGTTGCTGATCTTTAGAATGAAGAAAGGATAGAATGAAAGGCATTGCTGCTTCACGCCGATATCCTTAAAGAAGGTGGTACTTCCCCTGTAAACCTAACTAAAGTTTTTTTTTATACCACAAAGTTGGCAAACAAGCATACGGCCCGCCTGATGCTAAGAATCACCATAGCCTATAGACGCTTGCAATACCGGGGGTATCACTCACGCGTTGCCAACCCTCCCAACCCGCCCAAGTGGAGCTCTGGAGACCTTACTCACCGTAGGAACACAGCATGGCCGAGACTAATGCTATTTGGCTACGATCTTCTAAAAGGTGGGGGACCCTCCCCAGTGGGGCATTTCACGTAATAAGAACCGATTCTAGTTCGATTCAACGACACTCGCTGTCCCGTTCAATTCCTATTTTGTATGAGTGAGACAGCGAGTGTCGTTGAATCGAACTAGAATCGGTTCTTGTTTCGTGAATTACCCCACAGACGGACCGCTCCGACTTGAGCGGATTATCCGCTGTGCCCTACCTCTCTTATTAAAAGATCTGTGACCTAACCAATTCCATATATGTACTCTACAACGTTAGCAGTAGTTCCTTGGAGTATATTTCAGACAAATGATTGAATGATGAATAATTTACAAAATGTATATTTTACGACGACGAGATTACATGAAAGAAAATCTCCAAAACTCCTTTATTTTCGAAAAATAAATATCTTTATCTTTAATTGTAAAAAAAAATAATTTGTCATGAATAGACTCGAGTTTTAGGTGTACATTACACAACGTTAAGTGGAAGATTGAAACTGATAAAGTGCCGAAAATGCTTTTCTTAGTTTATTTTAATTTGATACCTAACTCTCAGTTAAATATTTTTGGTAATATCTGGCAAGAATCATAGCTAATTAACAGGTAGGAAAAACAGACTAGTTTATACCGAAGCAAGATCCCTTGGTCAGCATTGTGAAGCAAAACACAATCGTCCTGTATATATTTACGCTTTTGTCTTCTACTCAGCGATATTTTAACAAGCCTCTCGTAGGGTTCCCTCTAATAGAATCTTATTACTCCGATTTTTATTTGGCAGAAAACACTTGACAGAATCTTCTTTAAACGAATATTCTTAGGACATAAAAATATAAATATCATTTCACATAAAATGCTTTGTCCTGGATGACTGACAGCTGCTGATCGTACAGACCTGAAACAAAGGTGTGTTCATTGACTTGACCATCTAATAAGAAAGGATTTTTAGAAATTCCTACGGAATAGTGAAACATGGAAAACGAAGTTTCGCTAGTAATTATGATTACAGCTGATCTCACTAACTTTTAACTCGTTTATTGATAAAGTATAATGCAAACCAAAATTTTGAAGTAAACCGAGGGCAGCCGACGCGAGACTATTCTGAAGAACTAAAATTGAGTAAATCTAACTTTAACGAGTTTTAAAATGAGGATTGTTTCCTTTGAGGCAATTCTCCAAGTCGCCGTTTTGTTGCGCACCGACAAATGATCAGTCTCGTAAGCTGCCCCGTAAATAAAATTAATACTTAAACATTGTATTTTGTAACAAGTAAGTTAAAGGAAAGTTTTTGAAATGTTAATAATTATTTCATTAACATTTCGTATGATTCTCGTAACAAAAACTGTCACAATCTCAAGCGCTATGTCACTCATACAAAATTGGAATTGAGCGAGATGGAGCATGAGTTTGACATGATTGAAACTGTTTTTAAAAATCTCCTAACCATTAGCTACAGCGATAGTTTCATCTTTGTATGGGTTTACATAGCTAGTTTCAAAGTAAACTTAAACTGTCGCTCTCGATTATTATCGATGGATGAGAGTCGACACATGTAACCTACAGTTAACAATATTTGCTTGAAACAGGCAAAAAGTAGCATTTTGCAAAAGTATTTATTTAGACTTCTCACGTAATTCGGGGACATAAATTCCGCTAAAATTTATCATCATGAACCCATTTGTACAGGCCAGCTTTCTTTGGGTAATGTCGTGGAAACTAGAATTGCTCTTGCAGGCCTATTTACGTTATCTTCATTCTTTAGGAAATTCCATCATATCTAAGGATTTCAAATTATACTTTTATTCTACTACTTTTAACTACGCCTTTAACTTCAAGAATAGTCTACTTAGTGTGCGATAGTCTTGTTGAAAATAAAATCATATCGGGCGTATTTTGTTATTGGTGGGTCTTTGATCCACTCTGTGGTGGGTTGAAGTGAAAAAGAAGTGTCCAGGATTCACTGGGGAGTTGGGGATTGAGCATCTGTATTTTTCATGGTGGATCTAAGTGGAAGGACGGTTGTTTTTAACGAATTTCTTTAGATAGAAATTAGTAAAGGATGTCGCTACATTTAGATTCGAAAGGGCGTTTGTGCACTACAAGAAATTTTACTTTCCGGCAGACTGATTTTTCACCGGAAAGGGCAAAAGTAAAATGTCGGATGGTAAAATTACGTGTAGTGCACAAACAACCATATCATATATATTTATTTATTTATATCGGATCGTAAAAAATCTGACTGCCGGACAGTAAAATTCCTTGTAGTGCACAATGACTCAAAGGCGGCTAAATCGCCGGGAATCACCGCAACTCAAAACCGCAAAAAATAATAGAAACTATTTATAAAAAAAATAAGTTAGAAAAGGACAAATGACTAGTGATTTAGCAGATAACCAACAGGAATTAGATGTTTAACACGTGATTTAAAAAAAGATACTAATGAAGAAACGCAAGAAACTTGCAGGAAAGGGTAAGATATAAGTAATTAACATAAAAACAGTTTTTGTTTATTCACAAAACAAACAAACCGTATGCGTGGATTGGTCGTAGTGTCAGCTTAATTCCAAGACCTCCGTCCTTTGCAAATTGAGATTAACACTGCAAACATATCGTGTTTGTTTGTGCTCATTAATTTTGTTGAAAACTACGTGATTCAGATATAGCTGTCATAATGGGCGGTGTTGTGTGTTTTTAGAGTGTACGTTTTTGTTATTATATTTAAAAATATATTATGCTAAATAAAATAATATGGCAGTCAAAATGGCAGGAGTTTATTTATCTTTTTCTTGAACTTAATAAACACGTCCATTTTATATTATCTCGAACATCTCTCTATCCTTTTCTTGGAGAAATACGGTAAGAAATGGCTAACAGTTGAGTGTCTTTCAGTACCTCTTTTCAAAGTCATTTACATTGAAGTCCACTATTCCATTTTTTCCCCTTTAATATGCTAAAACAAATTTAAGTTAATGAAGTATTTCAGTAGCCAGCAATGGACTTTTTATGGCTGAGATGATTTCAGTTCGTGTGTGATGGAATTGAATGAAGAATGAACGCAACCCAAAACATAATCTGTGTAACGTCAAGTGTCAAATTGAAATTGTTATTTCCTTCCGCTTTATTACATCTCGTAAGACACACGCCTTTTTTCTTTTTTCCTACAAATTAATTATCATATTCCAATAAATAATAGTTTTCATCAGGTTATGGGCCCAGATGTCCCGTTAGTTAGTTTATAGGGAAAAGTTTAAAGTAAATATTGTTGCACGCTCAATTGTACAAGTGAGGTTAAGTTGCCGGCCGGCTGCAACTCAGTTAATTTTCACTCCGGTACACAGAATAGGTGTTAGGTATTCGTTTCAGCGATTTTTTCAGCATAAATATTGGCATCCACACAATGACGTCAAATACACACATGGTTGGCATAGAAAAATTGCTTGGTCGTGAAAATTATGCCACGTGGAGTTTTGCTGTTCGAACATATCTTGAACACGAGGAGCTGTGGAAATGCGTGGAAGATGGCGACGAGGAGTTCAGTAAAAGTGAAGACACGAAAGCCAGATCGAAGATCGTACTGCTGGTGGATTCAGTAAATTACGTCCACATACAAGAGGCAAAAACGGCACATGAAGTATGGTCTAATCTCCGTAAGGCTTTTGATGACTCAGGTTTGACAAGGAAGGTAGGGTTATTAAGGGAACTTATCACCACAGACCTAGAAGGTTGTGGAAATGTTGAAACCTACGTAAATAAGGTAATAACTTGTGCACACAAGCTGCGTAACATAGGATTCATAGTCGATGATGAGTGGCTGGGCACTCTGTTGCTCGCGGGACTACCGGAAACATATAGGCCTATGATTATGGCAATGGAAAGCTCAGGTGTAGTAATAAGTACCGATCTTGTAAAGACTAAAATTCTGCAAGATGTCAAAAATGTTGGTGACACAGCGGCCTTTTATTCTAACTATCATAAAGGCAAGTACAATAAGCCTCCAGGGAAAGGCCCCCGCTGTTTTAAGTGTAATAAGTATGGTCACATTTCAAAGAACTGCCGCTCAAGTCAGTATCCGAGTAAAAACAACAAAACTAATAATGACTCCAAAGATTCTACTAATAGTAAACCTTCTTCTAGTTTTGTTGCCGCTTTTGCTGCATCCCCAGACCTGAACCGAGGATGCTGGTACCTGGACTCTGGAGCGGCAATGCACATGACCAACAACAGAGACTGGATGTATGACTATGGCCCTGCTCCGATAACTGCCATCAAGGTTGCAGACAACAGAACATTAACAGTGAAAGGATGTGGAAAAGTCAACTTAAAAAGCTATGATGGAGTAAGCAAACAGTTAATTGGCGTCATACAGGTAAAAGATGTATTATATGTTCCGGATTTGGCTGCTAATTTATTATCAATACACCAGATTACTAAGAATAACTGTAAAGTTCAGTTTGATAAAGATTGTTGTCAGATATATTGTGATTCAAAGCTGGTCATGACCGCTTATACACACAATAACTTATATGTTATATACAATGAAACATATGCATTGTTGACTTCAGCTCATTTATGGCATCAAAGGTTAGGCCACCTTAATTATCAGAATCTTCAGAAACTCTGTGAATCAGCTGATGGTGTGGACATGGAGGTTATAAAATTAAATGATAAATTAACATGTGATACTTGCCTACAGGGTAAACAAACCAGACAACCTTTCAGCAATGACGGCACAAGGGCGTCCAGGCTACTTGAAGTGATACACTCTGACGTGTGTGGCCCTATGGAAGAGAGGTCCCTCGGTGGTGCCAGATATTATGTCACATTTATAGATGATTATTCTCGAAAGGTATTTGTTTACTTTATTCACTCAAAGTCTCAAGTATATGAAAAGTTTAAGGAATACAAGAATTTTGTTGAGAATCAGCTGAACCTCAAAATAAAAGCTTTAAGATCTGATAACGGTAAGGAATATGTTAATGAAAATTTTGACAAATTATGTAAAGAGTCTGGTATCAAGCGACAGTTTACTGTACCATATTCTCCAGAACAGAATGGTATGAGCGAGAGAATGAACAGAACACTAGTTGAACGTGCTAAATGCATGTTGATTGATGCCCAGCTGCCAAAGAAGTTCTGGGCAGAAGCTGTGTCCACCGCTGCTTATGTGATTAATTGCTCGCCCACAAAGTCCATAAATTATAAAACTCCAGAAGAGATGTGGACAGGTAAGAAACCAAACATTAAAAATATGCGAATATTTGGTTGCCGAGCAATGGCACACATACCCAAAGAAAAGAGGTTAAAATGGGATAGCAAAGCTAAGGAATTCATATTTGTTGGATATTGCCCAGAGTCCAAAGGTTACAGATTATATGATAAGAAAGAAGGTAAAATTATAAGTAGCAGGGATGTTGTGTTTCTTGAGGAAAATGTAGGAAAAAATTTCACTTTATTACCGATGAGCTGCACACAGCGAGAAGATAGAAATGATAGTCTAGATGATAGTGTGAGTTCATATGATACTGTGAGTACATTGAAGGAATCTGAAGCACCACAGAGTACTGATGATGAAGAGTTTGTTCCAGAGGGAACACTGAGCACTCCGAGCACCCAGCCACCTGTCACTAGGAGTATGAGGCTGAGACAGGAAAGAAATGTACCTACCTACCTATGTCAGAGTCCTACAGATCATAGTACATTATTACAAGACCCTCAGACTGTACAGGAAGCCTTGGAGAGTGACAACAAACTGGAGTGGGAGAAGGCAATGGACTGCGAGTACTCTTCCCTTATAAAAAATAACACGTGGACACTTAGTGCACTTCCATGTGGAAAAAACATTATACCATGCAAATGGGTATTTAAAACGAAATTAGATGCTGATGGAAACATCAATAAATATAAAGCCAGGTTGGTTATTAAAGGCTGTGCACAAATATATGGTTTAGATTACACTGATATATATGCACCAGTTGTACGCTCAACTTCCGTTAGATACATACTGGGTCTAGCCTCAAAATTTGACCTAAGAATAGAGCAGCTTGATGCTGTGTCAGCCTTCCTTCAGGGCGACATTGACGTTGAACTATACATGTCACAACCACCAAATTATGAGGATGGATCAGATCTCGTATGTAAGTTGAACAAGTCTATTTATGGTTTGAAACAAGCAAGTAGAACATGGAATAAGAAACTGGATAGTTATTTGTATAAAATAGGATTCATAAAATCTGAGTTGGATCCGTGTGTCTATTATGCTCGCAGTGATGAATGTAGTATTTTATTTCTTACTGTATATGTGGATGACATATTATTGATTTATAATAGTGAAGAATTAGCCATCAAAACTAAGAAGAAACTGATAGAAAATTTTGAGATGAAAGAACTAGGAAAGGCTACTTACTATGTTGGTCAAAGAATTACATACAGCAAGAAAGGTATTTATGTGGATCAGATTAATTATATTGAGAATACTTTAAAAAGATTTGGAATGGAAAACTGCAACCCAGTGGGAACACCCATGGAATGTAATGTGATATTCTCTGACACTTCTGAGAACATTGAAAGTAAGCGCTATCAAGAAGTAATTGGGTGCTTACTATATATTTCACAGGGGACTCGTCCCGATATCAGTTATGCAGTAAACAATCTGAGTCAATACAATAGTAATCCTACGATACAACATTACAATGCTGCAAAAAGAATACTCAGGTATCTACAGGGTACTATAAATTTAAGATTACTTTTCAAAAGGGATATTAATGAAGAGATAGTTGGATATTGTGATTCGGATTGGGCTTCATGTAAAATTAATAGAAAATCCTGCACTGGATATACATTTATTTTTCAGGGGGCTGCCATTTCTTGGAATTCGAAAAGGCAGCAAACCATTGCCCTGTCAACCACTGAGGCAGAGTATATGGCATTATCTGCTGCCACTCAAGAGGCGATGTGGTTGAGGCAGCTACAGCAGGAATTGTGGCCTACCATCGGGGTCAGCCCGATAACATTGATTTGCGATAATCAAAGTGCTATTAAACTTTCAGGTAACAATGCTTATCACGCCAGGAGTAAGCACATTGATGTACGTCACCATTATGTACGAGACAGAGTGGCGTCCGGCGACATAGCTATCAAGTACATAAGCACTAACTCTATGATAGCAGACTCGCTCACCAAGGCGTTACCTAGACCGAAGCATGACACGTTTGTGAAGGCCATGGGTTTGCGCTCAAGGGAGGATGATGGAATTGAATGAAGAATGAACGCAACCCAAAACATAATCTGTGTAACGTCAAGTGTCAAATTGAAATTGTTATTTCCTTCCGCTTTATTACATCTCGTAAGACACACGCCTTTTTTCTTTTTTCCTACAAATTAATTATCATATTCCAATAAATAATAGTTTTCATCAGTGTGAAAAATATTAGCTAATATTTCGAATAAAATGTTGTTCGTAATAAGACCGAGATAAAATCGACACTTCATAGATTATGTATCGTTTTAATAAAATTTTGGCATTCGGCCGCGGAGAGTTTTCACGAAAATACCACACGAGCAAGAATGTTATTGCCCGTGTGCTCTATCAGATATGACTCTGTATTGCTTTGTAATTAATATTTTATCAGATTTAAACAGATTTCTGATGGTTTTTCTGTCTTTACAAAATGACGTAATATATGAATGAGATGTGAATGTTTATTGCAGATTCAAGCCTTTTCTCAAATGAGTTGTGTCTTTTAGAAGGAGATGGTAGTTGCTTGATCTCTGCGATTTATTTAGGCTCTGGTTGATCTTTGCATCAACAAAATGTTCAATCTCATCATCTTCAGATTGATCAGCGTTTTCATGAAATTCGTCATCATCATGGTCTATACCATCTCACGTCCTAAAAGATCCTTCCCTAATTCAGATGCCCATTGCATTGAAATTTTTAAATTCATGACTAAACCCGAATCTTACTTCCCGATCTTGTGTTTTTGAAGCATTAATGTCATCTCGGAAATCCAGGCCAGAGGCAAAAATGCGGGTACGTGATAGTAAGCTATTATTTCCCGGGCAAAAATACCCGTAATGCCAATTAAATTTGACAGGCGCGAGGTGCGGTCGGGTCGTGCCCTTGGGAGCTCCTCGGACCCTTTCCCAGGTCATACGTATCCACCGCACAAATTTTTAATACTACCTTCAATGTTAGTTCCGAATTGGGTGCTGGTGAATAAATAATGGATCTACGCTTCGTAGTGTATCTTAAATCACAATCAAGGGTTAACATGGGACGAATTACAAGTGCTTTTTTAGAAAGTTTTACAGTTTAAGTGGTTGTTTTATATTTTACCAACCTGCCGTAAAACTTACTTATCAATAAATACTTTTGGGAGCCGAACAAAATAATTGGGCGCCAATATTATCAAGTGGTTTCAAAGATTCAAAGGAAACCAAAATTATAAATCGATAAAGTAGATGAGTATCTTCCATTTTACATTTTTTGACACCGTTTTGTTCGGCTTACACACTGATATGATACTGACGCAAATTAAGTACTAAAAGCGGAATGACAATTCAAATAGCACTGTATATGTATAACATTATAATAAAATTCTAAATGTAAAATAAATAAATAAATATATAGGGGACAATTCACACAGATTCAGCTAACCCCAAAGTAAGTTCGAAACTTGTGTTAAGGGATACTAATTCAACGATATTATATTTTTATAACAAACACATATATAGATAAACATCTAAGACTCAAGGCTAATCAGAAAGAGTTCGTTTTTCATCATGACCCGATCACGATTACAACCCGGGTCCTCCTGGGCTGGGTGGTGGTCTGGCAAAATAGTCAGCCGACAAGTCTCCAAGACGATCACCGTTCAAGAGACGATACAAAATTGTGTATGTATTTGTTTACACCAAAAGCGTTTTCTTGAATACCGTGCATGAAAAATACAACAAAACCGTTTCCTGGTATCCTGAGTACTTTATATATTTAAATTATTATTATTATTAAAGGAGCTTGACTGGCGGGATTTGTGGTGAGGCAAACTAAGTTCTTCAAGGACCCTCAGATCTCCATCTTACTTTTCAACAGCTATGTGAGGTCTCTTCTGGAGTCCATATAGTACGCTTGGAACGACTTCAAAAACGGTTTCTCTATCATCTCATTTACTCTAACAATCTTTGCCGGAGTCTCACGAACTACAACTCTCGGTTAGCACATTTTAATATGACGCCTCTCAAACATAGACGGAAAATCGCTGATATAGTAGTTCTGAACAAATTGATCAACGGAGAGATCGACAGTCCGGACTTGGTCGCCAAATTAAGTCTCGAGGTACCTCGCCCTGGCAGTCGACTTTCAAACAAAAAAGCATTCACCCTCCCACACTGTCATACAAACTACGGTCAGCACTCGCCCATGAATCGAATGTGTAGAACCTATAATAATATTTGTCATGATTTGGATATCTTCAATGTATCGGCTCCAGCTATCAAACGCTATTTTAATAACTGCATGCCGTAATTTTGCCAATCAGTGTGTTTTTTACTGTTTTCTTTTGTTATTAAAAAAATATATTGCCAGGGCCGTCTATCTCAGGGTCAGGGTCGTATACAGATTTTACTTGATATTAAACTATTCGAACTGACTGTATAGAAAATATAATAAAAAAACATATTAAATTTCATTTTTTATTTTTTTACAATGTCAGGTTGGGATGTTTGCAAGGAGTTTCTCTTATGTGTGACTGGCCACTCATGAGAAACTCCGTGTTTCTTTGACATGTCTAACAGTGGTTTCTATATGTCTTATTTTTCTCTCTGGGTCAGTTAATAAATGTTTACCCTTTATGTTGTGCGTTATTATTAATACATTTCATTGGCGACGAGGAAAATTATATCCACGCTGGAAAATGTCTTATTTTGGTAATCTGTCGGTTTTCGACCACCAGACGCAAGACTGGCAGGTATTTCATAGCAAACTTCAGCAGTTTTTAACTCTAAATAATATAGAAGAAAGGAAGAGGGTTCCGTTATAACTCACTCAATAGGCTATTTGACTGATTTTGAATAACTGTTTTAAAATTATTCGTTGGTATTTAATTAATACACCACATGTATATTTCTGCGAAATTTGCAGTATTTTCCGTAAAATATCGGTTTAAAATTTCAATTACAATATTCGCGCTAAAAACGCTTTTTCTGTAATGGCGGACGCCGTGACGTCACAGGCAAGTAAACTTGTACCAAAGTGTACATTCAGCGTGTTTAGAATATTTTTTCTGTTATTTTACTGGAAAAAATGGTTTATAAATGGTGTAATTGTGCCACAATGTACAAATACTTCTATAAAAACTCCACAAAAACTGTTTGTTTCTGTGTTAGCTCGAAGAGACCCAAACAGCATTTTATCTCATACAAATGTTTTTATGTGTGAAGATCACTTTGATGTAAGTATGCCAGTAATATTTGATTCGAATAGTAATAGATAAAATGATAAAATCACACAAAATGTCGTAACAATGAACAATGTTGACTTGCGTGTGACGTCACGCGAGGCATAGCCAATCACAGAGCGTTCTTGTGGCTGAAGAAATTTAAAAAATAATTTGGATTTATTTTGTTTATTTTGAAAAATCTATAAATATTTTTGGATATAACAGAGATAAATATGTTTTTTTATGTTATTACCTAATAGGATGACCACATTTCGTAACATATTTTTAATAGTGTCAAATAGCCTATTGTCGGACGAGACCTATCGGCTGGCCAAGAACCTTTTACACCCGAAAGTTTTGGAGGAGGCCGACTTTGTTGACATTGTCGGCGAGCTGAACAAGCACTTCTTACCGAAGCGGTGCACCTTTGCCGATAGGGAGAAATTTTATGAGGCGAGGAAGGTAGCGGTTGAATCCGTTGAAGAATGGGCGGCGCGAATCCGGGGTCTCGCAGTGCATTGCGATTTTGGCAGCGCACTGGTCATGCTTTTGACGAATGTGTTCGTGCTGGGCATGAACGTTGGTCCTGAGCGCGACCGCTTGTACGAACAGGACGCTACAACGCTTCAGTTTTCGAAGGCGATGGAAATCGCTCGGCAAGCGGCGACCGCACGCGAGGCGAGGGCGGCGGCCGCGGCGTGCGTCAAGGAGGAGCCGGTGTTCCGGGTGGGCGGCTCGCGCGCCTCCGATCGTGGACGCAACGTCTGCGCTTGTGCTGTGTGCGGCTTAAAGAACCATGCAGCCCTAAAATGTATATACAGGAACTATCGCTGTTTAGCATGTGGTGAGAAGGGTCACCTGAAGAAGGTTTGCAGCGGTAGGGCACGTGTGAATAATATGGCTGTGGAGTCGGAACCTCGAGGCGAGTCGAACGCATCGGCCAAAACTGAGGATGATAATTGTAAGAAGTGTGAACTTTTTAGTTTAAGGTATGTTCATTACTCTCCAATCTGTTTAACAGTATATGTAAATAGTATTAAAATGAAAATGGAACTTGATTTGGGTTCCGGAACGACTGTCATTTCGCATAGGATATATATAAAGAACGATTTTCTGATAGAACGTTAGTAAAATGTAATTTTAAAATGTGTTTGTATAACGGTCACAAGATTTCGCCTTTGGGTTTTTTTTGAAGCGAATGTTCGTTATTTGAAGTTTGTCATAAAGTGAACATTTTTGTTGTGGAAAATGGAGGGCCGCCTTTACTAGGGCGCGACTTTATGTCAAAGTTTAAATTGTATATAACGTCTGTATATAATATTTTTTGCGATTCGGAACCCGATGTGTGTTCGAAGGAGGTTGCACACGTGCTGAATGAGTTTTCGGATTTGTTTGATGGCAATTTAGGATTGTTTAACAAGTTTGAAGTGCAAATTAAGTTGAAAGAAGGGACAAACCCAAAATTTTATAAATCTAGGTCTGTTCCGTTTGCTTTAAAGAACCGGGTGGATGATGAAATAAATAGATTGGTGGATTTGGGTGTGATAGTTCCGGTGAATTATTCTAAGTATGGCTCCTATTGTACCAGTTTTAAAAGAAAATGGCAAGGTTAAAATAGCCGGTGATTTTTCCATTACACTTAATCAAGATATGCATATTGACAGGTATCCTATGCCGCGTGTGGAGGAGGTGTTTGCTAAATTGAGAAACGGGGAGCACTATTCAAAGCTCGATCTTAGTCTCAGGAGCTTACAACCATTAACACTCATAAAGGGCTGTACAAATATACACGATTGGTGTACGGGCTGGCTTATGCACCGGCAGTTTTTCAGAGAGCCATGGAGTCGCTTTTAGTAGGCATCGAAGGTGTTAGTTGTTGGTTGGGCCTACTAAAGAGCTTCACTTTGAGAGGTTAAAGGAGGGTTTAACTAGGATCAAAGACGCTGGTTTGAAGTTGCAGAAAGAGAAATGCAATTTTTTTCTAAACTTTGTTACCTATTTGGGTTACATTATAGATAAAACAGCTGTCGCGTACAGTCATGAGTATGGACATGGACACTAAGAAAAACGAGGGTGCGCCATCTAGCGGCGTGTTGAGAAAACGTTGCTTTTGGCGCGCTCCGGCAGAGTCGTGATACGGAAGGTGGGCTCGACTGAACACTTGATTATGGAGCGCCACCGAGAGTGGTGCTCGTGGTCGCGGAGCTGTCGCATTTTACCTGGTGTCTATTTTGTATTGAGTTATATTAAGAAACTGTACCTAATAAAATTTGTGTTATAACAGCGATTGAAAAAAGACCTAGACTGAGGTTTTTCTTGCGGCATTTCTTTTCCATCGGTGGTCATTCCGAAGTGCTAGTAAATTCAATAAACATTCTTTAAGTAGAACTAAAACTGTTGTTTCTCTCATATCACCGACTACCCTCGTTACGCCCTTGTGATGTTGAATTGCGCGTCGAATTACCGCTAGGCTATCCGATACAGCTTTTTTTTGTTGTTTTTTTTTTTTTACACAGTCCTTCTGACGCTTAGTCAGAGTCATTGTTAACCGTTTTCTTGTCTATCTTGAATTGCTATTTTCTCGCTCTTGCGCTCTCCATCTCCTTCTAAAAGATTCTCCCCTAATTCAGATGCCTACAGTACAGACACAGAAGATAGAATGGATGAATCAGCTGCCATCACAAATCTGTGAACACTGAATCATCCCTAGACATGCTTGCTGCTATCGCCGACATGGTGCTTGAATATTCGCCTGCGACGAACATCGCTTCGTTATCACAGTATGTGGGGGCTATCTGTGATGTTGGTGAGATGAGTAAAAGACGAATACCAAATGGTCAATGATTTTATTTACAATCGTCCTATATTTATATCAGATATCGAAAACACTGTGTCCAATCAGCGTAAGCCACTAGCGCGTGCGGCGCGCAAAGCCGTCGCGACGACCGAGCCACATGAGTAAATAAAGGTTTTATTTACTCATGTGACCGAGCGCCGGTTGGTGGTGACGTCATACTATATAGATGCACGGCTCGCTCTGTACGTAAAACCGGCCGGCGGCGCGTGGGCTCCTCAGTATGAAGACGCCACGGCGCGCGTCGTATGTTGTATGCCATATTATAAAACATTCAGATATGTATAAACCCTTGTGATTTACAATTTTTTATTTTTCCTTTTGTAAGTTATATTGAAAACATGAAATTTTTACAGTCAATAGTTTATTTACTAATAAACCGTGTTTGTAATAGTTACCTCTGAACTCAAATATTGTGCATGATTTTTATTTATAGTGGTTAGGCAACTAGCCATTCATATTTTGAAATTGTCTGGTCCCCCAGGTGGGAGGAGGTGAAATTTTTCTTTCAAATATCAATTTCAAAATATCAAATAGTGTGCAAATCAATTATGTAAAATCAATCAAACTTTTATCTAATTAATGCTTGAAATAATAAACATTCTTAGTTTATTTTCAAGTTATTACATTATTTTTGACGCATTTTTAATTTAAATAGATTAAAAATAGTATTCAAGCACATAGATTTAATAAAAAAAATAATTTTAATTAAACATTTAGATATGTCATAATTTTATCATACACTAACGTTTTGACATCATTTGCCAGTACATAATCATAATGACCAAACAATGGAAAGGGTACATTATACAACTCAATTAAGTTTGGTAACTCATTAGCTAAAATCATAACATCCGCCATATCTGATATCTGATCGTTATCGCCATAGAAAATGACTACTGGTGCGGTGATTTCACTTATTGGATAATTAGGAGGGCTGACTGAACCATATATTTCAGAATTTTCCTTTAATCCATAGTCGTACTGTCGAAATTCACCTGACTGTACCAGTTGTCCATAATGCCAATACTGTTTCGATGAACATCCATCCGGAAGATGAGCGTAAAATAACGGCAGATAGGATGCATTTAGCTGAGGTAAATCTAAACCACCAGCAATCATATTAACATTATTACAAAATATTTCTGCCGTTTCCGGAGTGCCGCAAAAAGCGGCAAATATATCATTTAAAGCAAATTCATTTGAAACTTCATAATGGCCAAAGGTATCATCAAAAGCAGTGGCAATAGGCGTTACTAAATCCAATATTCTCGCAAATATACCATTTGAATTCCTTAAATAAGCAGAAGATGCTAAAGAAATCATAATTTCTATTTTATCATTATACTCCGGTTTTACTGAGGCCATAACAAAAAAGGAGGTCGTACCTTGTGAATATCCAATATACTGAACTGTTTCTTTACCAGTGTTCTCTAAAATGTAATCAATAGTATCAGGCACATCTATACTTCCAATTTCATGCCAGGAGAAATTCCAGAACTCTACACAGTCTGGTGAGAGTTTTGTATGTTGTCTACCGTATATGGTGCCTCGAGAGTTGCCTAACCAAACGTCAAAACCAGCATCTGCAAGTAGATAACCCAAACTTCGATCTTTACCAGTCGTCACCCAAGTGGCAGCATTCATTTGTAGACCATGCATTATAAAAACAGCAGATCCATTTCCTGGTATTCTGAATACTGTTAAAATATATCCATCACTAGTTGTGATGTTATGTTCTTCTACTGGATAACCATTTTTTGTTATCAATTCTGGTAAACTCAGATTGAGATCTTCACTTGTCGCTCCAGCATTATATTCTTCTATTATGGTTTCGAGATATGTATCATTAGGTAATACAGGCACGTACGGTTTTATAATATCAACAATTTCATCTATCTTCTCTTGAGTTAAAGTAAATACATTAGTTTGTAAAGTGCAAGTCTTTCCATTAATCAAATCATGTGTTATAATGATCATATATAGCAAGTACCAATACTTCACTTCCATTATAAAGAAAATTTTGATAAATTTAATTGGAAAATGTATTACTTTCTTTGGCTTTTAACACCATAAATAAGCACCAAATTGAAATTGCTCACATTTTATTCAGTTGACAAGTATAATTGAGTATGTAGGGGCTATGATGTCATTAAAATAATAATAAATTTTTATTTTTTCATTTATATTTAAACTTTTGGAATTAATAACATTTTTTTTTAATTAAATTGGATTCAAGTGTAAAAAAAAGTCGCCTAGGATCCATGGAGGGATCAAGCAATGACCCAAGTGGAAGGAGGGCACTTTAAAATTGTAAATATGCATTGAGTAAAAATCTACTTACTGAAAAATGTAGTTTAATATCTTTTTATGGTTACGAAGACCTTCAGACTCGGAACAAGCCCACCACACATTCCCACCGCTCGTCGTGTCTCCTGTATAGCCAGTATAAACAACGGCGGCGGAAGGCGGATCCGTTCGCGAATTATTTAATGTCAATTTTAGTTTTGGACGGTGGTCCCCCCCCCGTCTATCTCCGAAAGTCTTGTGTTTAGAAATTTGAAAAAATTCATGGAAGTAGTCCATATAGTGAACCTACAAGGAAAACTATAAGGGTTAAGTAGGCACTACTAGTTACCGAGTAATAGCCGACCAACTTACGAAGTAAAATTTCTTTGACGAAAACGTACAAAAGTCATAGAATATGGCATTGTACTCATTTGCAAGCAAGAAATACGTAGCCGATACAGAACCCTACAATGTGAGTGGCCCGACACGTACTTGCCCGGTTTTTTGAGCATCTTTTAGTTGGTCAGTCCATCTAATTGGAGAGCATAAACTAACTAATTACAGTAAAAATAAAATATAAAAATCCTCATATTTTTAACTAAATCAAAAATAATATGTAAAATATATTTTTCCCCTGTCTACCTTGAGTGAGTTTTCAAGACATAAGGAAAATGTTCTAATTATATGTGTTTGTATTAATTACTGCGATAGTGCCTTAAAATAAACCATTAAAAATACCTGTTTATATATCGGCATTTCCTTGTACCTGTGGCTATCAGTAAAATGTGATAAAATGTTTTCGTAATAATATTTTTTATTTTTAAAAATTTACAAAAGTTTTAATGCTGGACCTGTCCATCACATCTGGAAGTTCTTGGAAGTAACTGATGTGGTCAGAGAAATTTAGACGAAGGGCACAAGGAGTCCTTCCGCGATTGACACCCTGGTTCTAATCTTTCGTGGTGTTAGTCGCTGAATTACCTATAGAAGGGGACCAGCAATGGTCAAAGCAGAGGATGTACATATAGTGCCAAGCTCTATACCGCCAAATAATAATAATACTAAAGTAAAATTACATAAATAAAATAGTTTTATGATACAGATTTTACTTTGTTTGAATTATGTTTCTATTTAGCCGTGTATAGACATAAACTATATTTTTAAACACACATACATAATATATACATACATAGTGCTGTGTAAGGTAGGTAAAGCAAATTAAACTTGAGGATCGACCTCTGCTTGTCACGGAGACGTTAACATAGCAAATTCATTACTTCTCTTTAGCGGAGTTAATTTAAATTGGAAGAAATAGCGATAAGAATCAAGTATGTATACATTCAATCTTAAATTTTTATAACATGTAGGGCAGGTTGCCTGTAGACTATATATCAAATAATTTAACATCAAAACCATAGAAGAAATATGAGACGAATAGTTTATTTAATGGATGAATATTATTAACTAATTCAAGCTATTCGAGTGGTAAAACTGGCCCTTAGATTATTCTGGATAAATCATCTGTGCCTTAGTTATGAAATTGTGTTACTGAATTCAATACTACAACTAGACTAGAACTATACTATAAGGCGACAAAGTGTATGGTGTGGGCAGAACTTGCTTGGACAAATGCTACGAAGATGATTTGGGAATGGATGGAGTATATTGAGTTAGTATCAAGTCGGTCAAACGTAAGTCGCCTATGTAGGACTATGAAGCAACTCATATTTATTTTTGTATTTGAATGCTATCAAACCGCCAATGCCTTGCTCCACGCGTCCACACATTAATTTAGTCCATCCGATATCGACAAGGGGTAACGGGCAAACCGAACTATTGCATTAGCACCAGGAGCCGACGCCCTTATAATTAGTTTCTATCAACCCACTATTAGGTACTACATTTCTAAAATAAATATGTTTGTAAACATAAGTAATGGTTTAAAAATTTATTTATATGATGTTTTGCAGTTCGGCATCTCTTCAAAAGATTTAACAGCCACTTTCTCTTGTCAGAGAGTACTTACAGTAATAAATGATTCGTGTAATTAATCTACTCTATATCGGTCATTCTCGACATTAGGCGTTCTTCGCCTAATTACCGTACCCTTTTTTATTTTTCTCTAGTTTGTTTTAAAAGGATTGAAATATGTAACTCATGAAACATGCGAATGTAACAATTAAAATGGCATTCGTTTATTAAGAGCGGTTTCCGAGTTAATGAGACTTAAACATTTCATGGGTACGGTAATTAGATAAATCTATTACTTAATGTAATGGTAATTAGAAAAGATCATTATGTCTATTTAAAATAATAATAAAAATGACAAGTATAACATTTGTAGACACAACTACACGATAAGAGGTATGAATGTTGATGCTAATTGGAAGGAAATGGCTAAAGCAATAAGAACTGCTGCAAAAGAAGTCCTTGGGGAAACACGAGGTGGGCGAAAATTGAAAAGGAAACGTGGTGGTGGAACGAAAGTGTCCAAAAAGCATTAAAAATCAAAAAGAGTGCATTCAAGGAATGGCAGAGTTACGTGACATGATCATAGGAAACCTGAATTGAGGGAGAGGTATAACGAGGCGAGGAGACGGGCAAAGGTGGTGGTTGCGAGTTCCAAATCCGGGGTAGAAGAAAAAGTATATAATGAATTAGATAATGAACTAGGTCAGAAAAAACTATACAGAATGGCTAAACAGCGCAATCAAAGATCGAAAGACATTTGTCACGTAAAATGTATGAAAGACGAATGCGGTAAAACATTGGTAAAAGATAGTGACATTAGAGACCGATGGAAGGGATATTTTGAAAATTACTTAATGTTGAGAATGATTGGGATGGAAAAGAAAACTTAATGACAATATAGGCAAGATAGATAAGGTAGATGAATTAGAGTAAAGAACGCCTTGAGGAAAATGAAGAATGAAAAAGCAGTTGGCCCGGACACAATACCAATAGAAGTCTGGAAGGTTCTGGGGGATTATGGATGCAAGTGGCTCACTTTGTTCTTAATGGATTGTTGGTTCAGGATGTCATCCCAGAGGAATGGCAAGACAGTTTCTTGGTGCCTATTTTTAAAGGAAAGGGGGATGTCCAGGAGTGCAAAAGCTACAGGGGGATTAACTTGATGTCACACACATTAAAGCTGTGGAAGAAAATAATGGAGGCACAACAAAGTACAAAAGAGCACACAAAAAACTACATATGGTATTCGTGGACCTCGAAAAGGCCTACGACCGGGTCCCGCGTCAGTACAACAGAATGCTTTTCTGTTGATGTAGGTGTGCATCAGGGTTCAACGCTCAGTCCATACTTATTCCTTCGGGTTATGTTGCTGGAGGATGCTGAGGTGGATGGATGTGTGGAGTGACGAGAAGGGACAAAGTCAGGAATGTACACATAAGGGGGAGTTTAAAGGTGGCGCCTGTAACCGATAAGAGAGGTCAGAGACTGAGATGGTTTGGCCATATGATGCGCAGGGCGGACAGTCTGGACAGTCGTGTGACCCAGAGGGTGCCAAGAATGAATGTGGATGGATGGAAGGGCAGGGGTAGGCCAAAAAAGAGATGGAGTGATGGCGTGAGAAATGTCATGAAAGTAACTGGAGTAACTGAGGAAATGGAAGGAGTTTGGAACTAAATCGGCACAGCAAAAGTTTAATAATTTCATACAACGGTA
Source organism: Endotricha flammealis (assembly GCA_905163395.2). Lineage (NCBI taxonomy): Eukaryota > Metazoa > Arthropoda > Insecta > Lepidoptera > Pyralidae > Endotricha > Endotricha flammealis. Next base: position 578,096 of record LR990858.1, on the reverse strand, counting down.
GTTAGAAATACATGGTAATTGGTATACGGTAATTAGAAAACGCCGATTTTTCATAAAATTTTCGAAAACCTACAGAGTATTGAAATACTGCATTACAACACTGTACTGAGACCAAAGCACTGTCTCTATTTATATAAGCAATTAGAGTCTACCTTAACCAATCAAGTATAAAATTAAGTACACGGTAATTAGAAAAGTTTTGAACGAAGGATACGGTAATTATATACTAACGTGCTTCATTGAATTATACACTAACGTAAAAGACCTGCACCTGCTGCAAGACCGCGGCAGAAACTGAGGGCTTGAGACGTGTACAAGTAGTTATGTGCCAAATATCGTAATTAGGAATGTGCACCCTCGAAAAGAAAACGTCACGGCAATTATAACTTTAGTTCGGACATGCGGTTACTCAATGATAATTATTTACAGACTGATTTTATTGAGTGGATATTTTTTCATGTGATACCCGTTGCCTAATACTCTTTAAAATGTTGAATGGAAAAAATAAAATCCGTACATCATAAAAGTTACAAGCAAGTTTTAACCACATTTTGGGGTGCGGACAGGGCACGGTGCTTAGAGAACAGAGGTTTGTGAAATTAATTTAGCCAGATAACTATGTAATCGGGGCCTATGTTTTTGTTACCAGCTAGACATGGATGCTAACTAACATATAAAAATATTTCCCTTTTTGAATTTGATAATAATACGAATATACAAGCCCGGACGCACAAAATCTAGCTAATCGAAGAATGGCCGATATACAAAAGCAAAATAAATGGCGAAAGAAAACTAAAGTGTTTTTCAGATAGCATGGGTACGGTGACGTTTGAGTTATTCCATTTCACGCATGTTTTATTCGAAACAAAAACCGCGAAGTACAAAAAGAAGTAAAAAATAAGCGACTACAAAAAAGTTGTAAATTCAAATTTGCATTATTAATGATATAAATGACACATTTATTTTTAATTCCCTGTAAATTCCCTTCAAATCCCAAATGTCACCGTACGTACCCATGCTATCTGAAAAACATTGTAGTTACAACCTTTTATGTCATTTAAAAATATATCTGTACATTTTTTTCAAATATTTTTTTTACAGAAAGTATAAAATACAAAACTAGGTACATTCAACATTACGTACCATACGCGGAATGTCAATTTATATTTCTCCTTTGATGCATAATATCTGTAACTAATTCCATCAGCGATTTTCTTTATCTCTAAATTTATATTAGCTTTTCCTGTAATCGAGATTCCCTCTTTACATGGTGTTTGTGTAATAAATTGGACAATTAAGATAAAAGCCTGTTGATATATTCCATTTCATATAATTTATAACCATTTTATTGTCTCGGGAGAGAGGACGTAGGGAATTGTGCCGTTTTTTAGGAAGTCGTCTTGTCCTCTTGTTAAGTTATTGTTGGAAGTTAAGATCGGACAATTTATTTAGTAAACGTACAAAGTTTAATTAGTAAATAAATTACAATGTTTTATTAGTCCCGGACAGTTAAGATGGGGTCTCCTTTTGGGACTCCCAGGCCGCAGGTGGTAATTATTTACACTGTGGACTACATTCTATCAAAATGTTTACTTGACATTAACACGCATTTAATTAGTAAAGCTCCGTTTCTAATTATGCACTCTGTGTGACACATATTTATTTTACGAAATCCTACTAATATTATAAAGGCGTTTATGTGTATCTATGTTTGTTACTTCTTGACGCTCAAATGGCTGGTCTAATATTTATGATATTTGGTATGTAGGTAGCTGACACCTTTGATTAACACGTAGGGTACGTAGTGGTACTTTTTATCCCGAAAAGTACGCGATTCTCGTAAGATTTGGTCAAAAATCTGGAATAGATGGCGCTGCTGTGCTTAAAATTAAACGCGGGTAACACCGCGGGCAGCAACTAGTAAAATTAACGTAATTACAAAGTTCCATAGCGATGCTTACATTATTACCATTAAAATCTAAAAACTTATTCAAGATATAAATTAATCAAAATATTATTGGTTGAGTTAAATGTTTTCATGGAAGAAATTCATTTTTATAGGTTCGTCTATTATTACTACTCCGTACTAAGCCTCCAAAAAAGCGTATGAATAGTCGATAGCAAATAGTAGAGTTTTAAAATTACATTTCAAAGGTCTTCCACTTTCTACACACTAAGTCAGTGTAATCTTTATTTAAAAACATTGAATATATTCGTATTTTTATGCAAAGGTAACACAAAATAATTTCGAAGTTCCAAAGTATTGATTACAGGTATCCAACAAAGAACCCTACGTGGCAGGGAATAAATCACAAAATGAAATGGATTGCACTCCGAGCTTCACTCCTCTCAAGCGATATTCAAGTGGTGAATAATGAGCACTGGTATTTTCAAGGAAGCATTTTTGCATTGAAAAATAAAATTTATATTACCGCTGCAATATTTTGTACAATTACTATGTTTATGTCTTTCTATATTATTTCTATATCATTGTTGTATTAAATGCAATTTTATATGGATATTGGTTATATTAAATGCTATTTTACATTTTGCTTTCATTTCCGACATGGTAGTTAGTAGTTTATACAAATCATTTATTATTTACTCTCTGTCTAGGGAACTGTTAATAAGAACCTTTTCTCTGAATAAAAGTTACGAATCTTTGAACTAAAGAATGTTGCTTATCTTAACTCGTTTTGGAATGCACTACACAGGGATGCCAATGAGTTACTGTGCATTTATCCGTCATCCAAGACAAAGAATTTTATACGTATAGATAATATTTACCCGGATTTGCTTAAATGCAAACAACAATCATGGTACTAAAGCGTGCCAAACAATCAGCGAAAATAAACAAGCAAACTTAATTAAAATTAAAAACAGGCAACGCGATTAAAGGGAGACATAGAAGCCATAAAACACGGGAACAAATTAAAGAAACACAACACTTAAATACGAGTTTTGCTGAACTGCAAACGAAAGGAACTCGAGGAAAATTACTTGTACAAGTCCCTAAACGTATTTCTGTTGGCCAATTAGATCTCGGTGGATAACATTATTCGTATTCTGGAGACAAAGCAAACAGACAAACAGAACTTTTGGTAATTAATGCCAGAAATACCGCCCATTATGACAATTGAATTAATTTGGTTGCTCTTAGTAGACTGTTGCAAGCGCCTGTGGCTGTCTGAGCTGATCTCGCTCGAAAATCTCTTGCTTAAATTGTTCCTAAATTAGTTTCGAGGCTCCCCTTCCGTGTGGTTTCAATTACTTTCAATATACCGTCGATATTTGGAATAATGCAATCATCGACTATTACTTTGACGTGTTTTAAACAAAACCGTACCCTGTCTTGTGAATGTTATTACTTTTACCACAGTCACAAGAAGTCCACTGCTACATAGGATGAGACTTAAGGCCCACTTAGACGACGCGACGCCAGTTTCTAGTACATTTATGAGCAATAATTGCATGCAATCTAGTGGGAGCAATAATTTGTCCTTCAAAAATTGTAAGCAACTGTCGTTTAGAAGATGCATGTGAATATTGCTATAACATTATTGTATGCCACAGGCAATAATATCGTTTAAATGGGCCTTTAGTGGAATTAAAAGTAAAATGTAACTTTTACATTTTCCTGAAATAATGATAGAATTTTCAGACAGTTAATGTACCTACTTTTGCGATGGAATTGTTAAAATTGCATACAAAATACTCAATTAGTAGTATCGTCAAACAAAACTGAACTAATTCTAAAATAGAGTTAAAATTTTACAAATCTCTCATCGTACATCGACATCGAAAATTTCCATTAATTTATGATTTGCATTAAATGTGATGCCCTTTTCAAGATTTTCTATAAATCTGATTCAATTTGGGTAATTTTTGACACTTGAACAAATTCGTCTCGTTTGTCATTTGCATCTAAAATTAGAAATAACCCTCTTAGCTTATTACTTAGATGAAACTTTTCACGAAACTATATTAAGATATTTAAGATATTAGACGTCTCATCTTGACTGAATATAAATATTACAAATTCTATTTTCAACTTTTGTAATTCAATATTTATATTGTTCAATGAAATTATCTGAAGAGAATATTTAAAACTACTAGCTATTAACGTGGTTTTATTTGTACAATAAAATTATTTATTGTCTGAAGATCGAAAGATTGTCAAAATAATACAAAAACTGACATATTTATATGGTAAGTAGAAGCAAGTAGGTTAAGTATAGGAAAAACAATGTGAAACATTCCCTGACAAAATGTACAAAATTCTGTAGTGGTCCATTCAATACAATACTGACGATCCTGGTTGGATTGGAAAATGGTCTGCTGAACAACGCTACCCAAATGACAACTCAATATTTGCCCGCACACAGCACTATCTACATTCGACTAAATCCCTTGAACAATAGTATGACGATCGTCATTTTGATACGATTCGTATGCAACGGGTCGCACGCGACTGGTCCTTCTTGTAGTAGGTGCGTTGCATCGTGTCCAGAGTTAGACGAATTTGTATAAAAGCTACTCTCGAGCGACTAGTAGTATGATACTCGAGTCGCTTGTGAATTTCGTCGTGTGCAAACGGGCTCACACAGCTAATTATCCGCAGATGTTCCCGGCGAAAAAACATGTGTGAATAAGAGTCCTTCCTAACAGTACCCGGTAGAAGCATGAATCAAGCGAATTGAAGTGATGGAATAAATTTCCAATGATTTACGAATTGACGTGATGGAATTAGAATTATTGGAAGTACCAGTGATTTACATTCGATGATTAATCAAAGTGCGTATTCAAAGTCCTCACCTCACATGATACTGAGTAACTTGATTAATTAACATCGAAAGGTTACCTTTAACCCGAATTGAAATTCAAAATGATCCCTTACACGTTTTATGTGATACCTAAGTACGTTGCTAAAATGGAATTGGAATTTGTTGTAAATGAGTTTTGAATGCATACCTATCTGGGTATTTTCAAATTTAGACCTTACAACGTTGATTTGAGAGGAAATGTATACGTTCGATTTTACTGTGTATGGCTCAAATAACTTTACAGATTCTTGTGTATAACCACAATGTCCCGTAACATGATTTCTCTTACATCTAACAGAAATTTTGGAATTTTATTTATTATTACATTTTCAATTCTCTTTTCCAAATGATTGTTATGGATGTAAAAGTACCATTATAAAAGAGCAAATACTAAGTTTTTTACCAATTCTTAATACAAATATGCCGTCTGAACTGGTAGATAAAGAAAAGACGATTTTAAAGGCCTTGTAACTAGCCTATTTGAATGAAAATATTTTGTATTTGTACGTGTTAAATACGTTAAATTATTTCTATTGTTCCCTTCATTTCTGTTACTTACTTTTTGTTCATTAATATTTTTAGATTCGTATTCGTAACTTCTCAGACATTTTCTTCGTGACTTACACAAACAAATCGTCACTTTTTTCTCTCCAAACTTTCTCTCCGATTAGCACTGAACAACTTTACAGTAAAGAGAAATTCGAACAAAGAGAATCTTGAGAAATACCTTACTTTGAGTTGTGAATTCTTTATTCCATTTGGAAACATTGTCGGATTTCAAAGAATGCTGAAAATCTGCGAGACGATTAACGGATTAAAAATTTGTTGGATTGCTTTATGTGAAGTTTACTTTTAAACAAGCTTTATATCTAAATGTAAAAGTAATCATTTTCATCATAAAATAATGTAATCGCTTCGTTCTATGAAAAACCAGGTAAGTGCGTTAGGCCACCCACGATGTAGGGTTCCGTATTTGTTTGCAGATGAGTGCCATATCATATTCTAAAACATAAAACATTTGTACGTTTTCAAAGTTTTCTACGGAACCCTAAAAACTGCATTTATAAAAGTTCATCGGACGGAAAAGGCTACGAGAGTGGTTTCATCGATTACATGGTGACTACAAAAGTTGGTGGTCCAATTGGCAATTACTATTGGCGATAGCCACAGTTTAAATTTTTCTAATTGCTGGTCTACGTTATTTGCTCGGAAAAACAAACTTTTATCCACTGTGGTGGATTGAAGTGGAAAAAAGTGTCCTGTGGTCCACTGGGGGATCGAGCCAGTGAATCCAAGTTAAAGAATTGGTACTAGCGGGTCATGTCATCGCTTTTGAGAACACTTTCTATTTACTAGCTGTTGCTCGCGGCTTTGCCCTCGTGGGCTATTTCAGAATTTTCAGTAACCACCTTTGTTTCAAAAATGCGCTGATAAGCTACCAACAATACCATCCTGTTCTTTTATATATATATAGATAATAAAATTAGCAAAACTAAATTACAATCAAACACTGTATCTACATTAAAGATCTTATAATCCAGCGCGATTACTCTTGCAACATCTGCTACAGCAGTTCGAGACTCATTCCGTTTCAATTCCGCTTTATTTGGAGCGGCAAACAATTCTTTTGATAAATCGTTTTTAATCCCAACAAAAACAGGATTATACCAATTTGAGGAGACTTCATAATGGAATTAGTTCGTTTCAGACGTTCTCGTGCTGTTTGCGTCTTTCTGAAACTTGTTACAGCTCAAATGCTCTTACAACATTATATCTGTGCTAATATGGTTTTAAGTTAAATGTTCTAGATTTATTTTAAATGTAGATATGAAGAGGTTTATTTGGTTATGGTCACTCTAAAAGGAACATGCAAGTCAAGCAACGACCACCCTAGCCAGTATTTGGATAGGTTTCGTTATCTCGAGCTTCTCGGAGGGTACGTTAAGCCGTCAGTCCTATCTCCCGGCTTTTGTCAATGGATGACAGTCATTTATCTAAGTCGGTGGACTTCAGGCAGCTTGAAAACACTGGCCTCTGCCAATCCCCATTGGAGCAGCGTGGCTGAGTACGGTCTAATTGAATACGCGAGAAAATTTCATCAGGATCATAAAGTTAAAGTCAAAGTACTTAATACTTTATTCTGTAGGGCTTCGCGGACACTTTAGACACGTCTTTAACAACATATTATCCTTCTTAAATATAACATAAAATAAGCTATAATATTGTAATACTTACACCAGGATGTTATATTAACCACAATTATTTAAATTACCAAAATCGTTATAGAAATTCCTACGTCCTAATTACGATTACGTTAAGTGAATCTGAATAAGCTTTTGATATTGAAATTCCATTGAAAGCAAATGGATGTTAAGAAAATCAGTCGATTAACCGTATACAGACCTTTGTGTATTAATTACTGCGAATGTAATTGGCTATGTTATGGTATACAGAAGTGTTTGGATAACGAATACAGTATTAGATGTGTTTGCATTTATTATTGAAATTACCTGCAAAATTATTCCAAAATTTTATGTGTCGATTTATGCCGGTTTTTTTCAGTTATAATTCATTTATTCATTGCAAATTATTTGTGATTATTTTTATGTTATTAGCTACATCATAGTGGTTTTAGTTTGTATGTGATATTGTTAATTTTGTCCGCCGCCATCTATCGTCAACAGCCGGAACCGACGGCTCAACGTACCATCCGAAGCACGAAGAAGTTCGAGATAACGAAACCCATCAATACACTAGCTAGGGTTGCCGTTGCTTTACTTGCGTGTTCGTTTTAGAGTGGGACACAATAGCGGCTTGAAAGCATTGTACTTTGCCATACCGCATTGGACCAGCGTGGCAGAGCACGTTCGAATACCATTCGATTAAAGAGAGACGCGTATCCTTGCAGTGCAGTATGTATGAACAGTCCAGTCAGAGTTCCGGAAAATTCTAAATGCCAACCTTTATGTAATTAGTATGGATGCGAAGTTGAAAAATACTTGAAAATTTCGTTCGAAAAAAAGTCTTTTTGAACTCGAGTAATAGCAATTTTCCTCTAACTGTGAAATGTAACCGAAACTTCGATCAGAGGCCACTCCAGTTCAATATAGTGGAACCGTACACTCGCCTTTCAGCTTTTACTCGGAGTGTTCGGTCCGTCCCGACAAAGACTTGCAATATTAGTATTTCCTTACCGACTTCACTTATCCCTATTTTCTCTTTATGTCAAGTCCATAATATATGTTTTTAGTAACGTTTTTAAATATATTTTTAACGTTTATTATGGAAAAGTATTTTCAGCTTTACATTTTAATTTTATTCGGATTTCATGAGAGCAAACACGTGATTTTTTTCTGTATGGAAATTTTACACAATTCACCGCGACCTGTAGGTAACTAAGCTTAGGTTTCGGACTAGGTTTACTTTGCGCCTTAACCTGCTTGTGTTACGGGTATATTATTGTAAATATACATATACATAAAATACATTGAAAACACCTAGACTTGAGGCAAACACAAATGCCGTCCGTCATAAAAATGTTTGCTCCATGCGGAAGGTGCCGAAGGTCTGTGGTGTATACTTATGGTCTACTAATGCACCACCGGGCTGTAAAACAAAATATTTATAAACAAAAAGTGAAATTGGCGTACTAGAAGATGAATGAAGCTGCAAATGAAGACAATATAAAATTCATTGTTTAACTGAAAATTAAATAATTTATGCCATTATAAACTTTGCTGCAGCGGAAACTAGCAAAAAGCGAAGTTTCAAATAACTTTCCATAACAGAAGAGCATAATATTCTTTAATAAGAACAATCCAATATTTAACACAGCAAACCGTGCACCTAATTTTAAGATACAAATTTTAATGTAGACTCTATCTCCTTGGCAAAAGGTTCAGTTAATCCCAATGGTGATTTCTGAAAGGATAAATACTAAAATTGTTATTTGAAAGATAAATTCATAAGGAACCAAGAGTCGAATACAATCTGGATGGGTTCTTGAGAAGCTGAGCATTTTGGAATCATTAACGAAGTGTCCGAAATGTTGATGGAGTTTTGATGACACTTGATTTAAAATGAGGGTAATGATTCTTCGATCGCATTGATCAAATTTGGAAAAGTAAAGAAGGAAAATGAAATATATGTAAGTCATCTATACTAATATATATAAAGAGGAGAGATTTGTATTTTTCTTTGTAACGAATAAAATGAAAAACTACAGGACCGATTTGAAAAATTCTTACACCTTGAGAAGCTACGCTATCCCCGGGTGATATTATATTCTAATATATTTTGAAAAAATTAGAGACCCTTACATAAACCCGTGCGGTGCTGGAACGGGGCGCTAGTTTATAATGATCTAAAGTTGCAATGAAGGAACCCGGCATACGCTTTTTTGGTCAGCAGTGTTTTTGTAAATATTACAATCTTTTCTTAACAATGTACAGACACCTAATACATTTTACAAACATAAGCACCTATTATGTTTTTTCTCAACAAAACATAATGCAGAACACGGTGTTATTTTTCAAGGGAAGCTGTTTAATATTCTGCGCTCCGCGGATAAGTGTTGCAGAGTGAAGTGTTCAGATTAACGCTATTTATTTCATTTTCAACGTTAGGTCGTAGCGCACGTTTATCTGGGATTTGTGGAACAAATGCGGCCCTCAATTTCGGTTTAAGATGGTCTTACTCCGATTTTACAGTCTACTCTTATGTGAAATAACACGGCTTTGCATACATTTCCTGTTATGTGAATTTCTAAATTTTTACACAGGTTATGTGATGTGGATTAACACAATACGATTCAGTTTATCATAACAACCCATAATCATTCCACTGCGGAGATACTGGTCTCTCTTCAATCGAAGTGGATTAGAGCGTATTCTGCCACGCTGCTCCAATGCGGATTGGGAGAGGCCAGTGTTTTCAAGCCTCCTGAAGGCTTCACTTAACGACTGTCATCCATCTCTCTCCGATGCACGGAGATGCTCGAGATAAGGAAATTCGACTGTCTAATCTAGGATCTATTGCAGAGTTTGGACTGGGCGTTGATCAGAAAGTAAGAATTCCACTGACTTGATGACTTTTTTTCATACGTAGTTGCTATAACTACAATTTATTTGCACTCACTGACTTCATTCTTTACATCACTGTTTCATTTTAGTCTTTATTCAAAGTCAAATTGATTTATAATTTGATCAAAGTCTTATCAAAAGGGTTGTTTAAATTTTAATATTGAATTTTGCAACTAGAAGATGAATGGTTTTGTTGCGAACTTTTGGCGGATTTGAACATTGGCTCGCGTGTGTAGTAAGATCAGTAAAATGAATCTATAATTTCCAAATATATTTTATTAGGTACATTAAATTAAAGTTCTTATAAACTGTCGAGTTAACCTTAAAATTGGGATGCATATGTTACGTCCACTCAGGTGTACCACGCAGGTGGACCACGACCAATACGGGGAAAAAGGCTACCTATTACAACTTGATACTATACTAACTCAATATAAAAAACAACATTGTTATAAAACCTAACGCAGAATACTTATAAGTAAGCCTATCTATCAGATAAGGTCAAAGTCAAAGCGTTTATTGCGCGCACCGGTTCTCTACCAAAAATTGCAACTAATGACGTTTCACAGGGTTTCAATAACTCCGAGATTGCCTGTCAGATAAATTGACGGAATACTATCAAATTATCTGACAGATTTATTTATGAAGTTTCTGCGGAGAGGAAGAAATCAAACGTAATAAACCAGCATAGTGCACTATAAAAATGCCAAGATTCATGAAATTTTATTATTTTCATAACTGAAATACTTTTCAAATATCACGAAGCTTAAAGCAAACATACGTAGCAATATTTCGTGTTGAAACTGAAAGAGAAACAAAGTTCACATAGAATCTTATATGTGCCACTGTAAGTTACCTGGTTTACGAGTTATTTATGTTGCTTTCATGAACTTCTGGTTAAAGTATACTGTCGCTATGCCAAACTGCAGTAACCCTGAGTAACCGTGGTCATTATAGTGTGGACTCTGTTAGTAATGCAGTTATTCTATTTGTTTAGTTACGGAAGTATCACTGAGTCCCTTTATATTCACTTTAATGGTAGTTAAAGACTTGACATTATACTACTCAACCGTAACATTTCTTTTCCACATACCATCTTCCACACACTCGTTTCATCTTTTCTTTGTTTTTCCCTATTTTAACTCCGCCAACTTTCATGTCCGATAAGTTCATATATTCTCAATACATTTCTGATGACATTCGATTTTTTTCTTCTTGCCTGTAGTATGGCATGAAAACCCAGCTTGTCTTCAAACGATATTTAAGAGAGGTAGGGCACAGCGGACAATCTGCTTAAATCGGAGCAGCCCGTCTGGGGAAGGACCTCCACCTTACAGAAGATTGTACCTGACAGAAGAGTAAGGTCTCCAGAGCTTGAGCAGAGGGGTTGGCAACGCGTGAATGATACCCCTGGTATTGCAGGCCGTATGCTTGTTTGCCAACTTAGTGGTATATAAAAAAATGAATCGAAATCAAAAAAGAGACTGTGTTGTTTTTATGTGTGTACCATTCACTAACACATGATCACCGCTTACCCCTAGAATTTTAGACATATTCCAAATTTAACTTCTATATCACAGCTGTGTACTTACTAGTCCCGGAATCCTGTATTACTTGTGGTTTCCACCGTAAAGCTGGAAATTAGGTCTCTAGGTAACTTCATCTTGAAAATGTTTGTGCATTTAGCGATGAATATAATATTATTTTCCTTAAAATAATATCTTCTTGGGAGATAAAAAAAGATATTGTTATTTATACATATAAAATACATTGTCCTGATTACCTGACTGACTGAATAACTTTACTGACAGATGGACGCACAGCCTAAACCACTAATCGTGGATGTATATTTTGTTTGACGTAGGTATTCGCGAAGAAAAGATTTTACGATATTTCAACGAGAAAGCCATATTCATGCAAACGAAATTTAATATGAATTTCTTTGTATAATTCACGATGAAAAGAAATTGATACCTATTGAATCCATAGGCAAAACCGAAGTCACTGCTGACGCCATTTTTATTTATATTAATAAAACCATTATTCTTAACATTACGCAAGTTGATTTTCGGGCATCAAAAGATTTAAGTGCGAGCGAAAATAAAATATACCTACTCAGTAATAACTTTTCAGTAAAATAACCAAGAGCGTAAAACGAACTGTGGACTTGAAATTATTGCTGAAGCTTACCCACTTCAGAACTGTTAGTTGAACTGCAAAGTCGCCTCTTTCAGGCCACTCCTAAACTTGTTGAGCCGAATTCTCCACTTAAGTGCTAAGCTTCTAAATAATTATCCTACAGGGTTTCATTAAACTTAAAATAACTCACGTCTATTTTTGGAAAATGCCCGTATCCCGCTTTTCTGTGACAATTTCAAGAATGCCTAGTATCTATACATACATATAAAATGCTTTGTCCTGAATGACTGACTGACTAACGGATCAAAGCACAGGAATAGGAAGAAAGGGTTTTTGAAATTCCTACGGGAAAACGGGATACACGCAAAAAAAGTTGCACGGACTTCACTAGATAAACATTTTAAACCTTACTCTTGAATCACTCTACTTATTGTTGAAACTACATTAAAATCGGTTGAGTAGTTAAAAATATGCGAACAGACAGTAGAAGTGATTTCAATTTATACTATGTAAAGAAAGATTTACATTTAAAACTGAATTTTTTTATAGAAAACCATCGTACAAAAACAGATTTTATTTCCATTAGCTCCACAACAGAAACTAGCACGCTTAATGGAAGTGTTAACAGAGAACTATGTAATCAGAATGGACTACTTTAGAAAATTAAAACGGAATCAGCCGAGATCCGAAGAGAGACTTTGTGTGACTCGGACTTGGCGAGCAGTCTGCGTTTCCAAAGGTACACCGCATCCGAGAAAATAGACGTCTACAGTCATATTAATAAACTATGATGAAGTGGAAAAGACATAATAATATGGTGTATCTACCCCTCGTAAATTGGGATAAGGGTAGGTAAGAAAATGTCATATTAATAAGCTCAAAGCCAAAACATTCTTATATAAAACAGACCTCTTTTGATAGTTTTTACTTTTTATATTCTATATTTGTATTTTGATAGGTTTTCCTTGTTTTTTGTCTTAGCTTTGATTTGTCATTCTTCTATTTTTCGCCATTGATTTTTTTGCTATACCTAAATACAGTCCATTATATTGCTCTCGTTGAAGCTTTTATTTTCACCCAACAAAACGTACAAGGTCTTTCGAATCATCGTCACATTTTTGTCCTACCACAAGTTCAAACGTTAGACTCTTAATAAGAAGAACTGGCAAGATACTTAGGTCTTGGTCTTTTTAAAATGATACTAAGCTTACATTATTATTAGCATAAAAATCTTTATTCTTAGTTCTATCCTGGTTACCTTTTTCATTGATTGTACCTACTGCTATCGTTAATCAAACAAAACAGTAAAGAAACTACATTTACAGAAAATAGTCCAAACAAAATAAAATAACAAAAAATATTGTGTCTATCGAAAATAGCTAACGGAATGACCATCGACGTTCAAACTTCAAACATAACATGATTGCATTTTGTCGGATTGGCACGTTTCACGGATGTCACGTTTTTCGGGGGTATAATGGACAACCAGTCTTACTTGTTAATAAGAAAGCTTCTTCCAGCTAAATGTAAATAGTTGCAACTGAGTCACTTTCCATTTGAGATTCTGTCACAGTTTTATGTGAAATATACTTAAATTTTTAATATTTTAATTTAAACTGATTCTTATCTAGTTTTAGTTTTATTCTGTTTTAAACGAAATGTTGTCAGTTAATTCAGAGACCTTTATAAGCACTTTCTTAACTGATTTCATTTTTGTCTTTTTCTGCTATTAAAAGTTCACAAATTTATTTACTTACGGATTCATCCGAAGAATTTCTACGTACTTCTTTTTCCAAATTGTAATAGTTCGGAAAATATTTGTAAAAGAAATCATTTTAACTTTTAAAAACAAATTGAAAAAAAGAATAAAAAATCTCCTATGAAAGATCATGAAAGTCTCGAAAGATACAGAAAATGCAGTTTGTGAACTGTAAAAGACGAACGTTCTTTTGACTTAGTTCTGAGCATATTTACATGAAAACAACACGACATGTCGGCAGCGTCAGATAATCCGCCCTTTGAGCGACTGCGGTCTCGGCTTTAGGCACTCGGCACTCAGGCCGCGAGATGCTCGTAACGGGTATAACATAATATGAAAGTTGTTTTTTTGAGTTTCATCATAGAGTACAACTTTTGTAGCATTTTATAGGAATTTTACTTAATTGGGTACCTCCTAGTAAGAAATCTTATGATCGCCGTGTCCAAAAAAAATACTTTAAAAAAATCTACAAAATTTACACCGAAACTGGTTCCAAAGTAAGCTATCTGCTTGTGTTATGGGAACCAGAGAAGAAATATATTATTGTAAAATGTTTACTTATAATACCCAGACTCGAGAACAAACAGAAATGCCATCAGAATGAGACCAAATTGCAGGAAACATACAAAATGAAATGCAGAAATAAGGATACAGAGTCTCTTTTATTGAATCTGAATAGTTTTCCAATGGCACACTTAACAGGATCTATGCAAGAGTCAATAGTTCCAAACTGACATTACTTTGCACCAGAACTTTGCTTCGGTGCAACAGGTTCCGTTGTTTCTATCAATATGACTATTCAAGAACTAGATCGTTTAAACTTTAACAAGCTATAAAGCAGGGGCGGTGCTAGTGATTCTACTTTCGACACCAGATGGCGTGGGCTCATTAGCTCAGGGCAAACATTTATGGTTGTTCTCTAGTCTGGGTGTTTTCTATGTTAATACATAGAAAACACCCAGTCTAGAGAATTATTGTTTAGAATTAAAAATTATTGTTTAGAATTATTATTAATTACCTAAATACTTATAATTAAGTATTTAGGTAATTAATAACAATAATATATCCATTGTCTGGTACCCATAACATAAGTAGGTCAAGCCTAGCTTACTTTGGGACCAGGTGGCGCTGTTTGAATATACATATTTTCACCGTTGTCTGTCTGACCAGTCCATAAAAGAATTCGTTACCCTAAGGTTGCATTCCTTGAAAAGTCCTTAAAAAGATTGCATTTAGCAATAAGGCCGCCTTGTTGCTATTTCATTACTCTGTAAGCTGTTTCTGTATACTGTGTTCTACTGTTGTGTTTTGCAAATAAAACTTATTCTAATCTCATCTAATCTGAATGCGATAAAGTCATATACTACGACCTTGAATTTTAACCGTGACCATCGAACTTTTAAAAATGAGTTAACGATGCGAAAATCCGATGAATTTGTAGGTCCTTCAAGTAATGACATTACTTAAGTTAAATGAATTAGAAAATCGATGTTTAAAACGCGAAAATGAAAGCTTAACAAATGACTTAAATTCCCCCGTCGTCAAACGCTACTTTCCCCAAGTTGGACGATTTAGAACTCGCAGATTTGCCACACTCCAGTACCGAAGCCATCATTCAGTCCAGTGGACGTGATTCTGGGAAATGTGTTATAATTGCTTTTATCACGGAAACACCCCAATTTACATAATTATGTACGTAATGAGATTCTGTAAGTGCTCTCTGTTCCATATGAGAGGGAGAAAAGTATCGACTCGAGACAAACACAAATGCAATACTCTGTTTACTCCATGCGGGGATCGAATCCGCCAATCAATCAAGTTACTTTCAAGACATTACACCTTAGCTCGTCTATGTTTGTTAATAAAGGAATTAAGTCTAAGGTCAGGGTTATTACCAAAGGTGCCACTGAGCTGTCACGTTTATTATTCAATAAAATTATTACGTTTACATTTCCTTTTCCATTATTCCGACCGCCGTTTGTTACGATTAGCTTCAATAGAAGCGAAACAAAAGCGGAAACATTAACAAGATTATATATTACCGACAAAGTGGATTTATTTCTTTTATTGGACAGGAAACACCGCTGGAGAGAATGACGGCCCCTCAAACACGGAACGTTTCTTTTGTTACGATATTTCAACGAACCAAAACATATTTTTTTGAGGAGAAAAATTAACTTGACCAGTTTAAGAAATGTGTATTTTCAATTTGTAGTAACTTTTATGCCGCAACTAAATTCTTACAAATTATTCACTTATAAGTCAGCGGTCACACTGGACGCGTTTGGGAGAGGCTTATGTCCAGCAGTAGACGTCTTGTAGGTGAGGTGATGATGATGATGAGAGAAAAAAATATACTAGCTTCTGTCAAGTCTTCAGGCGGCTTAAAATCTCTGCCAATCCGCATTGGAGCAGCGTGGCAGAGTACGCTCTAATCCCCTTCGATTGAAAAGAGACTCTTATGCAGTGAGATGATATGTGGGTTGAAATCATGTCATTGTTATAGCTGATGTGGGATTTTTGATCCTCAAAATAATCTAAGTGGAACGTTATCAGCCACTTAATTTAAGTATATGCAGCAATCGAATTGAAACCAATGGTGGACTGACCACAGCCAGTCTGTACTGGCTGTGGTCAGTCCACCATTGGTGATTGAGATGATTAATTGATTCCCATTAACTCATGTACATGTTAAACCAATCAGCGCACTGTAATCTTGATCGTCAATAATCGCATGCTGACTGCGGTGAGCTCCTAATGTATTTAGCTTTATGACTGAGTGACCACAAATACTCTCCACGGATTAGATGTTATATGGGTGACCAAATACTCAAGCTGGATTATGTACGGTTTAATAAATAGTGAATAAATAAATATAAAGGGACAAAGAAGTATAGGGACAAATCACATAGATTGAGCTATATAGTAAGTTCGACACTTGTGTTATGGTTTGGTTGGATGTTTATCTATGTAATATGTACTTAACTTATGGGGGATACTAACTCAACGATACTATATTTTATAACAAATACATATTATTAATAAACATTCAAGACCCTGGCCAATCAGAAAAAGTTAGTTTTTCATCATGACCCGACCGGGATTCGAACCCGGGACCTCCTGGGTGGCGGTCTGGCGTGGTAACCATTACGCCACGGAGGTCGTCAAATACTTAGTTTGTTAACCAGGTAGTGCTTTTGGTAGGATCACTACTTCGTAATTTGCGCGAATTTTCATATTATTTGTCAAATACATATAGAAGTCGTTGAGAGTCCGGTGGTATACGTAGGTAGTATTCGATTCCTGCTCAAGGCAAACATTTATTTATGTGATGGCATTGCTGGTTGTTCGACTCTGGGTGTCTTCTATGTATTATGAGTATATATTTACAAAATAATAACAGCTGTGCCTAGCTTACTTTGGGACTAGGTGGCACTGTAAATTGTGGAAAAAAAAAACACTTTGACGCAACATTTATGATGACTTCGATGGCGTAATGGTTACCATGCCAGACCGCCACCCAGGAGGCGAATTTACAAAACCTATACCATTAGAGAGAAAGTGTAAACTAAACTGGCTTAGCTTTTGTTTGCCAAAAACTTGACGAAACCCTAATCTATTACACTACAGAAATTGACCGAAATCGCGTAGACTTTGTTAGATAAATCCATTCTAACATTGTAGCAACAAATATGCAATTTTCCGATATTAATCTATCTGTCGTAGGTTTGTGATGAAATCAGGTTTTTAATCAAAAACCTATGCAAAATCATTGCTTTATTTTACCATAAACCTGAAAATATCCAAAAACCTAGACTGGGTTAGTTTTATGATAAAACTAATGGCAAAATCCTCGACTGGTTTAGTTTTAAGATGGCCACAACGTGGAATCGTAAGAAAAATTTACCAATATTCAGACAGACATTGTTGGGTTAGGTTAGGGTCATCTTCCCATCCCACACACATTCCCATCTAGGCGGATGAGGTGGCAGTCAGTCAGGTTTTTAGTCGGTATACCCCAAGTGGTTAGAGGGGGAGCCCGACATACCCCCGCCGCTCCCCAAGTGGCGGGGCATGCAGCAATGCATTTTCCTGACTTAAAACAAAAAAAAAAAAAAAAAGGTTAGGGTCATCTTGTGAACATAACGCGAATTTTTCTTAAAAGGTTTAATCAACGCGTCGTCGCCTATTTTCCACTTATCTATTTGAGTGAATAGTACTAGATTTTGTACGTGCATTTTCTTTTAAAATATCAAAACAAAAAGCTAATCTATTTGAGTAATTTTTTTTACTGAGATAGATTACGTCGTATTGTCGAGCAATATGCATAAACAAAAGCTCATCTATTAGAGTCTGACTCGTGACTCAAATAGTATAGCCTTTGTAAATTCGCACCGAGGAGGTCCCCGGTTCGAATCCCGGTCGGGTCATGATGAAAAACGAAGTTTTTCTGATTGGCCTGGGTCTTGAATGTTTATCTATATAATTATGTATTTGTTATAAAATAAAATGTCGTTGAGTTAGTTTCCCATAACTGCCGTAACACAAGTTTCTAACTTACTTCGGGGCTAGCTCAATCTGTATGATTTGTCCACTATATATTTTTATTCCCAAGCACTCACTTTCCATTTATAGGTGACAAATTACAGAGTACAGAAATGGGAAATTATATGCACTTGGAGTCATTATTATTAGCTTCAGCGTCCGTATATTACGAGATTATGTCAGTCTAACGTGTGCACAAAGGAGTGATTACACCACAAGTTACCCTTTGAAGCAATTAGAGGGAATACAACCTGTAATCTTATGTTACTCAGAGCCATTTGCAAAGTCAGCAGAGACTGTTTGTGCCTGCGTTAGGGACATTAAAGCACGGTTCTGGGATAGTTCTATTCTATTTGGTTCTAAATGTTTTCGAAATGTTTCTAATCTGATAGATTAAGTAAACGCACGTTGGTTTAACAGTTAAGCTCAATATTTTTTAAAGAGGGCAGTACTGTGGCGTAACACCACGTTCCGAGACGTGAGCGATAAATGATTTGAGTTTTGGTCAATAATGTTGAATAAAACAGTTGTAATTTTCCGAAAAGTTAATGAACTTCTCTACATATTATTCCTAATTCTGCGGTGGACATTGTTAATGATGGTGGTGTGCCAAACATAAATTGCGGTTACTAGAAATCACAGCTAGAAATTAACAAAATAAAGGAAAATAACAACAACTTTTTTAGAACTAATATCGAATTCATTAAGAAAAAAAAATTTGAATTTTATGAACACAGATTTTGCATATTTCCTTGCGATATTTTTATAAAGCTTTGTTAAATCATAGACAATTTATAATTCAATTCATTCGAATCAAATTGGATTGCTAATGTTGTTATTGAGCTGTTACCAAACAGAACACGGCATGTTTGCGGCTTCTCAACTCCCAATAGACAGCTGCGGCTCGTGACCACACTCTGACGATACCCTCCAATCAAATTTACTTAAATTAAATGGTACTGTACTCTTAACTCTATAGTCATTCGGAAATTGTGTATAAGTAAATATAAACATTTTTTGGACGAATCACAAAACGCCATCTAGCCCCTTACTAAGCAAAGCTTGCACTATTTATACGAGATTGATTCAATATGAATACTAATGAATAAAAATGGAGTAAACCACGTCAGGCAATATTTTTAATACTTGAATTATATTTACGGTGCTGAAAAAGAAAAAAAGGCCCGGAAAGAGGTGCCTCTTTCATTGACCATACAAAAAATATTCCGGAAGAAAACGAAATAAGATTTATTACAAACCTAACTATTTCTAACTAACGCCAACACCACTTTTCTTCAACAATGGCTAACGTTAAACCCAATACATTGGACAAACGCTTCAATTTCCCATCGCCGCAGCAGAGTTTGCTAGAAAAACGTACTACAAATAGAAAAATCCAGGATACAGAAAAAGTTCTAGGCGAGAAAAATCTCAGATGCAACTCGCTTCCTTTACGGAAACTTTTTGTAGTTTTAAAGCTAACGGCTATTTTAACCTTTTACGTTATTAAGAAAAGCAGCAGGCAAAAGTTATTATTAAGTTATAACTTTTTGTTTAAATTAAACTTTTTGTGTAAATTAAAGCAAATTACCTACGTTTATTATTTTATATTTTATTATTAATTTAAGTGTAACAAAGCACTATTATTTATGACATTCCGCGGGTTTTCAAATTTGTATATTTTTTTGTGAATATTGAAAAAAAAAACATGATAAGTATCGGATGGACAAAAAAACCGTAATCGGTTTTCTTTCGCCATTTCTTTTATCGGTGGTCATTTTGTTTCCGAAGTGGTGGTAGTTTTTATAAAAGGTAATTAAAATAAATAATTATTTAATAATATGATGTATATGGCCCAGAGTCTAGTCTCTAAATAAATAAATTTATGATTTATTTAATACTAGCTTTTCCGCGCGGCTTCGCACGCGGTTAATTTTATTAAAAACAACCCATGACGCGACTTGTGGCGCCATCTGTTGGCCGATACAGCGCCTATTAAAATGACATAGGTAATTTCACGGGATAAAAAGTAGCCAAGGTATGTTGGGCTCTGTACCCCTGACAATAATATAAAAGTTTTCATAATGATCGGCTGATTAGTTAAGCCGTGAAGCAATAACAAGCAAACAAACTCACTTTCTCATTTATAAGTATCTAATTTTCATGAGTTAATTTCGTGTACATCGCAATTTGAGTTCAAGGGCTATAATTGTGGCGTTCGTTAATTAATCTTGTTCATCAAAGCTTAGCACACAATCCCGTGTACCGAACACGTTATACTGTATATGACATAATATGTCTGATTAATTATAAACACGATAGTTCAAATGGAACAAGAGCTGAATTTGTGTCGCGTTTAGATTTGCATGCAGAGGAAACATGACAAGAAGTTCAATTGTATATTTATTTACAGTATTATCTTGAAAATTTATGTCAAATGAATGATATACCGCCACCCAGGAGGTCCCGGGTTCGATCCCCGGTCGGGTCATGATGAAAAACGAACTTTTTCTGATTGGCCTCGGGTCTTGGATGTTTATCTATATATGCATTTGTTATAAAATATAATATCGTTGAGTTAGTATCCCATAACACAAGTTTCGAACTTACTTTGGGGCTAGCTCAATCTGTATGAATTGTCCCTATTTATTTATTTATACAATTCAATTCATTTATTCATTCATAACAATTTGCATTGTGTTTATTCAAATAGTTGCTTATTTAGGTGTATTTGAAGAGCTCGATGGCGTTGCTGTGTGTCGTGCAGTATTTGTAATACCAACTCATCACATAAACTATAATCATCATACGGATACAGGTCTCCCTTAATTCAAAAGGGATTCGACCCTGCCACCCTCGAATGCGGATTGGCAGAGTCAAGTGTTTTCAAGCTGCCTGAAGGCCAGAGAGACTTGGTTTAACAATTGTCATTCATCGACAACAACTGGGACCGACGGTTTAACGAAGCACGGAGAAGCTCAAGATAACGAAACCCATCTAAACACCGAGCAGGTTTGATGTTGCTTAACTTACGTGAGTAGTTGTGAATTGGGGTTTCTGGATCACAGAAGATCCAGAAACCACCAATTCACACTGTTAGTATAATATAATGATTATGAATGATACATCGATTCATCACAGAGAGATGCTTAACCAGAAATGGTGATGCAATGCACCCAATGAGCCACGGCTCTTATTTCATTAATCCGCTTGTCGCGCAGTCTTTAACCTTGACACTGAATTACGAGTACATAATTATAATGTGATATTATTTTTACCTGCCGTCATTTGTCCTGGAATTATAGGACTCCTAATTTGGAACCTTCATAACGTGTGTGTGTGTGTGTGTGTTTGTGTGCTTGCGAATGTTATTTATTTTTATTAAAGTTAACCTATAATTAGTATATGAGTGTTTCTGGTCTATTTAAATAAAACAAAATATTACTAACAATGCATTTTTATTTAAATTATCATTTATTGACAGTTACGTACAATCTAGCATAATGTTACTTAATTTATAAACCACCAACAAGTAATAACAATAGGTACATATCGTATACACATAGCTTAATTAAGTCACTTTATTTATAAATAATTAGTTCACACTATATGATTTTGTTTGCATATTAATTTTAATCTTATCTATTATGTCCATAATGTCATTAAAGATGTCATCGAACAAAATGCTTTGTGTTACATGCTGTACACAAACCTCAGCTTGACAGTTACATACGGTGCTATCATTAGCCTTTTTAAAATCCTCGGCATCGTAAACCTCGATTCTTATAATTTTGCTTGCCGTAGGCATAGGCTTCTTAATATAAGCGTAGATTGTTTGCTCTTGGTCAGACTTCGCTCTTTTCCGGAAGCCGAGACCAAGGATTCTCCTCCCATCTTTACGAGCAGGCCTTGGTTCTGATGGTATGAAGTTGAAGATTTCTTCAGTCTCCTGTTAGCATAAAAATATGAATAATGAATGAAAGAATAGCAGTAACATTTGGAAAATTATTATTTGTATAACCTGATGGTATTTATTCTGAGTCAGACTATTGAATCAGCCCATGATCAGTGCCATGATCGTCCTTGATGAACCTAGCACTCATATCAAAGGAATTCTAATTCGAACCAGCATAACGTAAGTGCATGAAAAACGTTATTAATTATTTATTTATTGAAATGAACATTAGAATTGAAAACTAAGAATTAGATTAAATCACAACAGTTTTATTGTGTTAAAATTTGAATTATAAAAACTAGAAATAAATAGTAAGGTTAGAATGTGTAGGTACTTACCGACATTTTTTTTTGCAAGAAGTCGTCTTATACAGTGTTAATAACGTACTGATTTAAAAAAAAAAATAATTTCCCTTTTTATATATTTTTTCATTATTGTAAATAGAGTTCAAATTAGTATTATTAAATACACTGGGCGTCAAAAATAAGTAGTACAGTTTTAAAATTGCAATTACTCTTAAACTATAGAAGTTAGAGTTTTGAAATAAAAGTCATTTTATAGCAAATTTAACAAAGTTTTCTAAAAATAATACTTTATTTAGCATTAGTAAAGTTTTACACTGAAAATTAGGAAAAAACTAAAAAGCTAACCATTTTGAAGGAACTATCAAGAACTTAATTTTTACGTTTTGGGCCTTGTTCCCACTTTAGTAACTTGTGTTGCCGCCTCGGGCTCTGATGACAGCTTGGAGCCGGTTTGGCATGCTGAACACTAAGTTTCGGAGGCGGTGTTGGGGAATATTCACCCATTCTTCTATCAGGTCCTGTTTTAGAGCCCTGAGGGTGGCGGGGGGTGGTCTGCGTCTTCTGACTAGCCTCCCAAGCTCATCCCAGGCGTGTTCAATCGGGTTAAGATCTGGGCTTCTTGATGGCCAAGCCATCAAGCTGATGCCAACCTCCTGAATGTACTCTTGTACGAGATGAGCGGTGTGTGGCCGGGCGTTATCATGCATTAGTATAGCTCCATCACCCATATTTGCTAAATATGGCCCTGCATACTCGTTAAGGATCTCTAATGCATATCTTTCACCAGTCAGAGTGCCATTTTCTATGACCACTAGCTCTGTGCGACCCTCTGAAGAGATGCCAGCCCATACGTGTACAGAGCCCCCGCCGTATTGAACTCTTTCCGAGATGCAACCTTGAATGTATCGCTCACCAGGTCGCCTGTATACTCTCCGCCTTCCATCGGAAGTGAATAAAGAAAACCGAGACTCATCTGTGAACAAAACTCTTGTCCATTCTTCTTCGCCCCATTGTACGTGTTGACGCGCGTAGCGTAGTCTTACTACTCGATGCCCTGTCTCAAGTTTGGGGCCATTTGCTTTCCTGTACGACTTCAGGTTGGCTTCAGCAAGTCTTCTCCTCACTGTACTCTCACTAACGTAGTCTCTTCGGGTCTGAAGAAGCTGTTGCTGGACCTCAACTGCATTAAGGTGACGATTTCTTAACACAGTAGAGACAATTAAGCGGTCTTCTCGGGTACTAGTGCACCTGGGTCTGCCATTACTTGGTCTCCTTAGATGGTTTCCAGTCTCTTCGTATCTTCGCTTTACTTGCTGGATCGTTCTTAGAGTTACACCCACCGTTCTTGCAGTACGACGCATACTGATGCCTACTTCGAGAAAAGTTATGATTCTTGCACATTCTTCTGGTGAAAGAGGCATGATTAGTAAAGTTTACTCGCTGAAGACACATTTGCTTTTGAATTGCAATTGATTTATCAGCAATAAAGAAAACAATAAAAAACAAAAGTACAAGCCAACAGTTTAAAAAAATAGTGTTTTTATTTATTAAGTTTTTTTTCAGTCAATCTTTAAAAAATGATATTATGCATGAAGTTTTTATTAAATGAAATTAAATTGTCTTTTAACTTTTTTTATTTCAAAGGTCTAGCTTCTGCAGTTTAGGAGATATTGCAATTTTAAAACTGTACTACTTATTTTTGACGCCCAGTGTATATATGTCGGATAGCCTAGCGGTTATTCGATGTGCAATTCAACATCACAAGGGCGTAACGAGGGTAGTCGTGATATGAGAGAAACAACAGTTCGTTCTACATTAAAACATTTAATTAATCTTAGTCTAGGTCTTTATCAATCGTCGTTATAACACAGTTTAATTAGGTACAGTTTCTTAATATAACCCAACACAAAACAGACACTAGGTAAAACGCGACAGTTCCGTGACCACGAGTACTACTCTCGGTGGCGCCCGATAACGAAGTGTTCAGTCGAGCCCGCCTTCCGTATCACGACTCTGCCGGAGCGCGCCAAAAGCAACGTTTCCTCAACACGCCGCTAGATGGCGCACCCTCGTTTTGCTTAGTGTTCATGTCCATACTCATGACCGTATGCGACACGGCCATCCTGCGAGACACGCGTCCTCGCGTGTAACTGAAACAATCAATACTCACACAGCATCACAACGTTCGGTCACTCCTGACCACACATATAGGACTTGCTCTCTAACTCAAATCCAAAGTTTCAATATCAAATCCAAAGTTTCAATATCTAGTCCAATTTACTTCTATGCTAAGGACTTTCTCTCTAACTCAAATCAAAAGTTTCAATATAAAGTCCAATTTACTTCTAAGTAACACACTTAGCTTAACAAATCAAGTACCTAACCATGAAGAGCTTAGTACCAATAATGAAAATAAAATCAATAACAACCGAATATAACAGAGTTCGTCAAAAGCAAGGTGCCATAACCATCCCCGTGGTTACAGCTGATCATCCCTGTGACCAACCACCAGATCATCCCTGTGACCTTCACGCGGTCCCTTGCTGTTGAGTACTTACTGGGTACACAACAAACATTTCGAACAATTTTACAAAATTCGTCATGACAATGAAATTGGTACTTAGTCTTTATGTATTTTGCCAATACTGTACATGTCTACTCAGTTCTCTAGGCCTTATCACCAAAGGGATCGTTTGTAGTAATGAGAAAACTTTACTCAAAGAAACTGAATTTAACATTCTACAATACAGTCAACACTGCATTGCATCACTCCTTATACCAACAGTGTTGTTCCAACACACAAACTCAAGCCTATCCATAGGCATCGAGCCACAAAATATGTTCAGTCCATCGAACACAAAACCTCCAGTCCATCGGACACATCGGACACAAAACGTCCAGTCATTACATTACATTTCAATACAGTAACTCGTAATTAAATCAACTAAACTTTTCTCATTACTTACTTTCATTTGTCTCCATTTCGAGAATAGAAACCTTAAAGTTTCGGCTTCGTTTTATCAATAACTCTATTTCAACTGACTATCTCGTACAGCTCTACCTTGTATAGCTCTACTTCGTACAGCTCTACCTCGAATGGCTCTATGGCTCTACTCAAATGGCTCTATCTCAAATACCTCTGTCTCAAATGGCTCTATCTCAAATAGCTGTATCTCCACGGCAATACCAGCCGACCGGCAAAATCACCATTGCCAACTCAACATTGACCAACAACTCCGTGTGGTATCTCACAGACCCTCTGGTCTCTCGCTACATAGATTACTTACTCTACTCAACATTATAAATTGGTGAGTTAACTTAAACTGGCACATTACTTTCTGAGCACAATTTGAACTAAACTTTAAATTATACTCCACCATCGAAGCCATTGAGCAATTATTTCTCAACATTTCATTTAAAATGTCTCTCAATTTACATGAAAACAGAACTTTTAAAATTCTAAACAACATTATTGCTCAGTAGTCACTCCAGTATCATCAAACAATACTCTCCTGAAGATATCCCGGACACCTCGACTGCGCCGGTGGTCCCGCGAAGAGCAGTAACCTCGACAGCCAGCGCGATCACTGCTGTCCGCACTATGCCGCGCAGGTGGTCACATCTGCCTCGCCAGCTCACCACCAACACGAGCAGACCTGGTCCACTTCAGAGTCCGCACACCGCTGACCCGCTGATTCTCGTCTCGTTCCATTGTCCGGAAATCGAAAATAAAACAAATGTTTGAGTTCATTGAAGTTACTAAGTAAAAATTATTTAAACAAAACGTTTATCTCGAAAACGGTGCGTCCTAGCGATAAAAGGATGAAAATTTTGAACCCCTTTTAAGAACCCCACTCTCCACGTGATACATTTGATTTTGACCTCCAAAGTCAAAAATCTCAAAGTCAAAGCTAAAGTCAAAAATACTTTATTCTGTATGTGCATTAACCTTTAAATGACCTTGACCTAATCATTGTGTGCATTAACCTTTTAATGACCTTGACCTCACATTGACCTTTAATGACCTTGACCTCTAAATAATTCATTTGAATGAATAGTGCTAAATGACCAATGAGCTTAACTTCATACACAGTTTCAGCTCAAACTAACACAGTTTCAACTTTAGCTTACACAGTTTCAGCTTAAACTTACACAGTTTCAGCTTAACTTAGCACTTTAAGCTTAAACTTAGCATCATACGTAATCAACACTGACCTTTTTTTTTATAATATCGGAGGGTACACTCCACCAGTCCACCACGGGCACACACCCGTGTCACTCGGGACGCGGCGCCGCCTTGGTTGCACTGCGATTTGGGGCGCGTCGCTGCCTCGGTTGAACTGCGACTCGGGACGCGTCGCTGCCTCGGTTGAACTGCGACTTGGGGCGCTTCGCTGCTTTGGTTGCACTGCGACTCGGGGCGCGTCGCTGCCTGGGTTGAACTCACTGTGACTCGGGGTGCGTCGCTGCTACGCTGCTGTTGTACCGCCACGCTGCTACGCTGCTGTTGGTGCGCGTCGCGGCTCAGCCTCCGCTACCCGTCACACATCGTCGAGTATCGCACGGTCATACACCTGAAATGACACTATTTTAGAATTTGGATTCGTTTTGAGGTTAACTACCCACCATACGATACACTTTGCGCTACTAAATGCCGGTACTCGGTAGTCCGCAAAACTCCGCTACCCGTAGTCAACAACAGCAGACTGTCCGTCGTGCATCGAACACGCATTTTCTTAATTTGTCACGTTAGTTTGTCACGTTTTACATTAGTGAGACCAGACTGATCTGTTAAACTCTCAATACCACGACTTACATCCCAATTCTGATGTCGGATAGCCTAGCGGTTATTCGATGTGCAATTCAACATCACAAGGGCGTAACGAGGGTAGTCGTGATATGAGAGAAACAACAGTTCGTTCTACATTAAAACATTTAATTAATCTTAGTCTAGGTCTTTATCAATCGTCGTTATAACACAGTTTAATTAGGTACAGTTTCTTAATATAACCCAACACAAAACAGACACTAGGTAAAACGCGACAGTTCCGTGACCACGAGTACTACTCTCGGTGGCGCCCGATAACGAAGTGTTCAGTCGAGCCCGCCTTCCGTATCACGACTCTGCCGGAGCGCGCCAAAAGCAACGTTTCCTCAACACGCCGCTAGATGGCGCACCCTCGTTTTGCTTAGTGTTCATGTCCATACTCATGACCGTATGCGACATATATATATATATTTTACGCTTAGCTTAGCAACACCATATACGGAACGCAATTGTATCTGTTTACTATATTCATATAAGGCAGGCGATACATGGGCGGTTCTCTGTAGGAACGTGCTCATAATATTATTTTTTTTTTTAAATCGCTGAAATTAAGAGTACAGTCATAAATATGTATATAAATTTGTGCGGGGTACAAGAGTAAACAATTTTATATAGTTAGTTTATATTGTAGTGTTAGTTTATACATAATAACCTTTTTTTATAAATATTATTTGTGATGTTTACATATTATTATGGCAGGCGAACCGTACAAGTGCCAACGCCCTAAGGTTTTTAATTTTTTATGTCATACAGTAGGCAAACAAGCAATCGGTGCACCAAACTACTTACCATGATAAGATCGGCTTTTCACTACGGGATATAATATAATGTATAATATATCTTCTCGAGATATAAATTGATATCGCTCATCATAGTTTCTAATTGAACCTTTAACACTGAGATATAATATATTATATCCGAAACTATAAATTTATATCGGATGCGTGATATAATATTATATTACGTGATATTACCGAGATATAAATTCGTATCGTTCTCCATGGTTTCTAAATATGAATTTTTGAAACTCGACTATTTATAAGATACATTACATCAAAAACTATAAATATATATTATATCTCGAAGTGGAACACCACATTTAATGATACATACAATTCCTGATTAAGCATTTTTTAGCTATATGCGTCCTTTTTCCTTTCCTTATATGCACATTGATCACGTGGGATTTGAGTCTATTTAAGAGCTAACCTGGGATTCCTGGATCACATTCTTCTTCCTTGCGCCACTACGGTAGTTCCAAAGATAAACTTTGTGTGTGTCGTGACAGAGTAAAACCACATGAGTAAATAAAATCACGGAACAGAGACTTCACTTCATACAATGTCGCTGCGATGAGTACACGCACACAAGCATGAGGCGCGTGTGTGCGTGACCTCAGAGCGCTCGTCACGTACGAGCGGCAAACCAGTCTTAACCGGTTGCTTCGAGGACAAACATCAGGGCCTTCGATAAACTAGAAAATTATGACATTTCCTTTATTAAATATTTGATTTGACATATGCACACCTATGAAGTTCTGTCATGGCCACCACAGACAAAAAACTCAATACTAGTAGTGAAGGGAGGGGCATGTTTTTTAACCACGATCGACTATATTATCAAATTGATTTTTCAATTAATAAAGTGTATATTATATTTATTTATTATGACATAATATACACATATTATGTATAGATAATTATTATTGAAATAAGTATAAAGAAGTTAAATATTTTAAAAAGGTAAAATATGTATACAAAAATGGTTTATTATAATACAAAAAAAAAAAACAATTAAACGCTTGTGTATTGAAATGAAATGAAATGAAATGAAATGAAATGAAATCGTTTATTTCAGAAATTAGACCTTCACAGGCACTTTTTCTTGTCATTTACAATTTGTATATATGTATAAAGAGAATATACTACGTTATATACTACCACCATTTCGGACACAAGCAAAATGGCCACCGGTAAAAGAAATGGCGAAAGAAACCCGGTTACGGCCTTTTTTGTCATTTAGCAATATTTTTTTTCCTTTCACTCTTTTGTTACAATGTATAAGTACATTTATAAGAATAAATAAAATACAGATCCAGGTACATACAGAAATCAAGCTAAAAACGCGGGATGTCGATCCAAATATTTCTAACAAAACGGATTTCTAGTGTCTATAAAATCATTATTACAACTTCATACAGATTTAAAATCAGAAGAAATCAAATTTATATTTACGAGACGTCTCAATCAAGATTGTCTCGAAAATTTCTTTGGCAAAGTCAGACAGGCTGGTGGCAACTGCCAGGAACCCACATGTCGGCAAGTTAGTATTGCCTTCAACAAGATGTTTATAACTAATATTTTAAAGAAACCTCAAAATACAAATTGTGATCAATATTTCGATAGCTTACTTATGAAACCAGACGACTGTAACATTTTTCATACACCATCAGAAGTTTCGCAACCTCACGATATTACTAATACCCCTGAGTTAACTGTAGGAACATGTGATTATAGATTTGATTTACCCGAAAAAAATGGTTTGGTCTACGTATCAGGCTATTTATACAGAAAATGTCTCGAACATCACCAATGTGACAATATAAAATTGTATATTAATAGATCAGAACAAGCTATAAATATGGGCAAAGATTCGTTTTTCGTGGTGTAAAATCAGGTTTATTAATAATACCTCCAGACAATTTTATTGCATTTGTCGAATTGCTTGAGAAAACATTTCGAGAATATTTCGACCTCGAAATAAATATTATTAATATTGGTAATAATTTAATTAAACGTATGCAAAATTGTACTTTTGATATGCCATGCGAGTGCTTCCCGCTCGATTATCTAAAAAAACTCTTTATTAGATTTAGGATTTACCACTCAATCAAAAGAAATAACAAATTTTTGAAAAATAAAAATAATAAAAAAAATATATTTAGAATATGTAATTTGTAAGAAAATTAATAAATAACTTGTAAAAAAAACTGGTCTTTTCGTTTATTTCATTTTATTCTACAGTGCCAACCCTACCAGAATAGGTATAAATTTTGAACGCGCCTTATAAGTTAAGCCTCTGTTCCGCGGTTTATTTTTACTCATGTGGTAAAACATCGCAACTTTTCCAACATGTAAGTAATTTTAATTATTAATAATTTATCATTCATTAGTAATTTTTTCAGTTAATAATTAATTTCCCCAATTAATATAATACATTATTCAACCACTCACTCTCTTAATCCATTTGACTATTCATTCATTCAAATAATTTATCATTAATTAGTACTTATTTTCAGTTAATAATTAATATCTCAATTAATATAATACATTATTCAACCACTCACTCTTTTAATTCATTTGACCATTCATTCATTCAAATAATTTATCATTCATTAGTACTTATTTTCAGTAAATAATTAATTTCCTCAATTAATATAATACATTATTCAACCACTCACTCGTTTAATCCATTTGACTATTCATTCATTCAAATAATTTATCATTCATTAGTACTTATTTTTCAGTTAATTAGTAATTTCATCATTAATATAATACATTATTCAACCACTCACTCTTTTAATTCATTTGACTATTCATTCATTCAAATAATTTATCATTCATTAGTAATTATTTTCAGTTAATAATTAATTTCCTCAATTAATATAATACATTATTCAACCACTCACTCTTTTAATCCATTTGACTATTCATTCATTCAAATAATTTATTATTCATTAGTACTTATTTTCAGTTAATAATTAATTTCTCAATTAATATAATACATTATTTAGCCTCTCAGTCCTTTAATTCATTTGACTATTCATTCATTCAAATAATTTATCATTCATTAGTACTTATTTTCAGTAAATAATTAATTTCCCCCCCAATTAATATAATACATTATTCAACCACTCACTCTTTTAATCCATTTGACTATTCATTCATTCAAATAATTTATCATTCATTAGTACTTATTTTCAGTTAATAATTAATTTCTCAATTAATATAATACATTATTCAACCACTCACTCTTTTAATCCATTTAACTATTCATTCATTCAAATAATTTATCATTAATTAGTACTTATTTTCAGTAAATAATTAATTTCCCCCAATTAATATAATACATTATTCAACCACTCACTCTTTTAATCCATTTGACTATTCATTCATTCAAATAATTTATCATTCATTAGTACATATTTTCAGTTAATAATTAATTTCCCCCCCAATTAATATAATACATTATTCAACCACTCACTCTTTTAATCCATTTGACTATTCATTCATTCAAATAATTTATCATTCATTAGTACTTATTTTTAGTTAATAATTAATTTCCCCAATTTATATAATACATTATTCAACCACTCACTCTTTTAATCCATTTGACTATTCATTCATTCAAATAATTTATCATTCATTAGTAATTATTTTCAGTTAATAATTAATTTCCCCAATTAATATAATACATTATTCAACCACTCACTCTTTTAATCCATTTGACTATTCATTCATTCAAATAATTTATCATTCATTAGTACTTACTTTAGTTATTAATTAATTTCTCAATTTATATAATACATTATTCAGCCTCTCAGTCTTTTAATCCATTTGACTTTTCATTCATTCAAATAATTTATCATTCAATGTACTTTAATTCGTTTCTCAAAAAAACAAAAAAAACAAAAATTCAAGCATTTAGTTAATTAATTTTCTTACATACTGACTTTTGACTTAAAATTAATGATCGCAAATTGGTATTCCTTTCAGGTCCAAGCACACGGCTGATCATTTATTCCCCTCGGAAGACGAGTTCGACGGGGGCAAAACACAGCCGGAGAAACCAAAGAAACGCAAGCAGGTGTCGATGGAGAAACCTACAACCAGTACATCGTCATCGTCTGGTAAGAAGACTCCAACAGTCATCCACCCTGTCAAGTTATGCAAGAAGACTGCAAGTGAATTGTTCGGTACGGACAGTGAGGACGAGCTACTAGAAGACAAAACTGAGAAAAAAACCCAACCCATTAATAGCTATATTACAAGGCGGATAGCTAATGGTTATTCAAAGCAATCGGATGATGCCAAAACAGGCTCGAATTACGTTGACTTAAAAGTTTATAAAATAATAAAACGGACGAGATAGAGCGTATCACACCGGTTAACAGATGGCGTCAATCGATCGTTACGATCAAAAATAGGACAAATGAGGATGCTGAATCCTGGCGTTTTTTGCAAGCCTACGTAGCTGCTACCAGAGCAGAATTTAAAAAAGCTCCGCCTACTTTTATTAGCTCATATTATTAATAAACTAGCTAGTTGTAATGTCGCATGATATGTATGTCTTATGTAAACAACGTAATAAATAAAAAATAAAAAAAATAAAAATGAAATAAAATAAGAAAAGAAATATGTCTATGATATACTCCATGTATCTTTCTTTATTATATAACTTGAATATAGGCACTAATTTTAAGGCGTGTAATCACATTTTTATGTTTCTCATTATAATCTCTTTCTTAATTATCTAAACATTGTACCTATTCAAATAAATCTTTATTAAATATAAATGCATTTATGTATTTTTTTTCAGTTATACCTCCAGCTGCCAACGCACTATCAAGTTCCATTTATGAATGTGATCAATGTAACAAAACTCATAAATATGATCAATGCATCCATACTCGTAACCATATATTAAAGTATATCCATTGTAATAAATGTGAAATTGAAATTCCTGAACATGAATACAGACATCATGAAAGAACCAATATTCATAAATCTAATTGTGTAATAAAGTCTAAGTATGAGAATGTTGATATAATTGCTACGGCATTTAAAAATAGGATTATGACATATCGTTTAAACCCAGCATCAGAAGACGAGTATTTAATTCCAGAATCGTTTTTGGATGATAAACGAGATGATATTTGGAAAATAGTTAAAATATCACTTCAGAGAAATATGTGTATTAAATTGAACTTTGAGCTTTTTGCTTATTTTGTATTATCTAAATCGAATGAGCAACATCTGAAGTCTTTTAATACCAAATATGCTATTATAAGCAATATTACTGATTTTGATAATTGTTTTATTAATTTAATTGAAACATGTAAAAATAAACTTTCTGAATTTGAGCATTGTGAATCTGGATGGTCATTTGTTTCTATGAGTCACTTAGAAATTAATATAAATAAATATTCACCTATGCATGGTGGTACTTACATCGAATTACCACCCGTTGTTAAAAATACTAAGAGTTGTTTAAATATACGTAATAATGATCAATATTGTTTCTTATGGAGTATTACCGCAGCTCTATTTCCTGCCAAAAATAATGTATGTAGAACAAGTTCATATCCACATTACAGTTCAGTATTAAATGTGCAAGGGATGGCATTTCCACCCGCACCCCAAGATATAAAAACGTTTGAGAGGAATAACGAACATATAAGTGTTAACATATATGGTATTGATAAAAATAATAAAGTGACTGGCCCTCTTTATATATCAAATTCTAAAAGAGATAATCATGTAAATTTATTGTATTTCGAAAAAAATGATAAAGGCCACTACTGTTTGATAAAAGATCTTTTACGTTTAGTACGAAGACAAGTCACAAGTCATAAAGGTCGGATGTATTTATGTGAAACTTGTCTTCAATTTTTTTCTAGTGAAATAAAATATAATAAACATATGTGCTCAAAACTTTTGACGTTACTCCCAGATAAAAATAGTACATTACAGTTTAAAAATTATGAGAGGAAGCAAAAGATCAATTTTGTTATCTATGCCGATTTTGAAAGTATATTATTAAATTTAGAAGATACCAATGTCAGTAAATGTACAGTGAATACTAAACTACATGAGCCATCGTGTTTTGCATATTATGTTTGTTGTTCCCATGATAAAAGTCTAAACAAATTTAAAACATATAGAGGACCGGACAGTGTCGAAATATTTGTAAAAAGCATAATTGAAGAAGCAAAGTTAATCAATGATATACGAATCAATAAAAGGCCCATGATTCCATTGAATGAAGACCAGTTCGAGAGCTATCATAATGCAACTACATGTCACATCTGCAATAATTTATTATTTGATGACAAAGTTTGCGATCATGATCATATTACGGGCCAGTATAGAGGTGCCGCACATTCACGCTGTAATTTAATTTATCAGGTCTGTCCATTCATACCAATAATATTTCATAACTTATGTGGTTATGATTCTCATTTATTCATTTCGGAATTATCGAAATATGATGGTGAAATAAAAATTATTCCAAAATCAAAAGAAAAATATTTAACTATTACAAAATTTATTGGAGCAAAAAAGAAATACAACCCTGTGCAGATTAAATTCATAGATTCCTTTCAATTTCTTAATTCAAGTCTAGATACTTTAGGTAATAGTTTAACCGAAAAAGATTTTGTACATTTATGCTCACATTTTCCAGATAAAATTCAATTAGAATTAGTAAAGCAAAAAGGTGTATATCCGTATGAATATATTAGTTCGTGGGAAAAATATGAAGAAACAAAACTTCCTGCGAAAGAAAATTTTTATAATAGTTTGCAGTTATGTAATATAACTGATATACAGTACAAACATGCTCAGACTGTTTGGGAACATTTTAATATTGAAACTCTTGGAGAATATACTGATTTGTATTTAAAATGTGACGTATTATTACTGTGTGACATATTTGAAAATTTCAGAAAAATTTGTTTGCATCATTATTATCTTGATCCCGCATATTACGTAACTTCACCTGGTTTAAGTTGGGATGCTATGCTTCTTTACACTGGTGTCAAGTTAGAGTTAATCAATAATTTAGAAATTTACCAGATGTTAGAAAAAGGAATACGTGGAGGACTAGCACAGTGCTCTCATAGACACGCTAAAGCTAACAACATCTACTTGCCTCATTTTGATGATACACAACCCTCAACATATTTGGTATACCTTGACTGCAATAATCTTTATGGTTATGCCATGACAAAGAAATTACCAATCTCAGATTTTAAATTTTTAAGTAAAACAGACATTGAAAATTTTGAATTGTTTGATGTATCTGATGACAGCGAGCATGGTTATATTTTAGAGGTCGATATGTTATATCCAGAAGATTTACATAATTTACATAGTGACTTGCCTTTTGCCCCTGAGAAATTTGTACCAATTGGGGGTAAAACACCAAAATTAATAGCAAACTTGTATGATAAATATAATTACATTATTCACTATGCTCATTTAAAAGAATGTATTAGAAATGGTTTAGTTTTAAAACAGATTCATCGAATTATTCAATTTAAGCAAGATGATTTTCTGAAACCTTATATAGACTTTAATACAAAATTACGACAAACTGCAACTACATCATTCGAGAAAGATTTTTTTAAACTTTTAAATAACTCGATATTCGGTAAAACCATAGAAAACAAGCGTAAACAAGTTAACGTCAAATTAGTAACAAAATGGAATGATAATTAAACTCTACCAATAAAATAGTTGGCGCAGAAAAGTTAATTGCAAAACCAAATTTGAAAAGTGTTTCAGTATTTACCGAAAATTTTGTAGCTATCCAACTAAGCCTTGAAAAACTTATTTTAGATAGGCCTATATATATTGGCTTTAGCGTTCTAGAATACTATAAACAACATATTTATAATTTTCATTACACATCTATTAAGAACCAGTACGGTGAAAAGGCAAAATTATGTTATACTGATACAGATAGTTTATTATATTTAATAGAAACCAAAAACTTTTACAAGGATATGCATAATAATATATCTAAATATGATACTAGTAATTTTGAAAGCAATAACCCTTACAGTCTGCCTATTGCTAATGAGAAGATACCTGGATTATTTAAGGATGAATTAGGTGGTGATATTATCGCTGAGTTTATAGGTCTAAGAGCGAAACTATACTGCATCAAATCCTCGAAGCTACAAATAAACAAGGCTAAAGGTGTATCAAAATCTGTTACAAAGACATTAAAAGCATCAAATTATAAAGAAACATTATTTAATAATGTAACTTTGAAACGTAAAATGAGCAGGATAAAATCTATGAAACATGTACTTTTCTCACAAGAACTAAATAAAATAGTATTAAATAGGATAGATGATATGAGACAAGTTCTATCTAATCAAATAGACACTGTACCTTGGGGTCATTGCAATACCCTATGTTAAAATACTATATGAAATTGTTAATATATATCATATAGCATATAATAATAATAATTGTATTGGTAATTGCTTCTATTTTCATTGTCTGTATTGTTTAAATTAGTGTATTGTATCCTTTCTTAATTATGATTAAATGTATTTTTTACTATCATATGTTTTTTTAATTATCCTAAATAATTACATACAGAGCAGAAAGAAATAACTTATTGATAAAAACTTACTAATTTTTGATATACTTATATATCTGTTTGCTCTTTGACATAAAATTAATATAAACATAATATAATACTACAGTTAATATCGAGGTATTATCAATGGATAACTATTAGTATACTATGTGTACCTAGTAGTATACATATTTATAATGTTATGGAATATCACATATTTAAAAATGGTATATATTGATTACCAATATCTGATTATTCAACAGTCTCACTATGCAGTTCGTCAAGCAAGCTCAAACTTTAGATGTTAAAAATATAAAATCAGAAAATGATACAAATATAGTAAGACATAGCAAACTCTTGCCTCATACTATTCGATGTATAATATGTGGCCCATCTAATTGTGGGAAAACAAACCTTATACTTAATTTGTTAATACATGAAAATGGTTTAAAGTTTAAGAATATCTATTTATACTCAAAGACAACTTTCCAGTCTAAGTATCGCTTTTTAAGCCAGATCATGAAGAACATTTCAGGAGCTGAGATGTTTACTTTTAATAATAGTGAAGAAGTTATCCATCCGAATGAAGCATTTAAAAATTCATTTATAATATTTGACGATGTAGCCTGCGAAAATCAAATTAACATTAGAAATTATTTTGCTATGGGTAGACATAGGTTAATAGATTGTTTTTATTTGTCTCAAACGTATTCAAAAATACCTAAACATCTATTACGGGACAATGTTAATCTCCTTATTGTTTTTAAACAAGATGACACTAATTTAAAACATATATATAATGAACATGTCAATACAGATATGGATTGGCATAAATTCAAACATCTTTGCTCCAGTATTTGGCGAAATCATTACAATTTCTTATTGATAAATAAAGATTGTTTATTAAATAATGGTAGATATAGACAAGGTTTTGATACGTTCGTTCACTTTTAAATTTAAGCACTTTATATTACCGCATTTGTCATAAATACTTCATTTGCTATTCATTCCTCGAAAACAACACTCGTAATTCATGTCCGATAAGATGGATGTAGATTTAAAAAAACAGCTAATAAAGTCAGTTGACAATATAAAAAACAAAATAAAAATAATGCAGAATGAAGAAGATGAAGCCAATCTAAAGTTTAAGAAAGTATTTAAAAGCATTACTGACCCACTTGAGACTCTGATTAAAACAAACGAAAAACAATCGAATACAGAGAATACAGAGAATACAGGCATAAACATTGACAGTGACAGTTCTAATAACATGGAAATGAATGACACGATCAGCAAATTCATTTCCCAAAATGTAAATATGAATGATATGAATGAAGAGCTAAATTCTTCCGTAAGCTATGACGATTTTAAAAACTCGGTGAAAAAGGATTCCGACGACGACCCAGAATATTATGATTTCATTGACGACGACAACGAGTCCACAAAACAAAAAAACGACACGCTTATTTCTCTTAACAAAGAAGATATGATGGATATAATATCCGACGACATAAATGTACCATTTGGAATACGCAGTGAAAATAAGAAACTTATGATGGGAAACTCATTAGTATCATTCTCGCTCCAAAAAAACTGTTCAAACAGTCAAAACAAAAAAACTTACGTCATCACTATAAAAGACACAAAATATGAATTAACCCCCGGCTTAAAGGAGCTTTTAATACGCAATAAACCCAATCTTAGCTTAGTAACTAATGAAGATAAATTAAAATACAAAGATATGCTTGAAAATACCAATGCACACAAACGTGACTATAATCCTGATGGGCAGTTAAAAGGTGATAAAGGTCTAAAATACTGCCAAATAATTAAACCACTATTTTTAGAACTAAATAATAAGTCATCAGCAAATTCATGTCAAACAAAAATTGGAGGCTTTTTACCTAACTTTAAAGACTATAAAACTAACACAGATTACGTCTACTGGGATGATCCTAATGAGTTGATTGAAAGGCTTAAATTATTAGTTGCATCAAAAAATGCAGGTAATAGCAATCATGACAATGAAATTGTATCAATCATTGAAGAATTACAAGAAGCAGGTATTATAAAAGAATAAAAATGGCTGTTTAAGGTTAGTATTAAAAATCATTCTCAGATAGGAGAGTCGTTAAAAAAAATTAATAATACAAAGCAATAACTAGAATATTTTTTGACATTATTGAGCATAATTATTATGAATACTAAAAATTACACCCATAAAACTTTGTCTGATTGTGTAAACGAAATCGTGTATATCAATAACGTGATCAAAACTTTACAAGACCAAATAAGAGTAATTGAAAAATCAATTAATATTATTAAAATTGCAGGAATACTAAATAAACATTATGAGCAAAGTAGATGTCGTAAATGAAATTCATAAAAATGCTAGGTTTAATTTCCCGAGAAGGCATGTTATTCTCAAAGACATAGATGACCTATGGCAAGCAGATCTGATGGATATGCAGTCATTATCAAAAGTAAATGCTGGTTATAAATATATATTTGTAATTATTGATGGTTTTTCGAAATATGCTTGGGTCATTGAAACAAAAGAACAAAGAGCTGGTATCTAATGCATTTGAACATTTGTTAAAAAAAGGACGTGTGCCAAAAAATCTGCAAACTGATTTTGGAACAGAGTTTTATAATGATAAATTTAAAAACATTATGGAAAAATTTAATATCAATCATTTTTCTACATACTCAACAAAAAAAGCTTCAATTGTTGAGAGATTAATAAGAACTATAAAAAGTAAACGTATAAAGCGTTTAGTTTAAAAGGAAACTATAAATGGATTGATGGTACGCTTACTGATAAGGTATACGAGTATAATCATACTATGCATCGAACTGTAGGACAACAACCTGCATCAATCAACCAAAAAAATAAAATAACCATATTACAAAAATATAACAAAATGTATGAGTCTCAGAAAATACCCAAATGTAAAAGATATAAAGTTGGAGATTATGTTAGAATTAGTAAACATAAGGGATGTTTTGAAAAGGGCTATACTTCTAATTGGTCTACAGAAATATTCCGGATAACTAAAATACAGGATACCAATCCTACAACTTATTTATTAGAAGATGCTCGATCTAGACCAATTTTAGGAGCATTTTATGTCCAAGAAATTCAAAAAACGAAACATCCCGATGTATACCTAGTTGAAAAAGTTATTAAAAGAAGGGGAAGCAAAGTATATGTTAAATGGTTAGGATTACCATCAAGTGAAAATAGCTGGATAGATAAGACGAATATTCTCTAATTGTTAAATAACTAAAATGTGAATATAAATATATTAAAAAAAAAACTGATTTAATATTAAATTAACAATTGTTGTGTAAGTATTTAAATGTGATGTTTCTGTGAATATTATTCATTCGCGTTGTGTATGTTTTATAAGAAACACTACTTACCAATACCACGATTTACAATGACGAAAAAACAAATTATCGTGAAAAATGCAAATAAAGAAAAAATATTTATTAATAACACAAATAAGAAAAAGAAAATAGCTTCAGGCGCTGGTTTTAAAAAAGCGTTTAAATCTATAGTATCACATGCTAAACAACACGTGCGCAAACTGAAACCTAAATGTAAAACAATGCTGGCAGAATTGGCATTAGCAGCAGCTAAAGAATTAGCATCAGATATACCTATCAAGATACCAAGAGTTATACCTGTACCTAAAACTGGTGGCTTTTTGCATTTGATCCCCATATTTGCGGGTTTATCTGCGGCTGGTGGATTAGCTGGCGGCGTTGCGGGTATAAAGAAAGCTATAAACTTATACAAAACTGCAAGGAAAAATATATCCGGATTGAAAAGAGATGGCAAACAATTTGAGAAATTTTGCGTTGGAAATGGACTACATCTCAAGCCGTACAAAGATGGTTTAGGAATATATGTTACAAAACAAAAAAACTAAATATTCGGCTACCCAGAAGAGCTTTAACTAATATCGATTTAATAAAATATTCCAAAAACATTCCTTACTTTCGTGGAGTATATATGAGAAATGAATTACCAAAGAAGCCTTTAAAAATAGAATGCGGAGTAATTAATCTAGACCATTCTAAAAATTCTGGTACTCATTGGGTAGCCTATGCAAAAATTAACGACTATATCGAATACTTCGACAGCTATGGAAATCTGAAACCACCAAAAGAATTCGTAGACTATGTGGAACATTATGGTATTAAGTACAACTATGAAAATTTCCAAAAAAATCATTTATTTAATTGCGGCCATTTATGCTTAAGATTCCTAGAATCTTTTTGGACCAGACATAGACATAGCATTTAAAATATATTAACATCAATATATTTTTACCAGTCAGTCATTATATCTCGTAATGACTTACACAGTTATTTATCCTCAATTAAATAAAAGAGTAATAAAATTATAATGTTAATTTTTAATAAAATCTTGAGCAAGAAAATAAAATCTACCAGTTCACGTTTAGTAACCAGAGAAGGAAGACGATCACATTCGAAAGTTTTCAAAACAATATCTAAGGACAACAAAAAATTTCTTCGTGCACTAGGATTTAAAATATTGAAAAATGCTG
The DNA here is from genome assembly GCA_905163395.2 of Endotricha flammealis. Lineage (NCBI taxonomy): Eukaryota > Metazoa > Arthropoda > Insecta > Lepidoptera > Pyralidae > Endotricha > Endotricha flammealis. The sequence continues at coordinate 536,706 of LR990858.1, read as the reverse complement.
CAAATAACAGATATACCAAAATATGATAATTCGATCGAAAGCTATGAAATTCATAGCTATAACCCTTATAACAATAGTTTCAAGGATAATGATGAGATAAGAATACCCATTCATCAGCAAGATGTATATGTACTTCCGTCAGCTAGTTCCATTTATTTAGAAGGATATGCAAGTATAAACAGTAAAGATTCAACAGGAAAAATAACTGAGAAAGAAGTAAATTTTATTAATAACGCAATATCTTTTTTATTTCAAGATATTAGATATGAATTGAATGGAGTTGAAATAGATCGTATAAAAAATCCTGGAATCACAACATCAATAAAATCTTACATCTCGAAGAATGAGGGAGAAAGCAAAGTGGGTGCAGTTTGGGGTTGGAATGCAAATGGAACGAAGCAAAAAGGTCATTTCAATGTTATTTTTCCATTAAATAAATTACTAGGATTTGCAGAAGATTATGATAAAATAATAATTAATTGTCGACATGAGCTTATATTACATAGAAGCAGCTCTGTTGCTAATTGTGCTATTGCAGAAAAAACGGATGATATCTCAATAGCCATTCAAAAGATTCAATGGCGTGTACCTCATATAAGAGTTTCAGATCGTGATAGATTATCGCTCTTTAAACACCTGGAAAAAGATCGCTCTATACAATTAGCTTTTAGAAATTGGGATTTATATGAATACCCATTATTACCTAAAACCACGAAACATTCATGGTCAGTTAAGACTGCGTCTCAATTAGAAAAACCAAGATATGTTATACTTGGATTGCAAACTAACAGAAAAATGAATACTGCTAAAAGCTCGTCAGCATTTGATCATTGCAAAGTCACTGACGTCAAATTGTTTTTAAATTCTCAATACTTTCCGTATGATTCACTGAATCTGAAATTTGATGAGGGAAAATACAGTATATTATACGAGATGTATGCCAATTTCCGTCATTCTTACTACGGATCTAGCATAGAACCTTTATTAGATCTGCAAACATTTAAAGAAAAAGCTCCGCTTTTTGTCATTGACTGTTCAAGACAAAATGATTCATTAAAAACAGGACCAGTTGATGTACGTTTGGAAATTGAATCGTCTGAAGAGATACCAGATAATACAACTGCTTACTGCCTCATCATCAACGATCGTCTTTTTGAATACAAACCTTTGAGCAATATTGTCAGAAAATTATCATGAATGTAATTGTGGATCTTCAAGGTTTCAGAAGTGAGAGCAATAAATTCATACTAAAAGAAATTGCTATCAAATCTGTTAACCATGCATTTGTATTGATGTTGAAGCCACCATATCCGTATTATGATCTGACCAAAAAAGAACGCTCGCAAGTAGCTTGGATCGAAAAAAACAGAGGTATGTTATGGAACGAGGGATTCATACCATACTATAATTTAAATATATTATTATTATATAACTACTTTGAAAATAAAAATATATTTGTGAAAGGTTCAGAAAAAGTACAATGGGTAAAAGAACTTGTGGAACATAATAATGTTTATAATTTAGAAAAATTAAATTGTCCTAATTTAGGGTCACTTCATGAAAAATATGCAATGTCATCAGATATCCAAAGTTGTATTTATCATAGTAAAGTATGTGCTTATAAGAATGTATGCTGTCTATATAAGTGGTTTTTAGAATACAATAAAACTAAAATTATGAATTATATGGCTTGTTTTATTAGCTACCAGATCACTCATGTTCCTACCGTCAACCTAGGTAGTTAAGGTAGTCCTATTTCCTAGAATTGATACAGCTCTGTACTATATAGAATGTCTTCGGAAATTGCGTTCTCGTGAAAGTATCATTACAGTGACAAGATTGCATAGTCTACATTGTTGTAAAAAAATATAAACCATGAAGGAGTAATTTAAGAGCTATTCGAACGCCATCGAAAATTTATTGTAGGTAATTTGAATTGATAAACAACTAGTTGATTTGCCGGAAATATGATCACATCTATTAAACTGTCGTATCACGAAGTATCTGAATCAATCATTATATTATTAATAGTAACAGTTGAGTGTGAATTGGTGGTTTCTGGATCTTCTCTGATCCAGAAACCCCAATTCACAACTACTTACGTGTTTTTTTATAGAACGCCATCGAGCTTTGAGATTTTCTCCTTCAATGTCGTCTTGAGATTCAGATCCTTTGTTACATGACAGATATGGAAGTTCTGAAATGGTATTAGAAAGGGATAAATCCAAATAGTTACCATCCTAGTCTGTCGTTATTGAATCACATTTTTCCTATAAAAAAGGTCAAAAGAATCAATCACAAAAGATCTTTGGGAAAAAGACTGCTATGAACATTGAAAATTTTTGTTACAATTCCTCTGTAACTCTTCTACTAGGTTCCAATATTGAATCGTAGTTATTTCTTTGTATCAACACAACATTTTCTAATCTAATATAAGTTAGGTTGAGAGTTTGGTGATGTATCTCAGAGGGAAGATTTGATTCCGTACGAGAAAGTATTTTTTGTGATCATTTTTCTGTGAAAATATTTTTGAAAGTTAATTTTCACCTCCCGCGCCAGGCGGGATTCGAACCCATGTCCTCCCGCCAAGCCCGGCCAAGTGCTCTTTGCAACTAGCTATCAAGAAGGTTAGGCAGTGGTGGCGAAGTTTAGGGTTAGGGTTCGTTTAAGTTTAGGGTCATATATGCCTTTCATGGAACAAGCATCTTCAAATGCAATTTTGTCCTCGAAATGATCTGCTAGTTATGAGCTCCGCAACAGAGCGAAATGACAGTATTTTTGTCTGCACGGGGTGGGAGTGCTCACAGGAGGTATCATCAATAAAAAAAAAAAAAAAAATAAGAATGGTAGTTGAACCGAATATAACAAAAAGTGGTTCAGTCTTATTCCAGCTGCTCGGTTCTACTATCATACCATCTGCCATAGACTCCAGTTTCATCAACATCATCTGGATGAATGGACCTCTACCACTGTTCGATTCCTGCGACACTTCCTTCCACGCACAGTAAAGATTTAGAACCAACTCCCGCCAGCGGTGTTTCCGAATGGAACCTTCAGGAAGCGAGCATAAATGCGCTTAAAAGGCCGGCAGCGGCTCAGGGACTCCCCCGGTGTCTCTATGCTCCATAGGTGGCGGTGATCACTTAACATCAGGTGACCCACAGGCTCGTTTGCCACCCTCTTACATAAAAATAAAAATATTGAGTGTTTTTCTCCGTGTGTTGTAAAACATATTACTAACACGGAATCACGGAAAACTCCAAGCCTTGCTTAAAATGAGACCAGCTCAGTGTGAATAGTTTAGAATGTTTATTTTGTTGATTGCACAATAAAATACGGTATGGTATAAAATATTTTGAATTTTAAACTATAAAATTTTGCACGCTTGAGGCGATGGAATACAAAGTTAGTATACATTTCAATAAAATTGTCTCCCCAGGTGGTCTGGGAGTACATTTTTCGAACATCCTCGAGTGTGATATTTTATTTACACAATATAAAATAGACGTGTAGTACAACAAAGTGGCATACCATAATATATAAAATACAAAAAAATATATACATATATATATAAAATACAACAGCCCGGTAGTGCGTTGAAGGGATCCTACTTTCGGCACCAGAGGGCGCAGATTCGATTCCCGCTCGGGGCAAACATTTACGTAATGTCATTCTGCAACCCATAACACAAGCAGGTCAAGGCTAGCTTATTTTGTGTGGATTGTGTGGAATTTGTTTATATTTATAGAAACCTGTCAATATATCAGATAGGCTATCTAAAACTTATCAGGACATAGAAATACCGGTTCATTATTATATCAAACAGCAATCCATCCTTTAGGAGTTAAATCGCTTAAAAGTTTACGGCTATCGTCTTGAATATCTGTATAGATAAAATTGTGCTTTGTGCCGTTTTACGATGTGGCCGGTCGTTTTCCACCTAATGTTTAATTCACTGCACCCATTCTGGTCCATCGCAACATTCGCGACCCGAGCGTAAGTGATTGAAACTTTATATTTCAGATAGCAATCACATCTTTTCCTTATGTGATTGAATTGAAATAATATTTTACAATAAAGTTGAACTGTTAATTTACTAATATTTTCTCAATCATATTTATTTACTTTTAAGCGCGTATACCTTCAAACGATGTCTCTGTGCTCCATGGGTGGCGATTACTTAACATCAGGTGACAGGCATGCTCATGCCAACCTCATAAATAAAAAACGAGATTTGAACGCAACTTTGTAATCTGCAGACGGGGAGATCGTGAAACGCACATCTAATGCCCGTTTAAGCGCAGATATAGGAAGGCACGGCGGCGGCGCGGCGTGAACAGCTCGCCTCATCCGCCCCTTTGCATGCGTGTTGGACGTGCGACGTGCGTATTTACTTAGCGCGCGTAGAAACCGAAAACGCGCATTCCTGAAACGCGCGTCATCTGCGCGTTGAAATGACGCCGTGTGCTAACGCACTAATAATATGCTTGGAAACAAAAGATATCTACAATAATATAAATCTATGTAAGTTTTAACAAAAATGCATTCTATATCCTTAGAATAGCTCGTGTGTTTTCAATAGTGAAATAGGAAACAATTCATAGCAAATCGAAGTGAATGCTATGTAACTAATAGTTTAAAACTGGTTCGAACAGTTCAGTGGGACGCGAAAACGATTCGGAAGCCCCGTTTTGCAGTGTCGCCATGTAAATATTTTAGTGAGGTTCCTCTGCTTTTATTTTAAAATTTTAAATTCTATGCTACTGGTTTAAGGGTAAAACACACTCCCAGCGGCGGCGGCTCAGTAGCGGTTGTATTTCATATATTTGTGTGAACGACATCACACTAAACGCAGCGCGTGATGGTGCGCTCCGGTGCGGCTGTCATCGCGACTAATGACAGCGCGCGTCTTTGCCAATGTGTTTTGCCCATTACCCTTTATCTTAACTTTAACAGTAAAGGCGCGGTCCCACTGCTACGCACGCTGCGCACGAACACGTGGGCCACGTGGCACATTACAGCTGCGTGGATGACTACGTGGGTCTACGTTTCCACAGCGATGTGCACGCTTTGTGGAACAAGCTGTGTACCGCATTCACCGCGTGCATGGCGTTGACAGCGTTGAGCTATGTTGAGCAAGCCACGCGTGTATCAATGACGTCACTTGATGGTTAACGTGTCCGTGGGTTGCAGTGGAAACAATCACGTACATCCTCTTGCAAAGCAAAGCTTAACACACGTGCGTAGCCTCTTCGTGCGCAGCAGTGGGACAGCGCCTTAATATCTGGAAAACTATGATTACTATTCATAAGTATACGTTTATATTAGCTAATAAACGTTTATATTTAGAGATTTTTTTTTGTTTTTTTATCAACTTATAAACTAAAAGAATCTCTCTGAAGAAAAGTAGCTCTTTCCTCCTTTACTGTGTGACTAACAGTCTTCGGCCATCTGACTTCACTTTGCAGATTCCGCCTCCGCGAGCACAGTTTAAATCGCGCCTTTGAAAGTATTCTTTGAATTTCTTTCAAGAATATTCTATAAAAGCTTTATCTTGGATATTATTTTTGCCCTTTAAAAAAAAAATTCTTTTTACATGATAAGGAGCTCGATGGCGTCGCTGTGTGTCGCACTCTAATATGAACACGCAAGTTAAGCGACGTCGATCCTCGCCAGCGTTTGGATGGGTTTCGTTATCTCGAGCTTCTGCGTGCTTGTGGGACCCACGTTACGCCGTCCCGGCTGTTGTCGATGAATGACAGTCGTTAAGCCAAGTCGGTGACCTTATGGCGGTTTGAAAATACCGGCCTCTGCCAATCCGTATTGGAGCAGCGTGGCAGAGTACAGTCTAATCACCTTTGAATGAAGGGAGACCCGTATCCCAGCAGTGGGATGAAAAATATCGTCACAAGAACACTGCTTGCTGGACATAGGAAATAGAATGACACCCTATAATTTACAAACAAGAACTAGCTGCTACACACAAACCAGGGAGAGAAGGGATAAGAAAAAGGGAACGGAGTTAGGCTTCTGGATCTCTCACTCACAGAACAAAATCCATTTCTGAACGCCTATAAATGTGAGAGACTGGAACTTTCCCGAGCATAAAGCTCAAGTAATTAATCTACTCTATAAATTACTACCATTTCGGAAAGAAAATCAAAATTACCAATGGTAAAAGAAATGGCGAAAGAAAACCAGTTACTTACGGCCTTTTTTTGGTATATAATACATTTCATATTTTTTAATAAACATTTTTTTTGTAATGCAAATCCAGGTAGGGAAAATGAGTACTAAACGCGGGATGTCGATCCAAATATGATGTGATAGTGCTATGGTCAAATCCTAAATAGAATCCCCCAGTAAGATCAAGATGACAACCACAACTGAGAGTCGGCCCGCCACCGGTAATAAAACAATTTTTACGGGGGATAACAGTTGAAAATGCTTACTTTGTGGAACAAAGAATAAGTACTGAATAATTTAAAATCATAAAAATGCTTTTTAATACCAATATTAATTTTAATTGAGTGCGGAAAAAGAGTAATTATGAAATAGTCGTCATCCGCAGATTTTATGACAATTTCGAAACTAGATGGCGTTGTGCGATTCGTCCAAGAATATTTACATTTATAGTTTCAAAATAACATTATTATGTAAATGCCAATTTACAATATTTTACCTAAAACATAACTAGTGGTCACCATAGAAGTCAGCATGAAATAGAATTAGCACCTGCGGCACAATATATCGGCAACTTTACAACTCGCTGGCGCCTTGCCACACTTCGCCACCGTTATGGCATACTGCAACATACTCAAAAACAAGGTGACAATGTCGATGTACAGATGTGAGGTGAGAGCCTTGTTTACATTTAAAGCCTTGTCCCATATTGATGTTTCTTTAGAATAGGTATGTCCTAAAAACATTAATAATATGTTGTCTAAAGTAGAAGGAATTTTTCTTCTGATAATCATCATAATATCATCGCTCTTCAGGGATACGGGACTCTTTTCTGGCGAAGGGGATTAGAGCGTACTCTGCAACGTTGCTCCAATGCAGATTGGCCGACTTGGCTTAACGACTGTCATTCATCGACAACAGCCGGGACCGACGGGTTCAACGTGCCCTCCGTAACACGGAGATTACGAAACCCATCCAAAAACAGGCTATAGTCGACGTTGCTTGACGTGTATTCGTTTAGACTCTAAACGAATATTTTAGAATGCGATATAGAGACGCGCCGCCATCGGTTTCTCAGTCTTTATAATAAGATGTAATTTCCATATTGTCACTTGAATTTCGTAGTTCTATATAGCGAAAACAAATGTTTTATGTTCATTGCTACGAAAAATATAATTCTTCGGATTATTTCTTTTGATTATGCAATAAATCACTCAAGTTCCGGTTTCATAATAAATTAGTTTGTTTCCCTTTTATACAAGGAATTGTAACGAATTAAATTGAAGTAAAACATCAAAGTAGACACTTAAACCTTATCAAATATCTGAAGGGCGGGGAAGGGTCGAATAAAGGAATTCCAAATATAATTCCCGCAGTAAAAATCGGATTCCCAGAATATATAACATTACAGCGCTACTTAAAGATCCCACACGTGGACATAAGTCAAAATAGATGCCGCATATATTATTATTAACTATAGTACCTATCTCACGGCTGGGATATGATCTTCTCTAAAATGTGAGGCGGTTGAACTGCTGGCGGATGACAGTTAATATAAACCAGAAAACTGTCTGGCAAGATCTAGCAGCAGCTTTTTCAAAATGAATTTTACATAATACACATAGCGCCACCTGTGCCCAAAGTAAACTAGGTCCTGCGTGTGTTATGGGTACCAGACAACAGATATAATGTTATTATAAATATCTAATATTATAGAAGACACCCAGACTCGAACAAACACAAATGCCCTGTGCGAGGATTGAACCCGTGGTGTCGAAGGTAAGGTCGCTACCAAAGCGCCGAGACGCCGTCGGGCTATCGCGTTTTATCACAGGCAAAGTCACCAGAGACCTTCCAGAAGCTTTCGACCCCTCCAGGGCGGCCGGCAAAGCAGCCGGCTAGCCAACGGGCTGTGAAGCACCCTCTACAACTCTCTAGCGTCATCTATTTACATTCATATCAGGGTACCAAAGATATACTCATAAAAAAAACTGAAACAGCAGTATTTTCTGCGAACTGATCGGGAACCCGGTCATCCGTCCCGCGAAGAGTTACGAAGGTTATCGCTGAACATATGGGGGCTTGCTGCGGATTTATGACGGGTCACTATGCCGATCATAGACCAACTGCAAATTGAATTAAGATGCTCCTTCACCGGGAGCATTCGCGTGTATTGTAACGCTCAGTTTCGAGCATTTCATCAGTGAACCGAGCATTACAATGCTCACCTTGTAATGATACCATGTGTAAAATCTTGATACAACTTGTAATAGGCCCCGGAGACGGTCTAGCCACTTGAGTCTAGTCTAGTAGTAGTAGTAGTAGTGTTTTTTTTATACCACAAAGGTGGCAAACAAGCATACGGCCCGCCTGATGGTAAGTATCACCGTAGTCTATAGACGCTTGCAATACCGGGGGTATCACTCACGCGTTGCCAACCCCCCAACCCCCCCCTTTTTTTGTTTTAAGTCAGGAAAATTACTGCATGCTCGCCACTTGGGGAGTGGCGGGCATCCTCCGACATCATACCGACCGACCGACCTACTAACAATTTGCGAAACATGCTAATTGTTAGTAGGCCACGCGGGCGAAGCCGCGGGCAGAAGCTAATTCAAATATGTACTAAATGTTACATTATGTACTAAATGGTACATTAGTAGATTGTAGTGTAATGCTTAAAGTCGGTTTCATTACAAGCGAATGCTCGCGGTGAAGGAGCACCTTTAGGCGAAATTGACTGCCACGAGATTATATTGAAATTAAATTCGAATTTACTTTTATAAATAAATCTTTACTTGCCTTTTGCAACTTTACGCTGTCTGTTCGCTTAGATCTCTTCAAGTGTTCAACAGATTTTATTGCAGTTGTCAGCAAAATATAGAGTGATTCAAGAAGAAGGTTTGTAATGTATAATACATACAAAGATTTCCTGAAATTCACATGAGAAAGCAGGATACACGCAAGCGAAGTTATTACGTCACTTAGAAATCTTTTTTTTAAATTTCGAACTATACAAAAATCTCTACTGAGCCTTTGTCAGCTGTCTAAAATAAATCTTTCCCTTCTAAAACATAGTTGGTCAATAATATCACCAAAAATATTTTTCCGCCCCCATGATCTCTATTTCAACGGTATAGAAGTTTTCATCCCTTGTATTGCTGCAGGAAAATATTGTGGTCGTTTAACGCAAAGTTATGTAGTTCTGCGTCCAATTTGTGTCAGTAAGCGCGTGTAAATGTGACGCAGTTGTTGCTGTGCAAGGAGTAAATGTCAATATGATGTGAAAATATTGAAAGAAGTTTAGTAGGTCAACCGCAGCTTTTATATGGTCAAACTATCATAACAAGTGAATACATTGGTAGGGTATATGCCTAGTGCTGGGAGTGGGACACTTCTGTTTCTTTCGGATTTTAAAAGAACCAGAACACGATTTTTTGATTAATCCTTACTAATATAATAAATGAGAAAGTGAGTTTGTTTGTTATTCCTTCACGGCTTGACTAAGCAGCCGATCATTATGAAAAATTGCATACATATTGTTAGGGGTACAGAGCCCAACATAGGCTACTTTTTATCCCGTGAAAGTATGTCGTCCCAATGGGAAAATATTTTTTCTACTATAGAGGGCGCTGTATCGGCCAACAGATGGCGCCACAAGTCGCGCTATGGGTTGTTTTGTTGTCAAACGAGATCTATGTCATAAAGAAAAGTTAGTAATAATAATAAATTTAAATTAAATGGTGAAGTTGACTAACCATCACTATCCCCCGACTAGATATTTTATTTATTTATCGAACGTTGAAATACTGGTAGTAGGACTGTTTACAGTATTGAAAAAATTATACAAAATCATGTATGCCAAATTAAGTGCTGAATTAACAAAAAATAGATCCACTCTTCAGCTATCTATGGCCACATTTACTGTGTCTCTAGCATTAACATGTACAAAAGTAGACCAATGTTTTCAAAAAAATCTGGCATAAATGTCCCACGACTGAAAATTTACCCTATATTAAAACACTTTTTAATTTACTACTAATACATCCGATCAACACTTTGAACTGGTTTTTACATAGAAATTTATAACAATAAAAATAACTTTTAATTAAAACACAAAATAATTTCTTTAATCTAACAAAAGATAAAATCTTGTAAACCCATTCCGGTACAACACGAAGGTAAGGTGTTTAAGGGCCTCGCCAAAAAAACACTGAAAACATGAAAGAAATAGGAACATTTATGGGTGAAACTTTAACAGGTAAACTGGGTGGATTATCTTGTCGGAAATTCCCGGAGTTCTGCGGGAATTCGGGCGAGAATTTTCGAGTGTTAGAACAACACTAGCCGAGCGTAGCGTTTGGCACATAAGGGCCATGCTTCATTAAACCGAAGGTCAAATAGTCTTATAAGAATTTGTGCAGGTTTTATCTGTTTTTCTATCAAAGCAATGAAATCTTTGCGACAGACAGAGAGACAAAGAGTCAGGCAATTATATTATTGAAAAAACAGAATGCAATTTTGAATGACGTTAATTAACAGATTTTAATACTAGTGGTTTTTTTTTCTGTTGGAGCCAATATTAACAATTTTAAAAGTCTTATGTACTTGCAAGCACTTATCTATGTCACATAGGAATCACATTCTGGCTGCTGTGGCACAAAATACGTCATTTTAAAATTTTGTATGACTAAGTATACCTTTTTATCCCAGAAATTTATGTCTTAAACTTTTTGAGGAATCACGATTCGTAGCTCGAATACAACCACGTCTCTTATAAAGTCAATAATGAGAAGAATTTTCAAAACATTCTGGAGTGGTAAAGCATTTATAAAATAGATTACCTCTACAGGGCCCAAAACCATCCAAAAGCCATCCTAAAACCACCCAAAAACCATCCGAAAACTATCAGAAAAACTTTTGAAATCCCTGATGATCGAGTTATAACCTCTAATAAAGACTTTTGGATTCAAGTGGAAAAAAAGTCGCTTAGGATCATTGAGGGATCAAGTAATGAAGCCAAGTGGAAGGAGAGAGATATTACAACCCTCTCACAGAATATAATATTTTTTTGAAAGTGAGTGTACAGGCCCATAACATCCCAAGACACGGAGTTTGTCCACAACCTCTATTATCTTAAGTATTTTGTGGTGGTCTTGTAAAACAAGCGAAGCCATATTTTATTCATCGTCCTCGCAACATAATCTCGTAACAACAAACGAGGAATGTATTATATTCTTGTTCACTCTTTTGTAAGACAGCCTTAGCGTTCCTGAGCTGTCACTTGGCGCAGTGGTTGTAATAAATTCGTCTTGTTGAGTGCACAGACATACTTCTGTAAGGAAACGTTGGAACTCTTGCGGGGCACGCAACATTGTTATGCATGTGCCCTTCTCTGACCTGAATGGTTTGACGATGTTTGTAGTTTTATATACTTTTTCTTATTGTTCGTTTTAGATATCAAGAATTGACAGAGTGGTATTTGTAAATGTTGTTGTATATTTTATACACGTTGACATATACATACTTCGACGACCTCCGTGGCGTAATGGTTACCACGCCAGACCGCCACCCGTTAGGTCCCGGGTTCGATCCCCGGTCGGGTCATGATGAAAAACGATCTTTTTCTGATTGGCCTCGGGTCTTGGATGTTTATCTATATATGTATTTGTTATAAAATATAATATCGTTGAGTTAGTATCCCATAACACAAGTTTCGAACTTACTTTAGGGCTAGCTCAATCTGTATGAATTGTCCCTATATATTTAATTTTATTTTTATATATTTTTTTATATTTATATTAAATTCTATTAAAATGCCATCTACACACCAAATCAAGTCATGTTAAATCTTAATCAAACACCTTAATTAATGATATATAATAACGAAAAAATATATACAGGGACAAATCACACAGATTGAGCTAGCCCCAAAGTAAGTTCGAGATTTGTGTTATGGGATACTAACTCAACGATACTATATTTTATAACAAATACATATATAGATAAACATCCAAGACCCAGGCTAATCAGAAAAAATAGTTTTTCATCATAAACACGACCGGGATTTCAACACAGTACCTCCTGGGTGGCAGGCAAATAAATAAAGTCAATAATCAATAAAATTTAATAGAAAATCAGTCAATAAATAGAGTCATAATGTTATTTTCATTATATTATAATAATAGTAATAATGTCAAACCGCAAAAAGCGTCCGTTTTCCTCTTCTTCGTGTAATTATACACACACATACATCTCACACAATATTTCCATTAAAATTGTTCAACCCCTCCTGGCAGACGTCCCCTGGTGTTGCAGTACTAATTTAAGTCAGTTAAGTAATTAGTAAATTCAGTAAACCCAAAAGCACTTTCGATATCAGTTATTGGAACTTCTGATCTGATAAACATAGGATCAGTCGGTCAGTTCATTTAATTATCAAACCACAATCCCGGTTAAATCGGCAGGTAATTAGAAATCAGCCAGTAACCTGTTCACGCAAATTGGTCCGCATGCGTAATGAACAGAATCGAAGCCTACTGTTAAAGAGTTATTGATTATGTAAATAATTCCAATAGCCACGGGAATTACATAGTCAGGGATACCAGTTTAACTTCTGGGTTGTTTAGGGTTTTTTATGGATTAGGTGTGCAAACGAGACTCTGGGTTATCTGATAGCAAGTAATACATGAAGCAAATACACAGGAGAGTCCCTGAATCTTTGCCGATCCTTTAACGGGAAGAAAACAGGTACTCTGATTTTTTGGGTAATTTGTATGATAATATCTTCATAATAAATTCATAACGCATCCAACTGGTCATATTGGGAACGCATGAGGCATGCAGCAGTGGACTTCTAGTGGCTGAGATTATGATGTCTTCATATTTATTTCCAAATATTCTGAATTTCTGAGCTGATATTGTGTTTTTTACTTTTTGGGAATTGATTTCGAAAAATTCTCTATCAGTTAATATAATCCACTACTGGGATACTCAAGTATGCGCAGCCATTGCTGTACTGCAGATTGGAGAGCAAAAATACATTTTTTCTTCGCTGCATTGCATTAGCAATCATCTCTATAATATTTCTGTGCATAGTCAGAGACTCAGATGGTTTAAAGTCCGAATTATCATAAGTACGCTTATACCCTAGTTCTTATAGTTTTTATGTAACTGTACCTAATTAATAGGTTCCTACTAAGGCTTCTTTTATTTAAAAAATTCGCTTAGTAACACGCACAATGGAATTATCCGGATAAAGCTACAGAAATTTGCTAGTACTGTAATAAAACCGATCGGTCTTGTCATTTGAGTTACCCGAAATATTACCTCTCTTGCGGAATTCAATTTTATCTGTGAATTATTTAATAAAATAAGAATTCTCACAGAAATTTCTTTCGTAAATAATTTGTTACACGAAGTGTCTACTTCAATTGAATAATTGTAATTTATTTTTCGGCTTCGAGGCAGTCGTGTAGACAACTGATACGCAATACCACAATTCAAATTATAAATGAAAATGTATTTTATCAAAGTACAATAAAATGTGTTAAAATATGAGTTGCGTTAGCTTGGCTTAGATACTAACATTTATTTGGAGCTGGTGTTTTAGTTATATTGTTTTACGTGAATTTAATGTAAACTTCCTTGGATGAAAATATAGTATATTTTATTCTTCATCATCAGCCCACTGCTGGGCAAATTTATAATAGCGATTCCTTTAGTCTGCATGAACCTTCGCCAAACTTGGCCATTTTGGTTTTTCATAAATTCCAGAAATGAGTCAATAGCGTGGATCCATTTCGGAGTCTAAGGTATTCATAGCAATTGTCTTCACCAGATCCACATCCGCATCTAGATCTAGAATGCATCAATCCTCTGTCTTTCCCGGGCCAGGATTATCACGTTTCCACTCCTTACGGGAAGAGAGGGTCGTCGGCGTATCGGTTTGACAATATATTTTCACTAATAGGAAAACCATTCTTCAGCTCTGTCACACTCCCTTTCTAGTTCTGAACATATTTTGGAATTCAGTGCTTTTGATAAAATAATGTTTTCATTGTAGGCATAAATCAAAGCAAAGGGATATTCAGGAGTTCCCATTTCAAGTAGTATGTTCCACAGTCAGTTTCTATTGCACGCAGTCAAAGGCTTTTGTGGATTCAATAAAGTATATAACCACAGAACTTGAATTCTCTACTCGATGATAAACTACACGTATCCGAGAATATGTATGTAGATAGTTTTTGTAACGTCAAACAAAATTTATGTAACTAATTATTATTAGTTTATTACACTTAACTGTAAAAATTATAACCATTTTACACAACAATTACACAGAATATTGATGGCGCATTGTTCCACGATTTCATTGTGCGATTTGTATACGAGGGGCGTTGGTTCAGGGAAATTAAAGCTTAATGTTTGCACGTTAAATCATGTATGCGAAGCAAATAAAATACTGCGTAATATATTTCACGTAACAGTAAAGGATTATTTTTACATTGCGTGCATATTGTAATTCTGCTTACTTTCTTTTATCTATTCTACATTCATCGTGAGTTTCGAAAATATTATCTGTTATTTTTTAAACAGAGGCCCGGTAGTCGAGTAGCTAGTAATGGTCACTTTATCCTAAAGGCCGCGGGTTCGAATCCTGTGCAAGACAAACATTTGTGTGCATGAATATGTCTGTTTGCCTTGGTCTGGGTGTTTTCTATGTATAATAAGGATTTATTTACAAAAAAAAGTATTTGAGTACATTTATCAGCAATATGGGTATACTAGATACCCATAGTACAAGCTTAGTTGCTTAGTTTGGGACTAGATGGCGTTGTGTGATGCGTCCAAGAATATATATTTTTAAGAGACATGTTTATTATGTCTACGTAATTATTGCTATTGGTTTCGTTTGGAATGCGAGTGTTGCTATTCGTCAATAGAACGATCCATCTCTGTCAATATCGGAAATATTCGAGGGACATATTCACTTTCAGTTAACTCGTCTATACAAAACAGACTATAGTTTTATTCCACCGCGACGTCAATAACTGGTCAATAAGCTTCACTGCTTATTGTTTATGATCACCGCTCTTGGATAAATGATGTGATCACACAAAATTTTCAAACTTTTCAAATCAATTACTATGCACTAAACGACAATAGTATTGGTGAAACTGGAATGAATTAACGTGTGAACAAAAATTGGTAGGAGTATCAAGTATAAGGAACAACAAATCCACCACAAGGACATTGGCGAAATAGATGTATGTCTGAATAGCGATGCTAATATGACTATCAGAAGTCTTTATATTATTAAGAAATAGATTTTTAACTGTATATTTTAGTCTTGTTAACAGAAAGTTAGGCAACTTGGTCGACTTTGGAAACCTAACCCAAATCTTTCAATTCGTCCAAAAGTTTTGCTTTAAATACTCTAAAGAAAATTCCACCCCAAGTTCTAAACTTTCGGTTATAATTTCATGAACTTTAGGGATCCGATTCTAACTTAAAATGGAGTTAGCAGATTGAAACGATTCCCCAGTTTACTTAACCGATACTGTGTTCTCCATTCGTTATTTATTTAACAATTTAACGGACAAACTACCCAGCAGAAATTCGAGTACCGTTTTGTTATACTAAGCTTTGCCCGCGGCTTTTGACTCCGCTTAAGTTTTATACAATATTCAACCAGCTCAAGAGATCTCAGTCACGTCATACAAAAGGCACATTACTTTCACTTTTCAATTTTATTTTACATTCAAAATCAAAATCAAAATATTTTTATTCAAATAGGCATATTACAAGCACTTTCGAATCGTCACTTTTTTTTTCCCCTACCACCAGTTCAGACGGCAGATTTGTGCTAAGAAGAACCGGCAAGAAACTTAGCACTTGCTCTTTTAAAATGGTAATGACACAAGTTACAATTACGATAAATAAAAGTAAACATTATATCCTATTATCATTTCCATCTAGAATGTTTATCTTCTATACACCTTTCTCTGCATATATGCATTGGAGCAGCGTGGCAAAGTACGCTCGAACTTTCGATTGCAGGGAGACTCGTATTCCTGCAGTGGGACGATTATGGGTTGAAATGATGATGATGACATATTCCTTGTAGCGGGCAACGAATTGCTAGCGCCACTGTTTAGCTGATGTAGGATGTACATACGTTGCTTGTTTGCCTGCTGAATGACATAAAAGTGTCGTTGAAAAGTCTCCATATAAACTGAGTAAAATTTTTCATCTTCAGTACATTTCGGTGATTTAGTGAAAGAAGCGGGAAGGTACACCCGGGTATTCGCATGATTACATCAAATTACGGTAATCATGACACAAACGATTACATGAATTACAAGTAATATATCTCCTTTACCACTGACTATGAGCGGTAATACTAAATCAGGGTAATTGCAACTTAATATGCCTTTAATATAATAACAATCTTTATTATACTAATATTTATGTTTATAGAGACACTTAGTGAGTCCTCCCACGACGCAATTCGAGTATCATACGCGTAACATACTAGTCGCTTCAGAGTAGCTTTCATACAAATGGCATATCTTCGCATACGACACAACTGGTTTGCCACAAGTGCGTTCTCTTATATCATATTTTACTCGAATATTACACAAAAGACTTACTCCGTTGGCGTGTAAATGTATTTCTTGTAAATCTACTTGCAAAATAAATTATTTTATTTTATTTTTATTTCAGTAACCCGTAACTTTTATGCGACTCCAACTGAGTCGCAGTCGCGTCGCTTCATTTGGGTAGCGTCGTAGAAGATTTGTCTTAAATGTATTAAAAACAAGAAACACTGTACGTATACAAGTTATACTACTTGCACATTTATAACACTTAACACTATGTAATGTCCCCGACCTACATAAATTTTAATTACATTTCACAGTGTTACTCATTATTATTCTTAATTTTCTTTTCGTGGATGTTAAATTACTATTTTAATAAATGCTGCGAAGAAACCTTTGGCATGAAAAAGGTTGGTTTAATTTGATGAGACTGGAAGTTTTCAGACCGTCCCGAACATTCAGCGAAAATGGGAATATTGAATTAGGAAGTAGTGTATAATTGAATGACTGGCGTTCTTTCGCATAAAATATTCATTCCCTTTTGAATGTTTTAGAAAGTATGATTTTAAGTGAATTAATACTAATTATATCAGGGAATGATTGTTATTGTGAGTAAGTATACCGTGAGGCCTCTTGTAACACATACGATTTTGATACGATTTTCCTTCCATCTCGTGCAGATCAGCCATCACTGCATCGCTCCAGCGATATCTGAGGCAGCCAACCAGACATCTGCCCGACACCTTCTTCAGATAGGCTGACTTGACGCTCCGAACTTCCTCCATTCTTTTAAAATGACCTATGACCCTAGCCAGCAGAGTAGAATGGAATAATACATCAATTTTACCATGCTTTTTTTGGTGTTGCCTCCTATTCAATAATTTTAGTTGAAATATAATGTAGACGACGCGAAGCATTCCCGGCTGCACCTGTGAACACACTAAAATAAATTAATAAACATAAATAAAAAGTGATTAGATTAAGCATTAGCAAATAATTGATGTAGTACTTACTATAAGAATAAATGCACGCCGTAAGGTGTACGCCTGTGTGTGTGGCCGTCACACTAACGTCGCTAGTTCGACAGTTCACCGCGATGCACCGATGTACCCACACGTATGCGTATATCCCGAAAGCTATTTCACGTTAGTCGCCTGTTTTACTCATTTTCAAAATCCTGGACACCGCACCTTACCTCCATCGCCTACAATCTGGTCTTCGAGCCCGATCACCAAGGATTTTTGAGCCAGTGGAACAGACGAACAAGGAATGTTTACAACACCGCCACGCACAATGGTTAAAACGCGTGCAGCTGTCGTTCGAGAAAAGTTGTCACATCCCGCAGAAGACAATAACAGTGAAGTGCTTTCACGTAAAGTGCAATCGGAAATTTTGTTACCGAAAAACGAGTTAAAAGAAATTGTTCAACAGAAACCGAAACATGAAGGTAGCCTCAATATTACATTGGGTGTACCCGCATCGGTTGTTTCGAAGAAAGGTTCTAGTAGATCATCGTTGTCAGCACGAAAGAAGCAATTAGAGCTGGCAGCAGCAGAAGCGAAAGCTGAAATTGAAAAAAACCTGATAGAAAAACGGTTAGCGGCCCAATTAGCTGCGCTGAAAAGTGAATCATCGCGGAGTTCTCATACCAGTCGTACCAGTTCCGTTGCCGGACCTTCAAAAGTTGAAGAATGGTTAAATAAAAGCCAGCAGGAGCTACAGCAGCAGCGCGCGGCCAGTCCGCCGCCGGCGGCACCCGCTGTACCCGGCACATCGGATCTTCAGCACATAGCTCGAGCAATGGAACAGATGGCTACAGCTACCTACAGCGCACACTCAAAATTGCTGTCCAGACTTTCAACACCAAAGGAATTACCGTTATTTTTTGGCGATCCTTTAGAGTGGTTACAGTATAAAAATAGTTACGAAGAGTCTAATAAATTATGCTGTTACAATGACAGTGAAAATGTCACAAGACTGTGTAAAAGTTTGCGTGGTGAAGCGAAAGAAGCAGTTTCATCTTTACTTATCACCAATACAAAACCAAATGTTATATTGGATGCACTAGAACTGCGCTTTGGACGATCTGAGCTCATCATACATAAAATTGCCACGCAGTTTAAAAAATTGCAACCCTTGCCGCAGACTTATCACAGTGATCTAGTGCCATTTGCAGTTAAAATAAAAAACTACGTCGCAGCTGCCGAATCAATTAAGCAATGTGATTACCTGAGAAGTCCTGAGTTACTAAACACAGTCGTATCGAAGTGCCCTAGCATACTGTTAGATAAATGGGTAGACTATTTGTACGATCACCAAGATGACAGTAAAGCTAAGCTACAAATATTTTCAGAGTTTTTACACAGAGAAACAACTAAAGTAGCGTCCGCAGGTATAAGTTACATACACAGCCAAGCAGATCACAGAACGTTCAAGAAGTATGACGAACGCAAGACTCAGGTTCACTCAGTGTTTCATAGTAGTGAAGAAAATACAAAGTGCAAAGTTTGTCATAATACGGCCCACCCGCTCTCAGATTGTTCTAAGTTCAAGCGAGCCCTACGAAAAGACAGGTGGCGTATCGTAAAAATAAACAGACTTTGTCACAAGTGTTTGCTGAGTGGTCACAGCAAGGACGTTTGCACTGCCGCGTCGTGTGATGTCGACGAGTGCGGAATGGCTCATCACCGCCTGCTTCATTGGCCTGCAAAGAAAACGGCATCACCCTGTGAAGTTCCATGTAGTGACGACATACCGACTACTACAAACTTGTCGTTGAGTGAAAGTGCGAACAATAAAGACCTTACAGTTACTAACACTACTGTGTTGTGTTCAAATGCTAGTGTAATGTTAAAAATAGTGCGCGTAAACATTCACGGACCGAAAGGTGTTTTAAGTGCGTACGCATTACTAGACGATGGAGCGACCGTGTCCTTGATATCAGCTGATCTAGCGAACTGCATTAACTTAGGCGGTCAACCCGAGACGATTCGTATCCGCGGTGCGTGGAACTCTAATATCGTGTGTCAGAGCGAGATAGTGAACTTCAAACTCTCAAATAATAACAATGAAGTGTTCGAGGTGCGCGCGCGAAAGATAACAGAACTGGATTTACCTATACAGAGCCTATCGAAAGTTAATGTCGACGCGTATGAACATTTGCGTGATTTAAAAAGTTATTTGTGTAACAGTGACGTAAAGCCTAAATTATTAATTGGGCAAGACAATTACCAATTACTCGTGTCTCTAAAGACTATCTACCGTGGCAAAAATGAACCGTGCGCGACCCTTACTCCGCTCGGATGGTGTGTACACGGAATCGTACCCGCGACCGCTACCGCATGCACTCGTCGCCACCGAACGTATGGATCATCATTTGTTATTGAACATGCGCACACTACGATAATGGATGAACCGCAACTACCGCAAGCCGTCGTAGTCTCAACTCGCGCCGCCGCCCCACCGCTCTCCGCCGCCCCCGCGGACATCCATGCCGCACAGCGGGAGATGCACACATGCGCCGGCGCACCAATAATTGCAACTACGCAACAATGTGGGACCACTGCACACAGAGAAACCACTGATAACGATGTGTATTTACATGAACTCGTTCGACGTTCATTCGCATTTGAGGCGATAGGCGTCAACTCTAAGCCACGAGTAAATAAGGACGAACTTCGCGCGACAGATTGCATCGAGAAATCAAGCAAGTTTATGAATGACCGATGGGAAGTTTGTCTGCCATGGAAAAATGACTCTAATGAGATGCCTAATAACTACCAAAATGCTTACAAGCGTTATTTAGGAGTTGAAAGAAAAATGAAGTTAGATCCGAATTATGCTACGAGATATAAACAAAGGATAAACCATTTATTTGAAAACAATTACGCTCGGAAATTAACTGATAAGGAAATCTCGATGTCTAGAAAACATGTTTGGTACTTACCGCACTTCGGCGTCGATAATCCGAACAAAAGTAAACTAAGATTAGTTTTTGATGCTGCTGCCGCCACCGCTGGTCGTTGTCTCAACGATTACTTGCTACAGGGGCCCGACTTGCTACAGTCCTTGTTGGGAATAATGCTACGATTTCGAGAGAAGCCAGTCGCCTTCGTAGGAGATATAAAAGACATGTTTCTTCGCGTGAAGATAAGTGAAGAAGATCAGCACGCATTACGATTCCTGTGGCGAGAAAATACAGAATCTAATATAGATACTTACGTCATGACGTCATTAATATTTGGCGCCAACTGCTCACCATTTATAGCGCAGTATATAAAAAATAAAAATGCGATGCGATTCAAAGAGGAGATGCTTGAAGCCACTCAAGCTATCCTGAAATCGCATTACATGGATGACTACATTGAGTCAGTCGATGATGAGCAGACGGCTTCTAAATTGATGAAAGAAGTGTCTGAAATTCATAAAAGAGGTGGTTTTGAAATAAGAAACTGGATGTGCAACAAGCCAGATGTTTTAGAGTGCACACCAAAACACACCTTAAGTGATAAGGCCATAATGTTGAAAGCCGGTTGCGATGACTCACCGGAACGCACACTCGGTTTGTTTTGGTTCCCGCTGAGTGATGCCTTCGGTTTTGATTTGTCTTTGAAGCGAATTCCAGCTGAAATATTAAACTTGACAAAAGTTCCTACGAAGAGAGAGCTGCTGCGCATGGTCATGTCAATTTTTGACGTCTTCGGGTTTCTCGCTCCGTTCACTGTAAATGCTAAGATAGCACTACAAAATACTTGGAAGTCTAACATTAAATGGGACGAGAAAATACATGAAAAAGAAAATAATATTATACAAAGCTGGATTATCGAGATACAAAAATTACAACATTTACGTATACCTAGATGTCATTTTTACACAGTTGTGCCTGAGAGGGAGCGAGAGAGCGAACAGCTGTTATGCGCCCGCGCCGATGTCACTAGCCAGAAAGAGACAACAATAGAACTGCATATTTTTTGCGATGCATCGCCGGCTGCTTACGCCGCCGTGGCCTACTACCGAGAGATAACGAAATCTAACAATGTACGCATTTCATTCATCGCTTGTAAATATCGAGCGGCACCTATACATAAGTATACAACTATACCGAAACTGGAGTTGCAGGCCGCTGTTGTCGCGTGCCGGCTCGCCGAGACAATAATGCGTGAGAACCGGTTAGTTATAGATAAGAAATATTTCTGGACGGACTCGCTAATTGTGTTGCATCAAATAAAAAACGATACGCGCAATTATAAAGTATTTGTTGCGAATAGATTGGGCGAAATTGACGAGTTATCCCAGTCTAATGAATGGAACTATGTTCCTACGGATATGAATATAGCCGACAAAGCTACGAAGGTGAATACTTACGAATTGACAGACAGCTGTGAGTGGTTTCGAGGTCCACGCTTCTTGTACTCGACGCCTGAGGACTGGCCGAAATATACACCTGAAAAAGAAAAAATAATTAGTGAAGAATTATTACAAGTTAATATATTACATAATATAGAAGACATAGACTTACCTGTTCCTGATTCCACAAGGTTTTCTTCGTGGCTTCGTTTGCTGAGATGTATGGCAAAGGTATTGTTGTTCATAAATAAATGTAGAACCGCTGGAAAAGCTGAAAATAGTACAGATATAAAACAACGTGCTGAAAATTTGATATTACGTCACTCGCAAGTGCAGGCATTCGCTGTGGATATTCACCTACTGAAAAACAAAAAACCATTGGACTCCAATAGTAGACTACGTACCTTAACACCATATATCGATGGATCTGAGTTGCTGAGAGTCGGCGGACGAATTGCGGCAGTATCTGACGTCACTCCCGAGCTGAAAAATCCTGTAATATTGGACGGCCGTCACCCGACGGCACAATTAATCGTGAAATTTTATCATGAACAAGCCGCGCACGGGAATCATGAAATGGTAGTTAACGAGGTACGCCAAAAATACTGGCTACTGCACTTACGCCCTACTGTTCGATCTGTAGTCGCGCGCTGTTTGTTTTGTACGATCAGGAAAGCCCAACCTACCAATCCAAGATTAGGAGATCTTCCAGAGGCGAGGCTAGCACACCACCAAAGAGCTTTTACTTTCTGTGGTGTTGATCTTTTCGGTCCGATGGAAATTGTTATTGGCCGCAGACGTGAAAAAAGATACGGAGTACTCTTTACCTGTTTGACCGTAAGAGCAATACACATAGAGTTGGTGCCATCCCTGTCATCTGATTCATTTATTATGGCCCTACGAAGAATGGCCGCGCGCCGCGGATGGCCATCCAAAATGTACTCTGACAATGGAACAAATTTTAGAGGCGCTGCTACTGAAATAAAAAAGTCAATGCAAGAGTTGAGTCAGTCAGATGTCAAGGACAAACTCATCGACAAAGGAGTAGATTGGCAATTTATTTGCCCGGGTGCCCCTCACATGGGAGGGGCATGGGAGCGTCTGATAAGAAGTGTGAAGACAGCGCTCAAGGTAGTTCTGAAAGAAAGAGCTCCAAAAGAAGAAGTTTTGATCACTTTACTAGCAGAGATAGAGAACATAGTGAACAGCCGACCGTTATGTCACGTTTCCACTGAACATGAGTATCCAGAAGCTCTCACACCGAACCATTTTCTTATAGGGTCTTCATCGAACTTACCAGTACCTGGAGTATTCACTGACGGTGACACGTACGGAAGAAAGCAATGGAGAATTGCACAGAGACTCACAGAGATGTTTTGGAAACGCTGGATTCGTGAATTTTATCTACTCTCTTACCTCGTCAAAAGTGGTGCCAAGAAGGTCATGATCTGAAACCAGGAAGTGTTGTTATTATTGTTGACAACAATCTTCCTCGAAATATATGGCAGAAAGGCCTAATAGAAAAGATATATCCAGGTCCCGACGGCCGTGTGCGCGTTGCTGATGTAAAAACCAAGACCGGTGTACTTACCAGACCCGTTACTCGCCTAGCTGTGCTGCCCACTGCTGGAGATGATTGTCCTTGACGGACAATGGGGCGGAGAGTGTAGACGACGCGAAGCATTCCCGGCTGCACCTGTGAACACACTAAAATAAATTAATAAACATAAATAAAAAGTGATTAGATTAAGCATTAGCAAATAATTGATGTAGTACTTACTATAAGAATAAATGCACGCCGTAAGGTGTACGCCTGTGTGTGTGGCCGTCACACTAACGTCGCTAGTTCGACAGTTCACCGCGATGCACCGATGTACCCACACGTATGCGTATATCCCGAAAGCTATTTCACGTTAGTCGCCTGTTTTACTCATTTTCAAAATCCTGGACACCGCACCTTACCTCCATCGCCTACATATAATTTGATCTCATTTTTTTTATTTAAACAACAACAATGCATTTTCAAACGGTTCATAATCCTCTTTTATTGAGCACAAAACACTTGATTTTAATCGTCAAAAATTAAGCTTTTTGTGGTTGAAGTATTAATTGTGTGCGCAAAATTCATTTCAACGACCCGTTGATTTCGTTTCACTGAATTATTTCGTGTCCATTTCCAATTTTAATTGAACTTCAAAGTATTGATGGGAACTGCTTCAATGCTAAATAATAACGAAATGGATATAAAATGCAATTATGGAGATCATCATTTTAAAGTCAATTTGTTAATTTTGCGAATATATTTTGTTTAAATTCTCTTTGACTGTAATTTGATGTCGCCACAGAATGTTTTATTTTACTTTTTGTATAATGGTCAGCGAAAATATTTTGGTGCAACTCGCTGTAGTTTGAACAAAAAAAACATTATTTCAACTAGGAAATGTTTATTGTTAATAACAACCTACATATAAACTACATTAGGGTCGCTACATACATTATTAATCAATCGGCCATCGCTCTCGCATGCAGCTGCCTAATGTGTCCCCGGGGTCTCAGTGTTCGCAAACTTATTTATTACGGCCAAAGGGCCTTTGTTTTAGGTACACTCTGATGGGTAACTGGGCGAGAGCTAACGGGCCTCCAGAGACACACATAACACTCTAATTTTACTTAAGTGTAATTAAATTAAATATAATTTCATTATTAATCTATATCTATCTATCTATACGACGAGCACCGAAAGAAGGGCCAAGGATGAGGTGGTCAAACGACATCAACTTTTGTTAGAGTCTGTCAGTGACATCAAAATTTTTAACCCCCGACGCAAAAAGAGGGGTGTTATAAGTTTGACGTGTGTAACTGTGTATTTGTGTATCTGTCTATGGCATCGTAGCAACCAAACGGATGGTCCGATTTTGATGCAGTTTTTTTGTTTGAAAGGTGACCGGTGCGGGAGTGTTCTTAGCTATGATTCATGAAAATCTGTTCAGCCGTTTGAAGATCACCAGCTCTTTTCTATTTGATGAAGGGAAATGAGCAACTTCCACTGGTTAGATCGATTTGAAATTTGGTATACTGTTACTGTCATGATATTGCAAGAATATGGTAAACTTGATCTGATGCTGCAGCATCATCTGGAACATGCATATACTCAACTCTTGGTCAAATTACAGCAAATGTATCGTGTTTGGGCTCATTGGAATGGTCTCATTGAAAAGTTCATTTATAGGTATAATTCACTAACTACACTAGCGGCTTAGCTCGTCATACTTAATGTTTATTGCTATCGCGCTGCATATTTATCCCCGACCCAAAAAGAGGGGTGTTATAAGTTTGGCGTGTGTATCTGTGTACTTTGGTGCTAGATGGTAACCAGGGTCTGATGATGGAGTTGAAAGGTGGCCATAGGAACATTTTACTTTTTAGCGGTAGTCGGAGGTTTTTTAAATTTTAAATTTATGTTTTATTTTATTGTTTATGTTCAAGGATTTTGCTTGGTTTGGTTTAACAGTTTAGCATAATATGTCCCTAAATTCGAGGATTTCACTTTTTTTTCTTAGTTCAAGAGTTTTACAAAATTTCTGTCTAGGTTCAAAGATTTTACTTTTCTTTCTTAGTTCAAGAGTTATGCAAAATTTCTTTCTAGGTTCAGGTATATTTCAGGCTGGGTGTCGATCAGTTAATCAAAACTTAAACTTTTTATATTTGAAATGAGACTATTTTCATTATAGACATAGTATTAATGTAGGTAGTGTTTTATTAATTAGGTTCTCGTACTGGACGTAATTTAATGTGTCTCAAGGGGCCCGTACAAACTTGTTCATTACGGATCTATGTTGGGAACATCCATTATTGTTTTAATATTATCCAAGGTCCTTTTTATGCGCCCAGGAACCCTTGTCTAATGTGACTTTGATGGGAAAATGAGCAAGTTAAATAAACCTGAAATTATTGCTACCTAATTTCACAATGACTGGTCGCAATCGCAATGGCGTTTATGCTTTATCTTATAATGCTGATCTTATAAAATCTACATTATTAAGTAAATTAAGGGATTTCGACGCCAACTCAATAGCGTCAACTTAAGCTTCTCATTAAAAAAAATGTGTAATTCAAGATTTGATTCATAGTGATAGTGTAAAGTGAAGCCAACATTGGTTAAGACCAGGAACTATTGTGATATTGAACTAAAAGTGCAATATCGTGATGACTTCGAAATCCGTCTTCTCTGAAGAAATTTTGTTATCATCTTTCTTCGGGGTGTCCGTATACTTTGAATGATATATCATTCAAGAGAAGTAGGGCACAGCGGATAATCCGCTCAAATCGGAGCAGCCCGTCTGGGGAAGGACCTCCACCGAAGATCTTAACCAAATAGCATTGGTCTCGGCCATGTTGAGTAAGGTCTCCAGAGCTTCAGGGTTGAGAGGGTTGGCAACGCGCGATTGATACCACCGGTATTCCAAGCGTCTATAGGCTACGGTGATGCTTACCATCAGCCGTCCCTTATGTTTGTTAATACGTTTCTGTTTCTTATTTGACACTTGCTAATTGCAACGAACAAGAATGCAAAAGCCAGAACTTAAAAAAAGTAAATTTAAAGTTTTCGTTGCCATTCGGGATCAGCGATAGCAAGATTGCACCATTGATTGGACCACGTCGTAAAACAGTTGATCCAATAATGGATCCAAGTGGAATGAGGGGTATGAATATCATATCAAATCAATCCATAATCATCTCACTACAGAGATACGGGTCTTTCTTCAATAGAAAGGGAATAGAACGTAGGTACCCTGTCACGCTGCTCCAATGCGTAAAACAGTGTTTGATTCCAATTATCTAATCAAAACATTTCATAATATTCTTCGATCTAACAAGCTCCATGTCTAAAATTAAATCAAACCTTAGGGATGTTTATTCGGTGCTATAAAAAGCGTTTTATCGCACCCCTCGTTATGAGCAAGTGCTATTTTTATACACATTCATCACGTTAATACAAACATGAGCAAAGTTTTGATGGACAGCCTTCTTCGCGCTCAAATTGATGACTTGCCAGACTAATTGATGGATTAATGCTTCCGGAGGCCTTTATAGGCATCCTTGGATCTTTGTGACCTATTTTTTATCTTTTAAAAGATTTCTTATATACAGGTCTATTTAGAACTGGAGTTCTATTTTAGGAAATAGCCTAAACGTTTACTTAAGGATCACCAAGCTGGAATCGAACCCGAGCTCACTGTTTGGTGTCGAATTATCACTACAAACAGTACGAACGCACCATTAACCCACCGGGCTGTCGAATAACTATTAGTTTTAGTTTAATTTTTAATATGGTTAAGTTTTTAATAAAAAAAAATTAAAGAACAATTATTTATTTTGCTTGTTGTGAATAATAAAACATCCTATAAAACACAAAACAGCACAACAAATATATATGCTTTAAAATGCAGTGTGCTAACTTACAAATCACCTCATAAAATATATCTGCAGTAATTGTTTACTGTGAAAAAATAGTAGGTAGGGTGGAAAAATCATTAGCAGGACTGAAATATAAAATAGAAATTTCGAGGCAATTTTTTTTGTCACACCGCAAGCAAACAAGCAAGCGGGCCACCTGATGGAAAGTGATTGTCGCCGCCTAAAACATCATAATCAAATTCAAAACTTTTATTTACAGAATAGGTCTTCACCACTCTCTCATCACAGATTACGTTACAATAATATTTTTTGTGTAATTAATCTAGTCTATAATTTACTAAAGTAATATGACCACTGGTAAAAGAAATGGGGGAAAGGAAACCAGGCCTTTTTTGTCATAATAATATTACTATCATCAGTAATACTAGAGATTTTCTGACATTAACCCGCTAAAAGCCATGTGTATCGTTTTCAGTACATAAATGTATCGTTGTCAACGCGCTGAGCGTGTTAAACTTAAAAAAAAAACCTAGTAAATTATATTCAAGCTGAGCTAAGTCGGGAAATAGGCGGTATTTGGCAAGAAAAATCGCTGCGCGCGATAAAGCCGAACCTTTGTAACGCAACGAAGTACCGACGGCCTACTTCACAAATGGGGCTATTATGAAAATGCACTTTCGACATTCGAGCTCGTGTTCTTGCGTGATCGGTAACGTAAGTTAAGCAAGTTATAGGGCGGATGGGGGATGGGATTTCATGGGATGTCAAAATAATAATATTAATGATTTTGAGATAGATAGAAAGAATATGCTTTATTTGAAAATCATAGCAATAGGACAGACAACTTGCAGACTAGCGAAATTGCAACAAGGCGGCCTTATTGCTAAAAACAATATTTTCAAGGTAACGAATTATTTAATTGAGATGGCTATTCATTAAATAATTTTACGACTATGACATTAAAGCGTTAATCATACAAAAAAGACAAAACCGTTTGAACAGTTTCCCAAAAAGAAGTTGTAGGGCATTTGTGAAATAGCTAGACCGGGGAAATACGACCTACAGAATATCAGCGTATTTAAAGAAGCAATGTGTTTCGTCTTGTGAGTGAGAGATGCGGAAGCCTCAGTCCTTTTCCTTCTCTCCCTATTCCCTTCCTTGTAGCAAGCAACACATTGGTAGCGATAACCACTTTCCATTAGAAAGCTCGCTTGCTTTTTTGCCAGCGGTATGAAAGAAAAAATTAACAAAAAAAATATATTTTTATTTTCCATATTATCATATTAATATTAGACAGGTTCGGTGGTCGAGTGGCTAGCAATGGTCACTTTATCGCAAGGGCCGCGGGTTCGAATCCTGCGCAAGGCAAACATTTGTGTGCATGAACATGTCTGTTTGCCTTGGTCTGGATGTTTTCTACGTATAATAAGTATTTTTTTTAAAATAAAAATAACGTATTTAACTATCAGCAATCTAGTATCCATAGAACAAGCATAGTTGCTTAGTTTGGGACTAGATGGCGTTGTGTGATTCGTCCAAGAAAATTTTGATGTTATTTTTTAATTTAAAAAAACTTGGAAAATTTTCAGGCAATAATAGTTAGGCATGACACATTTTTCTAGGATTTAAAAAGGTTGTTGTGATGGGGCTACAAAGTGTGCGACCTACTTCCCAAATTGAGGCTATTATGGAAATACATTGCCTTCACGTAAGCCGCTTGCTGTGGCTCCCCATCAGCATGATGTGTTGCAAAATTATTGCATGTTTATGGATAATAAAGGATTTGCTGCTGCTTTTATTAAAAGCAACTATTATCCCTTAGTTGTTTCTAACAGGTGGATGGCGCCACGACTCAGGGTGCATTTAGACTACGCGACAAATACGCGGCGACTGCGCCAAATCCCATTTTCTGATATCCGTAATAAAAACTATCCTATATGGTAATCCAGGCTATATAAACTATCAAACAAGAAAAGTTTTTGTTAGAGTAACAAGCATATACGTCCATATACTTACAAAAACATTAGTGCGAATTTTAATTTTTAAAATGTTCAATGTACTTTTTCGTTATATCAGTTAAAAAATATATACAAGGTTCTATTTTTATCACAAAGAACTCAAAATGATTGAGGAAAATAATTCTAATAAATTTAAAAACCAGACAAGTGCGTGTCTGGCACGCACATTAATAATAGGATTCCGTATGATGTGATTGCAGAGTGAGTGCAGAGTCATATCTTTGTTCTACCTGTATTATACCTTGTATGTGTGTGACTATCTCATTCCTGTGTTCGCACACGGCGCTTCCTATATACATACGACTAAATTCAACCGCCATTTTGATACGATTCGTATGCAACTTCAACGACCAGCGGCCCAAGTCTGCTATTTTAAATTATAGTCCGGCAATCTCGTGCGCGACCGTCCCGCGGGGTGACAGACGGTGGCGGGGACGAGGTACCTAAGATGTCAGCGGGTAGCGGGTGGTGTAGCGGGGAAGGGAAACGCGTGCATCGCGCGTCAAATACGGCAGTCTCGGCTACGCTACCTCGTCCCCGCCACCGTCTGTCACCCCGCGGGACGGTCGCGCACGAGATTGCCGGACTATAGGCGACCAATTATTGCCATACCATCACCACCCTAATTGTCATTATATTTCCATGGTGCCAAATTTGGTATTCTGCTAAAAGTAAACTAGTATCTCAATGTATAGACTATAAAGAATGTCAGTGGAATATGAACGGAATGGTCGACTGTTAAAATCTATTATGAACTACTTTCAGTTAAATCGCTTTTATGTGAAATATACTACCGAAAAGATCAATAGTAGTTCGATAGTGTGTCAATGAAATGGCCTCGGACTTAAATGAATATGAGAATATTAAATGTAAAAACTATTCAAGTGACACACCATCGACACTATTCGATACTCTATTGGTGCATTAGTATTTAGCAGACTTGGGCCCACAGATATCAGAATACAAGAGATATGGTTTGTGTGAGGGGCGCATGTCGCCATTTTCTACACAAATTTCTGCACAAATGTGCAGGAACTTGATTGTTCTAAGTCGCTTGTCGCCCTATTTCGTTAGGTGCCCGTCACTATAATCAACTTCTTATTCCGTGTTCGTAATCGAACTGCAAATTACGGGCTTACGATTTGTGTGAGAGTAACTGTCGAGATTATTCTATTAATGTGTTAAAATGTAATTGTGTGTGTAAGTGGCGACATAGGTTCCGGTACAAAAACCATCTAATAACATTTCTCCTTCTTTCTGTGTTCTGTGCTTGGGCCCCAGATGTATTGTACAGGGCTGATATCCAGTGAGCAGTAGACGAGACGCGTCGCGTAGTATACAGAGACGAATTTGTATGAAAGCTACTCACGCTCGGCAACTATTATAGTCGGATACGTGTATTACTAGCTTGTGAATTGCCTCGTGGGCGAATAGTATAAAGGTTTCTTGTTAGTTTACTACGGAACCATTAGAAAATATTAGAAATAGTAAATGGAAAGGTGAAAAATACAATGGAAAATTTTAAAAAAATAGAAGAAGAAATAATACTTGAGGAACCTTCAGGGAAAAATGACAACAATGGAGCGAGAGCGGAAATCACGGACTGAAGAGACGGCGGCGCTGCGCCACAATATAAATGGAGTAAGGAAACGTTGTATAAACGCTTTATTGAGCGAGCATTTATATAAGTTGCATGCTGTTTGCGTGTACCTATTGGTAACTAATGCAAAACCTCTTAAAGGCAGCTTAGGTACATGAAAACGAACAATATTTACTATGGGACCAATTTCGAAATCACGAAAAAAAATATCAGCTGTTCCATAGACCATACCTACTCGACATTTATGTTTTGCGATTTCGAAGTTGGTCCCATGGTAAATATTGTTCGTTTTCATGTACCTATGCTGCCTTTAAAAGGTTTTGCGTTAGTTACCAATAACCCTGTATAACGATTTTCAACACAGTTATACCGTTAGCCCACGACGCGATTCACAAACGACTCGAGTAGCATATCCTACTAGTTGCTCATGAGTAGCTTTCATACTTTGCTTAGCTCATATTAGAAATCGCACACGACGCGATGCGTCTACCCGTCAGATACCAGTCGCGTGCGACTAGTCATTCGTCACACGCTACTCGAGTTGCATACGAATCATATCAAAATGGCGGTCCACAAAGTATCGTGTGACATTACTTATAGACCGGAAAAATATACTCGCGTCCTCTGGTCACTACCTACGCGCCAACAGGCTGTCAAGTCTTTAAATATGCAGTAAATGTGCTTCGACTGAATGAAAATACTTATATTGTGGCTGCAGCCTTATTCAGAACACCATTGATTTTATTATTATACTGTTTCTGAGTATTGAAAGCGCGGCAGCAGCGGGTGGTCGAGGAATCGACGGGTATAAACAAAATATTATTTTAATAAAATACATAAACAGTTTTATTTGTTTCTGACAGGCCAGATAATACGGTTAAACTGGCAAATTACGAACGAGTTATTTTTTTTATTTAAATTATATGTATGTAAAATAATATTATAACTGAGATAAAATGAATAAATATCTGTATCGGATGTCTGGTACCCAATGTTCAATATTTCTGTAGGTAATTTAAAACCATAATTAATTAGAAAAATAATTGAAAAACAAAACGTTGTTTTGTCACTTTCGCCTCGTTCAATTACCTATTTGATCAGAGTATTTATTCTGAGAAATCAAAGGAATCATTATTAAACCACAGTAGAAAGTAAGATCAAGAAACAAACCGTGATGTTGTTATTATCGCAATTAGACTTGCGCCTTCACAGGCACGTTCTCTGGTCACATTTCACATAATTATTTCAGTGATAAACAAAGCAAAATTACTGGAAAACTGGCTTTTATAACCTGTATTTGCCAAACAAATTGTTTATATTCATTTTTCCGCAAAGGCCTAGATTTCAAATAAGCGATTTTATTTATTAAAAAAATATTCAATTTTCGGAGATATTTCATTGTGTTCAATTTAAGTTTTACTTAAAACACTAGACCAGATCGTTTTTCCGCCACATTTGACGTGATTTGCTCAGTGAGTCGTCGGGCCAGTCGGAAAGGCGATAAATTGAGAACTTAACGAGTCTTAAAAAAGGTTTGCACCAAGTTGTAAAGATGGTTTATATTGCCAACTTTTTGAAATACATAAAATATATACTTAGTCTACGGTAGCTAGAGTTTAGTTTAGCATCATAAACATTTTTTATTTTAGAGTGTTTGCGCAAAAATTATCTTGAATTCAAAAAAACGTTTCATACAAATTGAATTGTAAAAAATTATAAAAAAATTAACAATACAATATTAATTTGTATTGTTTATGGTATTAGAGACCTACCTAAATTGACGGAGTTTCTTTCGGCAATGGCCATTCCGGGCGCAATGGATCCAAGTGGAAGGAGGGGAAAGGCAGGTATACATTACATTGTAAAAGACGCGTCTAAGTACCCGCGAGAGAATAAAGAAATTATGTTTTTATCCTTCGTCGCTTCATA
This sequence comes from Endotricha flammealis, assembly GCA_905163395.2. Lineage (NCBI taxonomy): Eukaryota > Metazoa > Arthropoda > Insecta > Lepidoptera > Pyralidae > Endotricha > Endotricha flammealis. The sequence continues at coordinate 503,614 of LR990858.1, read as the reverse complement.
CTCGGATATAAATAAATATAATATTATTTATGTTAACATGTAGTACCCTTTAGGTACTCGGCAATATTCGCACAATGTTTAAAGAGTATGAAAACTACTATTTTTTAAGAAACACACCACTTCCGTTCTGCCATCCCTACCCGTACCCACGTGCCAGTCGACCTAGTGCCTTCGACCTCATTCCTTTTTTGTGCGCGGCAGTGTTCGCACGTCCCACCACTTATATTATTAATAATTATTATAACTATAGTCTACAAAATATAAAGAAATAAAAAATGCGACGTAACAAACGTTCGGCAGAAGAAAAATTGGAGATATACAGACAAAAAATACGCAAATATGAACAAGCGTTACAAGGTAATGCGTTCAATTATCATGCTTGAGGTTAACCGAGAGTTAACACAAATAGCATTATTTTAAGCCGGGAGGTTAGCTGCGGGCTAACACGATGGCAAAATATCGCCGAGAGGTCAACTGCGGGTTGACACGTGGCGTTTTAATTTTAATTTTAATCGGTCTTTATATTTTTAGACCCGGGTCATCAAGTCGCGGCCTCTCCTGGTACAACAGATAGGACCCCGATACTGGAGTCATCTGACTGGGAGGACACGTCGTCCTACGTAGATGTGGTCGAAGTCAACCCTCACCAGGAACCGGATGTCGACATCGCGAACGATTGTACAACACCAAGTCCACTTGTTCCGATAGAACCAGTGGCGGCCGCCGCTTCTACGGAAGCGACACCTCAATCCGGTCTACCCTCAGAATTAAACACTGAGGTGGAACTAGACCCAGAGCTACTAAAAGCCTTGGGCGACTCCACAGACGCAACACCGGAGTTTGGAGAACAAATCCAAACAAATCTTACCAAGCTGTGGACACCTTTGCTAAAGAAGGGCTTAGTGAAAGAAACCAAAGACAATATTATGAAAGAGTACCTAGTACCGGAAAACTGTACTCTTTTACAGGCCCCAAAGCTAAACGCCGAAATCACGGCTGCTATTTCAGACTTGTCCCGTAACAGGGACAAGAAGTTGGCTTCTTGTCAACAACAACTCGGCGTTGGCATTACGGCAGTTAGCAGGGCTTTGACAACTCTGTTACACAGTGATGACAAACTTAAAGCTATAAAACAGATTAGCGACGGGTGTCGTATCTTGTGCGATCTGCATTATTTAAAAACTGACAATCGTATAAAACTAATTACGCCTAACCTAGATAAATCTTTTTGTCAGATTATCCAAAATATAGAGAGGGATGATACATTATTCGGAAATAAATTATCCGAAACAATAAAGGCTTCAAAAGCCATAGAGAAACAGGGTTTACAAATTAAAAAACCTGTTCAAAAACCCTCAACATCATCCCAATCCCAACTCGTTACAGGAGGGCGTTCCACTAGCCACAACCAGGGAAACTGGTCGAGCCATCCTCGCTCGTCAAACAGGGGGGGGCGAGGAGGCGGTCGGAGACCCCCGATGAACCACCACAACCAGAGGATTCATCCGACTACGCAGCACCAACCGCCAACTCATCAACAACAGCAGAGCGTACCCAAGACACGCGCGCCGCAAACGCAGCGCCGCTAGACCAGGTACATGCCGGTAGAATACAACATTTTTATAATTATTGGTTAAAGATATCTAGTAATGCTGAAGTATTAAATTGGATAAAATATGGTATTGATATACCATTCGTAAGTCCAGTTAAGCAAACTGTAATTCCTAGATACAAATGGTCTCCTAAAGAAAGACAAGCTATGACTTTGGCCGTAAACAAATTACTAAAATTGGGTGCAATCAAAAAATGCAAGCCATCTAACGATCAATTTGTGTCCCGTATTTTTTTGGCCCCAAAACCCAACGGAGACACGCGTTTTATTCTCAATTTAAAACCACTGAATAAATTTATCCGAAAATTCCATTTTAAAATGGAAGATTTTAGGACGGCCTGTAAATTAATATCTAAAAATGGTTACCTGGCTACCGTTGACTTAAAAGAAGCCTATTTACTTATACCTGTTTCGCAAAAGTATCAAAAATATTTAAGATTCGAATTTCCATACGAAAATGCGAATACTTCAAAGTATTTCGAATTTACCGCCATGCCATACGGACTGTCTGTCGCTCCTAGAATTTTTACAAAAATAATAAAGGAAGCCGTAGCATCCTTGAGAAACAGAGGATTTAAATCTGTAGTGTATTTAGACGATATACTTTGCATAGGAGATGATTATGATTCATGCCGGTCAAATGTAAGAGAAACGTTAAAATTACTTGAAAATTTAGGTTTCGTTATAAATTACAATAAGAGTTCTATAGAACCTAAAAAGAATTGCAAATTCCTAGGTTTTAATTTTAATACTAATGACATGTCATTATCTTTAACTCAGGAAAAGCGCATAAGTATCCATGCGCTTCTACAAAAATTTAAATCACAGTGCACAGTTAGAGAATTTGCGCAATTAATCGGTACCCTTACAGCCGCATGCCCGGCTACAAAGTACGGCTGGGTATACACAAAAACACTAGAAAGGCAAAAATACCTTGCCTTAGAAAGAAATCAAGATTACGATACAATAATTAGTATCCCAAGCATAGTATTTCGTGATTTAAACTGGTGGTTACAAAACATATTTACAACTTTTAACCACATGAGACCTTTACCCTTTGAATTAGAAATTTTTACAGACGCATCCCTTACAGGATGGGGTGCATTTTGTACGGACAATAGAGCTCACGGAGAGTGGAAACAGGACGAGCGCCAATTCCACATTAATTATTTAGAGCTTCTAGCAGTTTTTTTAGGATTAAAAACATTCGCTAGACACAAATCCAATTGTTCAATATTACTAAGGATCGATAACACGACCGCCATATCTTATGTTAATCGAATGGGAGGTATACAATACCCTCATCTAAACGATTTATCTAGATCAATTTGGCAATGGTGCGAGAACCGTAACATTTGGTTACAGGCTTCCTATATTAATACTAAGGAAAACTGTGAAGCAGACGAGGAATCTCGAAGAATAAACCCCGATATCGAGTGGCAATTATCTGAGTTAGCCTTTAACCAAATAACGGAACGGTTTGGTAAACCCAATATAGACCTATTTGCTTCCCGCACCACCGCCAAATGTAGGGACTACGTATCCTGGAAACAAGACCCAGATGCGTTAGCTGTAGATGCATTTACCATAATTTGGAATACGTATTATTTTTACGCTTTTCCACCATTCGCTGTGTTACTAAAAACAGTCAGAAAGATCATTCAGGATCAAGCTTGCGGAATATTAGTATTTCCTATGTGGCCTTCACAACCCTGGTATCCTCTTCTAAATGAGATTATCATATCTGATTTAACTGTTTTTAAACCTAATAAAAATTTGTTGTACTCTAATTACAGAGCTTTCCATCCGCTGTACAACCAACTTACGTTGGCTGCCGCGAGAGTCTGCTCGCGGCCCTCATGCGGAAGGGGACACCAGGGGCGACAGCGGAATTGATGATGGCATCAATCTCGGATAACACCGTTAAACAATATAACGTGAGTTACAAGCTGTGGTGGCAATTTTGTGGAGTTCAAAACATAGATCCTTTCAAAAGTCCTGTACAGTTCGTCCTTATTTTCCTAACGGAACAATTTCATAAAGGCGCGTCGTTCAGTTCTTTAAACTCTCACCGGTCTGCCTTATCCTTGTTACTAGGAAACATAGGAGTTGATGAAAACGTTAAGCGTTTATTAAAAGGGGCATTTAGATCAAGGCCCCCTCGACCAAAGTACAATTGTACTTGGAATCCACAATTAGTATTAAATTTAATTTCAGACTGGTACCCTAATTCAGATTTAAATTTACAAAAATTAACTAAAAAACTCGTTGCCTTACTAGCTATTTGCACCGCTCACAGAGTCCAAACGTTCTCACTCATAAAAACAGAATACATACAAATCTCTCAACAGGGAATAAATATTCCCATCCCAGATATCATTAAAACATCGGCCCCAGGCCGAGAACAGCCTTTCCTATCATTACCATATTTCAATGAAAATAAAAAAATTTGTCCTGCCACAACACTAGAACACTATTTGAACATAACAAAAGACATTAGACCGGTGGGAGTATACTCTCTTCTATTGACACATAAGAAACCCCATAAAGCTGCCACTTCACAGACAATTAGTAGGTGGATAAAACAGGTGTTATCTGAGAGTGGAATAGACACAACAGTGTTTAGTGCCCACAGCACGAGACATGCGTCCACGTCAGCCGCCGCGTCTGCAGGTGTCTCCATAGACACTATTAGACGTGCGGCGGGGTGGACAGCTCGTTCTACTGCATTTGCTCGATTTTATAATCGCCCAATTATTGTTGATCCTGATTTCGCTAGCTATTTGCAAAATTAGTGATTTTGATTTAAGTTTAAATTTATAATTACATAAGTAAGAATTTCCTTAAAAATGTATGTTTAATCTGCAATAAATAATTGCCATTATTACAACTTTTATTTCACAAAACTGACGTCTCTAAATATCTACATGTTAACATAAATAATATTATATTTATTTATATCCGAGTATGAAGCGACGAAGGATAATATGAGATCAAACGAACTTCTGGAAGTGAAGTTCGATCGATATTATCCTAGTCGCTTCATACGAAAGATATAAACTACCCACCCTCCCAGATGGCCCATGTGTCAGTTTCGTGTTAATGTATGGTTTTTGCTCTAAAAGAATGAGGTCGAAGGCACTAGGTCGACTGGCACGTGGGTACGGGTAGGGATGGCAGAACGGAAGTGGTGTGTTTCTTAAAAAATAGTAGTTTTCATACTCTTTAAACATTGTGCGAATATTGCCGAGTACCTAAAGGGTACTACATGTTAACATAAATAATATTATATTTATTTATATCTTTCGTATGAAGCGACTAGGATAATATCGATCGAACTTCACTTCCAGAAGTTCGTTTGATCTCATATTTTATGCTATAAAGTTGGCTAACAAGCATACGGCCCGCCTGATGGTAAGCATCACCGTAGCCTATAGACGCTTGCAATACCGGGGGTTTCACTCACGCGTTGCCAACCCTCCCAACCCCCCCAAGTGGAGCTCTGGAGGCCTTGCTCACCGTAGGAACACAACATGGCCGAGACCAATACTATTTGGCTACCCTAACCGTCCGTCTAAATAACATATTATAAAACAAAGTCCTCCCGCGCGTACCAAATAAACATTTTTTCTTTCTTTCTTTCTTTCTGTCTGTCTGTCTGTCTGTTCGCGATAAACTCAAAAACTACCCAACGGATTTTCTTGCGGTTTTCACCAACGGATAGCCTGGTTCATGAGGAAGGTTTATGTAAAAAATTTGTCAGGATTTTATGTAAATTGGCTGAAATATAAAGATTATTGTTGAGAGTGTCGGAAAAAATCAACCCACTTGGGAGCTGTCGACGAAAACGCTGGCTAAACCCTTTGAGATATAACAAAACAAAAATTATAGGATATTCCTCTTATTTAGGTCTCCAAAAAAGTCCGCGATAGCATATATTTATCGTTTACGGATAACTTACTATAAAATAAAAAGCGATTTCCGAGTAATAATGCGGAAATAGCGCCATCTAGCGTAGAATAGAAAGAACTTGCATTAATTTTGGCAAGCGCGTAAATTTTTTGCTATAACTTCTAAAGTAGGTATCTATTTAAATTATATGGTGTAAAGATTATAATAATGTACATGAAATGCTTAAGGTAATTAACGTAGTTAACTGGATAAGGATTAATACTGTATACGTCAAAATCGGTTTCCAATTTCCGCTTTATTACTCGGAAATAGCTTTTTATTTTATAGTAAGTTATCCGTAAACGATAAATATATTATGCTATCGCGGACTTTTTGGAGACCTAAATAAGCCATATAATACAAATAGATACTTTAGAAGTTATAGCAAAAAATTTACGCGCTTGCCGAAATTAATTCAAGTTCTTTCTATTCTACGCTAGATGGCGCTATTCAAAAGTTACATAGCGCCGCTATGGTTACGTTTTCATCAAATTATAAATATCGTGCGAAATTTAAAGCACTTTAATCTATTACGCTAGGTGGCGCTGTTTAAAAATCTATACTAATATATAAAGCTGAAGAATTTGTTTGTTTGTTGAACTACTGGTTCGAATTGAAAAATTATTTTTGTGTTGGATAGTCCATTTATCGAGGAAGGCTTTAGGCTATATAACATTACGCTGCGACCAATAGAAGCGAAGCATCAGTGAAAAATGTTGCAAAAACGGGGAAAATTATTAGGGCTTCCGTTGCGTGCGCTGCATAAACGGTTCAAGTTACCCAAAAAATATGTATGGCGCTCAACCTAGAAAGCTGGAATTTTGTATAGAGGTTCTTTTGACAAGAATAAAGATGGGGTTTTATAGAATTCCCACGGAAAAGGGAGTAATAGGACTGTAAGTGTATTATCGCAGGCGCTCAACCTAGAAAGCTGGAAATTTTGTATAGAGGTTCCCTTTATGATGTTGACAAGGATAAAGACGGCAATTTATAGATTCCCACGGGAAAGAGAGTAATAAGACTAAGTGTATTAACGTAGGCGCTCAACCTAGAAAGTTGGAATTTTGTATAGAGGTTCCCTTTATGATGTTGACAAGGATAAAGATGGGGTTTTATAGAATTCCCACGGGAAAGGGAGTAATTGGACTATAAGTGTATTATCGCAGGCGCTCAACCTAGAAACCTGGAATTTTGTATAGAGGTTTCCTTTATGATGTTGACAAGGATAAAGACGGCAATTTATAGAATTCCCACGGGAAAGGCAGTATCCACGCGGGCGAAGCCGCGGGTACAGCTACTTCGTCCTTCCCTACTTCTCCAGACGGGCTTCTCCGATTTCATACTCCTCTCTTAAAATTTATTATAACACTTTTACATTTTAGAGTTAATAAACAAAAGTTTCTACAAAAAACTGTCGAAATTGTTATTTGATTGTACCAACGTCAAACTGTGATCAAAAATTTTTACCACAAAACACGAGAGTGTCGGTCGTGTCTGGCTTTTATTACATAGGTGTTTCATACAATCGTATTTTTCAGCGGATATCAATAAATATAAAATACCGATGAAGCCATATTGAATAGTCTTTGTAATATTTGAACAATACGCAATTGAACAATGTAACTCCGACACCGTTTCTCGCAGTATACGTTAGGCGTCTAACTAAGCCTTTGGGCTTGGCGTAAAATATACGCAGACGGAATTTTGTTTTATTCAAATATTTTACAATTTTATTTGGCATTCATGTTTTTGCTTTATTAACGAACGAATTTATGGAAAAGTATTTTTGGGAAAGTATTCAAAATTCAAAAATACCTACACCCAGGCGGTCAATACTAGCAAAGTAGTAACAAAGTGGTAGAAAAAATCTTGAAAAATATTTTTTACCGTGCACACTCCATCGTGTGCGGTGTCGTCATTATATAGGTGAAGGTGTAGGAAGATGATTTTTCGACATCCGTTTGAATAGGTACCGTATAATAATCGTAGGTCATAAAAAAGACTGAAACGATATGCATAAAACTTACAATAGAACTAAACCAGAAAGCGCAAAACAGATCTAACGTCAACGCCTGTGTATGACACCCTGTATATCGCTAACTTTGATACAGGATGTGAAAAGTTACTCGTGTTAGTAAAACTAAATTAATACTGTACTGATTGTATCGAGTTCACACGAACGGTGGCTTTAATGAGTATTGAGCTCGTGTGATGATGAAGTTTTGTACCGGTAAGCGAGGTAAAATGGTTTGGTGCAAATCATACGCTGACAAAAAATACAAAAATAAATAAATAAATATGTAGGGACAAATCACACAGATTGCTAGTCCCAAAGTAAGTTCGAAAATAACAAATAAATATTTAGATAAACATCCAAGACCCTGGCCAATCAGAAAAGTTCGTTTTTCATCATGATCCGACCGGGATTCGATCCTGGGACCTCCTGGGTGGCGATCTGGCATAGTAACCATAACGCCACGGAGGTTGTCAAGATGTGTACAAATACAATCTGCGCCACGAGAGATGAAACATGACGTATCACGTGTCGTGACATTGCACTGGGCCGCATGTTCATTTTGTTGCATGTTCTTCCACCAAACGCGACTGGACAGTTTTCGTTGAAACTTGGATTTTATCCCGGATATCAGCCCCGGGAACAACGGGATTTCGCGGGTAAATCCGCGGACATAAGCTAGTCAATAAAAGTCACCATTATAGTCAATCCTCGCAGTCACTTATAACTTATATTCTCTAACAATTGTATAGAAATCGTGGCGCGCGCGACTGTCTCGCGGCGTTTCCGGCGCTTTACACAACCAGACGAACACACACACAAACAGGAAGCGTCCCAGCTTATTGAATGCACGTCGAGCCACTATCGAGCACAACTTTTACCTGCATTCGCAGCTTTGTTTGTGGTATGAAGCTTTGAGGTTCGGTCTGGATTTCTCTACATGCTATGTAGATTAATACTACATACTGACCGTGTGATGTCGGCCTACCACCACACCACCCCGTCTCTTCCCATGGGTATCTTAAAAGGCGACTAAGGTAATATAGTAGTAAGAATGGGCAGTAGTGTTTTTATCTCGAAATCTTCAACCAACCCAACTTTGATTACATATAAAGCAAGCAATAAACTTTAAAAAAACTTTTTTTTTGTACTTTACCTTGTCATGTATATTCCCCATTTGAATAAACAAAATAACTTTACCTTACGCCCGAACCCAGTATGTGATCTCACTCCTTTTTTTCCAATGTCTGATTGCAAAATTCACATCACGCGTCTTTATAACCAATCAAAGCATTGTATTTATGACGCATCGAAGTCAACTACCAATCAATACTTCCGTCAATCACGAAAAATCATCATAGGGGATTGAAATTACATATAGGGTTCCGGCTTTGGTCTCCATTGGCTATGTAAAACGAGCCGTAAACGACGATCTACATTAGCAATGTCTATTGGCCTGTTTTTCCTCTCCGCAATCCAATATTTCCAGTTCAGCAGCAAATTATTATCCCCTCTGCGACCCCTCCATTCCTACTCACCGCGAACAGATGCAATTGATGGAAAATTGTCACCCTATGCGATCGAAGTATGTTGCCGGAAGGGTCTTATGATCTATTTACAGTGTTTTGCACAAAATCATTTATAAAGTTTAAAGATTCAAAGAGTCGAAACTAACGAAGATATAATGCGAAAAAAAAGATATAATTTGAGACTTAATGGAATTTCAATTAAAATGCATTTTAGAAACTGACTCTAAACACCCAAATTCTGCGTCGTCCTCCATCCAATAAAGGAATTCTTTGAATAAACGATTTGATTTATATTTTTCACTGGCGTCCCGTCCCATCTTCGCAAGATTTTTCGTAAGAATCCCTATTTTTTTTAATAAACAGCCTGTGTCATCCACCGATGTAGCTTCCCAATGTTGAAACAATTTTTCAATCGGTCTAGTTTTTGAGTTTATTCATTACAATCAAAAATACAAATCTTTATAATAATAGTGTGGACTACAAAAACAAACAGATACGTTTACTGAAACTTATTAGAAATCTGTAAACGTTTCCTCAAAGCAATATAATCTATTTTAAACATTTAAAAGATAAACTTTCCGGCTCAGTTGAGCCACGGTTGAGCCATTTATCTGCGCCTGAGAATAGCTATTTCTATCAGTGACAGCCATCTGACGTGGCTTACGGAAAATCCGATATTAATTAAAACTTGTCGCGGTGACAGCGCCCCCTGCCGCACTAATACAATTAGCTGAGATATTTTTAAACAACTTATTTTAATCCTCGTGTTGCACGCAAATTGAATGACGTAGTGTAACTTTTTATAAAATATAATGACTATTTTGAGGTGAGCACTTTTACTTAAGTGTGGCCTTTTATGCTTTTCAACGATGCTTCCCATGTTAACTGCTATTTGCAACCAAGCCACTACTTTGCCGCTGTCAACGACAGCTAATCGCGGGCCAAAACAAACGTACGTGCGGCCTAATGTTACGACACAATGTGGGCAGAGCGGTAACGCGCTACAAGGCGTTCAAGTAATGTCGCTATGCTGGCAAACTCAGCCAGGAAGCATAGCCAGGTCGTTAGCTGATGACAATCAGGTCTTCGGTTACTATTTTTTTTATGTAAGAGGTTGACAAACAACCATGCATCACCGGGGCACAAAGACACCGGGGGCCTTTTAAGTGCATGTATTGCTTGATCGCTTCCCAAGCCATAGTCATTCGGAAATACCGCTGCTGGCGGGAGTTGATTCCAAATCTTTATTGTGCGTGGAAGGAAGTAAAATAGAAGTACTAATGTATAGAACATTCGGGACTGACGGCTTAAATTACCCACCGTAGCTCGTAGTACCTTTGACCAACCAAATATGGCATCTAAATTAAATGCAGAAAATATGCACAACATACACAATAAAATATGCTGTGAATGTTTGATTGGAACAATTCTCGACGTTTTTCGGATGCTCTGCTCTGCTGCCGGTAGCGTAAATGGGCTGCGGACACATAAAATCCTCCGAAAAACGTATCCTTTATTTGCGAACAGATGGGACACAATTTAAGCCGCGCATTCATTTAATTTTATACGCATTTATGTGTTCTTTTCAAAGATAAAAAGAGATGAAGAGATCATTAAATCCTTACAAATGGCATTAGGCGAGGATGGGTTTTATTTAAATCAAATCGTGTATTCAGGGACGAGGAACTTTCTTTAGTGATATACAACTTTACTATTAAATTATTATTATTATTTGCTTCCAATTATTTGTAATGTTTTAACTATTATACAGATAGTACAACTAGCGAAACCCGCGCAACTTCGTTTGCGTGTATGACGCTTTATGTCAAGTACCCATTAAGCTTAGTTGCATAGTTTGGGACTAGATGGCGTTGTGTGATTCGTCCAAGAATATTTATTTATTTATCGTTGTGAAATAGCGGTGATATGAAACTGTGTTTCGTACGATGAGTGACAGTCAAAACCCTAATACGCGTCCTGCTTACTAACTCCTAACTTCCTAGTACCTTCTCCGTCATAAGTAAGTAATAATCATCGAAAAATAATATGGTCAGCCATGTGCATCGGTGATTGTTTACCATCAAATGCCCAGCTAGCTCGTTTGTTTATCTCTATCATAAAAAAAAGGACGGGTTGCACTCCGGGAGTGCCGGCAGAAGTGAAAACTTGAACATCATTTGTGCATTTTTGAATATTTTGGAATGGTTAGGGAATCTTACGCTTTTTCGATCAGGCTACGGATCTGACGCGAGTTTAACATTTTTTACCCATCTAAAAAAAGTGCCAAGCGCCGCTACAGAAGTTTTCATTTCAAAAACTGTGAAATCTCTGTACTTATAAACGAATTTCATTTCACATTATTTTAAACAGAATGAAATAAGTTGACCGTATTATGCTTGTCACAGTTAAAATATTATGTATTGTATAAACATGCAATGCTAAGTGAAATGACTAACTGAATCCCAAAACTTGCAAATATTAACATATAAATGCATTTTGTGCATTTCTTTGTTAAACTGCACGGTCCAATTAAGTTTAAATATGATTTGCATAATGCAAGCTTTAAAATGAACCAAATATTTTAGTTCGATGCAAAATAGGTACAGTGTTTATGAGTGGCTAGCAGCGACTTCTTTATTACAAGGGTTCGAATCCCGTGCAAGACAAACATTTGTATGCATAAACATAATATGTATACGTCTTGGTCGGAATGTTTTCGAAATGCCTGCGGTATATCTAAAAAACGTTGTAGTTACTTATAAGGAAGGAAGAGGAAGATGTAAGTAAGGAAAACTTAACCGTTATTGGGAATACTGAAGGAAAGACCACGAGGCTGAACAACAAAAGATTCTGCCAGTCAAATCGTCAAATAATTTGCAGAATCGACAAGAATAAATGAAAGCAGAGTTTGTTCTATGATGACTAAACATAGTGGACCCGACATGCGACATAGAGAGATTGCTTACATTTAATTGTCCAGTTTGCTTGTTTATTTACTCTCAATTAGGAAAAGGATATTCAATTATAAACACAAATTAGATCAATACTGAACGTAAACAGTGTTCGGGCAACTTTGATGTTTTCTGAAAGGAAGTAACCGCGGCTTGACGCAAAACACCAACTTCAGCGCTAATGGGAAACTGGGGAAGTTTTTTTTAAACAAAATATTAGAATATCGGTGTAAAGCAGAATTTCTGTGAGTGAGAGATCTGCCCATTCCTCCTTATTTCCTTCCTATTACAGTTTGATAAATAAAATTCGAGTAAATCATGGAATATTTATAAAACTTGAATCATGTTTACGGACCTGCTCATCTCTTTCATTGGCTGACTATCATGGGCGGTGGTGATTACACCTACTATTAGGTGGTTCGCATGCTCGTCTGCCAACCTCTTCCATAAAGTGCACTGCACTTATTTAAATAGGGCATGACCTACTTTATAATTAAAATAATATAATATTCTATTGTTAGTTAACTATCCCCACATATTAAGCTAGCATCAATATTTAATTCGTTGCTAAATACATACATTAATTTAAATACTAATATAAATAAATCATTGACCTGTTACAGGTCAATGATTTATTTAATTGTTTAACAAACTTGATTTAATGAATGTCTTTTTTATATTAAAACAGAAAAACAAGCTATAGGCTGAGAATAAGGCGAAATCTTAGAAGGAAAGATAGGTTTTTTTATTATAAATTTCAGTGCGTTTGACCACAATCTTGCCTGATTAAGAGATGAGGTTCACGTAAACTCGAAACATGGCAATGCTTTGAAAATTCCTAAATTGTATGATTCGGGAATCAATGACGCGGGGAGGGAGTTCCATGCCTTAGCGGTTCGCATTACGAAAGTAGAACCGATAAGACGAGAAGAACTTACATGGATTAAGTAAAGGCAAACGCAGGCATCAAAGATAGTAAAGTCTTTGTTTCCAGAAGTTCCTTGGAGGCTGCTACACCGACAAGAGTGCTCTTAAATTTAGAGAGAGCAACTGATAACTTAATGTGCTTGTTAATACCACTGCTAAGTTTGCTGTTGCGTCACTTGTTTATTCTTTCAGTTTCTTTACTGAGTTATCATCTCTGTTATTAAGTAATCCACCGAAGAGGAAGTAGTCAAGTGTCATGTATATTTTGAGGTGTAGGCGACGCCTCATTTCCCTGTACCACCTCATTAGGGCCGCTAATGCTCGCTGCGGGCGACATTTGATAATCCGGTGGAACACGTCGCGTAGAGATTAACTGTCGTCATATAAAGGAATTTTGAAATTTCCAACAAAATGTAACATAATGTTGTAGGGCTGTACTTAATTAAAACTGACTACATTTTGATGTGGAGTTAAAGGATTTTGAAATAAGTTTTAGACTTTTTGTATTATGCAAAGAATATTCAAATATGTGTACGAGGTAAACCTCGTACACATATTTGGGCTAAAGCCCTGGGTTATAATTAAGAAGAGATGTAAATTAATCCAGTTTTTCCTTTCTTTTTCGCAACATTCACGTGGTATTTTCAGAAGTTAACCTAGAGGGTCGGGCTAGAGCGGCGGTTCGTTTTCCTCGTGGACCAACCTGTTATGAACAACTAGTTGTGTTATTAGAAATATTTTATTACCGTTGGCACAAACAGATAATTTTAAATATTCTTACAACGCCACCTAGACCCAAACTAAGCAACTAAGCTTGTACTAGATGATAAATATGCTGATAAATATACTGAAATACTTTTTTTGGAAATAAATACTTATTATACATAGAAAACACCCAGACCAAGGTTAACAGACATGTTCATGCACACAAATGTTTGCCTTGCTCTGCCCCCGATAGTTGAAAGGGCGCATCTAACATTTTTTCCGAAATTGAGTTATATACATTGTTGGAATCAGCAAAAAAAGGCGCATCTGCTAGTATTTTTTATTTTTCGCTATCTCGCTTCACAGCGATTTTCTATAATAAAAATAGGCGCATATGCATCCAATTTTTCTACTAAATGGAAGATGAAAAGCCGAAATCATCATAAACTTAGTAGAATAGCCGCATTTGCACACATACGCCTTTGAGCTTCATAGTAATATTTAGTGATTGGAAGGTTAATAGGCGCTTATTCGATATCGTTTTTAATGCTTAATAGAAAAGTCGCAAGTGACCATTTGCGTCTTAGACGCTAGTTGAAAAGTACTATACACCTACTAAGTAGAAAAGTCAACATCTGCCACATGCGCCCTTACTACTTCGTATATTTTATGTTTTTTTCGATGCGCATCTGCCAGATACGTCTGAATTTCTCTATAGTAGAAATAAAAGTATGGATGGTACTTAATAGAAAAGTCGCAAGTGTACCGAAGCGCCCAAAATACTAGGGTTAACAGTAATAAAAAGCTCATACGAAATTGATAGGGCGCATGTGGCAACATGCGTCTAGTCAATTAATTATGTCTCATTTCTTCAAATTTTTAATACTAAAATGAAAAGGTTTTTTTAAGATTTTCCATATAATATATTTAAAATATACCTATCGTACTATAGCAATTGAAAGATAATCATGTTAACCATTGATCCACATTAAAAAATATATATTTCTTCGTTTAAATAACAGACAGCAAACAATTTAAGGTTTCATTTATTAAATTTTTTTTTCTCAGTTTTAGATTTTTGTTACATGCGCCTTTTCAACTATCGGGGGCAGTATGGAGCACATAGATTCTAGGGTCCCTAACCCATTGTCGACCTATAACAGGAAAAAACTGGATATAGCGAGAAATAGTATTAGGAATCAGTTAGATTTTTTTATACCACAAAGGTGACAAACAAGAATTTCGGATAACACCAGGGGCGCTACCAATGCGTTGTCCACCAAGGAGGTTGGAGGAAGGGAAGGGAAAGAAGGGAAGGGAAAGAAGGAGGGGGAAAGAGGGGATAGGGAAGGAGTTGGGCTTCCGGATCTCTCACTCACCGAACGAAACGCATTGCTGCTTCACGTCAATATTCCGTAAAAGGGTGGCTCTTCACCGGTCGGGCTAGCCTATTTCATAAACGCCCACTACAAAGATTGTATTGAGAAGTATAAAAATAGAAAAAAATATATCTATACATATGACAATTTTTTGGGTGTGTTCTGAAAAGTGTGGTGTATGATGTAGGCAACCGATATGAAAGGATTTTTTGAAATCCCCACGGGAAAGGATAAACGCACACGAAGTTGCGCGGGTTTCTCTAGTGTAAAATATAATAGAAACCATTCGTAACGTCTTCTAATGTAACATTGAATTTTTTTTTAATAATTTGAATATTATACAAAGCGTGTAATAATGAGCGAATCGCAGTCCCGCGGCCAGCCGATATTAAAATCATAAATTCTCCTTACACCCACCGAAAAAGGTTAACGAGCCTCGTTGTAAACTTCAGTATAATAGGCACCACATTTAGTTATGCCCCCTCATTTTTCAAGATTTTCTTCAACTTGCAATATATGTCACTCGTTAACATCATTATGATTTATTTAGGACAAAATCTATTCAACTTAAGAGTGGTAGAGCCTAGCCACTGCTATGAACTGGTAGTGACTCGTAACTGGCTGGCTCGACCGGCACAGAAACACCCTCTCACAGAATAGCGACGTGAAATAGCGGTGATATGTCTCTGTGTTTCATACGATGCGACGAGTGATAAAGCCAGACGACTATAGGTACTGTTTCTTACTCACTTTTTCATTTTACTTTCCCTGTCCTTTCTTTTTGATTTCTTCATAAGTGTGCAACGCATCCAAGATCTTGTAGTCGTTGATCTCCATGGACATCGATGATTGCTTACCATCAGGTGACCCGTTAGCTCGTTTGTCCTCTTGTCATAGAAAAAAGTTCATTGCAAGTGAATAATATTATGATTGTTTGGGTTTCTTTAAAAAAAAGCACATCGAAATAAATAATCCCACGAGATCGAATCTTCTCTACTTAAAGTTGATAACCTTCTCAACAGTGAGATTCCTAATCATGTGACCTCTTGGGTTATTTAATACCAATAACATTTCTAGGGTTTAATGCTGAATACCATTGGCAAAGGAATTCAGATGAAACCAGATTCATTACTTATGTGTCTTAGAATTCAGTTGTCTAGCCTTACCCACTTCAAATTCAGGTATTCAATAATTAAATCACCGCAGCTGACAATAGCTATTTAGAATGCCTAGATCTATTCCCAGAGATGCTCAATATTAATAGTACAATTTATAACAGTCTTCGTTATTAAATTTGGGGTCAAACTATAGCTCCACTCCACTGTTCATCATTTTGCAATTTATAATATAGGTACGTTTATCTTGTAATGATTTCTTAAAAAAGGTTATTTAGGTTCCTGGCGACCTGAAACACAAGTCCTTTCTAAAACCCTACAGCATGCTCCAGCCTTTCACTTTATATTGCTTAAAATGTATTTTTATTTCCTTAGTTCTCGCGGGACATCTTCTCAACAGATCATTGTGTCATACATATTGTACGTACAAGTATTATCTGTAAATCAAGTATTATCTGTAAATCTAATTGCAAAATAAATTATTTTATTTCATTCTTTCTTTATGTGTCTGAAGCCATAAGTCCAGCAGTTTTTGTAGTAAATAATTACAATGGGTTATTTCTTTATCAGTTGGTTCTTTATCTCTTTTTGAGTAGGTAGTAAATTGACACAGCACATCATTATTGTCAACTTCTATTGAAACCTCTGTTCAAATATAGATTTTTCTGCCTCTTTAAATCGCAGTTATTTTAGAGCATACTCTCCCAAGGGCATCAGAGGGACATCACTCAAAGGCATCAGAGACTTCAGGGACATCACCTTTCACTTGGATCCACCTTCACTTGGATCCACCGGCGTGATTTTGCAGTGGATCCTAGGTCACCTTTTTCGACTTCAATTCACCACAGAGTGGATGAATCCCTTCATCGTCATCAAAATATGTTACAATTGTGTAAATTCTAAACATCAAGATAACAATAAAGAGGCTAAGATAAACTTTGAGTCAGCTTTTAATATCGCCTAAGCCTGGAATCACAACGAGCACAATAAATCAGAAAGCTTATTAACGAAGCCACAAGAGAAGCGTTATTCAAATCCAACAAGTTGAGCAATTTCAAACAAAATCTAACTTTGATATGACGAAAGGATAAACAGTATGTGAAGTTTGTGTAAATCGTTTACATGTAGGTAGCGACGCTTATTATATTTTTGCAATTAACAAGCAACGCGAGATCAATCTGAGTATGTTTTTTGAACGAGCCATCAATTTTTATTCAGTCACTAGTGATAGGAAAAAGAAATGATTGGTTTAAAAAAATAAACAAAAATTAAAATTTAAATAAAAACTTTTTGATTTCATAGATTGATAATTTCTAAGAAAATACATGGAAAATACAGATAAAGAACCTTATCGTTATAGCACAAATTAACAATCATAAGGCGAGGATGTTCAAAAATAACTTTTTTATTCTCCGCAGCTTCTAACAGAAAGTTTTTTCTAATCCATTTTTAAAGATAATGACACAAAAATTATAGTTGTCACTGTCAAACTAAAGGAGAAAAAAGAACGTTAGTTACGTTAGAACCTAGCTGTAAGACTCTTCACTCCTGACCCCACTATAAATCGAAATTCCGAAAATAGGGACTAGAACCAGTTCTGAACCTTATTCTAACTAGTAATGTCTTTTATGACAGGACTACGTGTCTCGTTGTTTCGGATGGAGACTTTCGCTGTTTAGTTACTGTTTCGCTGCAAATGGACTGTGACTCAGGGTGGTCTGATAGGCCTTGTAGGCTCGTACACACACCTGCTGTGCTACTGCATAAATTACAATCGGCCCGCATAAATTGATTACGCTACCCGTGTAATTGAAGTTAGCTAATTGTAATTTATGGGACCCCAAATTACGGTGAAACAAATAAATTTATTGTCTTTTAAGCAGATTTAATGTTTATTAATAATTTTATCAGTGAATTAAGGTTGACAAAGATTTTTTTATATTCGAGTAGCTTTTTTCAGAAGCGTCACCTATTCTCGTCTTTTGAGAATATGATATTTGTCTTTTAGAGATGTGATGCCGTATTAAAAGTGCCATCTTAGTGGTAAAAAAACATTTAGTATAAACGAGGTGGTGCTTGAGATCAAGGACTTAATTGTGACATTTTAATTTAAATGAATCTTTCAGGTCTTTTAGTTTTCTTCACTTTAATTGGAGAGAAAACCCCAACATAACTTCTCTAGTATTTATGGCTGTCATGTTCATCGACTTGGAAAACTCAATAGTACTAGAAGAGATTGGATTGGAGTAATAGAAGTTAAGTATGACTTTAAGTATACCAGTATTATAGTGCAGTAAACTAAAATTAATGGAGCATAAACTAGAGTGTGCATTAACGTGTCCATAAAACTGGTGCAGCTCGTAAAGAATGCACATGTGACAGTAAGAATGATTGGAGTCATGCTGTACGATTTTATTGCAAGATAACTTGATTCAAAGTTGTTCAGCGGAGACTTCTTTACGATGCTGTCATCCTGGTAGTTTTTCTTCAACCGCAGGGGTTTTTTGAGCAGTCATTGTCATATCAACTCATAAGTATTTCAGCAAGGAAACACACACAGGTCTCCCTTCAGTTGAAGAGGATTAGGACGTACTTTGCCACGCTGTTCCAATGCGGATTTTTTTATGCCAGCATACGGCCCGCCTGATGGTAAGCATCACCGGTAGCCTATAGACGCTTTCAATCCCAGGGGTATTGTGGGGGAGCTCTGGGGACCTTACTTACCGTAGGAACACAACATGGCCGAGACCAATGGTATTTGGCTACCGATCTTCTGTAAGGTGGAGGTCCTTCTCCAGACCACCCAGACTGGCTGCTCTCATTTGAGCGGATTACCCGCTGTGGCCTACCTCTGTCACTTGACAGAGGCCTGTGTTCTCAAGCCGCCTGAATTCCACGGATTTCGGACGGCTTAACGTGCCATCTGAAGCACGGAGAAGCTCAAGATAACGAAATCCATCCGAACATTGGCTAGGGTTGATGTTGCTTAACTTGCGTGCTCGTTTTCGAATACAACACACAGCGGCACCATTGAGCTCCAGTTGTTTCTGTTAGTGGTGAAATAGATTTGAGACTACTTAATAATTATTAATAAGATAAAAAGGAAAGATATGTATTTTTGTTTGTAACTAATAAAATTAAAAACTACGATTTCAAATCTTTCACCTTTGGAAAGCTACGCCAGTCTTGAGTAACATACAGCTATATTTTTAACCGACTTCAAAAAAGGAGGAGGTTCTATGTTTTATTGTAATATGTAAAATCTAGTTATTTTATGTTTTTATTTGTATCGGTAAATAAATTCATTGTGACAAGATCCAGTATGATATTGGAGGCTGTATCCAAAGCCTTCTCTTTGACATTGATGCCTAAACATTTTCTCGTTATCTGCAAATCATATCCAGATATTTTTCTTTGTGAATGTTACTCTCCACACATGTCTTTGTACATGCTCCCCAATTTACTTTGAGTTATTTATCTATCATGTATTTTTTATACATATATATAAAAATAGAAAACTTATTTCGATTTCTCATTTTTATGATAATAGACCATGGATTGTTGTCATTACTTTATGTACCTACATTCAGCCCGTAAATATGAAAACTTTTCAAAATATTCCCTGTAGGGATTTCCTCTTCGAATTTTTATTTATGAGTCATATCCATACTTTAATATTATAAATTTGAAAGTATTTGTTTGTTAGTTTGACCTCCCGTCCCGTCACGTCGAAAGTAATGAACGGATTGATATGATTTTTTTATTGGGGATAGATTAAGGTCTGGAGAGTAGGCTACTTTTTATCCCGGAAAAGCCTCTCATTCCCACGGGAAAATAAGTATAACATTATTTTTTCAAAATTTTTTTAACGGGATAATGGGATAATTTAAGGTCTGAAGAGTGAAGGCTACTTTTTTTCCCACGGGATAAAGAGATTCTAATTGACATTTTCCCTTGATTACGCGGGCGGAGCCGCGGGTAACAGCTAGTTGTACTATACACAAGTTTAACGATGCTGAACATTTAATACTATTATTAAAAGTAACATAACATTGTTACACTCGACCAAATATTTCTGTTGTAATAGGTACTAAACTTTTCCTTAAAATGTTCTTTCTCTTCAGCCGAGTCAATACAAAACAAATTTCCCACAATTCCCAAAACAAACTTCACCATTAGCATAATACTTACCTCATTTCTTATATTCCGCAAAAAGTATATCTGTAATTTTATTGTGGAAAAATGTCGATAACAGGCCGAATAATTTCACAAGTGTATTGTCAAATATTTTCCTTATGTTTCACTCTCCGGTGAATCTATTGAAACCCCATCATTTATATTAACAATTTTATTTATTTCAACAATCTTTTTTATGTTTGCTGCTTCAGGGGCATGAGTTTCCAAATATTAAAAAAATATATATGTAAGGTTAGTAATAAGGCTTTGGCAAAGTTATTTGTATGGACTTCATTCTACTGATTTATACTTCATACATACCACATTTAATTGAATCAAAGAGTAAAATTTCAATCACAAAAAAAAACTTTGTCAAAATATAAAAAAATTATTTATTCAAGTACCGTAACACAAGAACAATTTTAAATTAATTTTAAAACATGTTTAATATTAAAATATAATTTGAATTTCATGTCACGCAAACAAACTTACGCATTTTAAATTATAGAAATTTTAATTATTAAAGTTTAAATTCTAACGGGTACAAAGTTCAAAGGTGCTAGTGAACGCACTTGAAATCACAACGAACATTCCAGAACATAATCTCGACAAATAAATAAAATAATGAAACAGAATGAAATTTGGATAATTCAAAATAATATTTAAAAAATCGGATGTTGTATGTAAGTATTACAGTTTTGAGAGAACAGTAATGTCACAAAAAGAATATTTCGAATAATTCATACTCAAATTTGTATAGTTTTAAATTGCTCAGCTCATTATGCCCAAAATACTCGTTATGTCCAAGTTATGCCCAAGTTACGCATTATGCCCAAGTTACGGCTGCCTCATAGCTAGCCCCCCTTCTTCCACTATGGTAACTGTAGTTTCGTAACCAGTTACGAAAGCTGAGGAGCGTCGACTGAGGAGCTCGATGGCGTTGATGCAAAAGTCAAAGTCAAATGAAACTCTAGCCGTGTTTCAGTTATTTTGCAACGATGCCACGGGGCTAATCTTGTGATGTTCAAGTTTACAGATGAACAAACATAAATATTAACACTATTATACAAGACAGTGCGCTAAACTCCGACGCGTATTAATTACACAACAATTTGCTAAACCAAACTTTCCAAGTTATATCAAAGTCGTAGCCCCATTGTTGAATTGGTCATATTGTAAAATATCTTTGTACTCAAAGTCAAAGTCAAATATAGGTGCTAATTCTGTTGTACATTTAACTAGACTAAACTAATTTTGACAGTACTAGAAATGTTGCTATCCTTGTCACAATTTGTAAACCAAGGAATGACAACAACACCTTTGGTACTGTCAAAATTAGTTTAGTCTAGTTAAATGTACAACAGAATTAGCACCATTGTCATTGTATTCAAATAGGCATATTACAAGCACTTTCATATTTTAGGAGACACGATGAAGATCTGTAATAATCCTAAAGCAAACTCCAGCTTCTGACAAGGATTTGTGTTATTGGAGACTTTTGTATGTACAGTAACTGTAATAATTCATTGTGAGCAGTAAATAGAGTTTTATTTTTATTATTAATTCATCTTTGTATAATAAATTGGTTGACAGCTATTGACAGGATGTAGACTTGTGAATATGTGATAAGTAATACGGCAACCATACAATTTCACAGTGACCGACCAAATCTCGCACAAAAAATGACAGTTTTTCATTTTATACGAGATAATGCTTGAAATCGAGACGAGATTTTCATTTTCTTTGACGACCTCCGTGGCGTAATGGTTACCACGCCAGACCGCCACCCAGGAGGTCACGGGTTCGATCCCCGGTCGGGTCATGATGAAAAACGATCTTTTTCTGATTGGCCTCGGGTCTTGGATATTTATCTATATATGTATTTGTTATAAAATATAATATCGTTGAGTTAGTATCCCATAATACAAGTTTCGAACTTACTTTGGGGTTAGCTCAATCTGTATGAATTGTCCCTGTATATATATATATTTGACAAATAAATATGTTTTATTTAGGCTTAGAGCCAGCCATATAGACGCTGACATTGGCCATATCACCAAACGCCCAACTTTAACGGTCCAAACACAACATTCGTATTCTTGCGAAGTTCATTAAAATAACAATTAACTGTTTGGCTATTAAGACTTGTGGTGCGATTAATTCGCTAGGAATAGACAAGGGCCCTAATGTTTGTTTGGGCTATTAATGTGCCAGTTATACCTGTGTTTGTTGTGGTTTGTTGGAACTTGCAAGTAATTACAAGGTAATTACATAAATGGAGCAAACAAAACTAGAATGAACTTAATTTTTATTACTTTTTATGTCATACCACTACGCAGGTTCACAGCAAGAATGTATCTATGAACATCAGTAATATCAGGAAACACTGTCCTTCGCCAATCCGCATTACAGCAACGTGGCAGAGTGCGCTCTAATTTAATTGGAGGGAGACCCGTATCATTGTAAAGGGATGATTATCGGTTGATATCACGATACGTTAATACCACGACAGAAATTGTATTTTAAATTATTTGAAATTTCTATTTAATCAGTATTCCAAATTCGTTTGAACTAATATTATATCAGCTTGTTTATTTGAACGAAATAGTAACGACCCCATTAAATAAGTTTAACTAATAATTTCATTCCCAAACAATATTTTAGCGTTAGCAAAGTTCCGAATTAGTTTGCATCAATTTCGTGGATTATTGCAAACAACAACTAATAAACTGAGTTTTAAAATTAAATAACCTCGATAATAACTGAAACAAGATTTAATTATTCGTTATATTGTAATTGCTTTATTTACTCTTTCTATATAATTAGTTCTTATGTAGGTAACCAGTGCTTTTAACTTTGTCCCGGAGGTTGATTGCATTACCCGATGGTTGAAATATTTGTAATAGAAGATGTCTATAAAGAGGTTGAATGGTGACTGACTCTAACCTGATTGCATAAAATGATGACAATGATGAGTTGATAAAGGAACAATGATGATGGAAGAAATAACTAGAAGAAATATGAATTTGCTATGTTATCCTTTCTTGACATAATGTACCGAAGAAATCAGCGCTGCTGCTCCATATGATTTCGGAGAAGGCTTTTAGAGCTATGAATTATGGCGTTTTTTTATAAGTATCCATTAAAAATCTTCAAAGAATACGTTAAGATAATATTAATAATTCCATTAAAATGGAGCCCAGTAAATAGTACTTTATATTCAAGAAAGGAGTTATTGAAAAGAAACGCCTCGGCTATTCGCAGTAAATTCAAAACTTTCTTAGGACTAGGCTTCATTACGCATAAAGCTATCCATAAAAGTCTAGAAAAAGTTAAATTCAATATCATTATGCACGTTGATATTATTATAAAAAAATCGAATAATTCTATAGGCAGTGTCAGACTATCCCCGATTTACATGCATTACACGGTTACGTACTTTGTCCCTAACTTTGTTAATATTACTTATTTCTAAAGTTACAGCAACATTGATGGTTTTAATATACAATTTTTATACCATTATAAAAGTGTCATCTCGACTGATAAAAACAAACATTCATTATTCACTTTGCTTGCTTCTATCACTGTAGTCTGTAGTATTTTTTTTCCCCGCTTTCAGCTGTTAAATATATTTAATTAATTAGTTTTGTCGATTTGGTAACAATGCGTTTTTCTGTGGGTGGGTTGTTAACCTACCGCATATCGGATTCCAGGGCGTCGCTCCAGCGGTACCTACGGCGGCCTATTGGTCTGCAGTCAATAGGTTTTCCTATATACGCCTTCTTAGCCCCCCGATCTTAACCCACATTTCTTTCTTCAGATGGCCCAGCCATCGGAGTCTGTGTAGTACAGCCTAGCTAAGCTATCCGGTCAAGTCCAATGAACTCGCTTACCAAATAGGGTATGGTCCTTCAGCATTTAGAGGGTCTAAATGGAATCCGATCTCTTGCGATCTTCAAGCTGGCGACTGGCGAAGCATGGCTCAAAATCGTAAGAAGTGAAATGGCGTTCTCTTGTGACGGAGGAATCAGAGTAAGTAAATTAATTAATTTACGCAGCGCCACCTTTTTTTTTTTTTTTTTTATTATCGTCAGAAAAATGCTTTGCAGCAGCCCCACCGCCCGGGGAATGCGGTGGGGACTGTGGGACTTACCACTAAAAAACTGACGGGATGCCACTCGCCCCCTAAGTGACGGGGCCACGGGTACTGTGATACATCCGCGACCCCGCCAGGGCCGTCCGGCCAAAGTTAAACTGGCCGGACCCGCTCTCCCCGGAACGCCCCGTCAGCAGCACACCGCATCCAGGTGCACTGCCGACACAGAGGACCATGCCCCCTCAAGACGACGGGCCTTCCCCGGCTCGCCGTCTCGGCTGGGTAAGGGTCCCCTCCATCTCTGCGGTCGCAACAACGTGCGACCGCTGGCCGGGCTCTGCGAGCCGCCGGCCCCTCTTCTTCAATTTTTTAACGAGGTTTTCTTCCTCCACCGCGCCTCCTGCGCCACTCCAAGTGCCACAGCGTCCACTACGTACTTAGTGGACTCTGTGACACTTTGCGCCACCGCGCACTCCCTCTTCCAGGGTGGTCTCATTCGCCCATGTGACCCAACCCTTAACGCCCCCCGCAGTGTCTGGGTTGGCGAGACCCAGTGTCTGCAGGGCCTCCGCGTTCTACGCAGCGCCACCTGGTCCCAAACTAAGTTACTGTTAATCTGCTTGTGTTATGACCAGACAACATATATATTATTGTACTTAAGTAATTATATACTTATGATGCAAAGAAAACACCCAGACTCTAGAACAAACACAAATTCCAATACATAAATGTTTGCCCTGAGAATCGAACTCACTGGTGTTGAAGTTAAGATCACTACCTACGCACCTTTCAATAATATTTACGCTTATATGGTTTACTTGGTTTAGCTGTTTTGTCATATGGGCTATCACCGCCCAGTGTTTCGCAGTCGACTAAAAGATTTACTACAGCAATAACCCCGTCGCCGGCTCCGCACCGCTCACCTGCCACAGGCAGATTCGTCTCGATAGCCTTTTTGTGTCCGACGCACTGATTGCCCATTGTTTCATGGCATGACTCAGCTGCGTATTTGTATTTAACATCCTATTGTTTGATATTCCAATGTTTTGGTAAAACACAAAAGAGTTTTCCATAAAATTTGTTCTTAGAAATATTGCAATGATTTTATGTATTATGGGAAGTGTAAATCAATGATTCTAAATTATAGTAAGCGTATTTATTTTTATAAGATTTTTATCTACTACCTTGTTTGTTGTATTAGTACCATTTTAAAAGAGCAAGTGCTAAGTTTCTAGTTTCTTGCCAGTTCTTCTTAGTACAGTCAATCAATGAAAGAGATAAGCAGGACCGTAACTTAGATTCAAGTTTTCTAAATATTGCGAGAATGGATTTACTCGAATATTTATTTATGAATAGTATTCATATTGAATTATGAAAAAGAAGACCCGGCCGACCGCATACCACCTGGCGGCGACGTTCAGTTAAGAGAGAGGCTGCATCATCTGGTATTTGCTGGAGCGATATGGAGGCTGCCACTCAAGATCGATCCACCTGGAGAAACCTTCTACGAGCCCTATGTCCCTGATGAAGGATGGATTAAAGGATCACATAATCATCATTATGAAAGTAAAAAAAATCATAACTGTGTCAAATCTTTGTTCTTAGTTCTCTATCCTACTTAAACCTTTCATTAGTTGACTGTATAGGAGGAGAGGAGAACCGGTGTGAAGTTAGCTGCCTAAAGTTAGCTGCCTCGCATAACCCGACCAAATTAAAAAGTTATCAATTTATAATTTCCATAAATGGCAAAAAAGGCTATACCTAAGCGAACAACACATAATACTGCTAATAAAATGACTAAAAATTAAATTTTAAACAGTCATAAATCGAAATAAATCGTACAACAAAGCCTGCCTAAAGCCAGTCAATATTCTTAGTCAGCTAACTTGACATCACAAAGAGGGTATGAAGGACGGCCAGCAAGAACACTTTGTGATAACTGATGGTAAGCACAGTTTCTCCACTACCATCTGAACCCATTTCCAGGGTGATACGCGATCTGCTAGTGGCCAAATAGACTTAGCTGCCTAGAGTCGTTTGTAAAACGAAACCAGCCAAGTTCAAAAAAAAAAAAAAAATGAAGGACGGCAAGCAAGAGCACTTTGCGATAACTGATGGAAAGCACAGTTTATCTACTACCATCTGAAACCATTTCCAGGGTGATACGCGATCTCCTAGTAGCTAGTACTAGCCAGATAGACTTAGCTGCCTAAAGTCGTTTGTAAATAAAACCACCAACTTTAAAAATTAAAAAAAAAATGAAGGACGGCCAGCAAGAGCACTTTGCGATAACAGATGGTAAGCACAGTTTCTCCACTACCATCTGAACCCATTACCAGGGTGATACGCGATCTGCTAGTGGCCAAATAGACTTAGAAGCCTAGAGTCGTTTGTAAATCGAAACCAGCCAACTTAAAAAATTCAAAAAAAAAATGAAGGACGGCCAGCAAGAGCACTTTGCGATAACTGATGGAAAGGACAGTTTATCCACTACCGTTTGAAATCATTTCCAGGGTGATACGCGATCTCCTAGTAGCTAGTACTAGCCAGATAGACTTAGCTGCCTAGAGTCGTGTGTAAATAAAACCACCAACTTTAAAAATTCAAAAGAAAAATGAAGGACGGCCAGCAAGAACACTTTGGGATAACTGATGGTAAGCACAGTGTCTCCACTACCATATGAACCCATTTCCAGGGTGATACGCAAACTGCTAGTGGCCAAATAGACTTAGCTGCCTAGAGTCGTTTATAAATCGAAACCAGCTAACTTAAAAAAAAAAAAAAAAAATGAAGGACGGCCAGCAAGAGCACTTTGCGATAACTGACGGTAAGCACAGTTTTTCCACTACCATCTGAACCCATTTCCAGGGTGATACGCAAACTGCTAGTGGCCAAATAGACTTAGCAGCCTAGAGTCGTTTGTAAATCGAAACCAGCCAACTTAAAAAATTCAAAAAAAAATGAAGGACGGCCAGCAAGAGCACTTTGGGATAACTGATGGAAAGCACAGTTTATCCATTACCTTCTTAAACTATTTCCAGGGTGATACGCGATCTCCTAGTAGCTAGTACTAGCCAGATAGACTTAGCTGCCTGGAGTCGTTTGTAAATAAAACCAACAACTTAAAAAAAAAAAAAAAAAAATGAAGGACGGCCAGCAAGAACATTTTGGGATAACTGATGGAAAGCACAGTTTATCCACTACCTTCTTAAACCATATCCAGGGTGATACGCGATCTCCTAGTAGCTAGTACTAGCCAGATAGACTTAGCTGCCTGGAGTCATTTGTAAATAAAACCACCAACTTAAAAAATAAAAAATAAAATGAAGGACGGCCAGCAAGAACATTTTGGGATAACTGATGGTAAGCACAGTTTCTTCACTACCATCTGAACCCATTTCCAGGGTGATACGCGATCTGATAGTGGCCAAATAGACTTAGCTGCCTAGAGTCGTTTATAAATCAAAACCAACAAACTTCAAAAATTAAAAAAAAAATGAAGGACGGCCAGCAAGAGCACTTTGCGATAACTGATGGTAAGCACAGTTTCTTCACTACCATCTGAACCCATTTCCAGGGTGATACGCGATCTGCTAGTAGCCAAATAGACTTAACTGCCTAGAGACGTTTGTAAATCAAAACCAACCAACTTCAAAAATTAAAAAAAAAATTAAGGACGGCCAGCAAGAGCACTTTGCGATAGCTTATGGAAAGCACAGATTATTCTCTAGCTTTTGAAACCATTTCCAGGGTGATACGCGATCTCCTAGTAGCTAGTACTAGCCAGATAGACTTAGATGCCTAGAGTCGTGTGTAAATAAAACCATCAACTTTAAAAATAAAAAAAAAAAATGAAGGACGGCCAGCAAGAGCACTTTGCGATAACTGACGGTAAGCACAGTTTTTCCACTACCATCTGAACCCATTTCCAGGGTGATACGCAATCTGCTAGTGGCCAAATAGACTTAGCAGCCTAGTTTGTAAATCGAGACCAGCCAACTTAAAACATTCAAAAAAAAATCCACTAGCAGATCGCGTATCACCCTGGAAATAGGTTCATATGGTAGTGGAGAAACTGTGCTTACCATCAGTTATCCCAAAGTGTTCTTGCTGGCCGTCCTTCATTTTTTTTTTTTTTTTAAAGTTGGTGGTTTTATTTACACACGACTCTAGGCAGCTAAGTCTATCTGGCTAGTACTAGCTACTACGAGATCGTGTATCACCCTGGAAATGGTTTTAAAAGGTAGTGAATAAACTGTGCTTTCCATCAGTTATCCCAAAGTGCTCTTGCTGGCCGTCCTTCATTTTTTTTTGAGATTTTGAAGTTGGTTGGTTTCGATTTACAAACGACTCTAGGCAGCTAAGTCTATTTGGCCACTAGCAGATCGCGTATCACCCTGGAAATGGGTTCATATGGTAGTGGAGAAACTGTGCTTACCATCAGTTATCCCAAAGTGTTCTTGCTGGCCGTCCTTCATTTTTTTTTTTTTTTTAAAGTTGGTGGTTTTATTTACACACGACTCTAGGCAGCTAAGTCTATCTGGCTAGTACTAGCTACTAGGAGATCGTGTATCACCCTGGAAATGGTTTTAAAAGGTAGTGAATAAACTGTGCTTTCCATCAGTTATCCCAAAGTGCTCTTGCTGGCCGTCCTTCATTTTTTTTTGAGATTTTGAAGTTGGTTGGTTTCGATTTACAAACGACTCTAGGCAGCTAAGTCTATTTGGCCACTAGCAGATCGCGTATCACCCTGGAAATGGGTTCATATGGTAGTGGAGAAACTGTGCTTACCATCAGTTATCCCAAAGTGTTCTTGCTGGCCGTCCTTCATTTTTTTTTGAATTTTTAAAGTTGGTGGTTTTATTTACACACGACTCTAGGCAGCTAAGTCTATCTGGCTAGTACTAGCTACTAGGAGATCGCGTATCACCCTGGAAATGGTTTCAAACGGTAGTGGATAAACTGTGCTTTCCATCAGTTATTGCAAAGTGCTCTTGCTTGCCGTCCTTCATTTTTTTTTGAATTTTTGAAGTTAGCTGGTTTCGATTTATAAACGACTCTAGGCAGCTAAGTCTATTTGGCCACTAGCAGATCGCGTATCACCCTGGAAATGGGTTCATATGGTAGTGGAGAAACTGTGCTTACCATCAGTTATCCCAAAGTGTTCTTGCTGGCCGTCCTTCATTTTTTATTTGAATTTTTAAAGTTGGTGGTTTTATTTACAAACGACTCTAGGCAGCTAAGTCTATCTGGCTAGTACTAGCTACTAGGAGATCGCGTATCACCCTGGAAATGGTTTCAAAAGGTGGTGGATAAACTGTGCTTTCCGTCAGTTATCGCAAAGTGCTCTTGCTGGCCGTCCTTCATTTTTTCTTGAGATTTTGAAGTTGGTTGGTTTCGATTTACAAACGACTTTAGGCAGCTAAGTCTATTTGGCCACTAGCAGATCGCGTATCACCCTGGAAATGGGTTCAAATGGTAGTGGAGAAACTGTGCTTACCATCAGTTATCGCGAAGTGCTCTTGCTGGCCGTCCTTCATTATTTTGTGAATTTTTGAAGTTAGCTGGTTTCGATTTATAAACGACTCTAGGCAGCTAAGTCTATTTGGCCACTAGCAGATCGCGTATCACCCTGGAAATGGGTTCAAATGGTAGTGGAGAAACTGTGCTTACCATCAGTTATCGCAAAGTGCTCTTGCTGGCCGTCCTTCATTTTTTTTTGAGATTTTGAAGTTGGTTGGTTTCGATTTACAAACGACTCTAGGCAGCTAAGTCTATTTGGCCACTAGCAGATCGCGTATCACCCTGGAAATGGGTTCATATGGTAGTGGAGAAACTGTGCTTACCATCAGTTATCCCAAAGTGTTCTTGCTGGCCGTCCTTCATTTTTTTTTGAATTTTTAAAGTTGGTGGTTTTATTTACACACGACTCTAGGCAGCTAAGTCTATCTGGCTAGTACTAGCTACTAGGAGATCGCGTATCACCCTGGAAATGGTTTCAAACGGTAGTGGATAAACTGTGCTTTCCATCAGTTATTGCAAAGTGCTCTTGCTTGCCGTCCTTCATTTTTTTTGAATTTTTGAAGTTAGCTGGTTTCGATTTATAAACGACTCTAGGCAGCTAAGTCTATTTGGCCACTAGCAGATCGCGTATCACCCTGGAAATGGGTTCATATGGTAGTGGAGAAACTGTGCTTACCATCAGTTATCCCAAAGTGTTCTTGCTGGCCGTCCTTCATTTTTTATTTGAATTTTTAAAGTTGGTGGTTTTATTTACAAACGACTCTAGGCAGCTAAGTCTATCTGGCTAGTACTAGCTACTAGGAGATCGCGTATCACCCTGGAAATGGTTTCAAAAGGTGGTGGATAAACTGTGCTTTCCGTCAGTTATCGCAAAGTGCTCTTGCTGGCCGTCCTTCATTTTTTCTTGAGATTTTGAAGTTGGTTGGTTTCGATTTACAAACGACTCTAGGCAGCTAAGTCTATTTGGCCACTAGCAGATCGCGTATCACCCTGGAAATGGGTTCAAATGGTAGTGGAGAAACTGTGCTTACCATCAGTTATCGCAAAGTGCTCTTGCTGGCCGTCCTTCATTATTTTTTGAATTTTTGAAGTTAGCTGGTTTCGATTTATAAACGACTCTAGGCAGCTAAGTCAATTTGGCCACTAGCAGATCGCGTATCACCCTGGAAATGGGTTCATATGGTAGTGGAGAAACTGTGCTTACCATCAGTTATCCCAAAGTGTTCTTGCTGGCCGTCCTTCATTTTTTTTTTTTTTTTTTAAGTTGGTGGTTTTATTTACAAACGACTCTAGGCAGCTAAGTCTATCTGGCTAGTACTAGCTACTAGGAGATCGCGTATCACCCTGGAAATGGTTTAAGAAGGTAGTGGATAAACTGTGCTTTCCATCAGTTATCCCAAAGTGCTCCTGCTGGCCGTCCTTCATTTTTTTTGAATTTTTTAAGTTGGCTGGTTTCGATTTACAAACGACTCTAGGCTGCTAAGTCTATTTGGCCACTAGCAGTTTGCGTATCACCCTGGAAATGGGTTCAGATGGTAGTGGAAAAACTGTGCTTACCGTCAGTTATCGCAAAGTGCTCTTGCTGGCCGTCCTTCATTTTTTTTTGAATTTTTGAAGTTAGCTGGTTTCGATTTATAAACGACTCTAGGCAGCTAAGTCTATTTGGCCACTAGCAGATCGCGTATCACCCTGGAAATGGGTTCATATGGTAGTGGAGAAACTGTGCTTACCATCAGTTATCCCAAAGTGTTCTTGCTGGCCGTCCTTCATTTTTTTTTTTTTTTTTTAAGTTGGTGGTTTTATTTACAAACGACTCTAGGCAGCTAAGTCTATCTGGCTAGTACTAGCTACTAGGAGATCGCGTATCACCCTGGAAATGGTTTAAGACGGTAGTGGATAAACTGTGCTTTCCATCAGTTATCCCAAAGTGCTCTTGCTGGCCGTCCTTCATTTTTTTTTGAATTTTTTAAGTTGGCTGGTTTCGATTTACAAACGACTCTAGGCTGCTAAGTCTATTTGGCCACTAGCAGTTTGCGTATCACCCTGGAAATGGGTTCAGATGGTAGTGGAAAAACTGTGCTTACCGTCAGTTATCGCAAAGTGCTCTTGCTGACCGTCCTTCATTTTTTTTTTTAATTTTTGAAGTTAGCTGGTTTCGATTTACAAACGACTCTAGGCTGCTAAGTCTATTTGGCCACTAGCAGATCGCGTATCACCCTGGAAATGGTTTCAAACGGTAGTGGATAAACTGTGCTTTCCATCAGTTATCGCAAAGTGCTCTTGCTGGCCGTCCTTCATTTTTTTTTGAATTTTTTAAGTTGGCTGGTTTCGATTTACAAACGACTCTAGGCTGCTAAGTCTATTTGGCCACTAGCATATCGCGTATCACCCTGGAAATGGGTTCAGATGGTAGTGGAGGAACTGTGCTTACTATCAGTTATCGCAAAGTGCTCTTGCTGGCCGTCCTTCATTTTTTTTTGAATTTTTGAAGTTAGCTGGTTTCGATTTATAAACGACTCTAGGCAGCTAAGTCTATTTGGCCACTAGCAGATCGCGTATCACCCTGGAAATGGGTTCAGATCGTAGTGGAGAAACTGTGCTTACCATCTGTTAGCGCAAAGTGCTCTTGCTGGCCGTCCTTCATTTTTTTTTTAATTTTTAAAGTTGGTGGTTTTATTTACAAACGACTTTAGGCAGCTAAGTCTATCTGGCTAGTACTAGCTACTAGGAGATCGCGTATCACCCTGGTAATGGTTTCAGATGGTAGTAGATAAACTGTGCTTTCCATCAGTTATCGCAAAGTGCTCTTGCTTGCCGTCCTTCATTTTTTTTATTTTTTTTGAACTTGGCTGGTTTCGTTTTACAAACGACTCTAGGCAGCTAAGTCTATTTGGCCACTAGCAGATCGCGTATCACCCTGGAAATGGGTTCAGATGGTAGTGGAGAAACTGTGCTTACCATCAGTTATCACAAAGTGTTCTTGCTGGCCGTCCTTCATACCCTCTTTGTGATGTCAAGTTAGCTGACTAAGAATATTGACTGGCTTTAGGCAGGCTTTGTTGTACGATTTATTTCGATTTATGACTGTTTAAAATTTAATTTTTAGTCATTTTATTAGCAGTATTATGTGTTGTTCGCTTAGGTATAGCCTTTTTTGCCATTTATGGAAATTATAAATTGATAACTTTTTAATTTGGTCGGGTTATGCGAGGCAGCTAACTTTAGGCAGCTAACTTCACACCGGTGAGAGGAGACCACATCAAGAGCTAATTTCCGAACATCCGCTATGCAAAACTAGGCTAAAAGGTGTTGGGCGGAAATGACGGGAGTTCGCACGGATATTGGAAATGGATGATTAGGCTGCAGACGCCAATCGTGTTGGAATTCCTAGGTTTATATTATTATTTGTAGAGCCTACTCGTCGGCACAGTTCTGTTGTTTTTGTTAGTAAAAAAAATTAAGCGATTTCCTTAACTTCGCACGAAGGGAAGGCACGTCGTAGCAGATAGATGTTAAATCAAGACAATGGCAATTAGCTGTATTAAAGAATGGGCAGCAGCGTTTTTGTATGTACTCGAAATTTCCAACAAATCAAACTACGCTCGCCAACTCACCTGCCAATCGTGACGAGTATTGGCAAAACCCCTGCAAAAATTACTCCTTGTTGCTGAGATTAATGAATAAAGCTAAGTTTGTTGTGAATGGGTGCCTTTCGGATTCATATGTCGCTGTTTCAGGGATTCCACAGGGATCTCATTTGGGACCCCATCCCTTTAACATTTTATCAATGAGATTTACAAGTGTTTTCATAACTTCCGCATCTTTTTGTTTACAGACGATCTTAAAGCCTTTTTAAAGAGATCAGTAGCAAGGAGGACCCCGTACTATTTCAGAATGATCTAAATAGGCTGACGGAATGATGCGATAGATAGATCTTCTCCAAATTATCAGAAACTAGCGCCCCGCCCCGGCTTCGTACGGCTTTTAGTTGGGATCCCTAATGTGAAATGAATAGTGAAAGAATTATCGTCCAGCACTTTCTGAATTTATTCGTAACAAACAAAACTACAAATCTTTTCTCTTTACAATATTAGTATAGATCAGGAGGGCTACTACGAAACGTAAATCGAAAAAGAAAATAATTTCAACCATGAAATACTTGAAATACAAACTATTTCATGATTATAATTCAACGAACTACTAAAATAACCATAAAGTACAAGGTATGTTATAGATAGAATTCAACGAATTACTAAAATAACCACGAAATACCTTGTAAGTATTTCATGGTTGATATGTACGTTTCGTAGTAGCCCTCAGGTTTCGTAATAGTACCGAGTGTATTTGCTTGATGTATCAAAGGGGTGAGATGGCGGAAACGAGGTAGACAAGGTCGTTTAATTTCGGAGCTTATTGCCTAAACAATTGGTTCGTTGTGTTACGTCAATGTAGATAGATAATATGTATAACGCATGACGGCATGGCTTTAATGTTAGAGGTAGCGGAATAATATACTGCGGAGAATAACCTCACTTCATTAAAATTAGGAATAGGCAAAATATAAAACGCTTATAATTTAAAATAGAGATGAACAGTTCTATTTTATGCCATACGGTGAGCAAACAAGCAAGCTCCACCACTGTGCGATTCCTGCGACATTTCTCACACAGCATTTGGTACCAATCAGCCATCAGTTGTGTTTCGATTTTACTACATGAAGCTAACTACGAGATATCTGGTTGACAACTGATTTATTGAATAAGTACCCGCGCCGCAAGACATTTTACAAATATTATTACTCTTCTTTCCTCGTGATATCATTGGTGTTCCCCATTTTCTTGTACGGAGCTGAGACATGGAGTGTGAGGGAAAGGGAGAGACAGCGTATTGACGCATTAGAGATGTGGTGCTGGAGAAGGCTCTTACGTATATCTTGGACACAACATCGCACCAATGAGTCTGTTCTAAAAGAACACCACATCAAAGAACGGCTGTCCACCCTTGTTCGATCCCGTATACTGCAGTTTTTTGGGCATGTGACGCGAAGAGGAAGTGATGCCGTGGAGCCCTTGGTAGTGCAGGGCCGAGTCTATGGCTGCAGATCCAGAGAACGATCTCCTCTGCACTGGACCGACCAGATCAAGTCTCTGACCAAAGAGCCTCTCAATGAATGCGCAAGACAAGCTTCCACCAGAGACAGATGGAGAACGGTAGTAAGACGTTACCGGGAGACGCGCTTGGCCACAACTACTCTGTAAAGAGCATACGACTGAGAAGATTACTCTTCTTTGAAGGCTAGCTCAAAGGCTGCCCTAGTCTCTTTGTGATCGTCAGATTAACTTTTTATAAAAAAATGGAAATCCTACAGTTTTAACCCACTCGCTACACAATGTCCTCTGACTTAATATAATGATTAATATTCATTAGACCTTACATTGACTCGCAGCCGACAACACTGTTCGTTGATTAGAGTTAGTGTTGTGGTGTTTTGTCAATTTGTTTAACACCTAATTTACATGAAAACATAACAAATAATTTGTTACAAAATAGTATACGCGTGCTGTTTCCCGCGCAAATCCCAGTTTATTGTTGTATGCACATTGGATGCAATGTTTTTGCATCGGCGATTTCCTGTTTGTTTGACAAAATTATTATGGCACAAGTATCATTAAAATCCTTCATGTTGAGAACGAAAACTTTCTAAAACGACAAATTCCTAAACAGCAAACTTCCTAAATACGACAACTTCCTAAATACGACAACTTCCTTAAAACCAATCACTTTAGAATAAACCTGAAAAAATATTACACATTGCACCAGTGCTAAGCCGAAACGTATGGATAGTCCAATTTAAACACGAGTTTGTGAGTTTTCCACTAAAAAAACATTAATATTTACTTAAATTTCACTATCTTCTGAAATTTTAAATGGGTCTAAGTCTATTAGCATTGGCTTTAAAACCCTGCAAGTAAGGAGATAATGAACATACTAAAATATGTATATTTACTCTAAAGTAGCCCATCAACCCAACTTTTTTAAAACGTAGGTACATCTAAAAATATTATTTTTATTAGTTTAGTATGTTTTTTGCTTAGAGTATAGATAAGCAAGCTAGTTTTTTGTTTATTTTAATTCAGTTTATAATCATTCAAATGCGCGCGAACCGTGCACACTACGCGCACGAACCGAGCATTCCACTCGTGCTCGCCGCGATCGATGGAGGAACAAAACACAAAGAAAACACAGTGCTGCGTCCACATTATGAAATGCTCCTTTCATGTTACATTACCATGTTATGTTCAGCCGTCTGCACCCGGCATAGACAGTTTTTAGAAAAGTTACTTTGATTTTTTTCTTTCTACTAAAGTTTCATAACAGATACAGTTGAAATAAGTTTCATATTAAAACAGGTACAATTGAAATGTAGCAGACCCCGATGGATTAGTAACATGATATTAGCAACGTAAAATTAGCAAAAAAAAAATTTTAATTCTATCGGCTGTAGCAGCTACTTCAATTTTCATTGCAAATTGAATAATTACGATGAAAAAGAAGTAATTTGTATTCTGAGCCACGTTTAATAAAAATTAATATCGACGAATTTTATTCGGATAAAGGAATTTTAGCGTAAACATGGAATTATTTGTGAAAAATGTAGATACGAGGAAAATATAGGTGGTATCTGACAAACAGGATGGGACTGCCAGAGTGGAAGAACCGCGAACTTGGTCTCAAAGGAACAAAAGTATTTTTTTACATGTAAAATGTTTTCAATTTTTTTTTCGATTCGAACCAACGAACGTTTTAATATTTTTTTAATAAGTACGTTATTTTTGAAAACGCTTAATAATAATAATAATAATAAATCTTTATTTCGAGCAACAGGTACAACAAAGTTCACACAGGCTCATATTATAAATACCTTACAAACTAACATACATATATTATATAATTTATTAATATAAAATTAACTATTAACACGTAGTGTCGGCGACGTGTAGCGCGTGGTCTCCGCTGGCAGTCGTCCTCGGAATCTCCGGAATACGACTCTCTGCGGCCAGAAGTCCTCCTTCATGAAGGTCTCAAGATGGTGGGTCGGCACCCTCACCACAAAAGAATTGAAGTTCGTTCTGTGGCGGGATTCCAACCTTTCGACCCTCAGCGTGAAGTTGGTCTTCTTCCTGATGTAGTCTACAACCTCCACGACCGTTGTAGACCAATGAAGTCGGGAGACGTACACCTGCGTCGATGGTGTCTCTGGACGCAAAAGGTGATTCGCTCCGGTCAGTGCTGTGCCGCGTTGGTTGCGGCTGGTTGGCTTCCTCTTCTTCCTTTCCACCTTGATGAAGCCTTCCTCGTCGCAATGCCGACTAGGTGGTTGTTGTGGCACAGCCTTACGTTGAGCCTTCTTGCTCTTCTTCTTTTCCCCTTTGCTCTGCTGAAGTGGTGTGGCAGCAGTAACTGCAGCGTATGCACGAGGGGTCGACGTACACACGCGTGAAATCTGCTCCGGAGGTGTGGAGCGGGCGGCGGGGCAAAGAGCATCGCACCTAGCGACGGCAGCCGGCGGCGAGTCGTCCGATTTCGCTGACTCAAAACTGCCAATGTCCATGTTTCGCGCTCCGCGACGAGTGTTTACATTAGCGGCCTCGTTTGACCTACTTACCGAATCATTATTATTTTTCAATGACAATAATTCGGCACGCAGTTCGTTGATGGTGATTCAGAAGCCTCTAACCTAAGCACCATCTCAGCCTGACTGGCTTTCAGGGTAGTAATATCCTTGAGCAGCCTGGTGACGTCGACGTGGTCAAAAGTGACGGGGGGCAGCCTATGCAGCTCCTTCGCCACGAAAGTGGGCACGTCGTCCGGATCGGTTGTCTTCAACAACGAAATGATGTCTTGAAGACTTCGTTCTCCTTTCTCATCCCTTCGCCGGGACGGCATACGGTCGATCTTGCCGAGTACCTCGTAGAGCAGCACCTTGCCTCTGCAAATCTCTTCTTCATTGAAGTTCGACTTACAGATCTGCACGATGCTGATCTCGTCCATAGTGTCGATGGCGTGGTTGATGAACGCCAACAGTTCGTTGGCTATGAGTTGCGCGGAACCCATAGCAGCGGTAGCGTGCAGCGGACAAACCGCGCTGTTCGCGAATTATAAATTCGTAACAATGCAATTTGCGGGGCGCGTCCGTTTCCGAGCGCGCATCGCACTGCAATGGTATCTAATTCTATGTTACAAGGTTTAAACCAAACTTTTATTATGAGTATCAGTAGTTACATGGTGAGCAAGTGGAGCTCGATGATGTCGCTATGTGTCGCACTCTAAAACGAACAAGACAAGCAACGTCGACCCGAGCCAGTGATGGATGTTTCGTTATCTTGAGCTTCTCCGTACTGTGTCGCAACGAAATACTAGTTGCCAACACGACTGAGTCGCAGAAGTAAAACGAAGGTCGAAACTCATATTTATAAGACCTTTTTTTTTTTTTTTTTTTTTTTGTTGTTTATAGTCAGGAAAATGCATTACTGCATGCCCCGCCGCTTGGGGAAGCGGTGGGGGTATGTCGGGCTCTCCCTCTTATGCCACTTGGGTATACCGACTAAAAACCTGACTGACTGCCACCTTATCCGCCTAGATGGGCGGGGCCACGGGAACTAAGATACTTCCGTGACCCCGCCGGCGGTTGTCCGAAGACCCGTCTCCTTGGGCTCGGCACTATTGGCGGCGCGCACAGTTGAAAATTGGCGCGCCGCACCGCTCGGGGACTTCCGATCCGATGGGCGACGGTTTCCCCAAACCGCCGCCCGGAAGCCCCCGTTAAGGTGGCAGTCGCCGGGCATGGGCCAAACGCCTGCCGCCCGGTCTTTTTCGGCGGAGCGGGGGGGCGGCTGGATCCGCTTCCCTCACCCGCTCCGCTGCCTCCTTCTGCGTCAATACTTCGTCGCAGAAGGAGGCTACCGCGTCCCACGACCTCTCGCTCTCGGCCATCTGTTTGACAACAGTCGGGAGCGAGAGGTCGTCGCCAACAACAGCCACGAGTGCGGCGCGAGGCGCAGCCCACTCGGGACACTCCTCTAGTGTGTGCTGCGCCGTATCTTCCGCGCAGCCGCACTCGTGGCACTCCGCCGTTCTTTCTCTCCTCGCCATGTTGTGCAGGTACCAGCCGAAACAGCCGTGGCCGGACAATACCTGCACAACGTGGTACGACAACGCACCGTGGCGCCTCCCTAACCAATTGTTTAAAACCGGCTGTATGGCGTCCACGGTGCGCAGCCGTGGTGCTCCAGAACTCCTCTCCGTCTCCTCGAGCCGCGCGCCCCATTCCCGGACGAGGGACCGCTGGGCATTTTCCCTCCAGCGCAGAGCCCCATCCGGGAATACTTATAAGACCTACAAGCATATTTATGAACGTGAGTGACAGTTGTGCGAGGGCGTTACTATTGCATATGTTCTTACATTTTGTCAAAGGCGAACTGTCGAAAAGTGACATACAATATGACGGGAGTTGTAGTTCCAATTTCGGCCACGTTCATAAATAGCATTGTAGCACTTGTATTGCATAACGACAATCGATTTTCAATTGTTTTATAAACTGTGAGTCCAAATTCTGGCGCGTACTATAATCATATCATAGATGTAAGACACCGAACACGAATCTTTGCATAGAGCAGCACACCGGAATAAAAGTAAAAATTAGACCCTAAAAATACGTGTAAGTGGGCAACGTATTCATTGGCATTCCAGTGCGTTACCCAGCTTTATTATGAGCCCGGCGTCCCCTTTACGACGCCAATTCTCGCCAAGACATATGTAAGCGCTGCTACTCGTAAATCTCGACAATTTTACACCCGTCATCAATCCAAACGGAACGTAATCTATATACCAAAGGAATAGAGCTCAAAATGAGGACAAAGGTAAAGTTGTCAGCATTAAGGAATATGATTTGCGTGCGCTCACTGCTGTGCAATTACCGTGGAAAGAAAACGGCATTATTTTGGTTTCATGTTTATTTTTAACAGGTACTTTGAAAACGTCATTCGTTTTATCAAATCTGAGTAATGTTCACGTACAACGAGTCTAAATAAGATTAGATTAAATGAAGCGGTTTCCCGTTCCTTCTCCGTGAGAATTTAAAAACGGCAAAGTAGCCTAAATTACTCATTATGATATAATTAAAATTATTTATTAAATTTTTAACAGCTATCACTCATAATAATTGTGAGCGATTATACCTTTGGCACCAGAGGGTGCGGGTTCGATTCCGACTCGGAGTAAACATTTATGTGATGGCATTTGTATTTGTTCTAAAGTCTGGGTGTTTTCTATGTATTAAAAAGATAGGTATTATCATTACCCACAGACATGAATTTTGAACAATTAACTATTTCCTGAATAATAATTTATTCGTTTCTAAAACAAACCTACGTTATTCAGATGGCCGTGGAATCGCAGACTCACGCTGACCATTAAAAATCTTACAATTCCAATCTTCCCTGTCATTAATTTCAATATTGGCCCCGAAACGTCACAGTATCTACCGAAATTGTAAATTCTGATCCGGCTAATTTGTGCGGCGTAAATTTTTCTACCTTTTCCCTTCCTCCTGTTGTGATTTATTAATCCCAGGGGAGGGGAACAAAAGCTATCAGGTTTAGAGCCCCGCCCGCGACAGGATTAACAAACGAATGCTTAATATCCACCGTTGTTTCATCTTAAATGTCATTAATTTCAATAATGTTGATTGTGTTCGTTGTTAACGCGGTTATCACTTTTTATTCCATACGCTGAAATTTTATATAACGGCAATCTAGATGGAACCATGACCTCATGCAGCACGTCAATGGATGAGGGTGGCCCAGGATCGAGGCGAGTGGATCTCTGTGAGAGAATGTTACTGTCCCGGTCAAGCCATCCCATTTACAGTCACCTTTATAGTAGTAGGCTCCACCACTCAACAAATGTTCATTAGAAGGGTTTAAGCGTTGGAATTCAGATGTGACAGTCACTTATACTGCTAATAAAATAACTAACTAACGGAGTTATCTATACTTTAGCTGAATGGTGTGATTAAATTTTCCAGACTAGTACCAACGTGTGAGTTGCGACAGCTCCCTATAACAGATGCGCTAACCATTCAGTCATCTGCATAATTGATGGATGCACCTGTCCGACGTACCTTAACAATATACAGTTTAATGGCAGTATACCATATATCTATCTTATACACGGTAACCATAGAGTTTAGTGACCTCATCAATCCTGATGTAGATTACTTAAAATTCTATCTTTTTACTTTGGGCACCTTAGCCATGAAAAGAGAAATGATGTTAGTTCATACTGTACCGACTCCACGTAAAGTGGGACAAGAATTTAATGCGATTTAAGATTTTAGTTCTTAAGTAAAATTACTCCACGCAACTCGAATAAACGAAACGTGACTATGTAACATGAGAAGGTTAAGTCAGGTATCCACTAAAATAAAGATACGTGAGGCATATAAAAACGTTTTACTCAAACACAATTTCCTTAAGAACCCTAAATCTTTAGTAGTTGAATTCTGAGTGACCATCTTAATTATTAATTTGGCTTTCCAGCTACAATTAATTACAATAAGCCACCATTTTATCCACAATTGCGTCTAACGGCATTAGACAGCTGAGCCGAGTGACAAATAGTCCACTTGCCACTGCTTCTGATATGATAAATGCCAAAGTTCGGATGTCTGTGCTCAATTTTGTAGTTTTAAGATTCGTTATGTCATATCAACCCATAATCATCACTGCAGGGATACAAGCCTTCTTTTAATCGAAGGAGATTACAGCGTACTCTGCCGCGCTACTACAATGTGATAAAGATAGAATGTCTCGTAACGATGCTTACATGGTTACGTCTTTCATTGGTGAACTGTACATACCACACTAATATGAGCCAGGGACCAGTCTGGCCTGATACCGCTACTAAATTGAATCAAGAAATATAAATATAAACTTCATCCACCGTATTAACTCAGTTTAGTAACCCGGTTAACTTCAAAGCCACTGTAAATATCTTGCATTCAATTACAGTTTCAGCCCAACCCGCACGGAAATAACCTAATTGCCCATAACACCGAAATAAAACTGGCTTCTCATACAAAGTTGACAACAAAAAGCAAATTACTGGGCATAAAGCCGCGAGAGCACTCGCTAACATTCTGAGTACCTCATTAGGAGGATGGTGCCTCGGAATGACTCCGTATGCAAGCTGGAACTACTTGCCTTAATGGACTTTATGCTATAACACATACAGCTCATTATCCTACATTAACAAACTTTACCGTAGCAATCAGCACGTTCTCCCTTTAAAAAAAATCTACACCCCCATATTTTCTATTAAGCTATCGTTATTGCCAATTTGCGTGGCAAAGGTGTATTTGTGATTTCCATACTGATATATTAATGTTGTATTATTTTTCTTGGAAGTTGTTTTACATATTTTAGCTTCATGTTTTGGCTCATATCCAAGTCGCGCCGGGTCAATATCGGCGCGATAATACTGCCCTATATCGTCGACTGTTATATTTTCTTGTAAATTGCTTTTTCCTAAATGAAAATAGTTCTGATTAACTTTTTTGTGTCTGTCAAATAGTTGTGTAACATGAAATCTGTTATATGAAATGAATGCGTCATTTCATAGTTACAAAATACCTATGCTTTTATAGGTATACTAGAGAAACCCGCGCAACTTCGTTTTCGTACTTACTGTTATTATCGATGAATATGATTCAGTCCGCTAGGATGTACACGAACAGAATAAATAGTACGACGACATTAAGAAATCATTTTGTTTGAATATTCACAATTTATAAAAATACTAGCTGCCCGGCCCGGCTTCGCCCGGGTACTGTTTCGTTTTTTTTTCAATCTTTCTGAGAGATTTTCTTAATATTTTTTTCCGTAAGAACCTTGTACAGAGTATTAGAAAACTACAAAAAAAAACCAGCCAAATCGGTCAAGCCGTTTTCATGTTATATCGTGACAACGGAAAACGGGTTTCATTTTTATATATATATAGATTACATGACAGATGACACACTTCCCTTCACAGATGTATCAAAATGAAATGTAATTGAAATCAAAAGCAACGAGTATTTATATCAAATCGAAGAAAATTATACACAAAATACATTTTTTTCGAAAATTTCGATAAAATAAGTTGAATCACGTCTTCCATCAATTCTCTTAATCATTTTTTTTGCAAAATTTGAAGTAGATTGGACCAAGGAATCAAGTTGTCCCATAGTAACTTTGCCCCCTTTTTTACCCTCTTAAAGTTGAGTTTCGAAAAATTATTTCTTATCGGACGCCTACGTCATACAAACAATGCACCCTCCAAGTTTCAGATTTTTACGATGAGCGATTTAGGCTGTGCGTTGATTCTCAGTCAGTCAGTCAGTCAGTCCGGACAAAGCATTTTATATTACTTTAGTCTGTATAATATCTAGTCTATATAATATATAGATGTATTTATTCAACGTGAAATAATGGTAGCGTTACTCAGATAACACGTTACTCAGATAACACAGACTAAAGTAAAGTAAAAAAAGATAAGATTTTTTTGCCAGTTCTCTTGAAATAATAAAAATACGGAACGCATTACCCCGGAATTCTTTCACTGCCTCGAAGTAGCTATTTTTTCTCAATTAGTTCAATACTTTCCCCTTTGTTTCGAAAAGGAAATCCTTCTAGAGTTATAGCGGGAATAACTCGTTAAGAGCGAGATGGTTATTCGTGAAATGGTTTAAGTGAAAAAGAGACGGTAGAACAGGAGGCGACAACAGATACTAATGTGGACTCCTTAGGGAGTTACGTATATTAACGCTGGCTATAAATCAAGCAGACGCGAAATTTGAAGTTATTGTTATATCTGAGATTCAAAACAGAGATGAAATTATTCAAGAGGAAAAAGACCCAGTAATTGGCCTTGTTACTTTTTGTCTTTGTTAGATAAGGGATTCCTTACTTAGATAGGTATTTTTATTAACATTAATCTTATTTATCGTTCACCGCTCACCCCAAAAGTTATTAAAAAACATAAAAACCGGAAAAAAATTGTATCATTTCCATGAACTAAACTGTTTATATCTGTCTTTTTATGTGCCACAGATACAAATCAAATAAAATAATTTATCCATCTATCTATCCATTATTAGGATAAAGATTTCCTTTCACTAACGAGTCGTATGATTAATTAATAAGTCTTTTACCAGAGGTCAAGATTATTGATAATCTACTAGCGGTCAAAAGGTCTACATGACCTTAGAGTAATCCTTTTCTTAATATCTGTTTATCACGAATCTACACCATTAATCTTGTACTTAACCATCCAAAATACAATGGGTACTGGGTTTGACAGATAAATTCAAAGAGGCAGCAAAACAAGAATGAAATAGTCCCCAAAGAGCGATCGAGCTGCAATGGCCCGTATCCGAGCCAATCTATCAATCGGCTATTCGGCTTAAACTAGTGTGCAACTAATGGAAAAAAAGCCACCGGTAAAACACTGATGTATGTGGCTGCATTTTCGAAATAGTGCTGGCAGGAGACCCAGTAAAAACTGAATCTGACCTGTATTGGATACTTCGAAAAGGGAAGTCAATTCCGAACGGTTTCGATAAAATCCATCTATCATTTAAAAACAGTTTTCGATTTTAACTTTGATGTTCGTTTGTGATTTCATTAACATCAATCTGTACATGACGTGTCTGCAGTTCATAAATAAGCATGTTGATTTTCTGCAGGAAAAAATGTGTTTGATTGTTATCTGTGAAAAAAAAAGTTAACCAAAAAACTAAAAAAATGAGAATTTCAAAAAAGTCTGGTCATCAGACTATAAAAAAAGGAATGTTCTTATCTGGTCGGATAGGAAGCATAGATAGTTCCTGAGCCTTTGAAGCAGTG
The DNA here is from genome assembly GCA_905163395.2 of Endotricha flammealis. Classification (NCBI taxonomy): domain Eukaryota; kingdom Metazoa; phylum Arthropoda; class Insecta; order Lepidoptera; family Pyralidae; genus Endotricha; species Endotricha flammealis. The sequence goes on along the minus strand of LR990858.1, from coordinate 458,691 downwards.
TCGATGGGAACCCGATGTTATTAGTACTAACGCTATAATAATATCCTTCTGAGAGATTTATAATTTACGCTTGTTTAGTGCTTATTATTTATAGTCTAATTCTGCTGAGATAGTATCAGAAGGATAATAAATTTTGGCAATATTATATTCCAGTTTCCAATTTATATCTTGATGCGTTTTTTATCTAGATACTAGCGATACACCTCGGCTTTGGCTGGTTTTAGATATTGTCTTAATTACATAGTCAAAATTTTTTTTGTACTTTCAAGATAAACTTTTGACTTCATGATAAGTACCTAACTATTTGAAAACAGCTCATATCGTAAAGTAATGATGATATTGTCGTCAACAAATTCCGAGAAAATTTGTGCATCTCCCATTTTTTCGAAATTAATTGAAGAAGATATTATCATCTTTACTTTTATGTTAGATAAATACCTAAATGTTCATGATATCGTAACGATCAATGGTGAAACATACAATGCAAATAATCCTCGTTTTCTCTTAATAGTATGAACATCATTTTTATTTGGAAATGTTCTGCCCATTTTCCTGTGGCATAATACAAATAAAGTTCTCGTAATGACTGTTGTGAACTTAGAAGGCTCTTTTCGGTCACTGACCTCAGTAAAGATTTTTCAGGCAAGGCCAACTTGGGGCTCGATCGAATTTATGTAAATGTACTGGCCTATTTTATTCACTTTATATTACTTCACCTGTATGGTTTGGTCAATATATTGAAACATGTTTTTCAATAAGTTGACCAAACTATTTTTTTTATGACAGAGGAGAGCAAACGAGTTAGAGACACTTGATGGTAAGCAATAACCGCTGCACATGGACATCCACGACTACAAGATCTTGGGTTCGTTGCCCACCTATGAAGGAATGAAAAAACATGGACGTGGAATAAAAAAAGACAGTACTGACAAGAGCTACCACTCTAATAAGATTGACAAGATTATTCCTAGCCTAGGAAGCGTTGATGAACTGGCATTAGATCACTATTAGTAGTAGTAGACTACTATTTTCTATTCTCTGGACAAATAACTAACAGGCAAGACAAATACAAACGGGAGCTTGATAGAATTTCCATTTAGTTAATATTCATAAGGAGTATTACAGCCTTTGTCAGTGTTCAGGGCGTTAATTAATGCGAACTATTTATATTCATAAAGGGGCTTTAATGTCTCCAAATCAATGCATACATCTCCGCTTTGTGCGCAACTAGAGTTATTCAAATTCCCACCGTGATTGTTTTGGTGTGCGACTCGTGAGGTAATAGGATTTGTTTTCTATTTGACACAATATTCACGGATTTTATCGTATTTCTGTAAAATCTTAGAGGAACTTGATGGTTGTGTTTTTTAATGCAATATAAATATGTCGCAGTGTAGCATACGGTCATGAGTATGGACATAGACGCTAAGCAAAACGAGGGTGCGCCATCTAGCGGCGTGTTGAGAAAACGTTGCTTTGGCGCGCTCGGACGGAGCCGTGGCGGTTGGCGGGTGCGATTGGACACACTTCGTTATCGGGCGCCACCGAGAGTTGTACTCGTAGTCACGGAACTGTCGCGTTTTACCTAGTGTCTATTTTTATTTAGTTGAATTAAGATACTGTACCTAATTAAATTGTGTTGTAACAAAGATTTGAAAAAAGAGACCTAGACTGAGGTTTTTCTTGCGGCATTTCTTTTCCATCAGTGGTCATTCCGAAGTGCTAGTAAATTGAATAAACATTCTTTAAGTAAAACTAAAACTGTTGTTTCTCTCATATCACGACTACCCTCGTTACGCCCTTGTGATGTTGAATTACACATCGAATTACCGCTAGGCTATCCGACATCAGAAGTGGGATGCAAGTCGTGGTATTGAGAGTTTAACAGATCAGTCTGGTCTCACTAATGTAAAGCGTGACAAATTAACGTGACAAATTAAGAAATTGCGTGTTCGGTGTAAGACGGACAGTCTACTATCGTCGACTACGAGTGGTGGAGTTTGCGGACTACGAGTAGCGGATTCTACCGACAAAGAGTATCGTATGGTGGGTACTTAACCTCAAAATGTATGGAGATTCTAATATGGTGTAATTTCAGGTGTATGACCGTGCGATATTCGACGATGTGTGACGGGTAGCTGAGGCTGAGACGCGACGCGCACCAGGCGGTAGCAGTACTGGCGGTGCAGCGGCGGCGGCGTGGTGGCGGCTTGCCCCGAGTCGCAGTGCAATTGAGGCAGAGACGTGCCACGACACGAGTAAACACGGGTGTGTGTGCCCGTGGCGGACTGGTAAAGTGTACCCTCCGATATTATTTTTTAAAAAAAAGGTCAGTGTTGATTTTAAGCTTAAAGTGTTAAATTGAAGCTGAAACTGTGTATGAAGTTCAGCTCATTGGTCATTTAGCACTATTCATTGAAATTAATGATTTAGAGGTCAAGGTCATTTAAAGGTTAATGCACATAATGATTTAGAGGTCAAGGTCATTTAAAAGGTTAATGCTCAAAATGATTTAGAGGTCAAGGTCATTTAAAGGTTAATGCACACAGAATAAAGTATTTTTGACTTCAACTTTGACTTTGAGATTTTTGACTTTGGAGGTCAAAATCAAATGTATCACGTGGAGAGTGGGGATCTTAAAAGGGGTTCAAAATTTTCATCCTTTTATCGCTAGGACGCACCGTTTTCGAGATAAACGTTTTTTTTAATTATTTTCACTTAGTAACTTCAATGAACTCAAACAATGTTTTATTTTCGATTTCCGGACAATGGAGCGAGACGGGGATCAGCGGGTCAGCGGTGTGCAGACTCTGAAGTGGACCAGGTTTGCTCGTGATGGTGGCGAGGCAGACGGGACCACCGGCGCAGTCGAGGTGCCCGGGATTTCTTGAGGAGAGTATTGTTTGATAATTTTAAAGTGGAGACTACTGAGCAATGACGATGAATTTTAAGTTTTGAATTTTGAAAAGTTTTGTTTTCATGTAAAGTGAGAGACACTTAAAATTAAATTTTGAGAGATAGTTGCTCAATGGTTTCGATTGTGGAGTATAATTTAGAGTTTAGTTCAAATTGTGCTCAGAAAGTAATGTGCCATTTTAAGTTAACGTACCAATTTATAATGTTGAGTCTGATGAGAACAGTGCCGGTGAAGGCCCTTCTAACTGTGTGTGAACACTTACTGTCATGGCTACTTATTTGATTAAACCGCACGCTTCAGTCGTAGTCGTAACTGCGAATTTTCGTACAGGGCGCGATGCGCGGCTGAGGGTGTGGCAGTCTATGTCTCATGGGAGACCATGTCATTGTGATGAGCACAGATGACCATGTCATTGTGATGACCACAGATGACCATGTCGTTGTGATGACCACAGAATTGTGGTGACCACAGATGACCATGTCATTGTGATGACCACAGATGACCATGTATATTGAGTATACCGATTCCATGTGGGAATCCTTGTCTTTATGTCTCATGGGAGACCATGTCATTGTGATGAGCACAGATGACCATGTCATTGTGATGACCACAGATGACCATGTCGTTGTGATGACCACAGAATTGTGATGACCACAGATGACCATGTCATTGTGATGACCACAGATGACCAGGTATATTGAGTATACCGATTCCATGTGGGAATCCTTGTTTGTGGCCTGTTAGTAATGTGTGTTGATCGTGTGACTTTGATTTTAAAATTTTGATTACCTATGTTAACTTACTATGAGGCATACTTTCTTCCTTATTTTTCTGTGTACCTACTAACCTTTTAGTCAGGTTAAGCCGAGCGAGAGTTAGCTCCATTATTTAAAATTGAGTCATTTTTATTTAAAAGAGTTTTGATGAAACGAAGGCAAATCTTAATAAGGTTTCTATTGGTGAAATAGTGACAAATAAGTTTTGAGTAATGAGAAAAGTTTAGTTGATTTAATTACGAGTTACTGTATTGAAATGTAATGTAATGACCGGACGTTTTGTGTCCGATGTGTCCGATGGACTTGACATTGTATGTTCGATGGACTGAACTTATTGTGTGACTCAATGCCTATGGATAGTATTGAGTTTGTGTGTTGGACCAACACTGTTGGTATGAGAAGTGATGCAATGTAATGCATTGTAGTATGTTAATTAAGTTTCTTTGAGTAAAGTTTTCTCATTACTACAACCTATGCCTCTGTTGTTAAGGCCAAGAGAACTGAGTAGATTGTATTGGCAAAATACATGAAGTCTAAGTACCAATTTTATTGACGTGAGTAATGATTATTTTACTGTAAGTGATTTAGTTTTGTTTTTTTTAATTTTGTCAAAACTGGTTTCATGACTTCAAGCTGCATATGTTGGCATGTAGTCGTAGCTCCGGTCTAACCGAAGAGTGCGCGATGCGTATCTAACTATGCATCCTATCACTGGTTAAGTGAAATCACTGGTAAAGTGAAATCGCTGGTCAAGCGAAATCGCTGGTTAAGCGTAAAATTTTAGAATGGTCGCTGGTCAAGTGACTACTAAATTCAGTGCTGGTCAAGTAACGACGAAAAAAAAAAAAGTGATAGTGTTAACAAAAAAAAAAAAAGAGTTGTATCGCTGGTCAAGTGATACAACATTATTGAGGTTCTAAAACCAGTTTGTTGTTTGTACATGATTGTTTCATGAAACAAGGTCACAGGGATGATCTAGTGGTTTGTCACAGGGATGATCAGCTGTAACCACAGGGATGGTTATGGTTTTTGATGAACTCCGTTATATTCGGTTGTTAATTGATTTTGTTTTCATTATTGGTACTAAGCTCTTCATGGTTAGGTACTTGATTTGCTAAGCTAAGTGTGTTTACTTAGAATAGAAGTAAATTGGACTTGATATTGAAACTTTAGATTTGAGTTAGAGAGAAAGTCCTATGTGTGGTCAGAAGTGACCGAACGTTGTGATGCTGTGTGAGTGTTGATTGTTTCAGAATCACACGCGAGGACGCGTGTCTTGCAGAATGGCCGTGTCGCAGTGTAGCATACGGTCATGAGTATGGACATAGACGCTAAGCAAAACGAGGGTGCGCCATCTAGCGGCGTGTTGAGAAAACGTTGCTTTGGCGCGCTCGGACGGAGCCGTGGCGGTTGGCGGGTGCGATTGGACACACTTCGTTATCGGGCGCCACCGAGAGTTGTACTCGTAGTCACGGAACTGTCGCGTTTTACCTAGTGTCTATTTTTATTTAGTTGAATTAAGATACTGTACCTAATTAAATTGTGTTGTAACAAAGATTTGAAAAAAGAGACCTAGACTGAGGTTTTTCTTGCGGCATTTCTTTTCCATCAGTGGTCATTCCGAAGTGCTAGTAAATTGAATAAACATTCTTTAAGTAAAACTAAAACTGTTGTTTCTCTCATATCACGACTACCCTCGTTACGCCCTTGTGATGTTGAATTACACATCGAATTACCGCTAGGCTATCCGACAAATATATTAGTGGGCCGGCCATATTAGCCGAAGAACCGGCAACCGCTGGGCTAAACGAGTTCTTGAGTGGAGACCGCGGATCGGTAAGCGTAGCGTAGGACGCCCTCAGACTAGGTGGAGCGATGATCTTTGCAAGGTGGCTGGCAAGAGCTGGATGAGAGTGGCCGAGGATCGTGCGCGGTGGCGTGCAGTTGGGGAGGCCTATGTCCAGCAGTGGACAAATGTAGGCTGATGATGATGATGATGATGATGATAAATATAAACAAAATAATATAGGGACAAATCACACAGATTGAGCTAGCCCCAAAGTAATTTCGAGACTTGTGTTATGGGATACTAACTCAACGATATTATATTTTATAACAAATACATAAATGTATAAGATCATAATATTATCTATGTAATTGTTATATTTCATATAAATATATAATTACATAGATAAACATCCAAGAGCTAGGCCAATCAGAAATAGTTCGTTTTTCATCATGATCAAGTTAAACCAAGTCGGTGGCCTTCAGACGATTGGAAAAAACTAGCATCCGCATTGAAGCGTGGCAAAGTACGCTCTATTCTACTATGAATGTCGGCTAACGTTTTAAAACATTTTATTTTCTCCCATACTAAATGTTACTATTTGTTAAATAACCTTTTATAACAAAGGCCTTAATGTCCTTAATGTCGATTTATATTTTAAAACATTACTTTAACATCGCTTGTCTTAATTCGGCTGCCTTCATCAACGTAAGGTCGCAACATAATCTTAATCTATATCTCGCAAAGCTTCTAAATTTGGCTTTTCATTGGAGGGGCGTAACTTGTTCGTTTAAAATAATATTTGCATAATATTTCATTACAAGTTACGAGCTAAATATAAACGTTTATTTGTGTTTACATGAAAACAATATTAATATATTGTATACAAATTGATCAAATGGATAACATGTGCCTGTTCACATGTAAACATACTTGACATTCGCAAATCGGAACAATATAATACGGACGTAAATCAAATAGATACCGCGTTAACCGTTTAGTGATACGATTCAGGGGCTACTACGAAGCGTAAATCCGATATTTCGGCCGAAGTATCGGAAGAATTTTAACCGTGAAATACAAGTTATTTCATGATTATAATTCAATGAACTACTAAAATAACCATAAAGTACAAGGTATTTCATGGATAGAATTCAAGGTATTACTAAAATAACCATGAAATACCTTGTATTTCACGGTTAAAATTCTTTCGATACTTCGGCCGAAATATCGGATTTACGTTTCGTAGTAGCCCTCCAGAACGAGCTACAGTTGCTTTAGTTTAGAGTTTTTTTCTATTTGTTAAAAACTAATCAATTAAGTGGATATCTATAAGTAGTAAAATGATTTTGGCATTGAAAAATTTGATTGACGACGAGATTTTTATTGTGATAATAGAAATTCAAATTCTGGTTAAATAATACATCATTGTTTATTTATACTAACCCTTTACTTTGAAAAATGGTTTTAATTCTGAAGACAAAATGTATTTTTAAAAATATAGTTACATGTTCCATAAATTAATGAAAATTTCAACGTTACTACGCATTTGTATTGTTTCCGATTTTTCAGCCAGTGCAGTGCCCTTTATGAGCGCGATCGATCAAGTCAAAATTCGAAGCGTCGAAAGATCACTCGTTAGTACACAACAATTCAACAAAATTAAACCAATGTCATCTATTTAGATTTATATCTGCAATACAATATAACATTAGATATTAAAAACGTGGAGCTCCGTTTTGTTCACTTTTTATTGGCGCTGTATCGCGCGCCGATAAAAATGTATCGGCGGTAAAATATGAGGGCGTCCGCAGTAAAACGCCCGGTTATTACCTGTAAAACAGTTCATGGGTGCGTAAAACTGAACCGGTTTTCTTTGAAAGTGTCCCGGTTCAGTGTGAAAGATAATTGAGACGATTCTATCGTAGATGAGCTCGCTGACGTCGATGTGTATCGCAAGTGAACACGCAGGTTAAGCGACGTCGACTATAGCCAATGTTTAGGAGTTTCTCCGTGTTTCGGAGGGCACATTATGCATTTTCCGGCTTGGTTGTCAGGCGGCTTTGAAAAGACTGACCTCTGTCAATCCGCATTGCAGATTCACTTCGATTAAAGGGAGAACCGTATCTCAGCAGTGAAATGATTAGGGGTTGATTTTGAATTGTAATTTTATAAAGATAATTGTAAAAAGTTTCGTCGTCTTTCTTAATTATTGCCAAAGTACACTCGCCATCCCGACGTTCACGTTTTAATGTAAAAACTGCTTCTCGGTTTTCTTAATTCAATTACTGATCCTTTCGATTATACTGCCTTAAACTTTGCCTCGAAACTCAAAATCGGCTGATTTTACGTCCCCGTGGGAATAAAAGCGAGCTAAAATTTGAATTTCTAAATTATACAGTTTTTACAATTTTTGTAATGGTAGAGCTTTAAAAGAGACTTTCACATAATTCAGCATTAAGGCCGCCTTGTTAACAAAAACATATAATAAAAATGTGCAATACCTATATGACGGGAGAAAGTGTTTGTAGTCTATAAATAAAATATTTGATTCTTTAATCGGGGAATACGTGCAAGAAGAATTGCCCGTGCAAATGAAGTAAATACTATCAGGGGCCCGATTCCACTAACACAAATGCACCAATGGACTCTCAATGGTGTCTCAATCGTGTCTCAATAAAATGCCGATAGTGTATCTGTAGAATGGTTTTTGACATTTGATATGGACTTAAACAATGACATAATGTTTAACTTATTGTTTAAGTCCATAACAAATGTCAAAAACTATTCCACAGATACACTATCGACATTCTATTGAGACACGATTGAGACACCATTGAGAGTCCATTGGTGCATTTGTGTTAGTAGAATCGGGTCCCAGATAGATAGAATATATAGGGATTATCTGCAATACACATAATCCCGTATGAGTCGTGGTCCACCTGCTTAGTTCAACTGGGTGGACCACGGGCACATTTTCTTGCCTAATATAACCATTGGGCTCTTCAGATCTAATTAGTAAAAAGCCGTCATAACAGTACATCTTGTTTCATGATTTGAAGTGTACACGAGGCGTCGTTTTCGCGTCATATAAACCCAATAACAGCATTATGGGGGAACCCTGAGGGCTGAATATGAAGACGCGTGTTTAGGACCCGGTAAAAAAGTCATTTCACGAATCTTAACTCCAAAATTCAGGTATAAAGGCACTTTTATAAGGTAATTTTGGAGCCATTAAAACGATAAAATGTCAATGTCTTTACGTACTCGTGTTCTGCGTCTGTCTGTTTATCATAGCCACAGAAACAATTTTCATGTATATTTCCAAGTGTTTTTGACATCATACAACAGGCAAACAAGCGGGCCATTTGATTGAAAGTTGTTACTGTACACTTGATTGAAAGTAGTGCCTATGATCGTCAGTATACACCACGGGTGCTACCAATGCGTTGTTGAGAGAGGCTTCTTCTAAAAAGAGCTCCACTCTTTTCTGTGTTACATTCATATTTATATATATATTCATACATGCCTCCATTTTCTTCTGTCTTCTGTCAGCTCTCACTTTTCTATAAGTCACGACACCTCATTTTTTCTTCACTTGATCGATGTAAGCTCTTCCCATTCCCTTTCTACCTTTTATCTTTATCTCTAAGATGTTTCTGAGATAGTCGTCGTTATAAAATGTCCTACCAGTTGGGCTTAACTGTATAAAATTGTATATAAATGTAAAAATAGGTTGCTCACTATAAAAATAAAGCAGGAAATTAATTGTCATGAAAATAAGACAAAGGAGTATTATCAGAATCGCGGCGGTTATTACACGGACACTTTTGCAAAAGTGTCGGCGGCTGAGAGCCGTCATTGTTGGTTAAATGAAATCATTTAACCGGATGCCCGGCAGTTATACAACAATACAACAAAAGGAGGGCCGCCACTATATTCCGCGGACAAAATTAGGCGGCGTAGTGCCACCGTGTATTGGGAGACTAACGGACAATTACAGGCATTTTTATGAGTAGTCTTATTAACGCTGGAGATTTTGGGATCATTGATAATTCTCATAGCCCGTCTTTGCAGTGAATCAAAAGACCCAAGCTGGTACAAGAAGTCTACTGCTGAACTGAACATAGGCGTCCCCCAAATGATTATTATGTCCAGTTGGAAGCGATCTGCATCCAGGGGCTTCTTTCTTATGCCGTCGTCCAACCATCTTGTTACGCTTTCCGGTACGTTGCTTTCCTTTGGCACCTCAGTTAAATATTAGTTTATCCGTTGAACTATATCGGTTACTGGCGTCCTACGAATTTTCTATATTACAATCTTCACCCCTTATTTTTAATTGGTCACCCTACCAACATTCGCTTGAGACAAAAATGGGTGAGGGGTGAAAAATGGATGGCGCGAGGTTGTGGCTATAAATAATTTCGTCGGCTCCAACCCGCGGGGAGGGTGAGGGCGTTCGTAACTAGACTTGAATTTTGGAAGAAAAGAACTTACATAGGTAACTAAAATAATATTCCTAAAAGAAGAAATCTTGTACAGCCAGCCAACGACAGAAGTGAGCAGGGTTGTAAATATGATTCAAGTTTTCTAAATATTTCTTAAACACGTTTTATTTTTATTTATCGTTAGTATTTGTATTGTACTACATAATTACAAAGCTTCTTAACGATTCTTACATTATTAGCATAAAATCTTTGGTCTTAGTTCTCTTCCCTGGTTAGCTCTATAATTGGTCCTTCTCTTTTGAAAAAAAGAAATATGAGCTACAAACATTATGTAGGAATGATAGCTAATTGTGTTTCTGTTAATGTCGATTGTATTGTCCAATGCTTTTATACTTGGCTAAGAGAAAAAAATATCCAACTATCGATACCCAATCTGGAAGAGGGCGACATTGTCCGCTAATGGTCGAATCCACATCCTCTCAGCGCTTTGTTTCCATAATTTGATTTATATCCCCCATTATTTATTGTCTGTGGTAAAAGCTTAGCTGTACTTATTGTTTATGGTAAAAGGTTAGCGGAACATTTGTCACTGACATTAAACATTAACTTTTATTAATAAGTGGCCTGTCTCTGGCGGGATAATAACTTCCTCGACATCTTTTTTTTCATAATAGTTACATCGTTTTCACTTTTTTTAAGGTTCTGTACCTATGGAACCCTAGTACTGAGCCTCCGCTGACCGTCTGTCTGTCCGTCCGTCCGTCACCAGGCTGTATCTCATGAATCGTGATTGCTAGACAGTTACAATTTTTACGTTTCATACAAGGAACCCTAATAGTTTCGCCATGTCCATCTGTACGCGGTCTAGCGCCCGACGCTTAATGCTAGAAAGCTGGAATTCATAGCAACTATGCCAACAAAGTGATAGGAAAATCTAAAAAAAATTTTTTTTTGCGCCTACGACCGCCGACAATTTTATTTTATTTATTGAAACGTACTAACCAACAAGCAAGCAAAGCGTAGAAAATACTGAACACTACATTGTGCGTGGCCCGACACTTTCCCGGTTTTTTCACGTCATTTTTCTCGGTACTGTGTCTCTCATTCAATAAATAAAATAAATAATCACACAGATTGAGCTAGCCTCAAAGTCAGTTCGAGTCTTGTGTTATGGGATACTAATACTAACTCCACGATACTATATTTTATAACAAATACATAATATAGATAAACATCCAATCTTAGGCCAATCAGAAAAAGTTCGTTATTCATCATGACGCGACCGGGATTCAAACCCGGGGGGACCTACGTGGCAGCTGTCCTGGGTGGCGGTCCGGCGCTGATAACCATTACGCCACACCAGACACGCACTTGCCAGTTTTTTCAATGTTAAAATTGGTACGAGACTATTAAAAAAATGTATACAAAAGTAGTCATAAATCCATACTTCCTCTCCCTTCCGACCTACTAAGATAAGAGCGGACAAATTGATGCCGCAGCGTGCGATACGACACTACTCCTAATTTATGTATGCATAAATCACCACCGATTACTAGAATTCAATAATGCCGACCCGACATTACCGATTCAGGGGACCCATCGCGGAAAATTAATTTTCGGAGTATCTCAAAGTTCAGTGTGAAACCATCTGCCATTCCCATTGTTGGAATATGGGTAGGTGGGTATATCTGTTTTTTAGACTGTTGTGTTCTTTTCCGAATTTGCTATCATACAATATTTGTTATATAGGTCTCAATTCAGTACATTAAAGAATTTATTTATTGAAAAAAATTATCAACCCATAAAATCACTCATTCCACTTGGATCCATTGCTCGATCCCTGGATCATACGTGACTTTTTTTCCACTTCAAGACCATCCCATTACAGGGATCCGTATCCCTGCTGTGGGATATCTCCCTTCAATTAAAGGGGATTAGAGCGTACTTTGCCACGCTGCTGCTCCAATGTGAATTGGCAGTAAATGCTTGAGTTAATTTATTTTTCGTTTTATTGAGTTTTTTCAATCTGCTTTCAATCATAATATGAAAATAATTCATTTTCATCTTTTTAATACACTGCATAATGAAATACGTTGAGCAAACGTCGCCTTTTGGGCCAGAGATATTGTTTATTTAATTATTTCGCTCCATGAATGTTAATAGGATCATATTATTCCACCAGCCATGAGTACCCTCTTAATTGGTTTGGTTAAAGTTCACTTTATAACCTGTAATAAATGTATGGCAACTCTATTCGTTTCAGTTAATTAAATTAATGTTTCAATGAAATTGCAGTTCCTGAAACAATTCTCTATAGGTCCTCACCTATTTTAATTAACATTTGATGGAGAACCGATTCTTAGTGAAAATTATTAAAGACAAGTCTCATTTTCTTTTCTTTTAACAACCAGTTAATTAGCTCAGTACCCAACTGGTGGATTAATAAGCGTTGAATTTTCTAAGCTTAATGTTAAAATATGTTTGTGCAAAATATAAGACAGCATTATATTGCTGCGTATGGCGTGCCGCTCCATGATTTTAACACTTTTCGATAGCATTAATTGTTTCAGAGATATACGCAAAAATTTATCTGACAAAATGAAATAAAAAAAACTACACATCCTATATCAGACGTGGTCCACCTGCTTATTTCACCGGTGTGGACCATGGGCACTTTATCTTGCCAGTGGACCATCTTAGTCCACCTAGGTGAACCACAAGCGGGATTCATGGGGACTTTTGTCATTACAAAATTCTAGCTTGCCTACTTCACCACGCTGGCCCTTCACTGCCAATGCATACTTTCTTCTTCTCGTGTCAGTTCTCACACCCTACTGGCAAGATGTTCAGCCAGTAATGACATGAATAAGATACCATTCTAGAAGTTTTTCATACGATTATGTGTTCGGCGACGCATGTCGTATACCGTAGCGTTGTACGTTCGTGGTGGAATGTCTAATTTGACTAAAGTTTTTGGATGCCCATTGACAGCCGTCGAACATAATATTGTAGAAATTATAAAGTATTCATAACCTTATCTTAGCCGGGTAAATGCAAAGTAATATCAGACAACTCATAAAAGTTAGAATAACCCGGAAACAAATTGCTTACAAAATGAAGTTGTCGTCTCTCCCGCTGCGGTTCTATAAAAGAACTAGTTTAGTTTGAGACTAGCTCAGTCTTAATTACGGTGTTAGCTGGTAGTCAAACAAAATTAGATTCTTTTTGCTACCCAGCTTGTTCCTTTCATAGAAAAAAATACGTCTATATTTATACTAATAAAGGCGTTACCGGTACTCTTTTGAGAAACAAAGCAAAATGTCCACCAGATAATGGTGGACATTTTGCTTTGTTTCTCAAATTGTATAAAGTAGTTTGTATGTATTTTATTTAATGGAATTAATTTATAATTAATTATTTAATGATAAAGATGACTAGAGAAAGTGCTTATAAAGGTCCAATCTATAAATAAATAATTTCTTTTTTTTATGTACCCAAAACACATAATAATGCTATCGGTATGTATCCACCATCGAATACGTAGCTCTTTTGAATAGAAACGCCTTCAAGTCCATTGGGTTTATTCAAATGTGTTAGTATTTGACAACTGAGATTTGAGGACAATTATTTTTAAAGAAAATGACAAACATTACCTACGTCTCTATTGGATACATACTCGCTGGTATCCACGAACAATGTTGATGGTCGTACGAAGTTATAAGTGCGTTCAGAGATTTGTCGATTTCGTTGAAAAAGTTTGAAGGTGAAAGCGGGGCCGGCAGGTTTGAGAAGTTTTAATTAAACATTAACGCGGTATCAGTTAAATTATGTGCGAATGGCTGCCGAAAGCGGCGGTGATGACTTCGGAAACGGTTGAAAAACTTGCTATAAAATACAATGAAAAGTTTTCAGTTTGTAAAAGTGTAATGGATTATTTAGCAAGATAGGTAAATATTTTGCTATAAAATTAACAAACCCTTGGGCAACCCGTTAAAAAGAGGAGTAATTATAAACCGAGTTTCTCTATATGATTATCTACATGACATGTGACAAGCAAAGACCTATATAATAAATAGGTCTAGCATCAGAACTATCAAAACCAAAATGTTCTAGGATTTGCGAAACGAGAGTAAGAAAGATTCAGATTCAAAACCTTTCGGAGAATAGGTTTTTACGACACTTTCTATTGTCATACAGTAATAAATTATTTGTGTAATTATTCTACTCCATAAACTGCTACCATTTCAAAAAGAAAAGCAAAATGACTACTGGTAAAACAAATGGCGAAACAATACCAGTTACGACCTTTTTTGTCATTTAACATGATGACAAGATTTGAGTCATAGTTAATATCAAGACCTTAACAGAGTAACCTTTGCTTGCAAACAGAGGTCACATTTGCCACCAAGGCAGTGACCGATCATCAAATATCAAGGAGCCCTTGTAAACATACAATAAAAACATTTTGTCGTGTGAGTGACGCTTTTAGGACGAAATAAGCAAACTCTCGAGTTCGTTACCCGTAAATCCCCCTTAAGATTGGACTTTCTGAGTTCAGTATTCCATCCCCTGTTACTCTTATGTATTTATTTCGACGGTTCCGTACACAAACTTTGATCGTATTTTTTTATCGCCTTAGTTTTAGGGTTCACTGAAATTATTTTTATTATTATGGCCGTCATATTGTTTTTTTTTCCTGAGTATTTTTTTTCATTACTTATAAAACATTACTTTCTTATTATCCGTTTCGGCTTACTTCGTTTATATCGTTGATTTTGATTATATTTGCTATTTAATACAAGGATCACATATTATCTATACTAATATTATAAAGAGGAAAGATTTGATTGTTTGTTTGTTTGCATTGAATAGGCTCCGAAACTACTGGACCGATTTCAAAAATTCTTTCACTAGTAAAAAGCTACATTATCAGGGAGTGACATAGGCTATAGCTTTTCCTGAAATTCAATGTGGTTCCCACGGGAACGGGTACGGAACTTCACGCGGACGAAGTCGCGGGCAAAAAGCTAGTTTTTAATACGTTTAAAAACTTTATCTTTTCATAGTAATGAAGTCCGCTTCTCTGTCTGTTCGCTTAGACGTTTGAACTACACAATGGATTTTAATTTTTTCAACAATAGATAGAGTGATTTAAGAGGAAGAAGGATGAGTTTAGAGTGGATTTTGTATGTATAATATGTACAAGGATTTTCGGAAATACCCACGGGAAAGCGGGATACACACAAACGAGGATACTTGAGTTTCTTTTTTTTTTATTAATGAAAGAAAGAAAGAAAGAAAGAAAGAAAGAAAGAAAGAAAGAAAGAAAGAAAGAAAGAAAGAAAGAAAGAAAGAAAGAAAGAAAGAAAGAAAGAAAGAAAGAAATATTTATTTGCTCAAAACATGGTACCTAATATAAAAGATGTTTCGCAACTCTTAATACAAAAACTTTACACTAATGGATGAGAGCTATGTTATTTACTCAGATTAGAAACATTGATTAATTGGTTGCCTTAGCCCCTTCGCACACAAGGCAACGCAAGTCTCCGATACTCGGCGATTTTAGTATCCAAGCGACTACCGCCATACAAGTCCATTGAGGTTCGTACGTACCCTCGCGTCGTTGGATGCTAAAATCGCCGAGTATCGGAGACTTGCGTCGCCTTGTGTGCGAAGGGGCTTAGAAAACCGCTAAACCTCAAACTAGATTTCTAATTATGTAAGCTTGTGTCTAATGTCATCTGGAGCAAAGGGTCTGGCCATTACATCGAGCGCCGTGAGCACGTAACCCTTTAATGTCTAGACCAGGTCATGACGAAAGCAAATTCCAGTTTCTATAATAGAGCGAAGATATCTAAGGCCACGATTAGGTCTCGTAACAAAAATCGTTGAAATCTCAATCTCTGTCTCACTCATACAAAATGGGAATTGAGCGGGATAGATAGATTGACACGAGACTTGAACGATGTTATATAGAGGTTAATCTCTGGATCAACTGAACCGATTTTAAAAATTATTCAAAAGAAAGCCATGTTATGTCTGTGCATAGTGTAACCTAACAAAGCCTGACAACAGCTATTTAAAAAAATAAAAAAGTTATTAATAAAATCTTTATTCATGATACTTACGGTTATGGAGTAACTATGTTAATAACAGTTTATAAAACAATATAAACACAACTGAGGTAAACATATAACATTATGTGCCTGAACTAGGAAGATCTTATGTTTCAGTCAAATGTATAGTTGACTCCACACCTCAGTTTTACACGAACTATATTGAATACACATTAAAATTGATGTTTCCTTTGTTAAATTTACTGAAAACTTTGTTTTCACAAACAGGAAATTGGCTGATCCTGACGACAAACCTCTACCTGTATATATAACACATAACATAATGGCTCGTTCCACGAGAAACCTATGTTATGTAGGGCATAAATTTTCGCTCGAGAAAGATTATTACCTTTTTGCTATAAATATAAAACAGCCTAGGTAATAATGTTAGGTTCATATTAGAAATTTTCGGATGGATATTCAGAATGATTACATGTAAAATTATTTTATGAATTATTAGCTTATAAACAATGGGTAAACCTAAGAACAATGATTTTGACATTAATATAAGCATCGTTATGAAACTTAATAATAGTACCTACAATATGCATAGGTACTATTGTTAAATAAAAATTCGCTTTAGAGAAATTCGCTTAAGAGAGGTAGGACACAGCGGATAATCCGCTCAAATCGGAGCAGGCCGCCTGAGGAAGGACCTCCACCTTACAGAAGATCGTAGACAAATACATTGGTCTAGGCCATGTTGTGTCCCTACGGTGAGGAAGGTTTCCAGAGCTCCACTTGGAAGGGGGGGGGGAGGGGAGGTTAGACCAATGATGAATGAGTGATACCTCCGGTATTGCAAGCGTCTATAGGGTACGGTGACGGCTTACCATCAGGCCGGCCGTATGCTTGTTTGCCAGCTTTGTGGTATAAAAAATAAATATTGTAAATACACGCAAACGAAGTTGCGCAGGTTTCACTAGTATGTCATACACATACCAAAAACAAAGACATAGAAAAAGCTGATTAGAGACAAAAAATTTTTTATTCTTGGTGAAAACAGATATTAATACCTCAAAGTTTTCTCGAACATCACATTCGGAAAACTTTAAGCTATTATTTACTCAACACTACTTCGATCAACTTTTTACATGTGATCGAAACTACATACACTATAACGCCGATGCGACAATATTATAGTTTATTTCACCCAGAACTCATCTAACTTCGATATGAGACAAATAAACAATTTTGGTGACCTTCGAAACATCGACCCACTTTAGAAACGATCAATCCACTATATTCAACTTCCATTGGCGGCTATCTAGAGAGTTTGAGAGACAAGCTTTGTGCAATAAAGCAATGGACGTGAATGTTATTTTAAGGTAAATGGTTTTGTAAAGTTTGAGTGATGCTTGAGTAGAAACTAGTTGGAAAATATATCCAGGACCCTCGAGGGCGGCAGTCACGCGACTGTGTATGGCACGTAGAGCTATGAAGTAGAAAATTTGGTTGATAGAATTATTATTATTAATTTGTTTTTTGTTAAAATGTTATAGTTACTTTAAAGTAATAATCCTTTACTTTTAATGATATTATTATGTATTTAATAGTACTCATTTTCTCAATTTAACAACAGAAATATTGGGTCAACCGTATTAAAACTTAATAAATCGACTATAAAAAGCTAAATCAAGCACAGTCATCGGCATAATAATTATGTTATCACTATAACATGGTTGACATTATCACTCAAAAGTCATTAGAAATTAAAATTATGTGTAAAAGTGACAAAGTACTGAAGTGACTGTACTGCCCTGTCGGAAAAAATAATCTACCTGTCTACCTCTATTTCATATGCCGTCGTATTTCGCACCTCCACGTTTCTGCGGAAGCAAAAATTTCACGTGGTGTATTGACGTAGTGAGGTATTGTGTCAAAATATTATCACGCTATATTTATCTACGTGGTCGATACATTGAATTATGGACATTACGGACACACTTATTATGAACATTACGAGTGCTAGCGTTTTAACTATTAAGATACAATTTCTAACTTTATTTTACGAACCAGCGCAGCGCCCCGTCCAAATTCGGCAAGGGTTTTTCTAATATGCCATTGGTCTTTGCCTAATATGCCATTGTCACCCGCGGATAGTGTTTGTTAAGAATTTTACAAATCGCTTCAGTAGTTTTTAAATTAATTCGTTACCAAAAAAAATTCAAAATCTTACCTCTTTATAACATTAGTGTGATAACATATCTGTCAAATAAATCATTCAGTTTCTGCAACGCATTTTAATTTTAATTATGCAGTAAGTATCAAGGCTAAAAAGCATTTTTATAGCCCTAGTTATGGATGTCAACTGCCAGTATTATCGTCAGCTTGTGTCCTGTATTGCCTCTTTAGGTCCTCGGGTCCCAGTGCAATTGATCAATCAAAGCAAGGCACATTTGAATGACAATAGCAGTAATCAATCTGGCGCTTCTCAGCCGAGATATCTTGTTGAAGTGGTCCAATATTTGGATGTCAGAAACAGATGAAAAATATTATGATCTACATTATTTTAAAAATATGATAATATTTGTTATGACATGTTTGAAAAAAAAAACAAACAATCTTTCTTCTTTCTTTATTTTAAACATTTTTCAAAATAAGAATAATCAGTTGAACAGGAACAATTATAGATAATATGTGAAAAGGACAAAAAGGGCTTTTTGACGACCTCCGTGGCGTAATGGTTACCACGCCAGACCGCCACCCAGGAGGTCCCGGGTTCGATCCCCGGTCGGGTCATGATGAAAAACGAACTTTTTCTGATTGGCCTCGGGTCTTGGATGTTTATCTATGTTTATGTATTTGTTATAAAATAAAATATCGTTGAGTTAGTATCCCATAACACAAGTTTCGAACTTACTTTGGGGCTAGCTTATTTTTTATTTATTTATTTTCCAGAAATATTACAAAGTGTTCAAAATACATTTTCTGCCAAACTGTGTAACAGTTTGTCGGCAGGTTCTCTTGGATTAACACACTTACACACTATGCTATAGTTTTATAATTAAGTTTTATTTAATATTTTACTTAGTTTTATTTATTCATAAATATTATATATGTCCGTGCAGTCCATATAAAATATAGATCTTGATAAATTAGCCAGTATATCCCATAACACAAGTCTCGAACCAACCCTGGGGCTTACTCAATCTGTATGAATTATTATATATATCGGATAGCCTAGCGGTTATTCGATGTGCAATTCAACATCACAAGGGCGTAACGAGGGTAGTCGTGATATGAGAGAAACAACAGTTTTAGTTCTACTTAAAGAATGTTTATTAAATTTACTAGCACTTCGGAATGACCACTGATGGAAAAGAAATGCCGCAAGAAAAACCTCAGTCTAGGTCTCTTTTTCAAATCTTTGTTACAACACAATTTAATTAGGTACAGTATCTTAATTCAACTAAATACAAATAGACACCAGGTAAAACGCGACAGTTCCGTGACTACGAGTACTACTCTCGGTGGCGCCCGATAACGAAGTATTCAGTCGAGCCCGCCTTCCGTATCACGACTCTGCCGGAGCGCGCCAAAAGCAACGTTTTCTCAACACGCCGCTAGATGGCGCACCCTCGTCTTGCTTAGTGTTCATGTCCATACTCATGACCGTATGCGACACGGCCATCCTGCGAGACACGCGTCCTCGCGTGTAACTGAAACAATCAATACTGACACAGCATCACAACGTTCGGTCACTCCTGACCACACATAGGACTTGCTCTCTAACTCAAATCCAAAGTTTCAATATCAAATCCAAAGTTTCAATATCTAGTCCAATTTACTTCTATGCTAAGGACTTTCTCTCTAACTCAAATCAAAAGTTTCAATATAAAGTCCAATTTACTTCTAAGTAACACACTTAGCTTAACAAATCAAGTACCTAACCATTAAGAGCTTAGTACCAATAATGAAAATAAAATCAATTAACAACCGAATATAACAGAGTTCGTCAAAAGCAAGGTGCCATAACCATCCCCGTGGCTACAGCTGATCATCCCTGTGACCAACCACCAGATCATCCCTGTGACCTTCACGCGGTCCCTTGCTGTTGAGTCTTACTGGGTACACAACAAACATTTCGAACAATTTTACGAAATTCGTCATTACTCACGTCACTACAATGAAATTGGTACTTAGTCTTTATGTATTTGCCAATACTCTACATGTCTACTCAGTTCTCTTGGCCTTAACAACAAAGGGATCGTTTGTAGTAATGAGAAAACTTTACTCAAATAAACTTAATTTAACATTGTACAATACAGTCAACACTGCATTGCATCACTCCTCATACCAACAGTGTTGTTCCAACACACAAACTCAATCCTATCCATAGGCATCGAGTCACACACTATGTTCAGTCCATCGAACACAAAACCTCCAGTCCATCGGACACATCGGACACAAAACGTCCAGTCATTACATTACATTTCAATACAGTAACTCGTAATTAAATCAACTAAACTTTTCTCATTACTCACTTTCATTTGTCTCCATTTCGAGAATAGATTCGCCTTCGTTTTATCAATAACTCTATTTCAACTGACTCTATCTCGTACAGCTCTACCTTGTATAGCTCTACTTCGTACAGCTCTACCTCGAATGGCTCTATGGCTCTACTCAAATGGCTCTATCTCAAATGGCATTATCTCAAATAGCTCTATCTCAAATAGCTCTGTCTGAAATTGCTGTATATCCACGGCAATACCAGCCGACCGACAAAATCACCATTGCCAACTCAACATTGACCAACAACTCCGTGTGGTATCTCACAGACCCACTGGTCTCTCGCTACATAGATTACTTACTCTACTCAACATTATAAAATGGTACGTTAACTTAAACTGGTACATTACTTTCTGAGCACAATTCGAACTAAGTATACTTTAAATTATACTCCACCATCGAAACCATTGAGCAATTATTTCTCAACATTTAATTTAAAATGTCTCTCAATTTACATGAAAACAGAACTTTTAAAATTCATAACTTAAAATCAACATTATTGCTCAGTAGTCTCCACTTCAATATCATCAAACAATACTCTCCTCAAGACATCCCGGACACCTCGACTGCGCCGGTGGTCCCGCGAAGAGCAGTAACCTCGACAGCAAGCGCGATCACTGCGGTCCGCACTATGCCGCGCAGGTGGTCACATCTGCCTCGCCAGCTCGCCACCATCACGAGCAGACCTGGTCCACTTCAGAGTCCGCACACCGCTGACCCGCTGATTCTCGTCTCGTTCCATTGTCCGGAAATCGAAAATAAAACAACTGTTAGAGTTCATTGAAGTTACTAAGTAAAAATAATTTAAACAAAACGTTTATCTCGAAAACGGTGCGTCCTAGCGATAAAAGGATGAAAATTTTGAACCCCTTTTAAGAACCCCACTCTCCACGTGATACATTTGATTTTGATCTCCAAAGTCAAAAATCTCAAAGTCAAAGCTAAAGTCAAAAATACTTTATTCTGTATGTGCATTAACCTTTAAATGACCTTGACCTCTAAATCATTGTGTGCATTAACCTTTTAATGACCTTGACCTCACATTGACCTTTAATGACCTTGACCTCTAAATAATTCATTTTAATGAATAGTGCTAAATGACCAATGAGCTTAACTTCATACACAGTTTCAGCTCAAACTAACACAGTTTCAGCTTAACTTAGCACTTTAAGCTTAAACTTAACATCATACGTAATCAACACTGACCTTTTTTTTTTATAATATCTGAGGGTACACTCCACCAGTCCACCACGCGTACACACCCGTGTCACTCGGGACGCGGCGCCGCCTTGGTTGCACTGCGATTTGGGGCGCGTCGCTGCCTCGGTTGAACTGCGACTTGGGGCGCTTCGCTGCTTTGGTTGCACTGCGACTCGGGGCGCGTCGCTGCCTGGGTTGAACTCACTGTGACTCGGGGTGCGTCGCTGCTACGCTGCTGTTGTACCGCCACCGCTTGGTGCGCGTCGCGGCTCAGCCTCCGCTACCCGTCACACATCGTCGAGTATCGCACGGTCATACACCTGAAATGACACTATTTTAGAATTTGGATTCGTTTTGAGGTTAAGTACCCACCATACGATACACTTTGCGCTACTAAATGCCGGTACTCGGTAGTCCGCAAAACTCCGCTACTCGTAGTCAACAACAGCAGACTGTCCGTCGTGCATCGAACACGCATTTTCTTAATTTGTCACGTTAGTTTGTCACGTTTTACATTAGTGAGACCAGACTGATCTGTTAAACTCTCAATACCACGACCTTCATCCCAATTCTGATATCGGATAGCCTAGCGGTTATTCGATGTGCAATTCAACATCACAAGGGCGTAACGAGGGTAGTCGTGATATGAGAGAAACAACAGTTTTAGTTCTACTTAAAGAATGTTTATTAAATTTACTAGCACTTCGGAATGACCACTGATGGAAAAGAAATGCCGCAAGAAAAACCTCAGTCTAGGTCTCTTTTTCAAATCTTTGTTACAACACAATTTAATTAGGTACAGTATCTTAATTCAACTAAATACAAATAGGCACTAGGTAAAACGCGACAGTTCCGTGACTACGAGTACTACTCTCGGTGGCGCCCGATAACGAAGTATTCAGTCGAGCCCGCCTTCCGTATCACGACTCTGCCGGAGCGCGCCAAAAGCAACGTTTTCTCAACACGCCGGTAGATGGCGCACCCTCGTCTTGCTTAGTGTTCATGTCCATACTCATGACCGTATGCGACATATATATATTTATTTATATATTTATCTAATCTATTTCATATAGACTACACAGCCTGCACTGTGTGTATATGTGTGGTGCGGCATACACCACACATACACACACAGCGCAATCCCAGATCCAATCATGGGCACAACGACAGGTAATGTTTTTTCAATCTATTTTTAAGTTGATTTTTACTTTTAACATTAAGCTTATCCGACCCCAGTTCATTTATTAATGTAGGCGTCAACCAACACCTCTTTCGCTTGCCATAATAGTTTTTAATTGAAGCTGAAGGTACCGACAATTTTGGCTTTAGAGACGCTCGAGTTGGGTACGTATGTTCTCTTTCCTTTTTAAATTCTGCATTGTCAAATTGCTCAACTAATAAATATATCTTAACTTTTATATCAACAGGTAATATTTTACATATTTTAAACAATTTTTCATAGTTGCCTTCTAGAGAATCCTTGGTTTTTTTATCGATTAATAGTTTAAGTAATCTAATTTGCAAGTCTTTGACTTTATTTAGATGTGTAGGAAATGTGAGACCATACGCACCCAATCCATAAGAAATAATTGCATCTGCTAGTGCAAAGTATAGCATGTACATAACACCTCTGCTGACCGAATATTTTAAGTTTTGCAGCTGACATTGTATTGAGCGTAGCCTATTACATACAGAGTGAATATGAGGAACCCACCCGAAATTAGTGTCGACAGTTAGTCCTAAATATTTATAGGAGGACACTGTTTCTAAGTATGAACAGTTACAGTTATCGTCATTTTTATTTTTATGTAAACAGTCGAATGAGTGCCCCTTAATATTAATATTTATTTTTTTATTTTTATTATAGGGCGAGACTATGGGCATACATTTCGTCTTATTAGTATTTATGATAATTCCATTATCATGTGACCAGCGGACCACATTATCAAAATCATTTTGCATCACCCTCTGTATCACACTCTGGTCCGTGTCGCTGTATATAATGCATGTGTCATCAGCGTACATATACGTTTTACAATTCCTAATTACATTTGGCATGCTGTTCACATGCATTATATACCCGACAGGCCCGTATACTGAACCAGTGGGAACACCATATTTAATATTGCCAGTCTTACTTTCCACACCGCATACCCTTACTTTTAACTGTCTGTTGCGCAGATATTCCCTAAACCACCTGTTTAATGGTCCTCTAAGCCCACACTCCTCCATCGACTGCAGTAAGCCGTCGTGATCGAGCGTGTCAAATGCTTTCTTAAAATCAATAAATAAAGCATAAACTATTTTCTGTTGATTCAAATAGTTATTAATATCATCAGCAAATTTGGACAGAACCGTGGCCGTGCTTCTATTCGGTCGGAAACCATGTTGAGCATCATTAAGAATACTATTATTTTCCAGATACGTTACAATTTGTTTAACTATTACTTTTTCTACAATTTTATTTATTACGTTCAGAATTGCTATCGGCCTGTAATTAGTCAAATCAGTATAGGAGCCCTGTTTATGTATAGGTCTAATTGTTGCCTGTTTTAACTCCTGCGGATATTGGCCCTTATTAACACTTAAATTAATAAAGTGAGCAATAACTGGGGCAATTTTAAATTTTATTTCTTTTAAGTCTTTCAATCTGACACCATCCGATCCCGACGCCTTACCGCAGTCCATGCCATCCATAACCTTTACTACGTCAGAACAAGAGACCTTCCGAAACCTCAGACTCATATTGCTTTCTGTTACATAAGATGGTCTATGCAAAAACAATTCTTTACATCTATGCTTGTCTTTAATTTCCTCAATTTCCCTAGTAAATACGTCACAGAAACCATTGCTTATATTTATTTCAGTTTTTGATTTTAACAAGTACTTTTCAATAACACCATCTACTGACAATTTGTTACGTCCCAACCATGTATTTACATTACTCCAGATTTTTCTCATGTCCCCTTTACAATTTAACAAAGTATTTCTTCTATACAAATTTTTCGCACTATTGATAAGTTTATTCGTTAGATTTCTGTGTTTAGTATACTCCAGTCTAAGACCATTATTCGCAGGACTCGCCTTCCATTTTCTAAATAGGTAATCTTTTTTTTGCAACATTTTTAATAAGTCATTATTAACCCAAGGTTGGGTATTTCGCTTTTCGTTACGAGATCGTTGAAAAGTACATGTGCTATATATATCTCTAAATGTGTTTACAACGGAAGTATACAGTTCAACGGGATCTTGTAACAGTAACAAATCAGTCCAATTAGCTTCTTTAATCTTTTTTGATATTAATTTATTGTTATAATACGTTCCGGAAACCGAACTCGACGACTGTTGGTCCGAGTTAACAACTAGACCAATAATATAGTGGTCAGCAATTTTACTTTCGACAGTGAATGCATGGAATGTACTCGCCTTGGCATTTCGCACGAAGATGTGGTCGATGCTCGACGCCACCCGTCGCTCCGCCACTACACACTCGCGCGTCACACCGTGCACACCACACTGCAGTCCCAGTTCACACAACATATTCAAATATCTAATTGCCAGTCCATCTTGACTTTGCGCCATAATATTAATGTTAATGTCTCCAATCAATATAATATTATTTTTATTGGGTACCTGGTACAGTAAACGTTGTAATTCCTCAATAAAATTCGTCTTACTCGTGTCCGGGGGTCTATAAATAACAAATATATTTGTAGTAGTGTTCTTTATCACTAGTTGGCCAGCTAATATTTCGCAGAACTTAACTCTTATGTCGTGCTGTATAAATGTAGTACCGTGCCTTACATATATTATAATACCGCCACCTCGTCTGTGTTCTCTTGTCCAAGAATACATATCAAAACCATTTAATTGATACATAGATATTTCTTCCTTTTTCAAGTTAATTTCAGTCAAACATATTATATTTAATTTATGTAAACATGTATCCAGTGTAACAAATATTTCATTAAAATGCTTTCTCAAAGAGCACACATTTATATGTATTATATTTAATTGTTCTGCGTGTTTAAGTATCATTAATTATAGACTGATCTTTTTAAATAATACTATATTTTTATTATGTATTGACTTTATTAGATTAGATATATTCCTATCTTTACTCTCGTAGTGTTTGTATAATTGCGTCAATATCACTCTCAAAATTAATCTGGAACACTTTCTTCTCATTCTCATTTCTCTTCACAAGCACTCTTCCATTCTGTATCCATATAATTATGTTTTACAGCTTAATTCGACGCGACTTATTGTTTACATATTGTAGAAGTGTCTCCATCCACTAGCCTTGCACGAATTTTTGGAGGTAAGCCTTGTGCTTTTTTTTTTTTTTTTGTGGCAACACTGGTTCTCACTCCACTTACTCCCCACCCCACCCGGCCGAAACCGGGCGATGTGCATTTAGAATCGAGTCATTCTGTGTTTTCGTGTCCTGGCCTTCGCACCTCTCAAACATCAGAACACTCAAAATGGGAAAAAGAAAACAAGATAGGAGCGATGCTGATATCATCAGAAAAATCAAAAAACTGAAAAACAGTTTGAAAAACCCGAATGCGTTACAGTCATCGGATGAAGATTCAAACTGTAAGTGTAAAAAACAGTACTGTTTAAATTACAGCATTTAAACTTAACCCGATATGCAAAGATTTGCATTTTTATATACTGATGCGAGGATACTATACCTGGGTTACCTCTGTCATGTAATAAGGTGATGCGTACTGCTATTTCTGGGCTCCTACCGTCACGTAATTTTTTCTAGACTCATTCTAAAAATACTGATGTTAGGCTACCATAATTGGGTTTCCTCTGTCATGTAAAAAAGGAATGCGCTAATACCGCCACGTTTTTTATAAAAAATGCGGCCTGGAAAAAACTGATGCGAGGGTACCATATCTGGGTTACCTCTGTCATATAAAAGGTGTTGCGACACTACCGTCACGTTTTTTGTAAAAAACACGTTCTAAAAATGCTGATGCGAGGATACCATACCTGGGTTACCTCTATCATTTGACATTTGTATTTATACAGATTTGAACCAGCAAAAGCTGACCTCTTCTCATGAATCACTATTGGATGACGGGTACGGATATGAATATGCGGAACCCGATGATTCTAATGCATCTCGCTCTCCTCGTTCTCCGAGGGTTGTTGAACCTCCATCGCCGCCGCCGCCGCCGCCGCCGCCACCGCCGCCACCTCCACCGCCACAGCCACTATCTCCGGTACCCGGTACATCGGCAGAATTGGAACAAACACTCGACGACGATGTTCTGCAAATACTCGGTGATGCACCAAAAGCAGAGGCCCCAATGGGACCTGCTATACATAAAGATATTGCGAGCCGATGGCAAGATATTTTAGTCAACGGTTTGCCAAAAGACGTAAAAGAAAGTCTTTTGAAATCATACAACGTCCCAAACAATTGCGAACTTTTGATTGCACCATCCCTCAACGCGGAAGTCAAAGCCGCTCTACCTGAACTGATGGTGAAAAGAGACTCATCACTGATGTATAAACAAAGACAGCTTGGTATTGCTTTGTCGGCCTTAGCTACAGTAACAGATATGATTGTTTCTAATGAAACATCGAAACAAAAGTTACTGAAACCTATTAGCGACGCCTGTCGCATTTTATGCGACAGCCATTTTTCTGAAACGAAGACACGTCGTAATTTCGTTATTTCTTCGATTAATAACAGAATGAAAAGCGCTCTTTTAGATACTAAGCGAGACAAAATGTTATTCGGAGATAATGTAACGGATAAAGTAAAGGCCGCAAAGACCATGAAAATTTAGAAGATTACAAAAATGTAAACTTCGAGACTTTGCTAGATTTTTAGGACTATTAGTATCGGCTTGTCCAGCAATCCAATATGCTTGGTTATACACTAAGCAGTTCGAACAATTTAAATATCAGTGTTTACTTAACAACCCCAGCTACGAACAAATGGTGGAACTTCCCCGTAGTCTTCAGGGTGATATATGTTGGTGGCTGAATCATATTGATAACGGTTTTTACCCTTTGAACTGCAATCAATATGATTTAGAAATCTTTTCCGATGCATCTTCTACCGGTTGGGGTGCTTACTGTAGTACAGTAGGTAGTTGTTTTGGCTACTGGAAAGATTCAGAAAAATCTTTACATATTAACGAGTTGGAGCTAAAAGCCGCTTTTCTCGCACTCAAAAGTTTTGCTAAAAACTTAAATAATGTTAGATTATTATTACGTATAGATAATTTTACTGCAATATCATGCATAAACAGAATGGGAAGCATTCAATTTGATCACTTGAATAATGTTTCTCAAAAAATTTGGCAATGGTGCGAAATGCGCAAAGTGTTTATATTCGCATCATATATAAATACAAAGGATAATTATGAGGCTGATAAATTATCACGTAAACAATTTAGAGACACTGAATGGGAACTCAATAAGGATGCATTTAATAAGATAAAACATTGCTTTGGGTGTCCGGACATAGACTTGTTTGCTAGTCGACATAACGCTAAATGTTCAAAATATGTTACTTGGAAAAATGGTCCCGACGCATGGGCCGTTGATGCATTCACCATTTCTTGGGAAAATTTATCATTTTACGCATTTCCACCATTCTCACTTTTAACAAGGGTTATGCAAAAGATTATTAGTGAAAAAGCAGAAGGCATTGTTGTGGTACCGGATTGGCCCACGCAACCTTGGTTCCCTGTATTTCTAAAACTTCTTCATTCTGATCCGATCTATTTCGAACCCAATACAAATTTATTGACATCTCCTTTCAGAACCTGTCACAACCTGAACCACAATCTGACCTTAATTGCCGCGAAGCTTTCAGGCAGACATTACTCAAGAAAGGTTTTACCCCTAGATCAATAGAAATAATGTTGTGCTCTTTATCCGACTCCACATACAAGCAGTATGATGGATGTATCAAATCATGGATACAGTATTGTAATAACTACGGCTATGATTACACTAATGTGTCTGTTCCGATAATCATACAATTTCTAACTTCTATTTTCAATAAGGGTGCTAAATATTTATTTATTTATTTATTTATTTATTTATTTATTTATTTTAGGATCAACAAACAGTGTACACGAAAATACAATAATAAACGTAGCTATAAATTGCACAAATATCGTGCCACCAACTCCGATGACCACAGATAATAATACATAAAAGTATCGGTGTGGTGATAGAAAGAGAGAAAAAAAATGGAACTCCTTCCCGGAGTTAATAGGTAGTTTAGTTTAATAGTATACTTTATTTATTAGGATAGTTTTAAATATTTTTATTTTTTATTTATTAAAATTAAAATTAAAATTAAAATACTAACTAAGAATTTTTAGTACAAAAAAGCAACTCCGGGCAGAGGTTTAACAAATATATATATATATATATATATATATATACACTTCTAAACTAAAAAACAATATAAATAAATATAAAGGTTTTGTGAGCAAACAGGTGCTATGTTTTGAGTTGAGCTATTATCGTTTTTTTGAAGGTGCCAATATGCGTAACAAGTATGTCAATTGAGTTAAAGTTCTTATTATATGTGTCTACTAATCTATAAAGAGGCGAGCGTTTCCCAGCATTGGTACGACAAGTAGTGGTGGCAAATAATTGACAGACATTTCGACAATGTGTTCTAAAAGGAACCCTGTAGCATAATTTATTATGGAGCGGGATACAATCGTACCTATTATGACAAATATCATAGAGAAGCATTGTTTCGAGCTGCACTCGTCTAGATTCTAAAGTTAACATGTTGTATTTCTCCAGCAGGACCTCGTATGATAGTCGTTTGTGACAGCATTTGTAATGCATAGTGCGCAAAAATCGTTTTTGTACAATTTCCAGTGCATTTATATATTTGTTATATAAAGGATTCCATACAGGCACAGCGTACTCTAATTGTGAACGAATGAGTGATTTATACATGTGAAGAAAGGTTGATGGTCGGGTGAAGTTAGAACCAGATCTCATGACAAATCCATACATTTTGAAGGCTTTAGCGATTATATTATCTATGTGGATATCCAAATGTAGTTTGGTATCCAATATTACCCCGAGATCCTTGATAGACTCGACGGACTCGAGACGAATGCCACATAACTCATACGGATAACTACTTATATTATGTTTTTTAGTGAAAGTTATAGATTTACATTTACTAATGCTTAAGCGTAATTTATTTTTAACACAGTATTCTGAAAATCTATTTAAATCATCCTGGAATTTGTAGTGATCTTGAATATTGTCAATAGTATGAAAAATCTTTATGTCGTCCGCATATAAAAGGTAATTGCAAAATTTAAAACAATGGTGTACGTCATTAATAAAAATAATAAATAGCAAGGGGCCCATTAAGGAACCCTGCTGGATACCGGAAGTAATGGAAACATAAGCAGACTCGCAACCGTTAATCACCACCTTCTGTGTTCTGTTAGAGATGTAAGATTTAAACCACCTCCAAAGATTACCCCGGATACCGTTGAAGGCAAGCTTCTCCAGTAGCAACTTGTGGTCCACCCTGTCAAAAGCTAAATATGGTACCATAAATTCATATAAGTCGGCGTTAATGCTATTATTTAATAATTTGCTTAACGATGTAAAGATCAAACGTTTTATGAAAGGAGTTTACAGGTTAAGACCTACAAATCCTAAGTATAACATTACTTGGGACCCGGCCATAGTATTGGATTATTTGGCTCAAAGATGGCCAAATGATGATCTTAACTTGGAAACTCTTTCCAAAAAGACTGTGACTTTGTTGGCTTTGGTGACTGCACACCGCGTCCAAACTCTTTCGTTGATTAAGTTGAGTAATATAACAATTAATTCAGGTATTGACATCACAATCACAATACCTGATTTAATAAAGACCTCTGGCCCCAATTCATTTCAACCGGTCTTAAAACTACCCTATTTTAGTATGCGTCCTCAAATCTGTCCGGCAACATGTTTACAAGTTTATATTAATAAAACACAATCGCTCAGAAAAGATGAACATATATTTATTAGTTACAAACGGCCATATTCTAAAATATCATCTCAGACTATTAGTAAATGGATCAAGGACACTCTTCATAATAGTGGTATTGATACCGCAGTGTTCAGTGCACATAGCACTCGGCATGCGTCCACATCCTCAGCCAACAAACTCGGAGTCAATATAGATCTCATAAGAAAAACCGCAGGTTGGTCGGCATCTTCTTCCGTTTTCGCAAAGTATTATAATAGAGAAACAGTAGTTGATTCCAATCACTTTGCCACCACAATACTTTCTGCCAGCAGTACCTAACCTGTTAGGAAAATAATATGTATACTTTCCGACTTACATAGTAAGTTTATATAATCAATGATTAATTAATTCCAAAAATTAAATAAACATGAGAGTACTCACCTGTTTCTTATTATTTCACACTAGTACTCTGAACATCCTACAATATGTAAACAATAAGTCGCGTCGAATTAAGCTGTAAAACATAATTGAAAATCAAACGAACTTACCAAGTGAAGTTCGATGTCAATTATGTGAACAGCTTAATTCGACGCGACTTATACAAACCCACCCTAGAATGGGAAATCATATTTACTTACATCAAGTACCCCTACCCTATAAATACGTAAGAATACGGAGTGTGAAATTAATAACTCAACTGTGCTATGCTTTAAACAAAATGACTCGATTCTAAATGCACATCGCCCGGTTTCGGCCGGGTGGGGTGGGGAGTAAGTGGAGTGAGAACCAGTGTTGCCACAAAAAAAAAAAAAAAAAGCACAAGGCTTACCTCCAAAAATTCGTGCAAGGCTAGTGGATGGAGACACTTCTACAATATGTAAACAATAAGTCGCGTCGAATTAAGCTGTTCACATAATTGACATCGAACTTCACTTGGTAAGTTCGTTTGATTTTCAAATTTATGCGTTTCCTTCAGTTTACTTTTGGCGTTCCAAAAGAGTTGGCGTATTTGAGGTGTGACATGCTCATTTATATAGATTCGTGTCTGGTCCTTGTCTTTAAATAAAGCATCATTGTTGATAGCATTTTTTTTACACTTGAGCCATTGCTCTCGTGCTTTCCTAGAACGCAGTGTCACAATCACTGGCCTTGCCGTTTTGTTGTTGGCGATGTTGCCACCTGGTAGCCTCCATGCTTCTTCTATGTCTTCTGTTTTCAATTCTAACTCCTGCGCTATTTTGCATACTGCTTCCATCAAGTTTTCCTCATCTTTCTTTTGCAGATTTATTAATTCTATTTTCATCCCCAATTCCTTATACTCCAGTTTCATGATACGCTCTTCTAGCGACCTGTTACACTTTTCAAGATATACATTTTTCTGGGTAATGTCCTTTATTTTATTTTCCTGTTTTTTATAATCTTCTCTCATTTCTTTTCTATCACTTACTAACATTCCATATTGTTCTCCAAGGTAATCAATAGATTTTTCCATTTCTTCATTTGTTTTTTTAATATTACTCATCTGATTTTTTATTTCCAACATGTCGTTCTGCATACGTGAGAAGCGGGAATTTTGTTCTTCTTTCATCGACTGTAATAGCGATTGCATGTTATTCAGTTGCTCACCGAGTGCAGCCAAACCTTTGTTTACGTCTTCTGAGCTGCAACAATTTAATTTCTGCCGTCTCGGTTCTTTTACAATACTACTATTATCGCTGTCAGTGTCATCGTCCACACGTTTTTTCTTCTGCCTGTTTGTAAGATATTTATCGATGGTAGACATCTTATCTGATATTTTGCTAACGTTCGAATCAGATCCGTAAACAGCTGAGCTATGTTTTTGCGGAGTGCGCTGCGTTTGCATTTTTAACATATAAATTCAGTCCAGCTGATCAGTTGTCTAATGTCGGACGGATAGTGGGCGGAGCCCTGTGCGGTACGGTGGGGTGGCAGTGCAGCTACCTGAGCTCGCCGGGTCGCGCGACGTACTCGATGATTGATTGTTATCTCTTTTCTATGCATGCGTTTGTTCTTGTCACAAATTAAATTATTAAACACAGATCACAGACGCGTCCGGCGCTCACGCGCAATCCAAGAGAACTCTCCAAGAGAGCTCAATCTGTATGAATTGTCCCCTATATATTTATTTATTATTTTTTCTAAACTACCCTCTCACACAATGTCTTTAATAAAGAAAATCATACATAATTACACTATTTAAGATATTCGTCAATTGAGTAGAAACACTTTTGAACTAGCCAATTTTTTAATTTGTTTTTAAATGAATTTAAAGACAGAGACTTAAAATCATCGCTAAGCCTATTATAAATCCTTACGGCCATCTGATAGCTGTTGTTACTGTAAGCCGCCGTGGTCGCTGGGAGTAGCCTGAGTCTGTTTACATACCTACAATTGAATTTGCTTGTTTCGCTACGGGTTTTGAAGAGACCGGAGTTACTCCTGACAAAGACACACATCTCAAATATATATAAACAGGGTACAGTCAAAATATTCAATTCTTTAAAGAGTGGTTTGTAAGATGTTAATGAATCAACATCTAATTGGCCTCGGGACTTGGATGTTTATCTATATACATAGGTATGTGTATGAATTTGTTATAACCCATAACACAAATTTCGAACTTACTTTGGGGCTAACTCAATCGTGTAAAAAAAAGTACTTTGCCAAGTGTAGTGTAAAGACCTACTTTCTAAATAAATGTTTTGAATAGTGTATTTTTCTTCCAAACTCAATTAATAAAATAAAATTAGAATATATATTCATTGAAATTCTTATTAAATTAGGACTTAAAGTTTAATTGAGTTTATCATTGATATTCAAAAGATTAATTCTCTGAAATAGAGTGTGATGTTCATCTCGATCTGGCACAGATTCAATCTTTATTGACATTAGGAATTTGAAACAAAATCCAATATTAAATAATTTACTTAAGAGTAATGATAGAGTTCAATGGCGTCGCTACATGTCGGACTCAAAAGAACATGCAAGATAAGAAACATCGAACCTAGCCAGTGTTAGGATTGTTAAGAAAATTGTAACGATTCGATCTTTCCAGCTTGTTGTAATATACCTATTTAAATAAAGATAATTTAAGTTAGAGTTTTGCGTTCAGTAATCAGTAAATTTGTTGTTACATTATTTTAAAAAATTGGAGTTCCTTATTATTTTGAAGTTGATAAAACAGTTATACAGATTTTTTTTTTTTTTTTCACTTTATTTGGGTAAACAAACAATGACATAATAAGATCTTACTCTATACATATAAATTTGTTGTAAAATAATGTAAATATGTCATCAGCATCGTTCACCACAGATTACTGATTGAAAAAATAACTTTTTTAGCGATATGTAGGTATGTGGACAAATTTTTAAAGAAAAGAAAAACAATACAAAGTTAATGATATCAAAGTGATAAAGTTGCAAGAAGCAGCTTTCTAAAAACACCAGCACGCGTCGCCGCTATATCAATAGTGTTAAAATTATAATTATATGAGTGCATAATACGATACAATGGCGAGCGCTTTCCAGCGTTTATTCGGCATTTCGTGAGTGCAAACACTTGACATTCTTTACGACTGTGTGTCCTGATGGGAACTCTGTAGCTTAATTTGTTTGTTAAAACAATACAATCATATTTGTTGTGACACAGATCATGAAGTAACATCGTCTCTAACTGTAGGCGTCTGGATTTAAGATGAAGAAGATTATATTTTTTAAGTAGTTGTTCGTAGGACAATCGACTGTGGAAACATCTATAGTACATGCAACGTAGGAATTTTCTCTGCACGGATTCAACAGCATCGGTATATTTAATGTAGTAGGGATTCCAAACAGGCGCAGCATATTCTAGTTGAGAGCGGATCAATGTTTTGTATAGATAAAGATAAGTTGATGGTTTTTTGAACTGTGTACTGGACCGCATGACTAGCCCATACATCTTGAAAGATTTAGCTATAATGTTGTGGATGTGTGTATCTAGGTGTAGTTTATTATCAAGTGTAACTCCTAGGTCCCTAATGACTTCGACAGTATCCAGATTGATACCACATAAATTATATGAAAATTTACTCAACTTTCTCTTTTTTGAGAAAGTGATAATTTTGCATTTATCGATACTGAGACTTAGTTTATTATCAATGCAAAAAGTAGTAAGACGATCCAGGTCCTGCTGGAACTCATAGTGGTTGTTAACAGTTTCTATAGTCTTATAGACTTTTAGGTCATCTGCGTATTTTAGGTCATCTGCGTATTTTAGGTCATCTGCGTATTTTAGGTCATCTGCGTATTTTAGGTCATCTGCGTATTTTAGGTCATCTGCGTAGATAGTTACAATCACAATACCTGATACTTCCAAAATTCGGAACCCTGAGTGCGCGAGTCCAATTCGCACTTGACCGGCTTTTTATAAGATTTTAACCTATAAAGTGAGCTCGGGAGTGTACACAATGAGTACCAAGCTTTACAATATAAAAATTTGCTTATTCCAGACACGGCACGAAACAGTCTCTGGCGTTATCGTTCCGCCAACATTTCCAAATAGTTTCAATTTATAATTAACGCGATTCTAATTGCGATATCCACAGCTATCATTCATATCAACACATAATCGTCCCACACTGCAGTGATACAGGTCTCCCTTCAATTGAAGGGGATTAGAGTGTACACTGCCACGCCGCCTGAAGGCCACTTGTCTTATTATGTTATCCATTAATAACAGCCGGGACCGACCGCTTAACCTTTTTTTTATATGGAACAAAGTTGGCAAACAAGCATACGGCTCGCCGCCCGCCTGATGGTAAGAATCACCGTAGCCTATAGACGCTTGCAATAGCGGGGATCACTCACGCGTTACCAATTCCCAACCACCCCAAGTGGTGCTCTGTAGAGCTTACTCACCGTAGGAACACAACACGGCCGAGACCAATGCTATTTGGCTACGATCTTCTGTAAGGTGGAGGTCCTTCTCCAGACGGGCTGCTCCTATTTGAGCGGATTATCCGCTGTGCCCTACCTCTCTTAAAACCTGCCTTTCGAAGCACAGATACTGGTTAGGATTCACATTGCTTAATTTGGTGTTCGTTTTAGAGTGCTGAGTGCACTCTACTGAACTGAACTATACAGCGGTTCGTATTCTTTTTGCAGTGTTATTAAAAATGTTATTTAATCATTAACCAACCACTCGTATAATTCATTTGCAAATTCATAATTGTATAAACATATTAATTTGGGCGCAGTGCGGCGGCCCCCGTTATTAGGTAGTTATTTAGTGTGGGCTCGCGTGCGCGCCTCACAAATAGTTTATTATGGTAATAGCCTTTTTTCAATTTTAATGGAAATCTTTGATCCAAATGCATTAGTATTTGATTGGTTCTAATCGCCGAGACAAACATGGTATGTGCACGAACATTGTATGTATAAGTTGATATGGATGTTTTAATATAGTATTATGTAAAGTATTTCGTATTATGTATTTATAAAATTTAAGAAAAATAATCTTTAGTTGTACTGTGTATCATGAAGGTTTTGACATCAATAAATACGAGAACATTGTTTAAAATTAAGAGTAAAAAACACTTTCTTGTAATTCTTCTATTGTTGAACTGAATACTTCTTTAGCGGCGCTTGTCATTTAGATGGTTAAAAAATGTTAAACTCCCGTCAGATCCGTAGCCTGATCAACGAAAGTCGTCAAGATGGCGACCTCGGATCCTCACCGTACCACGTTGCCTTTTTAAAGTGTACTTTTTTTGTTAAAAAGTGTTCATTTCAAATACTCGACATTGGCGAAATTGTCTATGTGTCGTTAAGACACGACAGAAATGCCATTAATTAAGAAAAGATAAGATAAGATAAGCCTGATCGAATAAGCGTAACCATTCCGAAATATTAAAAAATGCACAACGTTGAAGCTTAAGTTTTCACTTCTGCCGGCACTTCAGGAGTGCAACCCGTCCTTTTTTTTTGACGACCTCCGTGGCGTAATGGTCACCATACCAAACCGCCACCCAGGAGGTCCCAGGTTCGAATCCTGATTGGGTCATGATGAAAAACGAACTTTTTCTGATTGGCATGGGTCTTTGATGTTTATCTATATATTTATTTGTTATAGAATACAGTATCGTTGAGTTAGCATCCCATAACACAAGTCTCGAACTTATCTTGGCCAGTTCAATCTGTGTAATTTGTCCCTATATATTTGTTTATTATTTCCGCGAAAATGATTGATTCAAGAAAATCCACCCAACCCAAAAAGAGTCCTTCCGCGATTGACACCATGGTTCCAATCCTTCCTGGTGTCAGTCGCTGATTTACCCGAAAATCCACTCCGATATTACAAAAAAAAAAAAAAAAATTGTGTGACTCAAGCCGCGTTATATGAGGTTTGGTTCTGTGAGACAATCCAATTATAAGCCTTATTCATTGTTGTAGGATCTACCATAATTTAAAATGGATATAATATTGCTGTTAAGTTACTTACCACAACCACAGTAGCTTCAATGGATCCCTTATAAACTCCATAAGCGACTTACGACCCGACAATTAATCAAATTTTGAAACTAACACCAGTATTAGAACAAAGATTATTATATTATAATGAAATTGTAAATGGTGTCTGTTTATCAAAAAAGTTATATACTGATATTCGCTTACATCTATACTGCACCAATCAGCCAATGAAAGAGTTGTGCAGGGTCGTAAATGTGATTCAAGTTTACTAAATATTGCGTGAAGAGATTAACTATAATTTTATTTATCTGTTGTATTTTTGTACCTACTATGTACATATAATTACAAATTTTCATAACGATGCTTACGAAATAGAATTAAGTTTGTCACAGCAGCGGTGGCGCGTCGGTAGTGTCCCTAAGTCAGAAAAAAGAACTATATTTTATTTATTTTTTAATTTATTTTGTTCCTTATGGCCAAGTGGACATAGCCTTTAAACATGTAAAGTTTTTGAGGTTGCTGGGTATTTTTGGATCTACTGAACCGATTTTGGAAATTCTTTTATCAATAGAAAGCTTTGTGACTGTCTTAAGTTATGTTTTTTTTTATAGTTGTGGCACAACTAGCCAGCCATTCTTATTTTGAAAATATTTTTTGAAAGAAAAATTTCACCTTGCCCCGAGGTGGGATACGACTCAGTCAGTTTAAAGGAATGAGAAATTTCACCACCATTATTAATCTTCCCGGTAACTCAGTGGTAAGAGCACTCGGCCGGATATCGAGAGGACGTGGGTTCGAATCCTCCTTGGGCGGGGAGGTGAAATTTTTCTCTCAAAAAATGTCTTAAGTTACGTCATAAATCCCAAAATGCGAGCAAAACCGCGGCCAAACGGCTGGTATAATATAAACAGAGTGTATCCTAAGGAAAGGATCTCATCAAGCCTAGTCATTGCTGTAATAGCCATAATGAAGGGATAAATGAGACCGCAGTAGCCGCAGGGTGTATAGGTGAGAGATAGGTCTTTGTACGTAATGTATGTCTCCCTTTATTTGTGTTCCTGGTGGCTTGTTTTGCACACTATATTACATGTACTTTATGTTATTTGGACAACAAAATAAATTACAACCAAAAAAATATTAAGATAAGATTTCAGATTGCAATCCCATTCTGGACACGTACTTGTGAACGGAATGCTTAATGAGCAGTAGTAATCATGAATGATTTTTGAAGTGAAAACTTCTTTAGCGGCGCTTGGCACTTTTTTTTAGATGGGTAAAAAATGTTAAACTCGCGTCAGATCCGTAGCCTGATCGAAAAAGCGTAAGATTCCCAAATCCCAAAAAACCATTCCAAAATATTCAAAAATGTACAACGTTGATGTTTAAGTTTTTCACCTCTGCCGGCACTACTCCCGAGCGCAACCCGTCCTTTTTTTCCAGGCACTTAACGTGGGATCGGCACACAATGTAAGTTTATTGTAGTTTACACCACATTTGTCGTACTGAATTTATTGACGTTGAGAGATAACAATCATAGGGAGAGTACTATGAATTTTAATTACACCATACTTTTAATCCGATATTATTAAAATCCCTTTGACATTTATTACTGAGAACTTTGCAACAATTGTCACCTGTTTTTTATAAAGGACTTGAAATAAGTCTAGGTTTGTCTAAGCAGAATAATCCCGCTATTGTCGTCTGCAAATAAAGAAAAGAATATAAGAATTGTGTCGCAGGCAAAAAGAACAATGTGACTTGGAAGATAAGACACTGAAGACTTTTTAATTTCGTTTTTCGCAAAAAGCGAGGCGACTTTAGATTCCGACGGGATTCGGATTTGTTACTTGTTTTTTTCTAAAACTGGCGCTGTACAAATGGCTGATACGTTTTCATATTTACATTATACTTTTTTGATTATAAATATAAATTATGCAACAAACAAATATAATCATGTTACCTAAACCATGTTATCTGAAATAAAATTAATGGTTATAATCCACTAATTATGAAGCCAATAATAATGTCCATATAGACGCATCCGCAAAACACACTTGTTTTGCGGATGCGTCTATATGGACATGTACCTGGCCCCTAATTATTTTTATTGTTTTGAGTAATATTTACTTCACGTTCTTTGACACATTTTGCGCCATTTATCTGTTCTTTTGATTTTTGTTTCTATATGGTTGTCTGTTTTATTATTTTAGTGAAATAAACAATATTGTATTGTATGATTATCTATAATGTAAACTAGGTCAAGATTCTTTCAATTGTATGGCATTGTGTCCTTTCAATAGTTAGCTCTTCCATACGAAAGTTGGTTAGAAGTGGGCGCGAGCGAGATATGATTTATTCGGCTTCATAAATCTCGACTCGAGACTTGGGACCTGCTCGCTGATACGAGGACTTTTATTAAACCCGGACCAGGGGAATATTGCTTTCACTTTGCTGTTCGCAACTCTAAATAAACCGAGAACTTTATTTACTGCAGTTTAAAAGCTTAAAATATAGTATCAATCGCGGGACTTAGACACGTCAATTACACTGAATTCATTTATTGTTAATCTGTATTAAATAAATAAGCTACTCTGTAAACTACCACCATTTCGGAAACAAAGAAAAATGACCACTGGGAAAAGAAATGGCGAAAGAAACCCAGGTTAAAAATTCTATGACATTTATTGGAACCGCACCGTACCTGACCGGACCGAACCGGACAGGAACGAATTTTTTTCTGAAGAAAAATATGCTAATTGGCATGTAGGATGTAGGTACCTTATCAGGACCGGACCAGCCGGACCGGACCGACCGGATCGGACCGGACCGACCGCACCTGATCGGTCCGGATGGAACCGTACCGTACCGGGCCGTACCAG
Organism: Endotricha flammealis; assembly: GCA_905163395.2. NCBI lineage: Eukaryota > Metazoa > Arthropoda > Insecta > Lepidoptera > Pyralidae > Endotricha > Endotricha flammealis. Next base: position 418,606 of record LR990858.1, on the reverse strand, counting down.
ACCGGAATTTGTTTCTGAAGAAAAATATGCTAATTGTTACTACGCCACGCGGGCAAAGCCGCGGGCAGAAGCTAGTATGAGAATAAAAGTTTTTAAAAACAACTTTTTCATTGAGTGTTGCGTCTTTCGTAGTCAAGTGAGAGAAAAGAGAGTGTGCGACAGATTAAAATTAAAATCATATTGAGGACGTTAGAAAGAAAATAAAAAAAGGAATATAAAAAAAAATCAAAAGAAATATATAAATGTGTAACATATTTAACATTGACAAAACCTCATTTTCCTTATGGTTCCGTTTCCTTGAGAAGATTTCGTGACTGTTCAAATATTACCCGATCTACGCAACGCTACGACTTTCGTAGCTAGTGCTACATTATTCGTAGACTGTCGCTTACGACGTAGCACTAGCGCTACGAATTCTATGACGCCACATTGTCACATAAAACTTTATTTTCTCTAAAACCTAGTAGTACAAAGCCAAAATCTTTAAGTCATATTATAATTATTATTTTTATTGTATTGTATGTATGTTTGTTTCTCTTTCATGACAAAAGGTCATTTAAAATACTTGCAAATGTGAATTTAAAGACCTACATTGACCTATTTGCGTGGCAGAGCCTAGGCTAGGTAGTGACTCGATACGGTAAATAATATCGATGTGAAATAGCGGTAATATCTGCTATTTCGTACGATGAGTGAGAGAGCCGGATAATTAATACAAAATCCTTTTGTTTCTTGTGTCATTCTACATATTTTTTATTATATTTCGTTAGTAAAATCATAATTGTCCTTTTCTGTAATCTAATTTTTTTATTTTATTATAGACCTAATTAATTTGTAAATGTTGATTAGAAGAAAAACATTTTTGTCTTTTGGTCTCAAGAAATTCCTGCCAATTTAGCTAAGACCCGTGACTAAGGCACGCGAAAGCGCTGTGCCTAAAATTTATGGCTGCAATCTGCACCCATTACCACTATGCAGCTCTAATTCGGCTGACTAATGGCTTCAGAATGCAAACTACTCAAGCCCCTTCGAGTTATAGATCATTAGACAATTTATATACGTTAAATAATGTTTATACTCTTTGCCAGAGTTTTTCGACAGTAAATGTCGTTTATGTCACTGTATTATATACAATAACATGAAATAAATGTAAAATAAAAATACTTTACAATTTTTTTATGACACATTTTTCAATTATTTTTTATTATTTATTTTGTGGTCTACACTTACTAACTACGCACATTATTTAGAATTTTATAATTATATTTTTACTAGATTAATAAATTGGGTGAATCCTAGCTTACTATGGAATTAGGTGGGGCTGTGTGAATTGTGTAAAATTTATTAAGCTCCTCTTCCCCTCTAAAAAAAATGCACAGACCTTACAGTTAGTTGCGTGTTGTAGTTGATCCGTTAGTTGTGTAGTTGATCCGTGCTACGACCGACGCTGGGCTCGGGCCCGACACACCATATATTCAATACAGCGCGTATTAATTTTGGGACATCCTTTTACGTTAAATGCGATCAACATTGCTATTAAGATAACTTCGTACTTAGTTCGAAAGAGCCCGAAAATGAAATAGGCCTATTTGAATAAAAAAAATTACTTTGACATTGTACTAAGTATTTGTACGTTTTCTCCTCAAATTCTTTCTTCAATTTATTCCGTATACTTAAATTATTGTTTTATGTATGTATATAAAATGAAAGTAGCTATAAAGTGGTATGAACGCACATTCAGACGGCGTTAGAACTTGGCGGCATGAATAAATTATTCTTCTTCGCTCAGCTCTGGCGAATTGTTTGTATTTCGATGTTCAGGAACGGCTTTGTTTGTTTTTTACGAGTTCATGATGTGAGGATCAGCAGTTTTGGATGCGGTACGTCAGCGAATTAATTACTCTTATGTATTATGTGTTTACAATGTTAGTTGCACTGGAAGTCGATTATTTTTGAAAGATTTAAAAAAAAGAAGCAGGCGTAGCAGATGTTATCCGGCTCTGAAATATTAAAAAACCTAGACTTTAAATGTAATATTAAGGTCTAAGAGACCATCTCCCCGAGGGAGAGAATCCGAAGATAATATCGTCGTGCCACCTAATTCTATACATTCGACTTAGAACGCGTCTCCAGTTCTCCACACGACGATTTCTGCGCGGAGATTTTCTTTTTGATACTCTTGCTCTTGGAGATCCTTAAGTTATTCTGGTATCCAGTTCAGTTCACCCACAATTTTTTTTCACGTTTTAGAAATGATAACATGGTTCAAATTATGAATAACAGAATAAGAGTACATTCTTACAAAATAACAATACCTAAAACATTAGAAAACATTCAACTTCTACTAATACAATTTCTTAAGCTGATGACAGTATAAAAACATAAATTCAAATGAACATTTTGCGGCGTTTTCACGAATGTTTCCAAAGCATCCTCAAATAAAGAGGTTTCTATTCTTCACAACGTAAAAGAAAGTCAATTTGAATCCGAAGTTTCGTTTGTATTTTCGTAAACCCTCGTTTTGGAAGTTGCTCGCCTATTCGGTGCCATCGGAATTATTTATACGCTTTCGGAGTCCAATTCGGAAGGTGAGTGAAAAGTTTTACAAGGAAAGTTATTGGATACCCTCGGCCTCGCAGCGACATTGAATTATCGATTCTGTGATCTTTAAAGAAATAAACAAAAAGCTGAAGCTTTCACCACAAGAAACATAAAGTCTGGTAAAATACTTTTTCTTTGAATTCAATCTGTATCTATTCAATGATTTTTTGTTCTGTACAATCTGTACGTAGGATTGGAAGATCAGCCCTAGACAAATGGCATATTTATCGAAAGTGCCAGTTGAAATTAGATTAATGTATGTTATGCGTAATTTAAAGATGAAAATTCGTTTTTTCAATTGGCTGCTAGTCTAAATATTTTCTGAATAGAAGTCTAATCAACTTTTGTTTTTGTAACACAAAAATCTGGCTGCCTATTCTCGTAATAAAATCGAATACCAATTTCAAGCGCTAACTCATATTTTACTGTTTTTGTTCCGAGAATAGGTTTATATGTAGATCCAGTACATATTTATGTAAAAAACAGCCTGATTTGTTTACTTAGTATATGGTCTGCTACTTACTGAGCGAAATAATTTTGACCTAGGGCCCTAGGTTTTGTATTAATTATTATTTTTTAAGTTTCATCAAACTTTCTTCCTTCCTGAACTTGAAGTACTATAACTTCTTTTTTATTAGATCAATCGGTAAACTTATTTTTTTAATTCTTATCTTATCAATATGTAGACTATTTAGATATTAATATTTATCGGTTCAAAAAAAATATGCAAACATCAAAAAGACGAAATGCCCACGCTGAGCGATCAACTTTGCCAAGTAACTTTCCTATCATTAATTTCTAAGAAGTGAAACAATATACCTTGTCATTATGTGTTGATTCCCAAAAGAAGGATGGACTCCTGAGAGGTATTTATGGTCCATTAAGTCGGCGGGACACTGACAAATGATAAGAGCCATTGTTTAGCACTTCTTATTGATGACCCCATAACGTGTCACATGTTGACCTCGAAGAATCTAATCGCCATTGATAGACATTTCGATTTGTATAGAAAAATTATTACATTATGTTCCGTTACATTAGGTCTTAATCTTGACAACTCGGTACCGGTGGTGCGTTGGTTATGATTCTACCTTCGGCACCAGAAGGCGCGCGTTCCATTCCCGCCAAGGACAAACATTTTAGGCTTTTAAGCAATAATGAGCCCGTATCTGTCGTAGTCCACCTGCTTAGTTCACGGGATCATAAAAGAGTTAGTAAGTACCACGTTTCTTTCTAGTTCTTTTTAGTACAAATTCGTCGTCTAGTCGAAATAAAATTACCATTCGAAAGAGCTTGTAATTTGGGGATTTGATAACAAAGACATCAAGTTTAGAAGTTTTAAATTAGAAAGTTAGTAACGATGTATATGCGTGAAACCGTTTAGTTTACTCTATTTGGTTTGATTATTCTAAAATGTACCTTATAGTACAATTTTCTATCACAAACCTTATTTGTTGGTTGAGATGGAATCGATACTGGTCGGTGCGATCTCTCGAGACTCCTGCAGCGAAACTACTCGTACTGTTTGGCGTCTATATACGACAGTGACATGGCATCTCTGGAACATAGTAGAATTTCCTTGTTTGAATACTAAACTCAGCTTGTCTAAATACTTCGGATGTCCTCGGTTTTGCCCGACCAATCCTATTATTCCTGTTTCCCGTGTGATTTCCCAGACGAAACTAATGTATTTATATCTATACTAACTAAACAAAGCATCTGCCAATGAAAGAGGTGAGCAGGGTAAATATGATTCAAGTTTTCTAAATATTGATTGACTGGATTTACTCGAATTTTTATAATCATGCTTACATTATTAGCATAAAGATCTTTGTTCGTAGTTCGTAACCCAGGACATCTCCTTTCATTTTTGACTATGCGTATATTTATAACTAGTATAGCTGGTACCCGCGGCTTCACCCGCGTAAAAATTAGGCTATGTTGGGCTCTGTACCCCTGACAATATGTATACAAATTTTTATAATGATCGGCTGCTAGTCGGGTTCAAGCCGTGAAGAATAAATAACCAACAAACAAACAACTCACTTTCTCATTTTTAATATTAGTATGATGGCAATGTACAAAACGAGATTCTTATTTATATCTCAACAACTAAAAACAAAAGATGGAAGTTAGCGAAAAAACTCAGTTCCCAAACTATTCTCTTGGGTGTTGGAAACTACGGTTTCCGAAATCGATTATTGAGGGGAAATAATTCGCAATTCAACAAATATGTCAAAATGGTACAAAGTTATCGCTGATTCTGCGAAATGTTGGTGAAGTTGGCCAAAATGTTTACAGCTGCTATTTCACGGAGATTTCCCGATAAGGTTACTTGGCACCACTTACGTAAGATGCATTCATGTGTATATTGTCAGTTTGTTTTATTTTATGCATTTATTTTTTAAAGAAGACTTTATTGCGTTGAGTTTTCTTTCGCCATTTCTTTCAACGATGGATATTTTGTTTTGCAAAGTATTGTTTAATTTAAGATATTGGACTATTTGCCAAAGTCCGCTCTGTTTACCACTGAGCTATATGTGCAGCGTCCTCTCGGTTATTCTTTTATTAGTTTTATTATTATTTTGAAAGTGTATTTTAGTTGTTTATAGGCATCTACAGAATACCAGCCAGCAGACCTTTTTATGTAGAATAATAATTACAGTCAATATTCTTCATTTTTGTTACTTGTGTTTCTTGTGATGGCTTACTACCAAATATACATTTTATCTGTTTTTCTTTCATGTAGAATTATGGTGGTTTATAAAGAAGTAGTTTAGTTGGTAGTACTAGTAATTTTATGTCAAAACGCATATAAAAGTCTAGCCTGTGAATAAATGTATCTTTTATGGTAAAATTTAACTGAAAGACTCTATTATAAGTATTGATAGAGAGAGCGCGAGACGCAGAGGACAGTAGAAGTAATAGAGTTCCGTTGATAATAGTGAAAATTTTTTGAAAATATAAAGTAGCAGATAAATTCATAGCAATACAACACAGCGTAGAGACAGCTGAGTAGTCGTAAAGAAAAAAAAAGGATTTCAATTTAAAAATGTAAATAAAGTTGAACAAGCAACCGACATAATCAGATTACAAACAGTTAACCCCAAGATAAAAAGGAGTGAATTAATGAGCGAAGTTTAAATTAACCGAAAGAATATCAAGTGGATTGAAAGAAGGGGCTCAAAATAATCCAAAGAAAAAGGGATCACGGCAATTAGGGCACAATGAAATACTTGGACTAATAAAGAAAGGTTTTGAATTTGCCCGATGAATACAAAATTTTATGGTGAAAATTGTTTTTGAGAGGTTCTCGACGAACAAATATAAAACTTTAAAGTTACAATTTGTGTCGCCTTAGGGGAGGATTTGTCGATGTAGACGATAGACGGACCTAAACTTGTCAAAGACATCCTGATCAGGTTTAACACTTCAGTGGTCGAGTGGCTAAAATAGTCGCTGGTTGAAACAAAACTGATAATTGTCAGGATGTTGGTTCTGAAAATTAACAGATCAGTTTTGTGCGACTATTAATAAACAGGCTAATGAAATTTTGAAAATATGTAAGGGAATCGAAAAGTGATTCAAAAGGAATTTAAATAAATTAAATGTTTCTACATTTTCCCCTATCTTTATTTTTGGATATCCCACTAATATTATAAAGTCGAAAGTTATGTGTATATGTTATGTGTATGTTTGTTACTTTTTCTTTACTCTTCTTTTTTTTAGGTAACTGATACCTTGGATTAACTCATTGGGTACTTTTTATCCCGAAAAGTACGCGATTCCAGTAGGATTTCATCAATAGTCTGATATAGATGGTGCTACTGTGCAATAAATACACGCAAACGAAGTTGCGCGGGTTTCACTAGTCTTAAACAACTCTCTCATTTAGATAAAAGCGCAACATGTTGGGTCAAAGTCGTACACACAAAAAAAAACAAAGAAAATTACAAAAGTTTAATAAAAATTTAGATTAATTCAAGTGTTTTTTTATTTTTTTATAAAACATAGGATATTTTTATGGTGGCAAATGATTATGCTAAAGCCCTCGGCGAAGTTGAGGCTAATATTACCAACAAATAAATAATTAATAGAAATTGTATTTTTATATTTCTCTTTTAAAGATTTATTCGTGCAGACTCCCCGGGTCCAGCGGCGTCCACCGAGAGCCAATTTATATCAATTTGTATCACGCGTCGCCATTAATTAACCACACCCATCACACATTTATAACATAATTACTTTATTACCACAAGTTAGCCCCCCGGGGGTTATTCCACATTTCCCAGGGCTGTTTGTTTATCAAAAGAAAAACATGTTATTGTGAGAATTACCAATCTTTCCGTGGTATCCCGTTGTTCTGGTTTCCATGGTAATACAAGAAAGGTTTTTATGTTCGAAGGATATATTATTATGGGTTTCTTTCAATGAAATTATTGAATATGTTATTTTCTTCTTTGCGTTATTGAAAAATAAACAACCCACTTTGTACTTTATTACATTATGATCCCTTCGGTCCACTTGGATCCACTGTCTTGACCCCTCAGTGGATCCTAGGACACGTTTTTCCACTTGAAGCCATAACAGAGGGATCAAATAGATAATTATTTTATATGCCACTGAGATCCACCAATATCGTTTTGGGATAGGTATCCAAAAGTTCAAACGAATAAATTGTGATCAATAGTTTTAATAAAATAATCTCATTTACAATATATAATCACTTTTTCACCATATACTACACAACGATAACTCTTTTAACAAAGATTCGCATCACGTCCTTCGTTTTTACCATCCGCCATGACACGCCGCCATTGCCGCGGTGGCGCCCTCTTCTATATCCGGGTTTCTGCACTGCCAACTCAACGGAAGTGCAGAAACGCATCGAAACCGAAATATTTTACTAAATATTAATTTAATAACACAGTAAATATTGAAAAATAAAATAAACAATGCATTATAATTAAAAACATTAATTATTAACATTAAAAAAAGTTGTGTCTTTATACAATAACCCTTACAGCTCGGCCTTCCTGTAGAACGCAAGTCCTCTCGCGTCAGAATAGCCCATACATGTAAATACAAAAGATGCATACAAAAATACATGAAAAGTAAAAAAAAACTTAATGAAAATTCAATCTATACTGATAACGTATACTAAATTATTATACATTAAATTGTTACTAACATTACCTCAGCTACAAGACAAATATAATATAATTAATCACTTTCGTGAACTTCGTTATTAACAGAATTAACACCAGCTATATCATTGTTAACAGAATTAGTATCATTAGCTATATCATTTTTAACAGAATTAGTATCATCATTTAAATCATCTATCTCTTCTTCCTCACTAGAACTACTACCAAAATTTCTATCAAAGCTCATCCAAGGTCGAATTTTATCCAAAGCTACAGTTGCCTCATAACGGCGATTGTTTTTACGTGACAAAGGTGTATCCTCAACTATAAATCTATCATGTTGAAGCACTTTTATTATGCGATATGGTCCTTGATATTTTACGACCAATTTTTGGGATTGACCATCGTGCGGGACTTGTCTTTCTATTCTAACCAGATCACCTACTCTATACTTTTTACCCGGTTTCCTATTCTTGTTGTATCGCTCTATATCTTTCTGCTGCTGTTTTCCTATACGTTGGTTGGCTTCCTCTCTTACTACCTCTAATTCATCATGTGGCACGATATTAATAGTTTCGTTAATAACTTCGCTTAGTAAACCCTGTGTTTTATGATTTATATTAAACCCGAATAAAAGCTCAGAGGGTGATTTTTGAGTTGTTTTATGTATGGTTGTATTTAGCCCTATCTGGATATGTTGAATGTGTTCGTCCCATGTCTTTTCATCCCTCCCATGATTAAAAGTAGCTAGCGCATCAGTAATAGTTCTATTAAATCTTTCTACCTGACCATTGGCTCTTGGGGTAGCAACAGCGTTTAATACGTGTTTTATGCCGTATTCTTTAGTAAAGTCTTTAAATGACTTACTGGTAAAACTTGACCCTCTGTCTGTGATGAGACGAGTTGGTACCCCAAAGAAGCTAATGTGATTTTTAATAACCTTTATAGTCGTCAAAGATTTTGTATTTTTAACCGGCGCAATATAAATAAATTTCGTAAAGCTATCAATAATAACTAGGAGGTAACAATTTCCTGACTTACTTTTTATAAACGGGCCCAAATGGTCTGCGTGAATGGTGTGAAATGGTACACTGACTTTTTCTATAGGATGTAGTCCACCTTCACGCTTTCCACCTGGTGCCTTGGGCACCAGGTGGAAAGCGTGAAGCACATTCAAGACAAGCTAAAACGTATTTCTTTATGAAACGCCTCATACGTCCGAACCAGTAATGTTTTCTAATACGTTCTAACGTTTTTTCATATCCATAGTGGCCTACATCATCGTGGTTTTTCTTCACAATCTGCCACCTTGCCCCTTTAGGAACAACCCATTTTATTTCATCCCCCACGATACGATAAACCCGCCCGTGTTTAAGCCTATAATTTTTATGAACATCGACTACATTTTCAGTATCCGGATTAGAAAGAATACGCTTTATCATAACAATGTCCTCATCCGCGGACTGCACGGTGGTGATCCAATCCTGCTCTGATTCAACTAACAAAATATCGAGTACATGGGACTCATTTGTTTGGGTGTCTACTGGATTTCGACTAAGTGCATCGACGTGTGCCATTTTTGTTCCCGGTCTGTACTCGACATTGCAATCATACTCTTGTAATTGGATCCACCAACGGGCAATCCTCGGTACTAGGTCTCTTTTTATTAAAGTGGATCTAAGCGCATTGCAGTCAGTCTGTATGGTAAATGCTATCCCGATAAGGTAAACTCGAAATCTTTGTAGAGACGCAACAACAGCTAGTGTCTCAAGTTCGAAAGAGTGATATTTTTGCTCTTCCGGGGTCGTTTTGCGACTAAAATATGAAACTGGCTGCAAAACACCACTTTCATTCCGCTGTAACAAAATTCCAGCCAAACCAAGTTTGCTGGCATCAGTGTGAACTTGAGTTTCAGCTATCGGGTTGTACAATGCAAGGAGTGGTCTTTCGGAAAGTTTGGCTTTAATAATTTCAAAGGATTCTCTCTGAGATTCACCCCATACCCATTCTCTGTCCTTTTTTAGCAAGTCTGTTAAAGGAGATGTTAGCGATGCGTAATTTTTAATAAACCTTCTGAAGAACCCCGAGAGACCCAGAAATTGACGCAATTCGTGTTGGTTCTTAGGTTCGGGGAACTTAGATACAGCCTCGCATTTCCGAGAGCCAGGTCGTATGCCAGTTGCACTCACTTCGAAACCAAGGAAATCTATTTTATCAAAAAAGAAATTGCACTTACTCATTTTTAAAGTTAGTCCCCCTTTTCTTAACAATTCCAATACTTCTCTCAATCTAATTAATCCCTCATCGAAATCTCTACACGGTATCAAAATATCGTCCATGTAGACTAAAGCATATTTAATTTTAGCATCCGATAAGATTTTATTCATGGTTCTTTGAAAAACTGACGGTGCGTTAACTAGACCAAATGGCATACGAGTATACTCGTATTGCCCGTCGGGTGTAACGAAGGCAGTTTTGGGGCAGGAGACTTCACTTAATGGAATTTGGTAGTAGCCACTGGCTAGATCTAGAGATATAAATAACTTATTGCCAGCTAGCAAGTCTAGCTGGTCTTCTATTCGAGGCAATGGAAAATGATCCTTTTTTGTTTTACGATTTAACGCGCGATAATCGACACATAGCCTCCTATCGCCGGTTTTCTTTTTTACCAAGACTATGGGACTCGCATAAGGCGAAGACGATTCCCTAACAATACCACCGTCAATCATTTCCTGTACCATATCTCGAACTAAACATCTTTCTGAATAGGCCATGCGATATGGTCTATATACAACCGGTTCTGAATCGTCTAGTTCTATCGTCATCTCCGAAGCATTAGTATAGCCCAAATCTCTAAGATTACTAGAAAAACAATCTTTATATTCCATCAAGACAGTTTGAAGAGCATTACGTTGATCATTTGTGATATTAGGGTTACAATTTACCGCTTCATCTAACTCAGCTGTATTAAGCGTTACTTGAAAAGAATTTGCAGTCACATGTATTTGGGTAGCTCTAGTTAATAGGACATCTCGTTCTATAGTGATGCTACAATTAGAAACGTTAAGTATAAGTAACGCAGAACAATTATTGGATATACTATACTCCCCAGGTAACAGGTAGTATTTCTTTGCTTCTGGTCCTCTAACAGACCCATTAACATACACATTGCCGTTGTTTAACGCTTCACAATGAACCGGTAGAACAAATAAATTATTTGCCGGTATCGTTACTAAATTAGAAGAAACTAAATTAACCTTTTGTTGCTGTGGAATTCTTTCAAATATGATTTCATTTGGGGTTTTAGTAATAATTAGGTCCGGTTTTTCTGTAAATGAATGCCCCAATAAAACCGATTGTTTGAGAACATAATCCTCCACTACATACATTTCTACGGCTTCCTTAATGCCTTGAACTTCAACCGTAGTAAATATTAAACCTAAGGGTTGTATGAGGTTGGCTCCTATACCTCTCAACATTGGTAACTCGATGTCAGTAAACATATTAGTACCCAAAAGTTTGACACTACTTTCTTTTATAATGTACATTGGCTACCCAAATCCAAATGGCAATCAAACACCATATTATTAATTTTAACGTCCATTATATATTTATCATTTGTTTTTTCATCTACGCACACTTCAGAAACTATTTTTTCATTTTTGTCGCCGTTATTGTTTGTATTTTCATTATTAAATTTATTTCTATGATAACAAGTAGCGGACTGATGTCCTATTCTATCACAAATTGTACATTTAGAAATCGGTTTGTCACATTTAAACCTTGGATGTCCTAATTGATTACAATTAAAACATCTAATATTCGAATTATTCCCAAAAACTTTAGAGTTCGATGATTTATGAGTAGTACTATTAATAATTTTATCGCCTAGACTTTTCTTTGTATTGTCATTACTATTCCTAGCATTACCGATTTGCACAGACCGAAAATATTTCAACACTTGTTCTGGCTCGGAAAACTGCGCCGCTTGCGCTCCAACCTTTATAGCACGGTCATCAACACCGTGTAATAAGCAATCAACAGCTTGCCTACCAACTATCCTACAACGATTTAAAAAGTTAACTTTCGCGTAATAATAATGCTCCAACGATTCGCCATAACGCACTCTTTTATTTAACATTTCCGTGAGAAGTTCGGCATAGTCCTCTCTACATGGGAAGGATTCTAAAAGCTTTTTCTTCCATTCTGACCAGTTATACATTAACGTAGGTAGGCCTTGATACCATGACTTAGCAACTCCACACAGTTTTGGAAGAGAATAATGTATAGTCTCCCTTTCGTCCCACCCATAAATCTCGGCGCATTCTTCAACTTTATTAAGCCATGTGAGTATATTTTGTTCCTTCGTCATGGGATCAAAATCTGGTATCACGTTATTGTTGTATGTAAACTTAGACTTATCCGAGCTTCTCACGTCCTTAATGATAGACATAAATTTATCTAAGATCGAATTTGTATCATCAGCACGCGATTTAACTCGTTTTGATTTTGAATGAGCAATGATAGACTCACCAGATGAATCTGAAGAGCTGCCCCTGCGACGCTGTCTCTTCCGTCTGTTCAGCCGTCGCTTTTCTCTCTCATAATTCCACTCATCATCCGAGTCCCTGGAGTACGTTCTTCGTCTTGTGCGACATAATCTTGACCTTTGATCCTCACGACTTCTCGACCGCCTGTCAAACCCTTTACCCGGGGTTGCAGTTTCATTACTAAGCCCTTGACCTTGGGCACGAGCGATTGATGACCCTTGACCTCGAGTATCAATCACATGCAACCCTTGACCTTGGGTATCAACCATACTTGACCCTTGACCTCGGGTAACAGCCGCATCAAACCCTTGACCTCGGGTATCATTTGTATCAAACCCTTGACCTCGGGTATCAACCGTAGCAAACCCTTGACCTCGGGTATCAGTTGTATCAAACCCTTGACCTCGGGTATCAACCGTATTCGACCCTTGACCTCGGGTATCAAACATGTCCGACCCTTGACCTTGGGTATTTACTATATGCGACCCTTGACCTCGGGTATCAACCAATTCTGACCCTTGACCTCGGGTATCAGACACGTGCCGCCCTTGACCTTGGGCTTGTTCCATTTTGACCCTTATTCTCGGGCCGGTATCGGTTTCAAAGTATCTGAAACTTAGAATAATAGCTTAGATTCCGTGGCTGCTACTAACAACTAATATTTACTCTGACGTAGACGTCGACTTTGACTTTGACTTTGACTTTGACTTTGACTTTGGCTTTGACTTTGACTTTGACTTTGGCTCTGGCTTTGACTTTGTCTGACTGATACTTTTAAATAAAATTGTATTTTTTTTTTTTACAAATCCACGGGGGGTAAAAGGAGACAAAAACATGCTTTATTCTAATAATTCTCCATGTATACCATCAATATAATAATATTAATTAATTATTGTTAAACTGTAAGTGGTCTAACAATATAACAAAAAGAAATTACATAATCAAATTGCGATCAACAATAATACGAATTCTGTAAACATTTGAAAAAAAACATGAAATTTTAAGGTTTTATTTTCGGTTTCCTAAAGAAAAATTACAAATTAATCCACCTACATCAGAAAAGAAATTACTTATTATATACTAAGTCTAGTTCACACTTCTACGATAATTTTGTAATTTTCAAAAATATATTTGGTTAACTGTGACTTGAAGCACTTTAAATAATTTTGCTATAATCTCTCGTAACTCATACATACGGATATCAATAAATTCATCATTTTTTTTGGCGAGTTGTTTGTAAAGAAGGGTACTTACAATATGCAGGCGTATCGAGGAAATTTTATGTATCCTCGGTGGATCCCACTTCTGAACTTTTGGGATAGGTATCCAAAAGTTCAAACGAATAAATTGTGATCAATAGTTTTAATAAAATAATCTCATTTACAATATATAATCACTTTTTCACCATATACTACACAACGATAACTCTTTTAACAAAGATTCGCATCACGTCCTTCGTTTTTACCATCCGCCATGACACGCCGCCATTGCCGCGGTGGCGCCCTCTTCTATATCCGGGTTTCTGCACTGCCAACACACCGGAAGTGCAGAAACGCATCGAAACCGAAATATTTTACTAAATATTAATTTAATAACACAGTAAATATTGAAAAATAAAATAAACAATGCATTATAATTAAAAACATTAATTATTAACATTAAAAAAAGTTGTGTCTTTATACAATAACCCTTACAATCGCTACCTATGGTAACTGACACAGGAAATCCTCAGTTAAAGCAAAAATATGCCAGTTAACCTGAGCTCACTTCTCTGAAATCTCCGTGACCGCCGGTGACCTCGCAAGCCGGGCAAATAGAAAACCAAATACCGAGTTAGGTTCGGATCTTATTTCTTATTTTATTTAAACTTTCTCTATGTCAGTGCCAAGTTTCTTTTCTTGTGTATTTTTAAGGTAGGTAATTGTTACAATGTTAGGTCTGTTCGGAACAGAAATTTGGACTTAAAAAGTTTTGTGTTAGGTTAAATCAATGATTACTTTGTAAAGTTTCGGCAATTGAATTCTTGGTCACAGAAATACTTGTGGCTATTTTTATTTCTTTCGTGATTGTAAGACTAGAAACTAAGTAACCAAAATTCACAGAGTAGAAAATGTAGAAATGTGTACCTAAGTATCAGCATCTCAATATCAGAGAAAAGGTAAAAGATACTCGATGACAAGCGGTCACCAAATAGTTACATTTTCATTATTTTAGGCTACTTAGTAACCGACCCAATTGAGAGAAAATTAGAAAAGTTGAGGACAGGCCTTTGCCCTGCAGTGGGACACAAATGGCTGCAAAAAAAATAGTAACCGGCCACAATTTAATTTGAGCAGCCCGTCTGGGGAAGGACCTCCACCTTACAGAAGATCGTAGCCAAATAGCATTGGTCTCGGCCATGTTGTGTTCCTACGGTGAGTAAGGAGTCTCCAGAGCTCCACTTAGGGGGATTGGGAAGGTCGGCAACGCGTGAGTGATACCCCCAGTATTGCAAGCGTCTATAGGCTACGGTGACGGCTTACCATCAGGCCGACCGTATGCTGGATTGCCACCTTTGTGGTATAAAAAAAAAGAAGATGTTTTTACAATAAACTCAAACTTTTTCCAAATATCCTACACTTGGTAGAAAGTAGCTGGTGGACAGTAAGAAGAAACGAAATATTAAGAAGTCACAATTATTTTTCAAACAGTAATTAAATTTCATAAAGAAAGATCTTAAATCAAATCCAAAATTACAAGTTTTAATTTTAGTTTCACGATTGAGAGGCTTCCTATGAAAACTTCATAATAACGTATATCGTGCCAAAATTCTTAAGTCGTGTGGGTTTCAACAACTTAATAAGTTTAAAATGTTTTAAAGTACACATAAGCCACAAAGTCGTCGAACTATTAAGAAAATAGATGACGACACACCACTAAGTTTGCAACAAGGATTACTACTTGATGTCAGAGGGGCTTTAAGATTTTTTTTTCTACTTTCGAAGCTGACGTGTTATCTCGCCGGAAAAAGACTTCGAAAGAGTTTTCAATAATAATAATGAATTCTATACAAATCACACAGAGCCACCTGGTCCCAAAATAAGCTCGGCTTACCCTTGCTTGTGTTATGGGTACCATACAACGAATGATAATGTTATAGTAAATAAAATCATATCTTATCATACATAGAATCACTCAGAATAAGATAAACACAAATGCCATCACATAAATGTTTTCCCGCCAAACAAGAATCGAACCCGCGTCTTCAGGATTCGAAGGTAGGGTACCAGCGTTCTACGGGGCTGTCAATACATCTTATTCTAATATATTTGTTGACTTTGATTTTGACAAACGAGGAATAAATGGAATTGATTCAGTATAAGTTGATCGGATCAAGAAAGAGGAAAATGTTGAACTTTGTTACGACTTAAGCTAAAATAAACTCAAAATGTTTCATCTCCACGAAGTAATTTTGCACATAATATTATTCTGTGGCACTCTGAAATTATTTGTTGTCTTTACTACTTTTTTCCACAGAAAAAACATAGAACAAATATTTTGTCGACAAAATATGCCGCGCTTTAGCCCGAATGATAAACACGGAAATGGACAGTCTCTTCATTAGATCACTCCTGTGATCGTCGTCGGGTCGTCAAATTCAAATTCAAATTAAATTTATTTTGGTTGAATACAGGTTACAGAAGAGGTTTTAAGTGGTATTGTACTTACATACATACATAGTTTCTATGCCAGAAATTTTCATCTCCTTAAAAGTGCTGTGCTCGTCGGTGTATTGTGCCTTTCCTCTGTATTGTGCCAGCTCCTTCACCTCTCTATGAGACACGACGCCTGCCTTTTCCTTCACTTGAAACATGTTAGCAATTCTCGGCTTCCCTTTTCCTT
This sequence comes from Endotricha flammealis, assembly GCA_905163395.2. Taxonomy (NCBI): domain Eukaryota; kingdom Metazoa; phylum Arthropoda; class Insecta; order Lepidoptera; family Pyralidae; genus Endotricha; species Endotricha flammealis. The sequence continues at coordinate 402,426 of LR990858.1, read as the reverse complement.
TTCTACCTTTCCTTCTAAGATGTTTCTGAGGAAGTCGTCATGTCATACAAGATATCCTACCAGGTTTTCCTTTTTAGTTTCTATTTATTTCATCAAAGTTCTCTTTTCACTTATTCTCCGCAGCACTTTTTTATTAGTAATCTTTTCTAAAATTTTACACTCACTGTATCTATGAATGTATAGTCAAATAAGGATAAAAAGTTAAGCTACTGTCTAAGTTATGTATGACAAAGATGAAGCAAAAATGCTAATTCCTTAGCTAATCCTTCTTTATGAAAAAGTTCCTCGGATTCCTAACCAAATTACATTTGAATGAGGACGCGAAATAATTCTAGTAATAAAATTAAGAAGATATCAGTACTATAGGCAGGACGTTTCCAAATCTACGTTTGATCTCACAAATGTTTGGCACTCGGAAAATTTATAGATGTTACGTGGACGGTTTTTGCATCGTTTTTGGGTTTTGCTAGACGTGTGTTGTAATTTTTTATGACTAAAAAGACGTGTGGTCGATTTTGTGACGTTAGCACAGCTTGCGTACAAATGAATTACCTTGATTTGGATGTATTAAAATAATATATAATAAATTATTATCATTTATTTCAGGAAACTTATGCATACTACAGGAGTGTCGTTTTTAGAATGTTGTCGTTTTTCGGGCCGACGACGCTGCCGTTCCGAATTTTATGAAATGGAAACTAAAAATCGATTCTAATAGATACTTTAATCATGCTTAGTTTATGGGCCATTTTAGCTACTTTTATTTAAGAAAAAGAATAGACATGGTGTCATGTCATGGTGGGAGCCACGAACAACAGTACAAAATCGATGCTTACACAAAAGTAGGCCAGTGATTTTGTCCACGTAAAGTTTACGCTATCGCGATGTTTATAGTTCCGTAATGAGTTGTAATAACCGGCCGGTTATCGCTGACGAATGTTATTTATAAAATAACTATTATTAGCTTATCCAGATTACATTCTTAGATATAGAAATAATAAGTTATGCCACTGTATTTTGATGGATTATGATTTATTGGTTTACTTTTGTTAAAATTCTGGGAGAAATAAGAATGCCATTTGGTAACGAGCAAAACCTATCGTAGCTTAGATTCTCAGCAGGCCATTCACGCCGAAGTGCTGGCATGAAAAAATGCTACTTGCAAAACAACAAAGGACGTAGCATAGGGGTTCAAGAATGACACAATAAACTTAATCTAAGTCACCAAGCTGTATTTTTTTCTCTCTTAATAATTGTATCGTTTTGTCCCACTTCCACATAATAATCATCTGTGCATATGTATAAAATATTTACTTTCTTTATTTCTTTCAATTATTTATTATATTCCAACTTTGTCTTGGTGATAGCTTAGTTGCTTCTTAAATTTTAAGAAGAGGTTTAGCAAACTAAGAATCCATTAAAAATTCATATTCTCATTATAAACCTAGTGGGGATTAACTTCCAAACCATTTTCTTATTTAGTTTCTAAAGGCAATGCGGTATGGGTCCGGTACCTAATTCTAAGGGTTTAGCGAAGGCACTAATTTGAAACGGGACCGACTATCGACAGATCTCCACAACCGAGATGAAAAAATCAGACCTTTACCTAACCTTGAGACTAGGCACGTCTTTTGAAATATTATTACTTGAACGTGAGTAATTCAAGAAGCATTCAGGTAATAAATAAAAAAAGAAATTGCTTATTGAATTGTATTAATGTTGTGAATCTAAAAATATGTCTGTTAGTTACACATTATGAAAGAAACTGGACAAAAATAACAAATTTTTAAATACGTATGATCTAGGTTGTGTATTATCTACTGAACCGATTTTCAAATTATACCGAGAGAAAGCCACGACGTCATTTGTGTTGGGAGTGTCATCTATAGGTAGGTATATATAAAATTCAAAGTCCTGACTGACTTAACTATATATCAACGCACAGCCCAAACCGCTGGGTCAGGGCTATGTCACTCCATGTACTTGCACGCGTTCATTTCATTACCTACCGAGCGGTGGATCTACGGAGATCTCAAACTCACTGGGCTGTCGCAATTGCGCAAGCTATCGCACGCTCGTAGTGAAAAAAAAAAAAATATTATGGTATAGGTACTTTTAAGTTGATTGACATTTGTGGGGGTTTAGTTTGGATTTAGTTTAAATATTAATTGTGTGATTATAATATAGTCAACATCATTTAAATAATATAACAACAATGCCGTCTGGAAATTGTTGTGTAGTTGATGGTTTAAATCAAACAAAAGGAGGAATAAAAACCTGTAATTTTTTTGTTTGCCTGTTGATGAAGAAAGGTAAGTACCTACATAATGAAACTCTTAAGTATACATTATAGATACCTACCTACTTATTTGGACGAATTTACGAATAGAATAGGTTGGTTTTAATTACTTTCGACGGTAACATACCAAGGAGCGCGCCTTTTTAACAAAGTACCCTCGGACATTAATAGTATTGCCTCGTTCGACGTATTCAAAAAGCGATTAGATAAATACTCATCATCATCTCACCCACAAGAAGTACATAGGCCTCCCCAAAAAAATACATAATACAAATACACAATGTTAAATTGTTAAAATTGTAAATTTTATTGTGAGTAGGTACTGCTCTATTATTCTGTGTTAATGACTTATTGGTGTAGCAACGAATGTGTGTTTAATTCTTTTTAAAATACCTATGTTCTCATGTAAGTGATGTATATGATTTTTTGCCGACCTCCGTGGCGTATAGGTACCTAGGCTGATTAAGGTATAGTTAATAAAAAGTGAAAGTAATTACATACCAGTAGTTTTAACGATTTGCTATATCAATAAAAATATCAAATCGAACTAATTTCTTTATTTGGGTAGAGAGAAAAAAATATATGATTTCCTGGATCCCGACTGACACTTACAATCAGTTTCTGAATGACATTACGATCACAGGACGACCTCCGTGGCGTAATGGTTACCACGCCAGACCGCCACCCAGGAGATCCCGGGTTCGATCCCCGGTCGGGTCATGACGAAAAACGAACTTTTTCAGATTGGCCTCGGGTCTTGGGTGTTTATCTATACAGGGTGACTGGTTAAACATCGTACGCATTTTAATAGATAAAAAAGTAATTAATTTATATCCCTTCTGCATAAAAAAAAACAAAAAAAAAATTAAAATAGGCGAGATATGCGTATTTTAAAAAAATATTAAAATCGGCCAATTTACGTATACTGTGGTGTCACGTGGTGTCGAATGTCGAAGTCGCGCGAGCGCCGCCGCGCCGCCCGCCCCTGCCCTCGCCGCGCCGCGGCCTGCGCGGAGTGCGCGGGCGGGGGCCATTCATTCATTTACTACTTAGTCTAGGATGGTCTAGGTATGCTACGTTGCCGTTGCTACGAATGACAAAAAATAAATTTGCGCGAAGAATGAATCGAATGAGGTAGGTAAGTAGGTGGCTAGTTATTAGTTATTTTTAATCACATTACATTAAAAATTTTTACTTACCAACTACGTGGCCTTCTTGCAATTGTTCAAATCATATGAAAATCAAGAAAATCACAATAATTGTTCTACTACACAACACAACACATCACTACACTCGTAATCGTTCACACCAAGTTCTTGGACGGGTCGATAATGAAACGGATGTCGTCTGTCTGTATGTAGCAGATTCCACACCGTATACTGTGACACATTAAAACGTCTTGCGGCATTCCGCGTACTCTCGCGTGGGTTGTGGTCAAAGTATTCTAAAATGGCTTCATGCAAGTCTACCGGATAAGGTTCTGCTCCTCGTGCTTGGGCATGAGTGGGCACGGTAAACTGGCCGAACGCTCTTAATCTAAAATTGAGTCCTAACATCAAATCATATTATGATGGTACTCGCCGGTTTGGGAACGTCTCGCGATACAACGTAATTGCGTGTCTAACAACGTTATTTGCCCTCGCGTAACATTGCACCATGTCCCAATACTCCTCATTGGTGTATTGATAAGCCATTATCACTACTCACTAGTTCACTCACACACAAGTTCACAACACAAGCGCGGCACACGCGATTCCAATCAAGTTCGCCTCAAGTTTGCCGGTGTCGACCGTTATGACGTCACATTAACGAGTAGAAATAAAAAAAACAGAATAATCGAGTAATAGCGAAAATAATATCTTTCGCTATTACTCGATTCAGTGTCGCTCTCGCCGATTGATAATCAATTGTCTTTCGTTGTTTTGCGATAAGCTAACAGTCCGAGCAACTGCGGAAGCGGCAAACTTGAAACGGACGGGTACGTACGCGACGTGCGATCGATGCCAAAACAAGTTTGCGACTGGGGGGTGGTGGGAGCGCGGGAGCGAGGTCGGCGATCGGGTTGCGTTTGCGCTGGGGTGCGGGCGGGTCGCCGGGCGGGGCGCGGGGGGATTGCCGGGTCATGAGAGTTCATGCATAGTATAATGTAAAAAACGTAGAATGAACATTAAAATAAATAAAAATTAAAAAAAATAAGGTGGTGGTTTTTAACACTTAATGGAATAGGCATCAGCTTCTTATTCACCTCCTTTAATGGGTCCGTTGTTCAATCAGTCACCCTGTATATGTATTTGTTATAAAATATAATATCGTTGAGTTAGTATCCCATAACACAAGTTTCGAACTTACTTTGGGGCTAGCTTAATCTGTATGAATTGTCCCTATATATTTATATTTTTTTTTTTCAACGTAGCCGAAGCCACGATCAGAAAGAAGTTTAGCAAAAACGTTTCGATTGGTACGCTCGTGTCAAGCTAGAACTACCTGTCGAATCTGGCGAAAATATTCATCGTGCGTTCCGAGGCGATGTTTGCTTGCCAATGTTGGCGTTTCACAAACGTCAGACGTGTAGCGAACAATTCTATAGCATTGAGAAACGTGTGAATTGACATGCAATTCCGGGGTGGAAATATTATGAATATCATTTCATTTACGTGTTTACCAACTGATCTGTGCTTCAAATTACTTATGACAAAAATTTATACAGTAATTAAGTTAGAAATGTAATTTTGTGATGTTTGTGTGTGTGACGCCTTCACACACACAATACACGATAGACGCCACAATGAGTTCTGAAGTCCCATACTTCTGTGGTGAACCACAGATTATTCAGTCTTTACTCTATAAGAAGCAATGATAATGAAATTGGCTTGGATCACACAAGTATCACCAGCCATAACATAAAGTTTCAGTTGAAGTGGTTGTAATAAAGGAATTTCTGAACTTCTGAGAAGTTCTGTTTATCTAGTTAGCAAAGTATTGTCGGCTCTGGATGATAGCTACTTTGCTTGTTCTTTGGTTTATTTTATAACATCGGGTTTTCCAAAATTAAAAATCAAAATTGACTGTATTGAAAATTAACCAAAACGAACTGACAGCTCAATATAAAAATAAATTCGGTGTGTACATAATTTGTGGGATGTACAATTGAAAAAGCGGAATTTCACCACAATCAGCATTAAAATTTATTGACTTCAATAAAATTAATAATTCCAAATAAATATAATGTGCAAAATATGCAGCTAAAATATTTCACAAATAATAATATTTGTATATTAATATTTAGGCTGCAAAGTTTATCGGTCATTTCAAATAATATTTTTTATCAAAAAAATTACACCTCAAAAAAAAACGGTTCACACTAAAATTGTATTGTAATTTTAAGCATTACAAAATCGTCTGATAAGCTTACCGGAATATGAAATTTTCTGCAATTTCCAACGGTTAATACTTCCTGTGGGGTTGGAGGGGAGTGTGGGAAGGGCTGAAGGCAACTTTAAAGAAGAACAGCCGCACTGAAATGAAAACAAATGATTTGTCCAATTTCCGTTAAAGTTACTTTACCGCTAATGCACCTATCTTATTTACTTTATTTCTATTTATAAGATTTTGTTTTGTTTTAAGATATTTGGAATCCCAAAAAATATATGTAGATCCTTATTAATGCGTAATGGAACATTATTATTCATCACTTGACTGCGGTACACTTTTCTACTGCAATTTCGTTATTGTCAACTTTTTGTTTTGCTTGTGTGTGTATTAGAAACATGAATGATATTTTATTTACTATTAATAGTCATACTTAGTTTATCGATTTATCTATTTTTGTCATCAAAGGCATCATCCCAAACTATATTAGTACACATTAACAATGTTTTCTCACATCACAAACTAAACTTATCATAACTCTATCGATAACTTACATAGTTTCCGAATCTACGATCATTTGCTCATTTTCCGCGACATAGATGCTCGAAGTTTTCTCGTCATATTACCGGTTGCTGTATGACGATTTGACATGAACGTATTTACTTTATACAACTCATATTGGGCCATACCCCAGTAGTAAATCAATTTTAGATTTTTTTCACTTGTTCTCTGTGTTTGTTCGTGGTTTTTTGTATAACTGTAGGTATATTTGAATGGGAATTTATTTTATTATTTTTAGTAATAAAAAAGGTAACAAACAGGACTTCATTTTATGCTGTGTAAAGATGTCTGGATATGCGGATGTTTGTCTCTTTCACGCAAACACGCCTTCATGGATTTGCTGGTAATTTCGTATAGATGTACTTTATCCCTTCCCTCCGCGCTCGGCTCACACCCGTCACGGTCTAGCGTGAGTCATCCTTAAATTTTAAACTGAAATTATACAGAACTAGCCAAACCCGCGCAACTTCGTTTGCGTGTATCCCGCTTTCCCGTGGGAATTTCGGAAAACCGCAACAAAATCCTTTGCGTGTTTTAAATATCTTATTAACACTTATGTTAGTTCTTATTTCGGAAATCGTATCAGGAACAGAAACTAGCGTCTCATGTGGGAAACCGTAGGCATTCACTAGTATCTAAATTCTAAATAATAATATGTACCGAACGGCCAATAAGGAAAGACACGGAATTTTCTTAAGACATAAGGCCCCCGAGGAGCCGAGTGGCCCATACAGAGGGAGATATCGCAGATTTGGCAACTCATCTGCATAAAACGATTGAGATAAGCCGCCCTCGATACAGAGACGATTCATGTTTTTACTGTTTAAGCAAATTTTATTAGTGTTTAGCAAAGATAGCGTAATTACTGTAACTTGTGTTCATAGGCTCCGTGGAGTCCTGTAAAGTAAACATCGTCCGCTGCCTTCGTCCCGATGTACACCCTGTCTTAATACTAAGTATAAAAATGTTCTGATGGTGGATACCATCTTTGAGAAAAAGATGAGTTGCTACTTAGGCGAGTTGCGTTTGCACCGACTTGATACTAACCTCCATTAGACCACAGATTACTAAATAGTTACTACGTAAATTAGGCGCTGATGTGGTTTATAAATGCCACGTTCTTCACTTTAGAAATTCTAAGTAGCAAAACTGCATTTTGAGAATGTCCACGTAACGCAATTTAAAAGTAATAGTTTTTTGTTATGCAAGGCTGCAAAGTTGTTTTTTGGCGCGAATACTTATGTTGAAACCTGAGCTAGCGAAGGATTCTAGGATTGAGAAATACTTTTCACCTCACTACAGCGAGGAAAATGCTAGGTGCAAGAAAAACGCAAATAATATATTAAATAAGTGATTTTTTTTTCATGCGGTGTCGTGCTGGCCACTTCGATTATTTTAAAAACAATGGCATGAATTTTAAAAATTCTTTCCACGCTAGGGCACAAAATGCACTTTTGCGCTCAGATTTCGAATGACAGATTCTTTCCGAGGTTGTGAGGTGAAAAGTAACTTTGATATTATTTAAGTGTTCAATGTTAAATAAAATATAATTTCAAGCGATCATTCGTAAGCGAGTAGCCTCCGCGTGGCGCCGGCTGCAAGGCAGCCCTAACAGCCTGCTGGCTGAGATAGGGAGTCGCTATTGCTGCCCTATACTTAGACATTGGAATCAAGTCCATGTTGGCTCAAGACCAGCCATGGTTAATATTAAATAAAATAATGTATAAATAATATAATTTAATTGTACTAACATAGTTTTTAAGCATTTGTAATACTAACACATTATATGGAATTTTATTCTGAAATAAATGATTAATAATAATAAAGATTTTTCACATCACGGAGTATCTCATGGTTGATTGATCTCGGGGCCGTTGTTTACCCCTCGAACCCTCAGCTACCACAAACTCAACAAGCAATCAAAACGAAAGCCAACTCAAAGACTTCGCGACTTATTTGTTTAGTCACCGGCCGAAGCCGGCCTTTGATGTCATAATTGGAGAGTCGTATTGTAGAAATACCGATTGGTCCTTATTTAAAACTCTTCGCTGATGAGTTGGACATAGACCACCTAGTTTCTGGACGTGAAGTCAGAAAATTTTAAGTGAATATTATTTCAATAATTATTAGCAGCCATCGAGTATCTTAGCAGCATATTTTGTGTGTAATTTAGTTTATATTCTTTATTATTTTGTCTTTTATTAATTTATAAAAAAAAATCCAAGATTTATAAATTGTTTTGAGTAATGATCCATCCAGTCTAAACTGTCTCACTGCTGGACAAAAGCATCTTCACCCTCCCTCAATAAATCCCTAAAAAGAGCCTAAGAAAACCATGCACCAGTACATCGTCTTCTCGGCTTCCCGCCATATATTGGTACACGTTTATTTATTCGTCTAGTAGACCACTACAGTGCAGTTTTAAAGCATGTCCATGGCACCGGGTGGTCCATGAGTCGGCAGCAGCACAAATCAAGTTAATGGTTGTTCGATGGATCAGGCTTAAGAGATTGGCTCGCGGCGATTCGTGGAAGTATCTCGCTAATGAAAAACAAAATTGTATTCCATTTGCTTGGACAAATTGAGAAAGTTTGTCACCGGAAGATAGATAATGCTAGTTTCGCTTGTCAACGGAGCCACCATAAGCGGTATCCGCTTTGGAAGATTCACTGCGCGAGGTATTTACAAATGTTATGTTTTATATGGCATAAGGTCGCCTTTATAAAATTGTATTCAGGACTAGCTTCTGCCCGCGGTTTCGCCCGCGTGGCCTAGTAACAATTAGCATATTTTTCTTCAGACACAAATTCCGGTTCTGCACAGCCCGGTACGGTGCGGTTCCATCCGGGCCGGTCGGTAAGGTCCGGTCCGGTCGGTCTGGTATGGAGCCTACATGCCAATTAGCATATTTTTCTACAGAAAAAATACCGGTCCGGTCCGGCACGGGCCAGTACGGTGCGGTTCCTTCCGAACCGATCAGCTCTGATCCGTTCCGATCCGGTCCGGTCGGTTCCGGTCCGGTCATAAAGACCCTACATGATTTGGCATCTCTAGACCCAGCGGTTTGGGCTGTGCGTCCTCTCGCAACCTCGTTTGTGTATATCTCGGTTTCCCGTGGGAATTTTGAAAAATACTTTCTTTGTGGGTGTACAAAGAAAGTATTTTTCAAAATTCCCACATCGCCGTCGTAAGGAACCTACAGTCCAAATTTGGAATCTCTAGACCCAGCGGTTTGGGCTGTGCGTTGATATACCCTCGCAACTTCATTTGCGTATATCTCGGATTCCCGTGGGAATTTTGAAAAGGAACATACACTAAATGTTAAGTTGAGCAAATCGCCACATATTAGTGAAAACCGCATCCAAATCGGTTCAGCCGTTTCTGAGATTAGCGTGTACAAACACACATACAAACATACAAACAGACGGACAAAATTTTACGAAATTCTTTTTCTATTGCTTATTCTTCATCGCCCTAAAAAATTTTTTTGGAAATATATTCAATGTACAGACAAACTTTTTTTACACTTTTATTATATTATAGATTGCATTGCTAAAATGTACATACATGTAGTGAAACAAGGGTTCGACGTTTCTTTTCCAAGCAATTTAGGCCACAGACTTATACCAAGAAGAGCTCACAAGAATCTACTTGCATTTTTAATATGGTAATTTTGTACAATGTAAAATAATAATAATAAATTCTTTGGGCATTTCTTCTCGTTTGGTAACATTGTTAACGACTATAGAATTAGGTAACAGAATTTTGAATTTATTTTCAATCAAATTAAACATAATAATCGCGGCAGCATTTAAAACCCAGATAAGATAGTCAAAATCGTAAACATCTACAAAATTAAGCAAAGAAAATCGTAATTTAATTACCATTGCAACAGTTTCCCTGGACAAATAAATCGCGTCACGGGGATAATTAAATTAGCACCGCATAAATTTACGAATGAGAATAAACATCTTGGAACAAAGCAGCGGAAAACTTAATTAAAATGGCGGCGGCTCAGGTTCAGAGACTATAACAATATTCCGTTACTCTGTATACACCAAATTGCTGAGGTATACCCTTTGATTAGTGTTTTCGGCAGGCCTAAACAAACATCTCAGTGTGGCGAGACCAGGGACGTTGCTCATTTTAGAGTATGTGTTCAAGAACGTGTATGTCTCCGTATTTTATGTATGGAAAACAACCGTTGTCGATAGATGTAGAAGCCAAGGTGGTCATCAGGTGGCTTAAATTCGCATTGGAACAGCGTGGCAGAGTTATGTATGTAATTCCCTTCGATTGAGGGAGACCCAGTGGTTGCCATGAAAGTCCAAGAGTAGCATTCCCCGAGATTCAAGTCTCGTTTATGACATGAAAGAGCGCCAATTTTTTCACGATTTTAAAATATTGCTAATGAAAAGCTGCGTGGTTGTATACGATATTGGCAGTTTTTGTTGAGCTTCTATTGGCTTTTGTAGTGGTAGCTTTTAAAAACTTTTTATTATTGTGCTCTCTGGCATATCCACTGGGTTGGATAAATAAGTATACAAAAAATATTCCGCGAACCCTAAAATTGTGCAATGAACTATGCAGAGGTTTTTCCTAGAACCTGGGGTTCTTCAAAAAGGAAATGGTTCTTACACGGTCAACAGCGCAATAGTAATGCTCCTGGTATTGCAAACGTCCATAGGCTACCAGTGGCTGTTTACCATAAGGCGGCCGTATGCCATTTTAGTGGTATAAAAGAATATTTGCAGGATTCAATGTCAAAATTGGCTGTAATCTTTACATAGTAAATTGTATTGTCATAAATAGATAGAACTCATCCTAGATCAGTGCAAATCTCATAAATCTCCGACGCTTCTAAGAAAGGTTCTTTGCAAATCCACTCGCGAATCAGGGATATTTGGGGATGTTCCACTCTGTTTGTATAGCATTACACGATGGTACTTATCTATTTGTGTATTCTATATGATAATATGATGTTACATGTATACAGGTTGTCTCGGACTTAATGCGACTGTATATGGTGTTAGTTGGAGTCAAGACCTACCCAAATAACACGACTTATGATTTTTTTATACCAGGAGGCATGAAATTGAATGATAAGTCAAATCATTCTCACTTTATGCGTGCCTCCGACTGTGTGTTGTATTATAATATGTTGCATAAAATTTCGAAGAATTACCGAATTGATATTTATAAGTGTACAGTACTTATGTTTGATATTGTTTCGATTTGTTTCACTAGCTTTATGTAATTATTGAATTTTTATCTTGTTTCTGCCTTTTTAGTTGATTTTCTATTAGTTGCTTTTTACGCAGGCGGGTTTTTTTTTTTTTTTAATTTTATTTTTTATCTATTTCATTGGTAAGGCATTTTGTTTTTTTCACAAATCAATATTATTATTACTGCCAAATGTAATTTATTTAGTTCCCAAATAGTTTATTTCACATTGATTTAAACTTTTGCTATGTCTCCCTAATTTTCCGACAATTTATCTGGTTGATAGATTACCTGGAAAGTTCTATAAATATAAGGAATTTTCGAAATCGCTGTGTACTATTCCAAACAAGGAAACTATTGCATAATAGTATCATTTCGAATAGAAAGACGACCTTTTTACAAAAAAATATAAAAAAATAATATCAAAGGAATAAAATTCCGATGACAACTTCAAAGTGGTGTCACCAACGACGCTTGTTAAGTTAAGCCTTTACACGTGTGTCAAAGAGTACCCCGTGATGAAGATCTGACCTATCTCTATCTAGCTCACGCGTCTTAGGTGTGAGGGGGTCGAGTGTCAGGTCAACGGGATCAGTACAGTGTGCCGTATAAATATGTAAATTGAGAAATGGTCGGTTAGTACAACGTCAACAAGCGCTCTGAAGCTTTTCACATTGTAAAGATTCTGAACAGTAGGCTTAAGTTGAAAATTTTAATATAATTTTTATCAAAGAAAGATGAGTAGCACCTGGGTGCTTGGTTTGCTCTAAATATTTGGTATTAGTGAAATCTAAAAAAAATATTACTTTGAGTGATGCATAATCTGGAACCGAATAACCAATAAACCCAATTAAACCACCCAAACTGAAAATGAGAAGGGTTGTTAGAATAAAATAAATAAACAGTTAAAACATCAAAGAACCTCCTGGCTCTTTTACCCACGTGACTTGCCCAAGATTCGAGCTAGATATTCTTAGTGCGTGATACCACCGTGATACAAATTATCAATCATCATCGCTCGGAAGTCTCTACCATTAGAACAATCGTACATGCGGGCGCAGTCTCGTCGAAGAGCATATTATTATGTCGATCTCTGAAACGATCGAGTCGTTTCAAGCGGAGGAAGTGCTCTCTGTTCTTTACATTGTGCCAACACCCGAATAGGGTGCTCTAACCGGCACTTACTTATGTTTTATGCAGCTCGGATAGTTGGTTTCTGTTTTATTGCTGTATGCTATAGCAGTTATAACAGTGTTTTAACCTATAACTACGGGTCTAAAGAAAGGTTTACGGAAATTCTGTTGGAGAATTTGTATATTATGTACAACATAGCCTTATTTTTGCTTGCGTACTAGATGTACCTTCTTCCGTTTTATCAAGTCAAATATTTGGCAATAATAAAGATAATTTAATATTAGCAGTTCGCCCCGGCTTTGCACGGGTAAGGATCTCATTTTGAAAATATATATCTAATATCGGTAAAAATAGATTTGGAGTCTATTCAATGCAAACACACAAAATAATTACCTAAATCTTTACTCTATATCATATTAGTATAGTATTTAATAATATGATGTAGGTAAATATGGAAATTATATTTGCCTTTTGTGGAAAGGCAATTGTTGTCGATTTCATGTTCGACAAACTTTAGCATTATTGAAAAGCTGACGAACACGAAATCGACCTTTATAAAACGTGATGTTATTGAAATAAATGATTGAAATCGCAAAATAATGCAGCAATTAAGCATTTAGGACGCGAAATACGTCAGCGCCGGTAACACGGCGCCATTGGCTATGTCCGCCCTTTTTACAATTCCCCGCATAACTTCAGTTTTGTTTTACTTTTCATTCTGAAAAATGTGCTCGCATACAAAACAGGCTACACGTAATTCAGTTGCCGAAATAAAGTGTCGAAAATTTCCAACAAAATTCCATTTCAGTACGTGTTTGGCTGATGAATTGTTTTCTGTAAATAAATGTTAAGGGTGTACAATATTAAATATCGCAACTCGTGCTCGGCCGGCGCTCGCTAAGCCTTAAGTTAATTTTAACTCGGCAACAGTTACCGCTGGCTAACTTCAAAAATAACATTTCCGAGATATTTCCGTGGGGTTTGTGGAAACTTGCTCGTCGGAATGCAGTTGTGAGATGAGGAATAACATGTGCTTCGTTGCATATAATAAAATTCCTCTTAACTGTTGCAATTCAGCTTTTCAGTTTGGAATTCCGTTAAACTTGAGTTTTAGTTACATCTATTTCTGTAACGTTTTTAATTCTGTTTCCGTCATTATTTATATAATATTCTACAGATTTATTTTCTGTTTTAAGTACTCTACGTTTGTTTTGTAACGAGGGTCTATCGCCGTCTATTTCTGATCAAAATTATTTTTAACCGTTTTCTTCATTTTGGACTGTAGCATAATAAAATGTTATAACTCCGCGTGATACTTCGTGCTTCGGAGTTGTCGAAGGGTGACAGTCGTTGATGATGATGAACCTCACCTGGAGAAGGAAACTCATCTGAAATTGCGCAGTACGATACTAGTTTTTTTCAGCGTCTGAGAATAGATTTCCTCTCGATGGCGATTGGTGCGATAACACGATGTTAACTGTTAGTACGGTCTCAGAGAATTCCTTTAAACACAACCCATTCTACAATCGATAGATAGGGAAACGTTTGCCAAAGTGAAAGGAGGTAGGGCACAGCGGATAATCCGCTCAAATCGGAGCAGCCCGTCTGGGGAAGGACCTCCACCTTACAGAAGATCGTAGCCAAATAGCATTGGTCTCGGCTATGTTGTGTTCCTACGGTGAGTAAGGTCTCCAGAGCTCCACTTGGGGGGGTTGGGAGGGTTGGCAACGCGTGAGTGATACCCCCGGTATTGCTTACGTCTATAGGCTACGGTGACGGCTTACCATCAGGCCGACCGTATGCTTGTTTGCCACCTGTGTGGTATAAAAAAAAAGGAGGCTTCCACTTGGATCTAGGCTCGATCCTCCAGAGGATCCTAGGATACTCTAATCCACCACAGAATGGATAAAAGATACTCTGATATTTTGGTACTCTCTGATTTTAACTAACTACCTGTCAGGATTCAGAAGATACTACGCTGAGAAGACGTGGAATAGTAATAGGGTTCCCGTTGAAATCCTAAAAATGTCTTTCCTTGGATCCTAGGATACTCTATTCCACCACAGAATGGATAAAAGATACTCTGATATTTTGGTACTCTCTGATTTTAACTAACTACCTGTCAGGATTCAGAAGATACCACGCTGAGAGGACGTGGAATAGTAATAGGGTTCCCGTTGAAATCCTAAAAATGTCTTACCTTGGAAAATAACCTTGACACAGGATTATTTCTTTGTGAAGGTTATTTCTCAACTATTATAAACTAGTGGATAACGGCGGCTTCGTACGGATAATCTCACTCTTCTGCTACCATCATAATTCAAAATTAAAAAACTAAATTACTTCTAAATTCTTTGTATTATACGTATTATATCTGTTGTCTGGTACCCATGCCACAAGCAGGTTAAACCTAGCATACTTGGGAACGAGGTGGTGCTGCTGTGTGATTTTTGTAGTATTTATTTACTTCATCTATGCGTCACTGAAAATCTCGATAACACTGCTTCAATTTCGAGTAATTAGCCAGTCTATAACCGTGCATTCAGTCCAATTTTGGAGATTAACAAACAAACCAAAAAATCTAGTGCCGTATGTTTGCAGCTGCGACATGGGCATAACAAACAAATATTCATTTATATGTATAGTATATCTAGTGGACAAGTACGTCCCTACTACTCTAACGAAGCGAAGAGGCGCTGAGGTTGCAATCCTACTCAAGCTTCTAGAACCCTTGGCACTCCGTAAGCACTGTAACAATATTCTTACGTATTTTCAGATGCTATTTCATAGTGAGATTTAGACACTTGAATTATTATTTTATATTATAAATATTGAATAGGTCACGACGCTAGGACAAAAACATCTAGGCAGTCAAGGTGGCAGTGAGTCAGGTTTGTAGTCGGTATGCCATATACCATTGACACTAAAAGATGAAAGCCCAATATACTCCCGCCCCTTGGGGAAGCGGCTGGACATGCAGTAAAGCATTTTGCTAACTATGCCACTAATGTTATAAAGGCAAATGTTTATGTGTATGTTTCTTATTTCTTCACGCTCAAATGGTTGGGCCAATTTGTATGATATTTATTATGTAGGTAGCTGATACCTTGGATTAACGCATAGCACTTACGGACGCATACTTTTATCTTGAAAAGTACGCGATTTCCGTAGGATTTGGTCAAAAGTCTGACAGTCAATGGCGTTTTATAATGTAGATGGCGTTACTGTGCATAAATACAACGCTTACGAAGTTATGCGGGTTTCGCTAGTCAACATAAGAAAAGGAGAATGCAATAAACAAAATGAGGTAGAAATTGCGGTGGACTCCTTGAATTGGATGCAGTGGTCTATACGTGTTACATTAACGCACTAATGATTTCGCATAATTAAATTTTAAATGCGAACCGACGCGCTGATAATTAATTTATATTACGGCAGCTATAAACAAAGCTTAAAGCGCAATAAAGCGAACTCCTGTCTCGCTTTACGAATTTTTTTATTGCCTATCAAATGATTCCCGTCCGCTGTTATAGCGCTGTTTATGCTAATTGCGTTTATATTCACCCAATTTGTAAGCTTTGATAAAAAAGATTTTTTGGGTCAGATTAACGATTAAATTATCTTTGTCTCACCTTGTTGCCTTCGACGTGAAAATACGTAGATTAGGAAAGTCTTGTCATAGATTTCAATCTTTGGTTAAGTGTCTTGTTTATGGTGTTTTTTAATGTTTTGTCTCTGATTAACCTCTGTGGGGTTATTCTAGAAATAAAACAGTTCAAATCTAGTTTTAAACTCACTAGCTAACTCGATAGCACAATTTAGTTGTGCATACCAGTTGGTTCACGAGAAAAACGGGAACTCGTTCATAATTTTGTATGAGATGGCACTTGAGATCGAAACTTGACTTTGACAATTTTTTAGTTATTATGAGAAGCTCATTTTTGCGTTCATGACACTAAATTCGGGAAACAAACACAAATACTTACAAACTGTTGATTTGTAAATGAGTAATGTTACGGATACGCAGAAGACTCATATGTTAGATGAAATGATTGTTTTCGGTTTGTTTAAATAGGTATTACCCAAGAGGAAAAAAACGATCACCCTTGCTTATTCTATAGAATAATGATAAAAAAATACAAGTTATTTTAAATGATGCTCTAAAAATAAATTGTTTGCCATTCATTTGTCAGATGAAAATCTCAAAGGAGCGGAATACAAATCCACGTTATAACAAATCGGGATATTTTATAAACAGCTCACAAAAATACCTTTTCTAAATACACGGGACTTGGAAGTGAAAAAAAAAATCTACATTAAATAAACAGCGAAAAGAACACGGACATTTTTGTAAGGAAATCTTTGTGAAGTAGAAACAGCAGAATTTCCATTTAAATAAATATAATTATACGGTTCATTAGGGCTGCAAAATACCTGTCCTTTGGGAAACGTTACGGATTTTTACAACCATTAGGCGGGGGCTATACTTTCAAATTAATACTGTCCTTATTTGATAAATACTTGCTGATACATAAGGATATACTAGCAAGGCACACATTCACTGTAACGAGTTTTACATACTGCAGACATGTATTATATAGAGACAAAAATCACAGTTTTTTTAAATCGCAATTTTAGATTTATTGTTGGTATTTAAACTTCAAATGAAATGAAATCGTTTATTTCAGAAATTAGACCTTCACAGGCTTTTTCGTGTCATTTTTACAACTTGTGTAAAGAAAATAAACTACGTTATAAAAACTACCTCCAATTTCGGACATAAGCAAAATGACCACCGGTGAAAGATTAAAAATCTGTGACGTATGCATCAATTTAAATCAGTAAGTACTTCGAAAACATTTCTATAAATAAAATGGTTTATAATGAATTTAAAGTCTATCCTCCGCCTTAAAATTAATGGTAATTAATTTCACATTTACCTTGTCAGTCAAACGAAATGGCACAAGAGCCTTTGAATCGAGCAGCACAGGTGCCATATACAACGGACGCCTTGCAAAAATAATAAAACACACAAGATAAATGGAATCATTCGACCGTCATTACATAGGACTACCTTCACGCCCTTACGAAAAGCCTCTCGTCTCATCATCATCCATTCTATTATAGACTACATAACGATGAAAATAAGACTCAATTTTGTGTTAAACAGATAAGGATACAGGTATTCCCTCAGTCATACTGACCTCCCTCGCCCAAGCAAACAATTATTTCGCTCACAATAGCGCGAGGAATGTTATTCATCTTCCCAGTGTTGTATTGCAGGGATGTCAAAGACACGGCCCGCGGGCCGCATGCGAACCGCAAGCCATTACAATACGGGCCGCGACCAGATTTTATCCAGTGAGAATTTTAGACCACCTCAAATTATGACACCAGACGAAGAGCTTATCAAAAAGAAAAGACTTCAGGTATTGGATCTTCAAGACGAAAATTAAATGCGGGTAGTTAAAAAAAAACTATATAATATTGTAAAAGACGTAACTGTCTAAGTGCCCACGAGGGCCCACAGAATAAATTATTTATTTTATTTTTGATTGTTCAAAATAACTCCTTTTTATTACTCTTGTATGATTTACATAAACTAAATAAAGATGGATTTTAATTTGTGTTCGTGTGTTTAGTTTTTATTTTGAGTCTGGCCCGCTAGCACACCCAAAATTTTATAAATGGGCCATTAGAAGAATCAGTCTGACAGCCCTGTTGTATTGTATGTTCATTTGCGGGATGGCGCCGAGTGTGAGGAAAAATGCGCCATTAACCGCGGCCTCGCGTTTTCAGTAGTTCCACCACGTATTGTAAAGGCCTGGATCTCGTAACTACCTGAGTAGGTTACAGATTTTTGAATCGAAAACTTAGGCTTACAATACATTTTAGTCTTAATTATGAATGTTGAATCCTTGAGGTGCTCCCAAACTGGTTGGTTGGATCCATTGCTTTGAATAGTAACATTCAGTTCAGAGTGCGAGCAGAAATTGAAATGTTGTAAAACGTTAACTAACGTTAGCAAACATTCAATGTAAAAATGATCACATTGATATCTATTGTGTATCTCAACGTTTCGAACAGCTATTTCAAACAGTCACAAACTCTTACAACACTTTTGATAATTTTTATCAACGTAACCATATATAACATCCCATGGGAATATGGCAATATAAACTGAGCAAGCTTATACATTCATTTGCAAAATCCATTTTGTTCCAAAAGTTTTGATTGCCTTGTGCCGATTTACCTATGTGTATTTATCATTAGCAACAGAACACATTGAAGTTTATATTTCCACTTAACAGTGTTAGAACAGAGAAAATAATAAACATAATCCCAACTAGCTTGATCTCAAGTTCATTAGAGTTAGCAACGAAGCCAAAGAGCTAAGAATGCATCAACTATAGAACTAGTTTGCAGCCCCCTTGCTACTAACTTTGAGAAACTTAGCACTTTACCTGTTAACGCCTCAGTTTCTTGTACTTGATTTGTTAGGCTTGTTTATTTGTTACATAGAACCGGGTTATAGTACTCCATGCATAGAACACACGTTTGCATGACAAATGCAGGCACTAGACAAGTAGCATGTTTAAATTGTCAAAAATGTCGACATAAATTATTTTTCTACTGATTTTTAAATGACATAAATTATTTTTTTATATCACTAAGGTGGCATTCAAGCATACAGCCCGCCGGGGGTACGACCCTGTAAAAATCATTTAATGCCTCTTTTGAACCCCATATCTTTATACTAACGTAAATATAATTTTGTATGGGAAAACATGAAACGTAATGAATCCGTTAAACATTTGCCATTTGTCTAGGGTCTCTGTTCCTAAGTCAACGGACGTGATATTAATTTGAGTGTTGTTAGAATTATAATAAAATCTCTCGGGTAATTACAATTTTTTCATTGGTATTTTAAAAAAAGACAAAAGGATTTTTATTAAGAAACTTTTCCAACAATTTTAAAGTTGACTTTTGTAAAAAATTACGTATCGTGTTAAAACTTGCAGTTGCTCATATTTGTTTTGGGAAATATGACGCGAAATTTCCAAATTGTCCCCACATTTTTGTACACGCAAAGACAGGAGAGAATAGAGAATAATGTGTTACTGCTGAGCTTATCCGTGTTCCTGGCTTCCTAGCTCCTCGCCTGTAATACACTTTCATGCAAATGTATCCACTAAGGTGACAGCGCGACTGTGTTAGTTTAATTAAATGGCTGACGTTTGTGTCACATAAGGCTGATTCATAAAGCCTGGAGCGTCTTGGAGAATTATGTTATGAGATAAAATGGGACGAGTTTATGTTATTCCTTAGTTTATAAAGTAGAGATTACTCTTGCTTAGTTTTATTATGATACACCTGTAATAGAAGTAATTCCCGTTTTCATCAATAATTACTAAAATTTAAAAGTCACCTAACAGCTTTCTCTTTGTCCAAATTTTAGTTTTTGGTAAAGTTAAAATAAAAAAAATCTCACTTGGAATTACGACTTAAACTCAAACATTATCTGTGTTACAAATAAACGTAGTAAGAGTATATAAGTGTCACTGTCTTTCTTGATGACAATTAAATGACGTGTGAAAGTGACAAAACATTGTATAACTTATATAATCGTTATACTACGTTTATTTGTAACACAGTATGAATTTAATCACCAACGATATACTATTAACTATACTATTAATGTTTGAATTGTTATGTGAGGATAATTTTATTGTACTTGTAACTCTTTTACCCAACTGTTCGAATTTGCTTTGTCTCTCAGTCATACTTAATGTCTCTCTTTCGCTTTTTCATCCTTATTACTGTTGTAATTTAATCCAATCCTTCCTTTATTATTTTCTTTCAAATTCCCACCTCAATTAACATTAGTTTTATGAGAATTATGGAATTGGGCAAACCGTGGGCTAGTATTATGTGGTCCTTGTTAGTTTTTCCATCAAAAATACATCGCAATGTACGCACGATCATTATCTCACACTTTTTGTGACAGACGTCCCTGGAGAGCGGTCCCGGCTCCTCTTGAGATAATATTTCTTTAATGGCACTTACAAAAAGGAAATGAGAACAATTCAGAGATTCAAGATTCGTATCTGACGAGTTTCTCCTCAAATTCAAAAAATAATATTTCACAAGACGAAAAACAATTCTTGGGAAATTACAAATCGCGTCTTAATCAGATAAAGGGCGCTCAGGTGATTCAATTACTCCCGATTTTACAATTAAATCTTTTGACTCTTGTACTAACTATATTTTTATTACATAGAGTTCGAACCCACACACCTTGGCATAGAGATAATTTCACCACACCAACTGAGTCACCTGTTTTTTTTAGAGTCGTAGAGCTTATCCACTACTATGAATGGCTCGTAAATGAAGGATTAATGGGGCAGAATATTTTTTTTGACAATTCACTCACATTGAGCTAGCCCCAAAGTAAGTTCGAAACTTGTGTTATGGGATGCTATCGTTGAGTTAGCATTATATTTTATAACAAATACATAAATAGACAAACATCTAAGACCCGAGGCCAATCAGAAAAAGTTCGTTTTTCATCATGACCCGACTGGGATTCGAACCCGGGACCTCGTGGGTATAGTAACCATTACGCCACGGAGGTCGAATATTGACATGACATAGCGGTTATATGCTGCTGTGTTTCGTACGATGAGTGAGAGAGCCGATAGCCTAATTCACCCACCCCTCCTGCTTCCTACTCCATTTATCACTTTCCTTCTGTCGTCCTTTCGTTTTCATTCCTTCATAGATGTGCAACGCATCCAAGATCTTGTAGTCTTGGAAGTCTATGAGCAGCGGTGATTGCTTATAATGCTCCTAGCTTGTTTGTCCTCCTCGTGTCATAAAAAAAAATAGAACTCGCTTAATAAACACACCTGTCCGGCGCTGCCCAAAACAAGCGCAAAATTAGATATACCTACTCCGTCCGACGCCATAATTGACAGTTGACACTGTCATTGACAAATTGACATGCGACACGAGAAGGCACGTGTATGAATGAAAGGACCACTTACCAGGAAAAATCGTGGCGGGGTCCATTACGGAAAGGTCCCTTTGATAACGTGAAAGAATATTATGGTGAATACGATACTCGGTAATTTTCCTCACGGAGCGATCCACTTGATGTATCGATGGTTTTTAGGGTTCCGTAGCCAAATGGCAAAAAACGGAACCCTTATAGATTCGTCATGTCTGTCTGTCCGTATGTCACAGCCACTTTTTTCCGAAACTATACTGTTTGAAACTTGGTAAATAGATGTATTCTGTAAACCGAATTAAGATTTTCACACAAAAATAGAAAAAAAACAATAAATTTTTGGGGTTCCCCATACTTAAAAGAGAAACTCAAAAATTTTTTTTTCATTAAACCCATACGTGTGGGGTATTATAAGGATAGGTCTTCGAAAATGATATATATATTCTTTATTGCACATAAACAAAATAATAGAAAAAACAGTTATAGTTAGAGTACAAAGGTGAGCTTATCTCTTTAAGAGATCTCTTCCAGCTAGCCTAGAACGGGTGTAAAACAGGTTGTACAAGGGCGGTAAACAAAAATGTGCCAACGGTGAATACAAAACTTCTAACCTAACAAAAAAAAAAAAATATAAAATAAATATTCAAATAAACATACAATATTCAATAGAATAAAATATACTTAAACAAAATAAATAAATGTATACCAATATATAAAACAAATAAATATATACAAGTCAATATCAAGTTACACTCAGATAATGTGTTAAGATAGTGCTCTTTAATTTTTTTCTTAAAAGTGAAAAACGAAGTACTCTCACGAATCTGTGTAGGAAGTTTATTCCAGAGTTGAGCGGCACGAACAGTGAAAGAGTTAAAAAAGAATTTAGTGTTGGCCAGGGGATAGTCTAATGTTTTGATATGGCAAGAACGTAGAGAACGGGTAGGGGGTGGAAGAGATTGGAAACGGGAACAGAGATATTGGGGGGAATTGGGATTGGTAATTATCATTATTAATAGAGATATTGAGGTTTCCAAAATATTTTTTTTTCTAAACTTTTTTTTTCTTAAGTGTGTCTCGCGCAAACTATTCAAGTTTGCGCGAGACACACTTCCAAAGTGATAAAATGAGTGTCCCCTTTCCCCTGTAACTTCTAAAATAAGAGAATGATAAAACTAAAAAAATATATATAATGTACAATACCATACAAACTTCCAACGAAAATTGGTTTAAACGAGATCTAGTCAGTAGTTTTTTTTTAATACGTCATAAATCGTAAACCGCAATTGCTGCTACGGAACCCTTCATGGGCGAGTTCCACTCGCACTTGGCCGCTTTTTTTTTATATGAAACTAAATTTTGTGAATGATTTAAATCGTTGACATAACTGACTGACTTGTAGAGAATGCCTATTGTACTTTTCTTTGTCCAATAAAGTATGAATAAGTAAATAAAATAAAGATAATTTATTTATTTATTTAAATAACTAAATTTGTCAACCAATGAAGTTGACCAAGGTAGGCAACTAAGACTAAATATTTTTATGCTAATAATGTAGGATCGTTATGACACTGCAATTTTTCCACCGTTTTGTCGTGGTCCCACTTTTTTAGAATAATATATAAGGACCTGCTCACATCTATAATTGGCTGACTGTACATTAATGATAAATTCTAAGGCTAAGATATAAATAGGACAAGCAAATACGTACTAAAATTCCATAAAGAAATTAAACAGAAAATGGCCACACGTAATCTTATTTACTGAAGTAATACTTCAGTAAAGTACCTAAAGTTATTTCTGAATTCAATCCACAACAATCCTTTACCAATATTTCATGCTTAACGGAGCGAATCAAGCCGAGTGCAACCCTAATCTTGGGGGCACGATTAAAATGTCAAGCGGTGTAATCGAAATCCGTCGGTCAAATATTTGCTGGAAAGCTGTTTGTCTCAAGGCAATCTATTCAATCCCCACAAATATTTGCTTTCACCTTTTCGATGTATTTATGTTTGCCGATGTAAACATTTGGATAGATAGAGCCGTTGGATATCAATGGCTTTCCTTCTTTGTCGGTTTTATTAAAATGTTTACTTAGATTCATAATATTTTTTCCAATTTATAAAAGAAGTAAAGATCTTAAAGCCTCGTTTTTCATTTGATGATACAAAAATAAAATAAAGATTATTAAGATCTCTCTAACTAAAATATTTTTAGGAGATATTATGTCACACTCGAAAAATTACTTTCATATCAAACATGACTCACAGCCAGTTTCTGGAACCTACTTATAAGTTAATGACACGTAAAATTGTAGCTGTCACTGTTGAATTAAAGAAGAAAAGAAGAGATAGCTACAGACTTAATGTGGAATTAAAATTAAAATTTGCATCAGGAACTGGCTGTATCAGTACATTTTTAATGTGTAAAGTTCTATAGCACGAAATTGTTAATTAGCTATATTTTACAGTAATTTGAGCTTTACAATAAGTCTTAATTGCAGTTGAAGCTAATCCAATTGTATATAAAAGCTTTTAACTACATTTTCAAAAGCTACGTGCAGTTCTGGTAGCACGGTAATGAGTGGGTACACCTCTCGACTATTGGATCAGTGGCGATTGACTCTTCAGAGCAATTAAAACATTGAAGACCATTCGGGCGTTGCAGAAACTGGTTGCAAGAAAACCAAAGTACAAAATGTCGGATTAATATTCCCTGTCTCGGATTGGTGTAATGCACAAGCGCTCGTGTTTGGATCAATAAGCCGATGGATCCGACGAGAGTTCTTAATCAACGTGGATGTGGGCAAGTATTGTTACCTTTACCATAAACGCTATAATTTATCGTACAGTTTTTCGTAAATAAGCTGTGGGTTGGTATCAAGGCGATGCAGTCTATGTAGCAACTCGGTAACTCTTGTGAGAGCTAAATCGTCAATTTCTCAACTCGTCTATCATTTTACAATATTTGTCGGGTGGATAGGAGAATTCTTTTAGGATTATTTTCAGTTTTATTATTTAAAGTTAATTTATGATATTATGCTTCTTAAAATTGCAAGGATTGTGTACGGGAATCCGTACATATTAGCATTTTACGCGTCGGCCGATAGTCAGCAAATTTCATTTTATTATAAAATTAAATTAGTTCGCTACTGGCTTTCTACCGCGCCACGCGTTCTCATCATCATTACACTATCATTAAGTTTAAAGTGAACAATAAATAGTATTAATCAGTTATTAAGACTTTATCATTATCAATCACATCATTAAAACGGTGTATTCCCATACAGATTGGTAGAATTTATATATTTATTACATCATTTAGAGGTGGGCAACACGTTCAGATCGTCCCTGGTAATGCTAATATTCTTTGGCGGCAGCATTTTTTTAAATGTAACCTATTCCATAAATCCAAACGTTTCAATCTTTATTATCTTTAGTTCAGATAATGCTAACGTTAACAAAAAGAATAGCGAAAAATTAAAAACATAATTATCTAATTATTCTGAATAAGAAATAAGATTATCTTCATGAAATAAATTAGCTATTACTGTTACTACTCAGAATATTATTAGATATTTGCGTTCAATATATTCCATGAAATCTGATTTCCATTAAGATATAAAGTTAATTATTAAAATTCTGTTCAGCGTGGGTTTTATTCTGCTATAATGCGTACAATTACTTGTTTGCAAAACAATTTAATGACCTATTAGATTATGGATAGCGTCTCGGCCCACTTACACTAGTATAACCTAATGCTTGAAGTGCTATTCGCCGAGTCACTATTTCTTTATAAATGAACTAGTGAGCCTAGTAGCCTGATGTTACTCAGGGGTGAAAGGATTTTTGAAATCGGTTCACTAGTTTCCGAGTTTCAAAAATACAAAACCTTCCTCTTCATAGATAATGACAACCTGAAGTTTGGTTTGTCATTAGCCTAAAAATGTTTTTATACATTTATTAATAATATTTTCTTCAAAGTCGCCAGGCGTTTTATGTATACCCCGAATGTGGCGCCAATCAAAACAAAGAGCTAAATTAATATCCACCAAATGAGCCCGAGCTGCGTTAAGAGCGATTAAATCTGTAATAACTTCCCCGTTTACTCCGCTGACCTTCCGAATTAATAACTTGCAGAAATAATGGAGGGTGGTAAACGGAAAATTAACTGTATCAAGATTTTTGGCTGACCACTAATTATATTTGTTTAGGGATTTCAAAACTCTTTTTGTAAAGTTTAACATTTAATGTAATATAATCTTTAATCAAGTAATTTGGTTTATAACAAATGTTAGATATCTGCGCCTGAACCTGTACCTTTTTTTACTGTACCATACCAGTACCAGTACCATTTTGTTACCTTGACCTGTATTTCAGAATGCAGTTGCTAAGGTTCTTTGTTTTTCTTATCAGCCACAGCCAGTTTCTGAAATGCATTTTAATTTTAATTCCACATTAAGTCGCAAGCTATCTCTTTTTGTCTTCATTAGTTTGATAGTCACAGCTATAATTTAATGGGTCATAAACTTCAAAAATGTGTTTCAGAAACTGACTGTAAGTGAGTGAATATCAGTAGGGATCAGCAAATCAGATAATTCTTTAAACTATTTACCAAGTAGAGAAATTAGTTCGATTTGATATTTTTATTGATATAGCAAATCGTTAAAACTACTGGTATGTAATTACTTTCACTTTTTATTAACTATACCTTAATCAGCCTAGGTACCTACTCTTTAAGGTTCTATCACCTACATTGACAGATGACAGATAATTATGTATGTAGTGCGCATAGGGATACGTACACGGTGGTGGTGCGTGACAGCCGAACTTCTGGATTAGAGGCAACTTTGGATGTATTTTCTATCGAGGAAACTATTATTACTAAACTACCGGATTTGTATCAATCTGTAAATATATCTGTACATATCATAAGAATTCCATGGCTAAAAGTGTTAAAACTTTAGTTATTTAAAAACGCAAAACTAAATAATAATATTGTGTAATAATATGAAGTTGGAAGTTGAGCACGTCATCGTTCCATCGGAGTGCGCTATTATCAGGAACAGTTTCCATTAGCGAAGAAGTTTCAGAGGATTAAGGAGAACCATTGTGCGTCTCACAAAGAACTCGGCTGAGCATGCGTGCAATTACCTGCACTGTTATTCAACTGGGTTTCATTGCTGGTGTGTCTGTGTTGATGCAACGACGTAATGTTTTAAGGGTCTTTAAAATCGGATACATTAGAGAAGGAGCTTAAAAGTTAAATCATATTCACCGCTTAAGAGTCTTGTCTATGGCCGCTTGTCCACCGCCACCGTCAACGGGACGTCACTGAGAACGAGATTATTTCTGGCCGAGATTGAAGTTGACGTGACGGCGATCCTTTGTCAGTTGTGGTTGTCATCTTGGGGGACTGGTCTGCTCGCTTTATTAACATCTACATATTCGACATATTTAGGATTTGACCATAGCGCTATTTGGATCGACATTCCGCGTTTAGAGCTTGATTTATGTATGTACCTGGATCTGTATTTTATTTTTTCTTATAAATGTACTTATACATTGTAACAAAAGAGTGAAAGAAAAAAATTGCTAAATGACAAAAGAGGCCGTAACCGGGTTTCTTTCGCCATTTCTTTTACCGGTGGCCATTTTGCTTGTGTCCGAAATGGTGGTAGTATATAACGTAGTTTATTTTCTTTATACATATATACAAATTGTAAATGACAAGAAAAAGTGCCTGTGAAGGTCTAATTTCTGAAATAAAAGATTTCATTTCATTTCATTTCATTTCACCGCGACGATTTCGGTGGTTCAGTCAGTTTGTCAACTTCTTCTCGGCCAGAAATAATCTCGTTTTCGGTGACGTCCCGGTGACGGTCGCGGTGGACAAACGACCAAGTGTTATGTATTGCCGCCACTTCGGCTCGTCACAAATGTCACAATCTCGGACCGAGTTCTAGCGGAAGCGCCTAACTAAGCGATAACTCGGCGGACGGGATGACGGCGCTCGGATGACGGGCGTGCGGTGGACACACGGCCATAGAAAATGTATATATCGCTAAATCGGCGCCGTCATCTCGTTCTCAGTGACGTCCCGGTGACGGCGGCGGTAGACAAACTGCCTAATTCGGTAGAATCCGGCCCTAACTCTGACTCGCACATAATATTATATCTTTTAATAAGAAAAAAAAAATTCGCACAAGAATAGTAAATGTTTTTGTGTGTCAAATTATAATTTGGATAATTATCGGGCAGCAGCAGCAGAAGAGCAAGCGATGTCCTTCACAATAAAATAATCCATTTACCTACCAGCTTTTTTCTTTTCCATTACAACATGCGACCACTTACCTTTTTGATTATAGTGAGGACCAGACCACTATTCATCGTCATCATAATGAATTTCGATAAACTTTGAATAACATCTTTGCCAAAAAAATATAAAATTGTTCAACTATGAATCTTAATCCTATTCCAAATTCCAATGAAGATTATCCTAATAACTTTATTTTAATGATACAATGTCTTAACTCTGTTGTAATAATGCCTATAATACACAAGCGACAGTCCAGTAGACCAACAAGTCACAATTCGGATCGCTCCTCCGGGCGTCGTTACGGTTCGTGGAGCCCTCAATTTGTTCACGCACAACTCCATTAAGCGCCAGACAGTACAGTTGTCGGGATAATTGTAAGCGCCGCAGAGTACATTTTATTGTCATTGACTGTACTGACGTCACTTCTCCTTTTACCTTATTGTTATTTATATCGATGTGAATGTGAATGTCTTCCACGGGGAAGTTTACACGAGTTTTACAGGTTACCGTATGTCTTGGAGAATCAAGTTTATCCTTGGATTACTTAGATACGTTTATTGTTTAAAGATATTTTGTTCCCACTCCTGTTTTTTTTATTCTTATTAGTTTTGTATATATCGCACCTTTGGTATCAGAGGGTCACTACTGCAACTTTTTGTAAAAACGACTTAAATATGCAGAAAGAACCGCGATAATCGACTTTATATACACAGCAAAAACGGTGATAATCGCATGAAAATCATCGTTTTGAGGGCGGGGGGACCGTTACATTATTTCTCGGAATTGGCGCGTTTGCTTGAAATATAACGGTTCATCTGGTCAGTAGTGTTTTGGCCGCCGAAGTGTGAACTTGCACATTTGTGACGAAGCGGTACTACGGTAAGTTATGACTTATTTGTTTGCATATTTCTTGCAATATTAACGTTACTTCTAAATTAAAATCACATTTTGTTACCAAATCTTGTTATTTGTCTGCTGTAAACATAACGGCATTTCTGTTTATAAGTGACATTGAAACATTTTTTTTTTCTTTTTATTAAAAACAAAACGTTAGTTCTGTTTACAAGTGACATTTTATTTGTAACGATTATCGTTTTCATTGTGATAGAATGTTATTTTTGTATAGAAGTGTCTTTTTATTATTAAAATAATTGGTTAAAATAATGAGAGCAAAAAGTAATTTTAGTTAAAAAACGACAGTCTGTCACAACCTTGTTTTAATTTTATTAAATTTATTTATGGTTTTTACCCAAAAGGGCCATTCCGTTTCATAATAATAATTTTTTTAATAGCAAGTATGAGTCATTTTATAAAAGTAACGTCTTTTCGGTTGAAAGTTTATTGGTAAAATGGTAATGTCATAGGTTCTATTTTATACTTTTTAGGTTTTAAAATGTCTAAACGAGGGTTGCTAATCTGTAATCTTGCGCGTCATGGAATAAATGCTTCATCTAGTGAAAAACAAGTATTGAGTAAAGAAACGCAGGTTGGAGTGTAGCCTTAGGGGCACTATTTTTAGGACTTAGAAAAATTTTCTGAGTTGGAGTATAGGCACTATGAGACGCCAAGAAAACATGAAAAAAGATTTTTTTGAGAAAAATTTTTTTTTGGACTAAAAAAATTTCTCCGATTTTTCCCTTTTTTTGGTCCCGTCGTATTAGGGGGGCACTTACGAACACTTTTAGTCCTATGCACTAACCGCGTTCGGGCTACCATTTTCGAGATATACGTCGTATTGTAAAATGACCATATTCAAAGAATGGCCAATTACTCGTAAATGGTGACCTTTAGGAAGTTGATGTAAAGGACCAAAAGTGTTTCTAGTTGCGCTCCTGACACGATGAGGACAAAAAAAGGGGAGATATTAAGAAAAAAAAAAGTGGATTCAAAATTTGTCAGAGTCCTAAAAACGCTGTTTCTGGGACTCTGAAATTTTTCGGATCGTTTTTTTTTTTTCGTAAAATTCCACCTTTTTTTGGTCTCATCTTATCGGTGGAGCACTTACGAACACTTTTAGTACTTTGCACCAACCCCGTACGGGCTACCGTTCTCGAGATATACGCAATTTCGAAGAAAGTCGGATTTCAAAAACTGCAAATTTCTCGAAAACCGTAGCCCGCACGGAGTTGGTACAAACGACCAAAAGTGTTCGTAAGTGCCCTCCCAATAAGATGAGACCAAAAAAGGGGGAGATTTCTAGAAAAAAAACGTTGCCCCTATCCCTACAATAGCACTGAAAATCGAGTTTGAACTTGGAAAATATTTGAATATTTTTTTTTTTCTAGAAATCTTCCCTTCTATTGGTGTCATCGTGTTGGGGGAGCACTTACGAACACTTTTAGTCCTATGCACCAACCGCGTTTGGGCTACCGTTTTCGAGATATACGTCGTATTGTAAAATGACCATATTCAAAGAATGGCCAATTACTCGTAAATGGTGACCTTTAGGAAGTTGATGTAAAGGACCAAAAGTGTTTCTAGTTGCGCTCCTGACACGATGAGGACAAAAAAAGAGGAGATATTAAGAAAAAAAAAAGTGGATTCAAAATTTGTCAGAGTCCTAAAAACGCTGTTTCTGGGACTCTGAAATTTTTCGGATCGTTTTTTTTTTTTCGTAAAATTCCACCTTTTTTTGGTCTCATCTTATCGGTGGAGCACTTACAAACACTTTTAGTACTTTGCACCAACCCCGTACGGGCTACCGTTCTCGAGATATACGCAATTTCGAAGAAAGTCGGATTTCAAAAACTGCAAATTTCTCGAAAACCGTAGCCCGCACGGGGTTGGTACAAACGACCAAAAGTGTTCGTAAGTGCCCTCCCAATAAGATGAGACCAAAAAAGGGGGAGATTTCTAGAAAAAAAACGTTGCCCCTATCCCTACAATAGCACTGAAAATCGAGTTTGAACTTGGAAAATTTTTGAATATTTTTTTTTTTCTAGAAATCTTCCCTTCTATTGGTGTCATCGTGTTGAGGGAGCACTTACGAACACTTTTAGTCCTATGCACCAACCGCGTTTGGGCTACCGTTTTCGAGATATACGTCGTATTGTAAAATGACCATATTCAAAGAATGGCCAATTACTCGTAAAATGGTGACCTTTAGGAAGTTGATGTAAAGGACCAAAAGTGTTTCTAGTTGCGCTCCTGACACGATGAGGACAAATCAAGTACTATTGAGTCAAACAGATAAGCCGAAAATAGACGACAACGCGTTGATTGAATCTTTTCAGAAAAATTCGCGCCTCACTCGCTTCGCTCGCTCGGCGGTGTTATGATCACAAGATAACCCTAACCTAACCCACCAATGTCTGTCTGAATATTACTGGGTTAGGTTAGGGTTATCTTGTGATCACAACACCGCCGAGCGAGCGAAGCGAGTGAGGCGCGAATTTTTCTTACGATTCCACTTTGTGGCCATCTTAAAACTAAACCAGTCGAGGATTTTGCCATTAGTTTTATCATAAAACTAACCCAGTCTAGGTTTTTGATGAAAAAACTGGATATTTCCAGGTTTATGGTAAAACAAAGCAATGATTTTGTCTTCTTACGGATCTTGATCAAAAGCCTAGGATTTTGATCAAAAACCTGATTTCATCATAATATACCTACGACAGATAGATTAATATCGGAATGAAATGAATAGCATTTGTTGCTACAATGTTAGAATGGATTTATCTAACAAAGTCTATGCGATTTCGGTCAATTTCTGTAGTGATTAGGTTTCGTCAAGTTTTTGGCAAACAGAAGCTAAGCCAGTTCAGTTTACACTTTCTCTCTAATGGTATAGGTTTTGTAAATTCGCAGCCCGGGCGCGGTTGGTGCAAAGGACTAAAAGTGTTCGTAAGTGCCTCCCCCAACATGATGAGACAAAAAGAAGTGAAGATTATAAACTAAGAATTAAACTAAGAAAGATTATGAACTATAAAAAAAAAACTAAGTCCCAACTCCCTTTTCAGTGCTATTGCAGGGATAGGGGCAGCATTTTTTGGACTCGTGACAAATTTTCGAATCGATTTTTTTTCTTTAAATTTTCGCTCCTTTTGTCCTTATCGTGTCGGGGGGGCAACTAGAGACACTTTTAGTCCTTTAAGTCAACTTAGTAATAATCACCATTTACGAGTAATTGGCCATTCTTTGAATCTGTTTTTTTTACAAAATGGCGTATATATCGAAAACGGTAGCCCGGACGCGGTTAGTGCAAAGAGCTAAATGTGTTCGTAAATGCCCCCCCAATAAGATGGAACCAAAAAAAAAAGGGAATTTAAAAAAAAAAATTTTTTGCGAAAAAAAATCTAAGTCCAAAAAAAAAATTTGTCTCAAAAATTTTTTTTTCATGTTTTCTTGGCGTCTCATAGTGCCCCTAAGCCAACTCAGAAAAAAATTCTAAGTCCTAAAAATAGTGCCCCTAAGGCTACACTCTGACCGAAACGCAGTCTGAATTTAGTCATGAAGTTTGCGAGCAAACTTTTCAGCAAGATAATGACATACACAACGAAAACGGTACATTTGAAAAACAAGTATTGAGTGAAGAAGAGCAGTCTGAAATTAGTCATAAAGTTTGCGAGCAAACTTTTCAGCACAATAATAGCGAACACAACGAAAACGGTACATAAAAATAAATGCATAAATTGTGACATATAAATACTAGCATTTCGCATCATTTACAATCTCTAATTATTTTAATTTTTAGATTTCAGAGTATTATCATGGTCATCAAGACCATCAAAAAATAGATTATGTCGAAGAAACTTTATAAAAGTTCAAAGAAAAAACAGATAATGCGGAAGAAACTACAGACAGAAATTATTGTGTCACAGAGGGAAATACAACAGGAGAAACATTTCAGTTAGGACAGAGTATGTTTCTTTACTTTACCATGTAAACAAAAGCGAGTCAGATTCGAGCTTAATGCTATGTTTTGTATACTTGAGAGCATTATGTTACTGATTTTCTTTATAAATTTGATAACAAAGTTGTAGTTCCTTATTGCATAAAATAGTGCTGTGAGAATGTGATATGAAGATGTTTAAGATTATATAAATTTTTGAGACTGTTTAAAATAAAGACAATTATTGTTATGTAAATTTTAGGATTTATTAAATTCAAATTCAAATTAAATTTATTTTGCTTGAATACAGGTTACAGAAGAGGTTTTAAGTGGTATTGTACTTACATACATACATAGTTTCTATGCCATATTCTACCATTACGGTATGCAAAATTAAATAGGTAGCTAAATAGTTACAATAATTATAGTTACAGATAAATTACTAAACATTCTTTGCTAATAAAATAAATTTTAAAATTAAATAATACTGAATCCGCCATAAATTCATAATAGTATAGTACACAATTTAGGGCTTGTCACATAAATATTCTTTAATTGTGTAATAGGATTTGTTGATTAGCATATTCTTAACCTTATTCTTAAAAATTACAATGTCATTAATTTCAATAATGTTCTTGGGTAGCTTATTGTACAATCTAGGTGCCATTATAAATATGCTGTTATTGTACATAGCAGTTCTGGACAGCGGAATACAAAGTTTGTGACTATTGCGGGTGCTTTTTATGTTATCAAACAAATTATAGTTTGATTTCACAAACATAATACAACTTAGTATGTACAAGCAAGGCAAAGTGAGTATTTTCAATTCTATAAAATGAGGCTTGCAACTGTCTCGCCGGTTCAAACGACATATTGAGCGAATACACCTTTTTTGAGCTTTGAACACTTTATCCTTGTCGGTGGAATTGCCCCAAAAAATTATACCATATTTCAGAATGGAGTTTATATACGCATGGTAGGAGGTAAGGACAGTCAGTCTGCTTGCTACCTTTGTGAGCATATGTAAGGCATAGGAGAACTTATTTAGCCTTGTACAGATATTCTCGATATGCACCTTCCAGTTAATACTGCAATCTATGTGAAGTCCAAGAAACTTTGTAACGTAAATTTCTTCAATTTTTTTGCCATCAAAACATATATTTAAAGGAGGTATACGATTAGTTCTATTTCTAAATGTCATGATTTTTGTTTTTTCTATATTTAACGTGAGGTTATTACATTTGAGCCATTCAATTATGTTATTTAATGTATTATTAATGTCTAGTTCAAATTGATTAATGTAATTTCCGATAAATGTAACAGTACTATCATCAGCATATAATGTCATGGTGTGGTTAGTAACACTTGGAAAGTCATTAAGGTATATTATAAATAACAGGGGACCCAATATGCTGCCCTGCGGGACTCCATATAATACTGACCGAGTCTTCGAACAATATTTTGTTTCTAATTTAGTTTCTGGGTTTATTTTCGTAATTTCTGTATATTGTTGTCTGTTACTTAAGTACGATTTTATGAGTTTTGATACAGTGCCTCTCACTCCATAGCGTTCTAGTTTTTCTATTAAAATATCATGGTCAACACAGTCGAATGCTTTGGACAGATCCATATACAGTGAGCTCACAGGTATACTTTTATCCACATTGTGTAAGAATCCGTCGGCAATGATAATACAATATACTGATAGAACACATTTATTTCCTTAAACTTTCTACCCCAAAATCCCACTTTACACTCTTTTTTCCGTTCCGACTCACTACCCTCTTCTTAAGCATATCCTAACACCGCCTTTTTTTTCCTCCCCCTCTCTCTCTCGCGCCAACCCAACGCTCATTTTTTCACAAGTCAATTCAACTACTTTTTAAATTTAACTAATTGATCACGAAATGAAAAACTTTAAAGAAAACGTTATAAATATTCATAAATTTATATTAACCTTACATTCGTCCATCCTGATACCGTGTATGCCCCCATACACGATTCTGGCGACACCTTACATTCGGCGGGTTAGAATATTCTTTTACAATATTGATACAACTCATAAATCTAACATTACCAAATTTGAATGCATAAGAAAAAATGTAAGAAGAAAATAGAACAAAAATTAATAATAATCTTTACATCAAAAAAAAATATATATCATTACTACATAAATTCATCTATCAAGTATATTCAGCGAACCATTCATTTCGCGCTTATTCATCTATCGAGTATATTCAGCGAACCATTCATTTCGCGCTTATTCATCTATCGAGTATATTCAGCGAACCATTCATTTCGCGCTTATTCATACTCAGTCTACTATTCAGTCTACTCCCAAGATCATTTCTCAGGGTAGAGGGTCTATTCAATCTACTCCTAAACTAATCAAATTCTTAGGGTAGATGGTCTATTCAGTCTGCTCCTTAACCAATCAAATTCTTAGGAGAGCAGGTCTATTCACGGATCAGGTCGCGAATCAATCATTTATCGCTCCTGATCTGAAACAATGTAAAATGAGTGATCAATTTCATGTACTTAAAAAGTCCGAACTTTCACAATTCTCAGCATCAGAGCTGTCGCCTTTATCGTCATTCAGTTCTAGTGCTGCCACGTGTATCCAGGGCCGCATGCGATCTGCAGCTACGGTAGTACCGCGTCTACTTTTCGTACCCTCAAACCCTGCAATGGGTGCTATTCTATAACGGTCATGTCCTAGTATTTTGACCACACGATATGGACCTTCATATGCTGGCATAAGCTTCGTGCTTTTGCCGTTATTATTAAAAGCTGTTTTTGTAATTTTTACTAGATCACCCTTTTTATACAATTTCGCAGGATATCTACCTCTATCATAATATTCTTTCTGTTTTATTTGTTCCCTATCTATCCTCTCTTTAACCTCATCGCGAATAGCTGTCAGGTTACTATTATCAACCTCGTATGATTCTCGAACTATTTCATTTAATATTGGACGAGACTCGCTGCTCATGACAGTACCAAACAACACTTCAGCAGGGGCTTTCCCTATGGTCTTTTGGACCGTGTTATTAAGTCCCCATTGGATCCTACCTAATTTATTATCCCAGTGTTTCTCATTGTCTTTGAGGTTTTGGGCGGTCAACGCATCTAAAATTGTCCTGTTGTAACGTTCAATTTGTCCATTGGACCTTGGACTTGCTACCGCATTTAATACATGCTTGACCCCTCTATCATAACAAAACTTACGAAAAGCATGGGAGGTAAAACAGCTACCACGATCACTGATTAAACGGTCCGGAGTTCGGAATGTATCAAATATATCGGTCAAAACTTTTATAACATTATTAGTTTTCGTATTTCTCACGGGTTTGATAAACAGGAATTTTGTAAACGAATCTATAACAGCTAGTATGTGAGTGTGACCCCCTGTCGACTTCACAAATGGCCCAAGATGGTCAATATGCAACGTGTGGAAAGGCACGTTGATTTTTGTAATAGGATGTAATAATCCTTCTTGATTAGTTTTGTCTTTTTTAGCATAGGCACACTCAATGCATGCCCCCACATACTTCTTTACGAAACGGGTCATTTTAGGGAACCAATAAAGTTTCCGCAATCTGTCTAATGTCTTTTCGACACCGATATGGCCAATATCATCATGGTTCAACCTGCACAATTGCCATCTTGCGCCCTTTGGAACCACCCAGCGAATCTTAGTTTTGTCACCATCTAAATATCTGAATAGTTTGTTATCGCGCAGGATGTAATTATCTTTTATATAATCAAGACCTTTTTCGTCTAACTTGCAACAAAGAATCTCACGAATCCTATGTAACTCAGAATCACCTAATTGCAAAGTGAGTAACCAATCATCACTACTAATAGCCATTATGGTCGGGAAGTGTTCGATATTTTGCATGTCTGGCTCTGACACTGGATTCCTTGATAAAGCATCAACATGAGTCATCTTCACTCCTGCCCTATATTCTATCGAACAGTCAAACTCTTGGAGAGCTAGCCACCAGCGTGCAATTGGCGGTATCAAGTCGCGTTTCAGAAACGTGGAACGTAGCGCACTACAATCAGTAACAATCTTGAAATCTTTCCCTAATAAATAAACTCGGAACTTTTTTAGGGAACAGACGACAGCTAGAGTTTCCAATTCATATGAATGGAAATTCTTTTCTTCCGGTGTCGTTTGCCGACTGTAATACGCCACGGGTTGAAACGAGTCACATTCACGACTACGCTGCAATAAGATACCTCCAATACCGATTCTACTAGCGTCTGTATGAAGCTGCGTCTCTACAGTCGGATAATATATAGCTAAAACTGGTCTATCAATCAATTTAGATTTTAAATTGTGAAACGATTCCTCCTGGTCATTAGTCCACTCCCATGCCACATCCTTTTTAAGTAATTTAGTAAGTGGATGTGCAATTCGAGCAAACCCGAAAATAAACTTCCGGAAATAGCTGACGAGCCCTAAGAATTGTCGAACGCCGTGAACATTTTGAGGACGTTGAAACCCTGTTACGCTTTTAATTTTAGTCTCACTAGGACGCATACCTACTGCACTGATTTCGTAACCTAAATAATCTATTTTATTCTGTAAAAAACTGCATTTTGATAAATTCAATTTTAATTTAGCATCGTCCAATAGTTTCAGTATTTCTTCTAGGCTATCTAAGCACTCTGAGGGGTTCGTAGCATAAATCAATAGGTCATCTATATAAACAGTGGCTTTTCGGAACCGGGCCCCGCCAAGCACATGATTCATCATTCTCTGGAAAACTGCGGGTGCATTTGCCAAACCGAACGGCATACGATTGAATTCATATTGGCCGTCAGGCGTGACAAACGCAGTTAGATGCCTGGATTCCTCCGCGATTGGTACTTGATAGTACCCGGACATAAGATCGAGAGTGATAAACCATGCTTGACCAGCTAAACGTGCTACTTCGTCATCTATAATGGGCATCGGATACCGCTCTTTTACCGTGATCGAGTTTAGCTTTCTATAGTCGACACACATGCGAATATTTCCGTCCTTCTTTTTCACTAGTATGATTGGGCTAGCGTAACTAGATACCGATTCTCTAACTATTCCTGCCTCTACCATTTCGCCTACCATTCCCCGTACTTGATCACGCTCGTGATGGGACAATCTATAAGGCCTGTACACGACGGGCTGCTGGCTGTTGAGCTCTATTTTCATTTCTGTAGCGTTAGTGCAACCTAACTCGGATAGTTGGTACGCAAAACAATTTTTATATCTTTGCAATAAATTCAGTAATCTAACTTTATGTTCATGAGCAACTGTATCATCGAGCTTTACCAACTCCTTTTTTATTAAGCCATCATTCTCTACCGTTGAACACACAGTTTTAACTCTATTTACTACCTCTACCTTTTCTGCACGTGAAAATACTAAACCCCCGGACAATACACAAGGAATTGCACATGGTGTCACTGTAACGTATAAAGACCCATTAACAACCTTGTGCAATCCACCATGCACCAAGAATTGAGCATTAGGTTTACCAACAACCTTCGATTGTAACAAAACATCGACTGCGGACCCTGCATCAGTGTGCGCGACAACGCTGGCAGTACCATAAAGTCTAGTGGATTCAGTAAATTTGACCTCCAAACATTTTTCAAAATTATCATCAACTAAATTTATCCATGGAATTTCAGACCCGATATTAAGAAATTGAAGCTTCTCAAAATCCTTATAAACAATGATGTGTGGTTGTTCAGAGTACGTTTGACCTATAAGAAGTGGTTTGTCAATCAAGTGATTTTTCACAACCCTACATGGGACTGTAGCGAAAACGTTATCAATTGCTAGATCTAAATCGATCGACCCTAAGGCGTTCACTAACCCTTCCCCAAAACCCTTCAATGTTGAAGACTGTTCATCATGAGAGATTCCCATATCTGATAATGTGGACTCCCTAATTAACGTAACTTCGCTGCCGAAATCTACAAAAGCTTCATGCAGAACACCATTAACATACACGTCCTTAACATATTTGGAACTCGTTTTAGTACCTGTAATGCACATAGTTTTCTGTACAACAGCGTCAGTCTTTACAGTATCCTTAGGATCATTTCTGCTAAAACAATTTTCTGTAGTGTGACCTATTTTATTGCACCGACTGCATTTCTTTAAAGGTTTAGGACAATACAAAGCTAAGTGTCCTTTAGTTTTACAGTTGAAACAAATAATGTCCGAATTTCCCCGGGACCTAGTACTTGGTCTCGTCTGTGCATCATATTGGTTAGAATTTCTATTTTTAAAAGAGGGGTTTACATATGATGAACTCTCTTTGTTACTTAACAAGAACTGCAAGAGTTGATCTGGCATCGAACAGCGTAAAGCTAAGGCGCTAGACTTCGTAGTTCTATCGCTGATGCCATGAATGATACAATCTACCGCTCGTTTACCTGATATGTCACATTGATTTAAAAGAGCGAGTTTTTCATAATAGAACAATTCAATTGGCTCATTGAATCTACTTTTCCTCTTTAACATATCTTCCAAGGCCTGGCCATAATTCTGTTCGTACGGAAAAGCACTCATCAGCTTGTCTTGCCATTCACTCCACTTAAAGAGAATCGAATTTTGGCTCTCGTACCAGGTTTTGGCCAAACCCTGGAGTTTAGGCATGGCAAAGTGTACAGTAGTCTTCTCATCCCAGCCATAGACCAATGCACATTCGTTAACTTTTTTGAGCCATACGTCCATTCGCTGCGATTTAGTCGAGGGGTCAAATTCAGGTAGTATATTTCTAAAATCTAAATTTCTGACAGTAGATTGTACTGGCTGGGTCTCTGGCTGGGATGTCAAACCAACGCGGCCCTTGAAGGACTGTATGATCTTTAAAACATCATTAGTGGAAAAAGAAGGGCTACATGACCTTTGTTTCTGAAGTCCAGAGTCGATGCAGCCACTACGCTGCTCGTTGTGCTGCTCGTGACGTTGCCGGCTGCGTCGCTCGCTGAGCAGCGTTCGCTGCTGGCGGCGCTGCTCCTCACTCCGCTGACTGCGCACCTCGCCGCGTCGCTCACGGTGTGGCCCGCTGCGTTGCTCGCTGCGTCGCTCGCTGGGTCGCTCGCTGCGTCGCTCGCTGCGTCGCTCGCTGCGTCGCTCGCTGCGTCGCTCGCTGCGTCGCTCGCTGCGTCGCCTCTCGTCCCTCTTCAGCGCCTCCCGTAGACGGCTCTCCATCCGGCGAAGGCGATCTCGCTCACGTTCCAATTCGTACTCCAAGCGTCCGCGTCGGCTGCAGCTGCGGCTTCCGCTGTGGTGGTTGCTGCCCTGCCGAGCCGGTATGGAGTCCCGAACGGGTGTCTCTAGGCGGCGTGGCCCGCTCGTCCGGTCGTCCATTGTCTAGAACTCACAGACGGAAATAAACGTTAATAGATCACCCTATCTAGAAGATGATCATAGATCGAAGATCGCTATGTTGTGATTGTGACACAGGTACTTTGTTAAATAAGTAAGGCAACTAACTAAAACACAAAACAATTATTATATGAATAGAATTATTGCAGCATTAGGATAAGTAGGTACAGTACAATTCAATAGAATAACAGAATAACCATCTTATTAAACTCACAAGTTGATGGTTAGTATATACCTAATTCATTTGATTTTATTTATTTAGTTTCATATCATACATCATTTCATTATCATACGTTATAAATTCAAAAATTGTATTTGACATTTGACTAGACACTTAAAAATAAATGCAATAAGCAATAACAGAATGCATAATTATTGTAAGTTATGCGGGGTGTAGGTAAACTATGCACAAAAACACGTAGCAGTCGTATTATCTAATGGCGGCGGCCAGTTTAAAATTTACTTCGAAGAAATCTCATAAAATAATAAATTTTTCTGTATAGATTAAAAACTCACTCGATAATGTTCAAATTCACATTACGTTATTCCACTATTAATATCTGCTACCAACAATCTTTAAAAAAATGTTTACTTACATATAAGTCTTGGCGCAGTAATCCCACTTCTGAACTGTAAGAATCCGTCGGCAATGATAATACAATATACTGATAGAACACATTTATTTCCTTAAACTTTCTACCCCAAAATCCCACTTTACACTCTTTTTTCCGTTCCGACTCACTACCCTCTTCTTAAGCATATCCTAACACCGCCTTTTTTTTCCTCCCCCTCTCTCTCTCGCGCCAACCCAACGCTCATTTTTTCACAAGTCAATTCAACTACTTTTTAAATTTAACTAATTGATCACGAAATGAAAAACTTTAAAGAAAACGTTATAAATATTCATAAATTTATATTAACCTTACAATTGATTAGTATTTCATGTAAAAAATTAATGAATATCTTATAAGATTTTGTACGCCATGCTCGTTGTGTAATAATAATATGATTTAATTTCGTATAAACATGTGCAATAATAAATAAATAAGTATTATGAGGGATGATGACTGATTATTTTTAGTTTAAGATTTTATTTAAATGTGGGTTATGCCAAAATTTTGTTCAGATTTTACATACCATGCACCTAAGGCATGTCATTTAGATATTGTTTTGATTATTTTATGCCTTTTTTTTGTAATTTTAAATAAAAATCTTGATAATAATCTCCTGCAGGGTTACCACCATCTCTTATTCCCATTCAATTCAGGACCTAAACAGAATAGAATCGTTATTTCGTACCACCATGTTTTTTAAACGACTCGGTTTAGGTGACAGCGATTCAGCAGATATTATTCATTCATTTTGTATGAACTTTCGTACCACCATGTTTTTCCACGACCTAAATTGAAAGAATTGATCTGTCAAAAGAGCTGTCAACCTAAACTGAATCAAGGACTGTCAAGGAGGACAGAGTGGCAACTCCGGGGTAAAATCGTCATGTATGGAAGGTGCTGTCATGCACTGGCTGAGATATGAACTAAAATTTCAACTATATACCTTTATACATAGTATGTATACGCTACCCTTTATTTTCTAAATATATTTCTTTGTTAGCGCTCCAAAGACATCCCCCAACCGACGGAATATATAGAATTTTGAGTATTTAAGTATCCAATTATATTTTATTTACATTTTAAGTAAATAAACAACTAATAAAATCAATAACGTCAATGGTATCAAATGGTCCGCGGTCCATCAGACGCCATGTGAAGTTGGAAAATGGCCATCGCTTTTTTTTAATTTTAGTTCACCCGCCAGCCGCCAAATGTCGCTGTTGCCTATGAAAATTGACGGTAATATCTATCAAATTTCTATCTAAATATGGCTACTTGGTGCGAATTGTTTTATATAATTTAATAATTATAAGTAACGAGTAAATATATAAGAAAGTAAAGAAAACGACCACACAAAATGTATTGTTGTAACATTTATATAAATTACATTTATTGTTATGAACATTAACATTACAAAAAAATGTTATGATGTGATATGATATTCATCAATAATGTTATGCTAGTTAACAATAGTAGTAAATATTAAATTATAGAAATTAATATATTTTTTATATCTCTTAATCTCCTCTACTAAATTCCTACAAAAGACCAATATCTCCCTCGATAAATTGGCTTTTTCTATTGAGTCAGCACACAACGCCCTGCGTGCTGCATCTTATTTCAACGCCGGTTCACCATCACCACAGAATTCATATCACCACACCACCACGTCTCCGCGTGTCACGCGTTGTTCTGCGTCTAGGAGTTAGATGCTGAGGCGTAGCTGCTACGGTCGCAGATGGAAAATGACGAGGCATAAATTTATTTAAATTCGTAAAACGCGATTTCACTTCACAAGATTGACTTGACATTTGTGTCAGTCCGATCCGACAGGGTGCGTTTTGAACGTGTAATATTTAATTTTCTTTAAATACTTTTTTTACGCAAGTATAAGAAAGTATACCCCGTTTAATCTGTCTATAATCTATAAAAAATCGATGTTTTTCGTTTGAATATAGATTAATTTACATCTTAAACAATTTTAAAATAGATAAAAAATAAAATTAAGTTGTTTTAAAAAACCGGTAATGACCAAAACGAATTAATGGTTTGTTTTGAACGCACCGCTGCAACTAATCAGCGACAATTTTCATTTGCTCATCCGACGAAATGCGATCCTGTTTATGAGAGATGGTGGTACGAAATAATGCGATTACGTTTAGGTACCTAAACGGAACCAATTCAAAACGTGAGTAGTTAGGTAAAAGATGATGGTAACCCCCCTGTTTTATTAAATAATCCTCAATTTTATCGTTAAATCAAGTTAAATAAACTTTTTTCGTCTTTTTCTGCTCGATTTAGTCTGTATTGGTTTCCAATAAAATACAGCTTTACTAAACATAAGGTAAATCATCTCTAAACGTACTCTAATACGTACTTTTAAGGTTTTATTATTTTTTTAAAAGGTCATTTCTGCAATACAACAATTAGCGATTTGTAACAAAAAGACACTTTTGGTACCCTCTCTTCAGTTTATGGCTTCTTTCTCAAAATCGTCTTCTCGAATATTTTATTGAAATAGTGACGATTATCTGTGGAGAATTTATCAACATACATAAAACTGTGAGAATTGCGTTAATACTCTAAAACAGTATTAAGTTATTTAAGAAATGCGTCAAAAAAAATCTTATTTTGCTCCTCCTGAAAAGTTGGAAAACATGCAGTAGTGACCCTCTGATACCAAAGGTGCGATATAACTGATTAGTGAAAGTTGAGAAAGTACCCTCAGCTTCACCGACTCAATCTCATTATTCTCAATGGAATTTCGAAAATAAAAGTACCTAATATTGTATTCCTGATATAATAATAATAATAATAATAATAAATATAAAGGGACAATTCATACAGGTTGAGCTAGCCCCAAAGTAAGTTCGAAACTTGTGTTATGGGATACTAACTCAACGATATTATATTTTATAACAAATACATATATAGATAAACATCCAAGACCCGA
This sequence comes from Endotricha flammealis, assembly GCA_905163395.2. Taxonomy (NCBI): domain Eukaryota; kingdom Metazoa; phylum Arthropoda; class Insecta; order Lepidoptera; family Pyralidae; genus Endotricha; species Endotricha flammealis. The sequence continues at coordinate 358,721 of LR990858.1, read as the reverse complement.
GGCCAATCAGAAAAAGTTCGTTTTTCATCATGACCCATGATGATATGTATGTATGATTAACTAATCTGCAACTTCTGTAAGTGAAAGTCAAAATTTAACAACAGATCTTTTTTTCAGATTCGCGGCGCGGCGTTGTGCAATAGTAAGTAATCATAATTGTTTACAACATTAACATTTCTATGAATGTCTGATCTAACTTCTAAGAACACAAAAACGTAATCATTCGCTCAGAAAGATTTTTGGTGTTCTATCTTGAAAGTTTTGAGTTCAACAGTACTGTAATAACGCCGTCATGTCTCGCTAGTAACAGAATCACTATATTTTCACAATTTAGGATAATGTGCTTGTTGCCAAGTGTCACAATATAAGCCAAATATTCTGTGAATTGCGTCCGTGATGGCTGTGGTCGACCATCAGTCGCGCGCTGCCGCCGCCGCCATGACATTTTACTATTGCAGCATTCTTCCTTTACTGTTAAACCCTGTACACAAAGTCCGCGCGTTGACGTTACATTTCGTGCTACATTGAACTCTTTGTATGTTAGACGTCACGGTGAAATGATTGCAACTTCGCGATGGATTATGAAACACGACGAAAATACGCGTCGAATTCGTCCATTCTGGACAAGGTGTTATTGTGGACGCAATGTTAGTCGTAGAATATTTTGGTGTATCCATTTTGTTTAATATCAACGATGATGTGTGTAATACAAATTTTTCTGTTATGTGAAAGTCTTGTCGACCACTTTAATGTTAAGAATATTATTGGATACTTCCCTACAGAATTTCTTAATTGCTTTGAATATTTTAAGTAGCTTTATGAAGATTGAGACTGAAAATCAGTTATTTTCTCCCCGAGCAAATAATGTACTATAATAGCTGCTTGCTACCTCTTTGTATCACTGCGGCACACATTCCCATACCTTGTCAACTGTTTATTTCTGTCATTTTCTTGGAGATACAAATAAATGATTCTAACATTTCTAACATTCACTTTTGAAATTCAAACGCTAAACTAAAATTGGTTTCCTTCAACCTCACATTGAAATTGTTACTTTTGGGTACAAACAGTAAAATTTCGAAAACCTTAACTCGTAACCCCAATTCTAATATATCTTTTAAGGTATGTCGTTGAAGGTCTGTATATAGCTTCGCACAAGATGTCCGGCGCCGTTCCGGTAACGGGGCAGTTTCGCCCGATATCTCGGTCAGTTAACTTTAAGTGTTCCGCTGTGGAGAAGTCATTGAACGTATGCTCTTGCCTACTCCAGAAAATTTTGCTCACTGGACAAAATAGGCGTTCTTTAAAGAAATTTATAAAATGCATTTGCGTGAAGTACAACTTATCTATATATATAAAATTCAAAGTCCTGACTGACTTAACTATATATCAACGCACTGCCCAAACCGGTAAGTCTAGAGATTCCAAATTTGGACTGTAGGTTCCTTACGACGTCTAGGGGTGTACTAAGAAAGGATTTTTCAAAATTCCTACGGGAAACCGAGATATACGCAAACGATGTTGCGAGGGGACGCACAGCCCAAACCGCTGGGTCTAGAGATGCCAAATTTGACATGTAGGGTCCTTATAAGGTCCAGACCGACCGGACCGGACCGGACCGGACCGGACCGGAACGGACCGAACCGGACCGGAACGTATCAGACCTGATCGGTCTGGAAGGAACCGCACTGTACCGGGCCGTGCCGGACCGGATCGAACCGGACCGGACCGTTTTTTTTTTCATCTATATCTATAAAACTGACTGACTTAACTATATATCAACGCACAGCCCAAACCGGTGGGTCTAGAGACTCCAAATTTGGACTGTAGGTTCCTTACGACGTCTCGGGGTGTATTATGAAAGGATTTTTCAAAATTCCTACGGAAAACCGAGATATACGCAAACGAAGTTGCGAGGGTATATCAACGCACAGCCCAAACCGCTGGGTCTAGAGATTCCAAATTTGGCATTTTTTTTTTTTTTTTTTTTTTAATATCAGGGGGCTGAATATCAGGGGCCCGATTCTACTAACACAAATGCATCAATGGACTCTCAATGGTGTCTCAATTGTGTCTCAAAATATATCATAAGTTAAACATTATGTTATTCCACTGATACACTATCGGCATTCTTTTGAGACACGATTGAGACACTATTGAGAGTCCATTGATGCATTTGTGTTAGTAGAATCGGGCCCCTGATATTCAGCGAAGGTGAATCAAACTGTTACTGATTCATGTCTTGCTAGACATGCTCACTTTATTAAAACTCTTCATTTTAACCACAGTGATTTTATATTAATCTCTGTGATCATAGCACTCATAACGAGGTGAAAATGAAATTAAATGCTGTGCAGACTGCAAATTATGAACTAAGTTTTAGTATTATCCTGCTTAGCATAATTTACTTAGCCCATCCTCGACGTAACATAGTTTTATTATTGTTGTGCAATTTGGGACATTCATGCCTATGTGAATGATGATAATTGATGGTTCGATGATTGTGTTATTAATTATAATCCTACAAATCACCCAAAACTCTTTATTTATAATTGATAAATAGACTATGTATTAAAAGTATTAATTTTAGAGTAATATTAATTAGCACAATATTAAATTTAAATAATTTTGTAACATAGTTCCCTATTTTAATACTAAAATTTATATTATCTGCAATGTATAAATTTCTCTGAAATTCATGTAAGTGGCGAAGGTGTTTCGGGGAATATTCGGTCACATTGTTAACATACCTCGGCTTACGGTTATTGCTAATCCGGGTCCAACCTCGGGTATATCCGGAATCCGGCATCGCTATCGGTTTGCACGTTGCTAACTTGTCAATTAAACTAACTGTTCAAATAGTTCTACAGAAAGCTACTTTATTGAAGAGTCTGTGTTATAATTTATATACAGTCATACACAATGGCTGTGGTTTCTTAATAAAACTTTAAATTAAGTATTTAATCATATTGCTTTGTAGGCGTATTGAATCGGTTTGTAATTTCACTAGCGATGCCCACCTAACTTCGTATGCCCGCTTTCCCGTGGGAATTTCTCAAAATCATTTTTTATCGATGCCTAAATCATACGAAGAACACACCTCCCCAAGTTTCAGGTTTCTGCGATCAGTGGTTTAGGTGTTGATTCGTCAGTCATTCAGGACAAAGCATTTAATGCTTATTTTTTTTTACTTTGTTATCTAAATAGACTGCTGGACAAAAAAACCTCCCGTCATTTTTTTAAACTATCTGTTTCGAAAACTCTCAAAATCAACAAAAATAATTAATTGTTAGTTTTATTATTTTTAAATTGTATTTATTTATTATACAGTCCCGTTTTTACTATATTCCCATGGGAAAGAAAAAAATAAGAGACATACAGATAGTACGTCAGACGCGAAGCGATTTCTCGACTCATTTTGTTACACTGTCATTACCGAATTTATTTTTGCTGTGCTAATAATCGTAGTTCATTTGTTTCAGTTCATCAGTCTTCAGTCTATGGCGGAATTGCATGGTTCAACCAAATTGATTCACTTAAGTTGAACGTTAAACGGCAAAAGTGAACATAATGACATTGAATGATTCACTTTTACGTTTGCATTGTTCAATTTGGTTGCTTCATCCAAATTGAAAGGCAGAAGTGAACCGTGTAATACTTCATAATCTTTCTATGGACGTAGACGACACTACGTCAAATAATATAAGATTTTCTATTCCATTTTATTAAATTAGTAACAATAAGTTTAGTCCATTCATAAACCTCATTCTTTTCATTAAAATCTATCATTAATAAAGTAAGTCTGTCATTAATTTTATCTTTTTGGATTAAATGTCAAATAACGAATTCATAGAGAACCTTTGGCATAATAAATTATTACTTATGACTGGAAAATGAATTATAAGAATTATTTGCTCGGAAAGTTGTGATTGAATGTTGTAAATATAAAAAAAAATTACGACGTATTTTTAAATGAATAAAGGCGTACCTAACTAGTTTTCTTAAACCATTTCTTTTACCAGTGGTCATTTTGCTTTTGTTTTTGAAATAGTGGTAGCTTGTAGAGTAGATTAATTAATATTTATGGTACATACATTTTAACTAGATACAGTGCCTGTGAAGGCCGACACTCTGAATTAACGTTTTGAATGAAATGAAATGAAATCGTTTATTTCAGAAATTAGACCTTCACAGGCACTTTTTCTTGTCATTTACAACTTGTTTAAATAAAGAAAATAAACTACGTTATATACTACCACCATTTCGGACACAAGCAAAATGACAACCGGTAAAAAGAAATGGCGAAAGAAAACCGGTTACGGGCTTTTTTGTCATTTTGTACTTTTTTCTTTTCTCCTTTTTTTCCACTCATTAGTTACAATGTAGATATAAGTACATTAAAATTTATAAGAAGAATACGCGGAATGTTATACGCAATGGTGTGGAATGAACAAGTCATAAATCTACAATAAAATAAAAAAGTCAGTACTGACAAGAGTGAGCAGACCAGTCCCCCCAGGCAGCACCCGTTCACGAGTTGACGCGAGAGTCAGCCATCGCTGTGCTCAACCATATTAGAGGGAACTCAGCGACCCGACTCCCGACGCCACCAATCTCTTTAGGATTAGGGTCGACAATATGCGAATGATACCCCTGGTGTTGCAAGCGTCCATATGCACGGTACCCGCTTACGATCAGACGGACCTGCTTGTTTGCCACCTTAGTGCTATAAAAAATGCCGTAATTTTAGATATTTTTTTTGTAATTTTGAGGAATTGAAATAAATAAAATATTCTTCATTTAGTTTCAAAACAAGCTTTTACAGCATATTAATATACAAAGAAATGACGGGGGTCTGTCGGGGGATACCTCCCCTTCCGTCCCTTGCTTTAGATATTGACTAAAAACTTGAATGTCTGCCACCTTAATCACAAAATATTAAAGAGTTGGTGTTACGCGTGTATAAGACGACATTAAACTGTTCAAAAGATAAAAACAACATTTCGGTATTCAGCAAAAGTTAAGTTTTCCTTATTACCCGCGACTGCGATGTAATCAGGCGCGTTGGGGACGCTGAGGGCTTTAATGTAGATAGCTATCATTACATGGATTATGTTATGGGACATACGACGGACTGTTTTTCGCTGGTCGTATGGTATTTTAAAACCGGTCAGTCGTACAAATCTGCCGTCTGAACTGGTGGTAGGAAAAAAAAATAACCATTCGGGAGAACTTGTAATAGGCCCATTTGAATAAAAGTATTTAACTTTGACTATGATTTCGATATGAACCAGATCTTTCTCTTTCTCTCTAACACCTCTCCTCTCTCCCCTCGGGTCTCGGATTTTCACGTTTCAAGTTGCACGATGATCTTTATTTTCATTTGCATTCGTCTAGTTATTTTGTATTTTGAAATGAAATATTTTGATACCTTAATCTGTACATAGAATACCTTAACTAAATAAATATCTATATAATAATAATAGATCGTTTCGAGCACTGCAAAGCAGATATCAAATTAAATGCGCATATAAAAGATAAATTAATTGCAATAGTAGAATACATAACATGGAAATTACTATGTTAAACAAGACATGTTTATCATTTTATCTTTCATTGTACCCATATTATTATGTTTTATTGTCAGTAGAAAACACGGTAGGTATATTTGATTAAAATGAATATTTTAAATTTTAAATACTATAATCTTTTACACTACGCGGGTCGGCAACTCGCTAGTGATACACCTGTGTAGCAAGCGTCCATAGGCTACGGTGACCGTCAGGCGGGCCATGTGCTTGTTTGATATCTTGGTGATATAAAAAAAACACTAGTGGTGTACAAAATTTGTAATTCTAAATTCCAAAACAAACACCAAATAAGGTGCAGCACACAAATACGCCACAAATCTACCTTGTAACCGCACGTGTACGAAAATTGAATTAATTCACATCGAAATTGCGTTAATGGGGAAAAAAGGATCAGCGAATTGAACACACTGTACGTACAGACGTACAGGGGCTCCTATCTAATCCTATTACATCTTCAAAATGAGATTTCCCTTATAAAACGCCCCTCGGGAATAAAACAGCTTTGCTTCCTGTTTGATTGAATTTCGGGAGAGACCCAGTATTCTGCAATCGTTTCTTTAAGGGAAGATACAAATTGTAACATTAGCTGATGTACTATTTCCAAGGTTCCAAAGAGCCATTTCCTTTGCATTCAGATTCTTGGATCGGATTTTGATTTTCCAAACTGCTTGCGCCTTTAGTGAACCCAGTTTTTTTTTTAAATCGACAAATAAGTCGTAATATAAACTAAGTCAAGTAATAAATTTTTAAATGAACAAAGAAAAGAATATACATACAATTCGATTGTCACCTTCGATTGAAGGGAAACCCGTATCTCTGCAGTGGGATGATTATGGATGATGATGATGATATTATAATTCGTGTCATGCTAACACCATACGGTGATGATCGTCACTAAGATATCAGTTTTACCATGAAAAGATTGCTTTCAATACTCTGCCTTGTAAGGCATTATGCGCATGAACTTAGAAACTCGTGTGTTACAAGTGATACAATCCTTTAATGACCAAAGCACCTATAAAAAGTAAATAACAGTTTGTATTAAAAAACAAAAAATTTAATAAAAATCAAACAAGCCCCAGAGTTTCAGTAACAACGAGCAATATTTAAATGGTATTTGTTTTTATCAAAGAGTAACCAATTAGCTCAACAAAAGGCCGTCCATTCCCGTTTCCCTTTACCGTTGGGCCGTTAATAAATTGAAGAAACTAGTAGCAACTTTGCTTGAAATATTATTTAGAGATTTCCTTTGATGTCCCGAACAACAGACTTTGAACTAACTTAAGTTAGTTCTGTTTAAAGTACAATGTAAAGGAAATCTAGAATAGACTTGTTTTATAAGTAGAATAAAATTGTTTGAATAGTTATTATTTTATTTTTTTGTACTTTTCCCTTATTTGAGGTTAGTGTTGTGTCGTTTCCTTCTATTGCTCTCGTACCAAAAGTCATGGCCTGGCCGAGTTCTATTCATTTCATCTCTTCGGCATATCTCTACCCTCTTATTCATATATTGATTAACCATAACTCATTCATCATATTATTATGATATTTTTACAAAACTTTCTATACCTAATTTTACCCTGGTTCTTGGCGGCCGGCGCTGCTTCGATAATGATAAAATAAAATAACCTCTAAAGTGTATAGTGGCATTTATTTTTAATGGCGACGTAAACTCCACGAATAGCGCAGAATTCTTTTGGAATTTTTAGATTACATCTGAGATTTTTGACAAAATTAATTGTAATAAAATTTGTATAGAGTTCTTTATATCAAACATTCCATTTTTATGGGAATACTGAAACTATTGGAGCGATGAATCGATCTGTTTCTTCAGTTTAGCTCAAAGAGGGACATCAAAGAGTTATGGGAACACTCAGGTCTATTATACTGTGCGGTGGAGTACAAAAGGGCGGCCACAAATTTTTACGAGGGCTACGGCCAGCAACAAAAGATGCAATTAACGTTTTATCACCTTTAGCCGACCTCGTAAACTTTTGGTGTTCCGTAAAAAGGCTTAGGGTCTCACGGGTTTCTTATAAATTCTACAATATCTGACATATCAATTGTTAAAGAAGTTAAGGAACTATGCTTAGGTACAGTACAGATGAAAAAGTAAAAGGTATATTGTATATTTTTTTTAAATGGGGATCCTTACTAACACCCTTGCAAAACCGGGGCTGGCAGCTAGTCAGTATACGGAACAGAATATCAATTTAACGTTCATTCTTTCCCTGTTATTTTTTTTCCTATATATACCATTTTCTCATACAGTGCTCAAGTGAAGTGTGCTAGAGCGATCAGATGAACTGTAAGTGGTCGGCAAGTGTTTATAGTGTACTCTCTGTGATTACAGAAATTAAGTGTTGTTTCTTCCTGTAGTTTGCCCCACACTTTGCTTTTCGACGTGGTGGGTCTTGTGACTTAAGGATAAATATTTAGTTAGTTTCCAATTATTGTTTAGTTTTAAATATAGTTAGGCAGTCTTTTGATTTTAACTATTTGGAATGCGATGAACGTATGAAAAATTTGAGTTAGTATCAAGTCTTATGTAAATAAAATAAAAAATAGACGTCGATTTACTTCTCACAAAATAATAGACGAGTTGAGAAATAGACGTTTTACTTCTTACAAGAGTTACGAATTGCGTTTTAGACGACTTACTACATAGGCGACATACGTTTGCACCAATTTGATATTAACTAAAAAAAAGCGACAAGTTGCATCGAATTTCATTTAAAAATACACTCAAAATCACCATTTGTATGTATATCCTGTATGTTCGTATGGGCGGCGGTGATTGCTAACCATCAGGTTCGTTTGTTTACTGTATAATATAAAAAAATTGACTACCATCTTATTGTATCTATAAAAGATTTCAAATGAAACTGTATTTGAGAGACTACAGAGTACACACGCGCAATTTATTTTTATTTTGCAAACGTTAGGCTTCGGTTGCCCATCAACAGGCGTATTTACTTTTCTTATTTTCACATCACCGGCGAAACTTCAACGTAATAAAAAACTACAATCCGTTATTGTCACAGAAAATAATAACGTATCACCTCTGAACTGGGAAATGTCGATTGTGATATATTGCTCCCAAGATAAGAAGAAAGAAAGAAAAATAATAAACACAATGTTCAATGTGTTTATATACAAACAAAGAAACGAACAAACGATAACAACATGATATTAAAAAAACTCCGAAATGATAAAATTTGATTAGGTCTCTAATTTTTTTTTCTTAAATTAAGCAAATACTTTAAAAAAAAATATTGAAACTAGCAGACGCCAGCAGTGTTTCCCGGGCAGTCCTATTCTTTCTGTTGCGATTTTTTACATTACAATCATTCTATGCCCTTTCGTGGTATAGTTTGAAACCAATATTACATACGATAACAGGTCCGATCTTACTTTGACAGAGAGACTTGTTGTTTGATGTTTAAATTTTTTTAAAATTAATAATTTGGCAGGTACGCTATCTGGAAGTAGTAAAATAGGCCCTTAAACTAGAAGAAGTGTCAGTAAGGACTTAGTCTGAATTTAAATAATTTTCAAGAAAATCAAAGGAGTATCAAAGGTTCCAAACGAATCAACACGATTCCGAAATGAAAATCCTCAGAGATTGTGGGCGGAGAGAGCGCTGTTTGCATCTCGTTTGTCTTTGCTGTAATTGGGGGATGTTTGCTGAAATTATGGATTTTCTTCGCAGGATTCACGATAAATTCGATATTAATAAATGCAGATATTTTTTATTTAGTTGTAAACGATTTTCTTATGAATCTTAATGAAATGTCATGACTCAGAAATAAAATTTTCTGACCACATTGACGATGCGTTGTTTAATTTGGAAATATAAGTCCGGGGATTTGACCCCGGTGGTGGTGCGTTAATAGTGATCCCAGCTTCGCCACTAAAAATGCATAGGTTCAATTCCAGCTCAGGGCAAACATTTATGTGATGGCATATGTGTTTGTTCTCCAATCTACGTAATTTTTTGTTTGTGTGTATCCCGCTTTCCCTTGGGAATTTTGGAAAATCCTTTCTTTTCGGATGCTTACGTCATACAAACAACACACTCTCCAAATTTCATGTCTTTACGATAAGCGGTTTAGGATGTGCGTTGATTCGCAGTCAGTCAGTCAACAGCATTTTTTTAGATATCCGATATTTTGGTAGCTTATTTTAAAACCACGTGGCGCTATGTAAATTGTAAAAAAATATTTCGGCCCTATATAAGATGAATAATCATAAATCATTTTCTGAGAGACGGTTGAAAGAAAATTAAATATCGAAAAGCACTCAAACTCTTGCTCCAGACAAAGAGCTCGATAATGAAGAGACATAATAGAAAGCAAACTATCAGTGCTAACCGGCTTTTAGTAAACAAGGGGAGAAAGCCAAGGTCATTGTCGGCGTTATGTAAACGCACCGTGATCGATTTCCCATTGGCATGATGTTACTGACCCTGTGTTTGGTTTGGGTATCGATACTTGTATCATGATAAGGTTATGTTGACCATGAGTTATAGAAGTAGCAGTAGGAGAGTAAGCTGCTGATGATAACGGGATGGTGGAAATGAAAAATACTGAAAGTTCTGCTCACGTTGTGCTCCTGGTTCTAGTAGCTGGATAAATCAAACCAATCTTAATTAGTGCCAAACATAAAATAGATAAATTCAACCTATACTTTTTTTATTATAAAGGGTTTTTTGATATAATTACGTTTTCATTTCGTAACAACAAGCAAAATAAATAACAGTTCTTTAAATATTAAACTAAAAACAAAACTGTACTAAAAATTCAAAAGTCAGTCCCAATGACAGCGTACCCAAAACGCTTGCAGCAGCGTTACTTACAATAATAACTTTTGTTGAAAAAAAGTTAAATCAAGGATTATCTAAAATATTTTGTTAATCATCCTTGAAGGAAAAAAAAAAACAGATTTCAGTTAAAACATTGTTTATCAATAAATCTGATGATTCCTGATGACAAATTGTTTAATATTCTTTAATTAATGTCATGAAGGCTATTATTAACGTAAATCAAATAACAGGTCATGTAGATACAGGACAATTAAACTTGTAACCGTCTATTACAGTGACTATTTTAGCCACTCGCCCACGCAAGTCGTCATAAATATATCAGTTTTAATTTCATAATATAAAACGACAGATGTTGTCGATAAGTCAGTAGCGACTGCGATCACAAAGGGTGAATTTCATTGAGAAGTCATAATAAATAGATATCGCAATGAAATAGACTCCGAGAGCCAACAAAGGGTCGAACAAGGGTGGTACAAAGAGCTGTCTTTGATGGCGCGATAGCCGCCGAGCGAACAAAAACACCATTGTTGTTGAAAGAGTGCGAATGCTTCGATAAGGAGACGGTAGGGCCAAGAAATGTGACGATGTCCGCCTTGTGAAGCCGCATATAATACCAATAAAGTGGTAACTCGTAGGAAGTTTCTTATGTATACAGGATATGAATGGATTAGAAGAACTCTTCATAGGTAATCGTAAGTCGTCTGAGTAGCAACTTGTAAATTTTTTAAAAAGGAAATTGTCAATTTCGCAACTCGTCTTATTTTGCATTCTTCACTGAAGAACCTTGTTAGGAAAGCAAAGAAAGATGTTTTGTTCTATCCAAATAATATGACCTGACCTATAGTAATGCGCATATGTAAGAAAACAATAAATTGATGAACCCAGGAGGTCCCGGGTTCGATCCCCGGTCGGGCCATGATGAAAAACGAACTTTTTCTGATTGGCCTCGGGTCTTGTATGTTTATCTATCTATATATGTATTTGTTATAAAATATAATATCGTTGAGTTAGTATCCCATAACACAAGTTTCGAACTTACTTTGGGGCTAGCTCAATCTGTATGAATTGTCCCTATATATATGATCAAATGTGAAGAATTATTTTAAATTATTTTTCGATTCCTTCGAATCATGAATCTTACGTACGATGTATTATTATGGACTGGAAGGTCTCCTCAAAAGTCAGAGATAGGGATTGCGCTTTTCATGGTTTCACAAGATCGTCTGTACCTATATCTTTATTATTGAAATCTTTAACCAAAAACAAAATTAAATGCTATATTAACCAATTAAAGATTTTAGACTATTGAAAAATTGGTTTGGTAATGCAGACTACCACTACAAAGAAAGTTTTTTGGACGAATATACCGTACAAAGAGGCATTTTATACTGTTGACTTCATGGACACAGGAGGGTCGACGATATCACACGCCTTTTATTGAATTCCGTCCTCCGGGGACGCGGCCGACCCACATTGACGTTAGACGTTTATCATTACCAACTTTATGCGCTCCAAACCGGATTAAACTGAATTATTCTGTATTTGATCCATGGATAAATGTATTTAAGTTTGTGAGTTTGGATGTAAAATGTAAACTTTGGAACTAGGTATAGGGTAAAGGGTCGATTTAGCAATTTATTCCTTTACCGAAAGTCCATAGGGCCAAAGTGGCGAACATAGCTAGTTTCTGACACAAAAAAAAAATTTTTTTTAAAGAAAAATATATTTGCTATTTCCTGTCCGATGAGGGTCAATGTGGCCTGCCCAAATTGTTTTTTTTTGTCGAAAAGTTTTGTAGAAATCAAAAAGTTATGTCATTTAAATGTCAATATTTTATGTGATCAAAAGTGCCAAACGTCATAGAATACTCTTAATAAATTATGTTTGCCATTTGTTTAGGGCTTCTGGAAACATTAACTTCAGTTAAACTGAAGAGAAAGAAAAAAAGCAATACCATTTTGTTTTTGCATTGGCAAAATTTTGTTCATGGATTGCCAAATTCTAAAATGTGGACAAAACGTCTAAATTCGTGGCAAATCTAAAATGCGAATATTATTATTTTCTTTGTAAATGTCTAAATTCGTTTATTGCGTGTAATTCACGATCCAAAACATCATTCTAATTAATGCTAGCTAAAATAATATTCATAAGTTTCAGAACATAGCTCAGACTATCAGTCATACCTACCAGTCCATATTAATTAATATTCTGGTATTTTTTAACATACTTGTACCATATGCAGAAGCCGTAACTAAATCTAATTTAATATACAAGAATACATTAAAAAAACTAAATTCAGTAATGTTTATTTTTGAGTACACATACCTATAAGTTTTCATACCATCATGATAGGATGGTAGATATAGTTTTTTTTATATCTACGATTCAGGTAGATTACAAAAAAAAAAGTAAAAGGATCCCTATATCTAATAGTCGAAAGAGATTAAATAATTCAGATTTATTGATTGATTGCAAAATAAGTACGACTGCTGCAGAACCAGATGTTCGCGAAGAAGCTTTAAGTTTTTTGGCCACATTGCCAGAAAGATATGGGACAACTTAGAAAAGCTGCTGATAACAGGCAAGGTGAGCGGGAAATACTGAATGACTCTCAGCATTGAGAACAAACGACGCAAGGAGGAGGAGGCTGCAGAAAAGTAGATACGTAGATAGAAGATAGAATATGCTTTTATAGCAACGCGGAACAAAAAGGTCTAAATACAATGACCACCACCACCACGAATTTTTGTAATTAAAACAATTTTCTACTTATAAAATAGCACTTTCGACCTTTAATAAAAGTATGCCACATACCATAGGTAAACACAGCAGGCAGCATTAGGTCATGCGAGTTGTATGGCGCGGGTGAAGGCCGGGCCGCGTTCGTTTATAATTCACCAACAACTACAAAATCAATACTTGGCTTCTAATGTGGAATGGTAATGTTTGTTTCAATCTTAAATATTATCTCAAAAATCTATAAAAAACGTTCTTCTTCATGCGTTTCTTGTTTTGGTTATTGTTAATGTTTACAGATCAGCTGACGGTCACTGAGCTGGCTTAATGACTGTCCAATGACAACAGACAGAACCGGCATCTTAACGACCAAAGCACGGAGGACTTTAGATTTTAGAACTCATGCAAAATACTGCCTGGGCTCATTGAACTCTTGTGACTCTTCCTAGTATCATAATTACTTAGCAGCTTTGACAAAATTTTGTAAATTGGGATTTGGCTTCCTATTTCACTCAACAGAGGACAATTTTTATGTTCAGCAGGGTAGTGTAAAACGATTGCTACAAAAAACGGACTATGAACGACGGTTCACAACCTTTTATTGATTTTATCCCATTAATTAGAACGGATGTACAAACATTCACAACAAAGGGCGTAACAAAGCTGATGCATTATAAACGAAATTGTTAAAATAAATAGCCGCCAGCCAGAATTTGCTGACCATCATTATCTGTTTTGTAATTCACTGTTCAAACTATTTATCGGCTCAAACATCTCGTTATTTTCATGTTATGATACAAAATATATAATTAGCGTGAATTAAATCACACATAATTGAAATTCTGTTTAGCATACAAATACATTTTAATTTGTAGTAAATTAATTTTAAATAATATTAAATTCTGCTGTATGGTGTCGGCGCAGTGGAATATCGCTATATTTTCCCGTTGGTAACGATTCTTCGTTTAAAGAAGGCCATTAAAGAAGGATGAAAAATTACATACCCCTTGTAACTTTTTCACCATCTACTGTTTCAGAAGTGACCGTTATTTCTATACCCATCCAAACGTTGATTGAAGTCGTCATTGTTTAAGTAGCAGTAACATTCAATTACTTGACTCTGCGTGTTACTTTAAAAAAAAAAGAAACTCGTCACCCGTTTCTCCTTTCTTTGGAGCTAGCACACCACGGAAGTTATTGTTTGGCGTTTGTTATAATGAATATCTACAGTTGGAATTCCAGGTACCCGTTTTCAGTAACTCGTTACTAGTTACTGTCGACAACAATACTTTTAAAGTTCAATACAACATTTAACAATTAGGTTCCAACGTCAATACAATCCACTATCATTTGTTCGCGATCTAAATTGGATAGCCCAATTCCGATTCGAGTTCCATTAACTCGGGAGTTTATAAAGCAAAGTTACCTCTTGACCTGGATATAGAAGTATATAGATTCCGCTATCATACAACACACAATCGTAAAAAGGCAAACAATGCAGTAAATTGATTTTCTTTCTTTCTTCCTTTCTGCAAAATATTTTTAAGTTGTCTCAGTTCACCTAGAAATAATTTTGTAGTAAGAAAAACACGTTTTTACTGCGTTTCTTGGCCTTTTACTATCTGTAGGTCTAAGGTAGTGTAATATGCACTATAGCATATTAAACTACTTAGAGGTAGCTTTTGTCCGCCTATCCTATTCGATATTAATAAGATATTTATTGAAGTTCTATTGAATAGTTTGGATGAATAATTTTCGCTGTTAATACAGTTCTTCTAGGGTTTTGTTCAGTTGGCACTACCATTTTGCACTAGTCTACACGCCAAAGAACCAACCAATAAATAAATAAAAAATATTAACATTTCTGTCAATAAATAGTGGCATAATAAAATGTTGTTTTAATACAGAAGAATCTATATAGGCTTATATCTTTGCTCTTAACGCTATATTGCGCTTGTACAGTTAGCGCCCTAACGGCCAGATAACTGTCTGATAAGACATTGCAAGAATAGGCACGTGCCGGTTTGTAAAAGTTGGATTCAAGACCTCATTACAAAGAATGTTAGACATTATTGAATGTTTTTTCCTGTTGTTATCCTGTTTCAAAATTTCATAGGATTGTTTCACAAACATGTAAATTTTTAAGAAAATGGATACATAGAATGCGTTTGAGTCCATGAGTGAGAGGTCTGGAAGGTGAACACCTTTCCGTCTCATTTTCTTTATCCTGCGCTGACTATTCCCATCCTTGTAGGGCAATCCATTGGTAGAGCTCCTGGTGTTACTGGCGCTCATGGGCGGCGATTACCACTTTTCATCAAGGTGGCTTGCTTTTTTGCCTGCGGTATGAAATAAAAAAAAGTTTAAGATTCGTTAAGAACAATAAATTAATGTTAGGGTTATTGGCTTCGAAACTAAAAGCAAACTTAAGACGAGCAGCGTGGCGGAGTACGTTCTAAAAATGCCAAGACATGATGACGAAGATTTTAAATCATTATTTCTGATCTTTCTAAAAATTGTTGTGCAGTATAAATTCTGTGTTTTAATCGTTAAATACATTTTATTTCAAATAAAAAATTCAAAACTGTGTATTTGACACTAGTTGAATATTTTGAGGGCTAAATAAAATGATGTTTGATTCTCAGAACTAGGTAGTGTGTACATTTTTACGAATAACTGCATTTTATTTTCCGCTTTTCCTACTCGTGCACTAAAGCTTAGTTTTCAATCCATTTAGGTTTAATCTTCTTTCGGTACGTTCCATTTATAATATTAACTTTGTCTCAATTTTGTAAAATAAAAAGATAAACAAAATAGTTATTTGTTATGCAAGGCTGCCAAGTAGTTTTTTCGCGCGAGTACTTATATTGAAACCTAAGCTAGCGAAGTATTCTAGGATTATAGAATCCTGAGCGTAGCGAGGGTTTTAAAGGTACGAGACTCAGAATAACTTTGCTGCCGAGCGAAACACACAACTTTTCACCTCACTACAGCGAGGAAAATGCTAGGTGCAAGAAAAACGCAAGTAATATAATATTAAATAAGTGTTTATTTTTTGTCATGCGGTGTCGTGCTGGCCAGTTCGATTATTCTAAAAATAAGGTTGGCGCACTGGCATGAAATAAGTATTAACGCATTTTCAGAGGACTGGTGGTATAAAAAATTAAAAAATAGAGAGGTTCGAATTTTAAAAATTCTCTCCACGCTAGGGCATCAGTTGTGGTTGTCATCTTGGGGGACTGGTCTGCTCGCTTTATTAACATTTACATATTCGACATATTTAGGATTTGACCATAGCGCTATTTGGATCGACATCCCGCGTTTTGAGCTTGATTTCTGTATGTACCTGGATCTGTATTTTATTTATTCTTATAAATGTACTTATACATTGTAACAAAAGAGTGAAAGGAAAAAAAGTTGCTAAATGACAAAAAAGGCCGTAACCGGGTTTCTTTCGCCATTTCTTTTACCGGTGGCCATTTTGCTTGTGTCCGAAATGGTGGTAGTATATAACGTAGTTTATTCTCTTTATACATATATACAAATTGTAAATGACAAGAAAAAGTGCCTGTGAAGGTCTAATTTCTGAAATAAACGATTTCATTTCATTTCATTTCATAAAATGCACTTTTGCGCTCAGATTTCGAATGACAAACAGATTCTTTCCGAGCTTGTGGTGATTAAAAAAAAAAAATGCAATGTATACTAACGGAGACTTGCAGCTTTGCCTTCTCTTTCATATTGTTTCCGTTACCATGGGAGTTTTAGTATTTTAGTGTAAACATTTTATTTGACATCCCGGTGGTGATCATTCCTTCGGAATCAGAGGGCGCGGGTCGATTCCCGCTCGGGGCAAACATTATGACAGCATTTTGTGTTTGTTCTCGAGCCTGAGTGTTTTCTACGTAAGTATAAATATATATTTACAACTAGCTGACCCGGCAAACTTTGTTCCGCCTTAGAGGCACTACCCTACCCTACCCCTACCCCTACCCTACCCTACCCTACCCCACCTCACCCCTACCCTACCCTACCCTACCCCTACCCTACCCTACCCTACCCCACCCCTACCCCACCCTACCCTACCCTACCCAATCCCTACCCTACCCCTACCCCACCCCTACCCTACCCTACCCTACCCCTACCCTACCCATACCCTACCCCTACCCTACCCCTACCCTACCTCTAATCGAGTTTTCATTGTTTTTAAGATGTATTCTGCTATTCGGGACGGAAACAAACCAACAAATAAAAAACCATGGTTATCGGTCCAGCCGTTCTCGAGTTATAAGTGTTGTAACAAACACGACTTTCTTTTATATATCAAAAACGCTGTTTCGAGATATAGCGTTTTAAACATTCAAAAAATCATTACGTTTGAACCTTACGTCTTTAAGGTCTCATTTTTATGTTGATATAAAGGCGCATTCTTCATCTTCTTATTCAGTCAAAATAAGGGCTAAGTATTTTTTTAGAACCATTCAGAGTTAATACCATGTTACGTTCGCAACTAAATATTATTTTTTAATTAATACTCTACAACATGTTTTAAAGTACGCAATTCGTTTGTTCAGTAGGTTGTCAAAATGAAATAATACGATCAAAATCAGGTTTTTTTTCGCAGTATTAAACAAAATTAGTTAAGTCAAAAAAGTATTTAAGTAAGTATTACTATTATCAGATTTATCAGCCAGTGTTGTGTTGTTTTCAACACTAGCTTCTGCCCGCGGCTTCGCCCGCGTGGCCTACTAACAATTAGCATATTTTTCTTCAGAAACCAAATTCCGGTCCGGTCCGGTTCGGTTCGTTCCGGCACGGCCCGGTGGGACCGGTCCTTATTAAGAACCTACATGCCAAATTTGGAATCTAGACCCAGCGGTTTGGGCTGTGCGTTGATATACCCTCGCAACATCGTTTTGAAAAATCCTTTCTTAGTACACCCTAGACGTGGTAAGGAACCTACATGCCAAATTTGGAATCTAGACCCAGCGGTTTGGGCAGTGCGTTGATATACCCTCGCAACATCGTTTTGAAAAATCCTTTCTTAGTACACCCTAGACGTGGTAAGGAACCTACATTCCAAATTTGGAATCTCTAGACCCATTGGATCAGTAAAACCCTTGCTACTTCGTTTGCGTATATCTCGCTTTCCCGTGGGAATTTTGAAAAATCCTTTCTTAGTACACCGCTAGACGTCGTAAGGAACCTACATTCCAAATTTGGAATCTCTAGACCCAACGGTTTGGGCTGTGCGTTGATATACCTATGGTTAAGTCTGTCAGTCAGTCAGGACTTTGAATTTTTGATTATATTTTTTAGATTATTCAGCTGTCTTAACATTAAATCGACGCACATAGTGTCGTCATGAAAGTCTAACAGTCTTCAAAATGAAGAAAACTGCTACATTTATTACAAGCCGCAAAAACATCTGATGTGCAGGACAAAATATCCGCAATTTGAATACGTCAGCTGTTGGCCTGAAGATTCTGTAGGAAAAACTTGCGGTGAACAGTTCTCATCAGGTTCATACATCAATTATTTTGTTCGGGTGAAGAAATGCTGTCTGAATCGCTCTCATCGTAATTTACTGCCATTAGTATTCTTGATATTCTTTTATGTCTGTCCATTTTGTTAAATGACACTAGAATAAAATGAAATCAACAATATAGTCAACATCATAGGGTCCGTCATAGGGTTGTAAGTCTAAATAAAGGAACTCGTATGGGTATTAAAAAACTGCACTATAGTGATATCTCAAACAAATTTAGTGCATTAAAGTGTTATTTATAAATAAAATATTACCAACCACAAAAAATGTAATAACTGAACAGGCTAAATAGTAACAACTCCTAATAAAATTTAGTTTCGTAAAATTATTGACAAACAATACAGTATCAAGTAAAAGATAATTTTAATAGAATTACTCACCTTTGCGGATATTTTGTCTTGTTGATGTATTATATCAAAATACGATACAAAATAGCTTGAGGTCTCTGTAAATACTAAGCGGCTAGTGAATCAACTGCGATGCGACTGTTCGACAGGCGCGCGGGAAGGGACGGCACATTAGGTAATAGTGGCTTAACCCGCCATCTTCCAGAGAACCCAAAGACTTAGAAATACCATTGTTTTACCAGTTTGTGGAGAAAAAAATCTACATTCCGAATATAATTGTAACTCAAAAATCAAAAATTTTGAGATAATACTAAGTTGATAGTCAGGTGCGATATATAGATAGATAATAATATTCGTTGTCTGGTATCTAACAGAAGCAGGATAAGCTTAGCTTACTTTAAGGCCTGGCGCTGTGAATTGGTCGCTGTTCCCGCGTCGACAGTACGTGGTCGACCCACGAACAGCGACGAATTCTATCAAAAGTGTTGTTTACCAAAACTGTCGAACAGCGACTAGTTAGTGTAAAATTTAGTTATTTATTTTAATATGTAAAATTTTTTCTTTTTTTCTAAAGTAGTGAGAAATGAAATCGGTATAATATGAGGATTAAAAATCGAAATTGAGGCTTTCACAAAATATTTCGGCACAAAATATGTAATAAATTGGAAGTTGTAAAATGTATGCTTGGTTAGCGAACGTGAATGGTAAATTAACCCGTTTTGTTATAAACCATTTTCACGAGAGTGGTTAAACATGCAAAAAAAAATGTAGGGTAAATGCTAAGTGGTGGGACACTTAATTTTCTTTCGGATTTTAAAAGAACTAGGATACTATTTTCAAAAATTGCTAATAGCTACTAGGCAACTTCCCGCCTGCAATAATCACAAGTAGATTTTTAGAACTTTAAAAAAATATATATATAAAAATATGTATGCCAAATTAACGAATTTATAGATCCACTCTTCATCTAGAATCATGAAATATCACGTTGAACACGAAAATATCATCTATATAACAAGAAAATATCTGTCTACTTCTGTACATGTTAATGCTAGGGCCACAGTGAATATACCACATGTACAGAAGCAGAAAGATACAAAAAAAAATCCGCTTAAATAGCCCACAACTAGGCATTTACCCTATATGCTTTTAGTTATAATCCGTCCGTCAACATTGTTGTTATAAAACCCTTTCAAATTTTGCTTCGCCCCGAATATTTTGCCTTTCCCAGATCACCATACGTTTGTAGTGTAACATCTTGATGTAATAAAACAGAGGAATCCCAACAACGTGGTGGGGACCCACTGACCAACTATACAATTAGAATGATTTTTTAATGGGGCTTGAACGCGCACGTAAACTTACTTGTTTGTACACCCGACACGAGATTTGCACAGAGTTGCATCTGCTGTGTGTGGTCATAACTGTTGAAGTGTTGAAAACGCGACAGTTTAAAATATACACTCGAGAGCAATGAACCTAAAGAAACCTATAAATCTCGGAAACTATACAATATACTAAATATAATTATGCATACTTTTACTCTGTCCATTTTAATTATTTGATAAAGACGTCGTCCCTCTAACGTCCTCGACATAGTTGATCAATGGATGAAAGGGTTGAGGGCGCTATCTCGTTACAATGCCGCTCCGAGACGGAACGGCACGCGCACGGAATTACGGAACGAAACACGGAATAATGAACATATTTGTATTGAACACGGAAAACTATACACGGAATCCGGTATAAATGTAGGACATGTTTTGCGGTAAAAACAAAACGGCATTTTATTTCTTGCACGTACTGCAAATGCCTAAACAATAGCCGAAACACATACATTTTTTTAAAATATTTATATCACAAATTCTTTTTTGAAAGTACATACGCTGTGTGTAAATTGTTTTTTGATAGATAGCTACGCCAATGTAAATGAGAGAGTTTTTATTTGAGTATTCAAACTCCCAGTGTGAAGGAGTTTGAATACCTACTCAAATAAAAACTCACTCATTTGTTTGACAGAGCACCGCGTTGACGACGCTTAATCGCTGCGTCAACGACGCTAAAAAACGTCAGTATAATAGAGCTCTTCAACTACACATGAAGTTCCAACAAATCGATAGTTCGTTGAATAGACTTGGCTCTTTGAAAGGACTTAGCGGAACTAGAACTCCCGAGTTGTAACTAAAAGTTACATTCGTTAAGTTCCATTCTGTCCGAGAAAATGTATTAATGCGATCCACGTACTGATGGGGGCTACTTTGTTGGTCTTGTCGCCCCTCGTCCAGCGCCATTGACTTCTTTGTGATCTCCACTAATATTATAAATGCAAAAGTGACTTATCTATACTCTAAAGTACTGTATACTAATATTATAAAAGAAAAGATTTGATTGTTCTTTGCATTAAATAGGCTCCAAAACTACTGAACTAATTTGAAAAATTCTTTCAACGTTGTAAAGCTACGCTATCTCCGGAGATAATTATATCTCATTCGAATAAGGTAGGCTGATATTTTTTTTCAAAAATATTTCTCTTACTAATATTATAAACTTTTTAATAATAGAAAACATACAGATTCAAACATAATTGTTTGTCCTATGCGGGGATCGAATCGACCGCGTCCTATGGCACTGGAAGTAGCGTCATACTATCAAAAAAAAATTAAAGCATAGTTTATTAATATTTTGATTAAAACAAATAAAACAACAAGCTAAGTTCTCGGCTTTACTTCAATGAATTTAGCTCCTGGATTCGAACTAAGAATCTTCTGATTATTTACCCTGGAAGCTATCTACAAGATAATACAGACTATCCACAAGTTACAGTGGAGTACATATTGAATCCTCGACTCTGACAAGTTCAGAGCTCGGAGTATTTGCACTGTCGCCCCTCGTCCGCCGCGATTTGCCGACGAACGTATCTTGATGTACATTGCGACCTCATTTTGAATAATAGGCTTGAAAGAAGACATTTCTTTTTATTTCCACAAACAAAATAAGCGTAATTTGTGACTATTTAAGTTTTAAATTCAAACTCAAAAACTCGAACTCAAATATTTGATTCAAATATTTAATAATACAAGCTCTTTCGAATCGGCAAATTTTTTTCCTACCACGAGATTTGTACTAAGAAGAACTGGCAAGAAACTTAGCACTTGCTCAGATAAATGGTACTAAATAAAAGTAACAGTTACAATATTTAACAGAAAATATATAAATATTTTTTATGGAGTGATAGAAGCATTTATGAAATAGGTTGGCTAGGGAAAATACCACCCTGTCACAGAAT
This sequence comes from Endotricha flammealis, assembly GCA_905163395.2. Classification (NCBI taxonomy): domain Eukaryota; kingdom Metazoa; phylum Arthropoda; class Insecta; order Lepidoptera; family Pyralidae; genus Endotricha; species Endotricha flammealis. The sequence goes on along the minus strand of LR990858.1, from coordinate 336,388 downwards.
ATCGGTATGATGCAGAAATACATTTCATTATTTTCTTGATAAAGAGATTGGTGTTAAAACCAAATACATTTTTATTTATTTCATAAAAAAAGTAAAGAAAAAAGAAATATGATCCAGAGAAAGCCAAATAAATATGGAACCATTTTTCCCGGGGTCTGTCGCCCCCGCCGACCGATAAGAGCTCCGATATCAATCTGGCGACGATATATCTCCCGCAGCGAACGAGCCCTCAATACAAGATTTTTATATTATGTAGAAGACAAAAAACTGTCTAAGTTTACCGTACATATTTGAAAAACTATGATTTGGTTTATACGGCCCATAACAACTCATTATCATTCTACTGCATAGATGCGGGTCTCCCTGAAATGAAATGAAATGAAATCGTTTATTTCAGAAATTAGACCGTCACAGGCACTTTTTCTTGTCATTTACAACTTGTTTAAATAAAGAAAATAGTAATAAACTACGTTATATACTACCACCATTTCGGACACAAGCAAAATGGCAACCGGTAAAAAGAAATGGCGAAAGAACCGGTTACGGCCTTTTTTGTCATTTTGTCAAAGAAGTCCCTTTAATCAAAGATTCGAGCGTACTCTGCCACGTTGCTTTAATGCGGATTGGCGGAGACCAGTGTGTTCAAGCTGCCATAAGGCCATAAGACTTAACGACGGTCATCTATCGACAATGGCCGTGTAAGGCTGAACGTGCCATCTGAAGTACGGAAACCTGAAGGTAAATGCAAAGCAATTACAGCCTTTTGCGGGTGTCAAAAGTAAAATTTCTTAGATACGTCTTTTGCATTGATAACTATGACATCCTTACTAATATAAATAATAATAAATAAATATATAGGGACAATTCATACAGATTGAGCTAGCCCCAAAGTAAGTTCGAAACTTGTGTTATGGGATACTAACTCAACGATATTATATTTTATAACAAATACATATATAGATAAACATCCAAGACCCGAGGCCAATCAGAAAAAGTTAGTTTTTCATCATGACCGGACCGGGGATCGAACCCGGGACCTCCTGGGTAGCGGTCTGGCGTGGTAACCATTACGCCACGGAGGTCGTCAAATATAATAAATGCGAAAGGTTGTGAGAATGTATGTATGGATGTCTGTAACTCTTTCACGCAAAAATGGCTGGACAGGTTTGCTTGAAATTTGGTATAACAGGAACAACGGGATTTCGCGGGTAAAGCCGTGGGCATCGGCTAGTTTTTCACAATTTTCGAAAGTAGTTTTTTTTCATACTGTTCCATTGTGTGCACCTCGCCTTATTTAATCCTCGTACACTATCCAGCTTTTTCCGGTATATCCAATAAGGCTTTACTAAAATCTTTTGAATGGTAGGCGCTCGCTTCCCTTGTCTCAGGGATTTTAGAGGAAAACATCGAACGAGGATAGTTTGGTTGGGTTTTGACGTGAAATTTGAATATATTCTTTGTGTCAAAGATGTACTAAAACACGTACAAAATAATTTATAATAGAAAATAATAGAAATAAAAAAAGAAGAAAATTCACAAAATAACTAAGTAATAAAGATAAATTTAGTAAGCAAAGTGGCAAATATTCTGTAGGTTTTCTTCTTTCCTATTCTTACAGCCAGTTTCTGAAACGCATTTTCAAAGTTAATGACACATTAAAATGAAGCTGTCACCGTCAAAGAAAAAAACGAGATTTCTTGAAATGTGGAATTAATTTGACAGGCCCGGTGGTCGAGTGGCTAACAATGGCCACTTTGTCCCAAGGGCCGCGGGTTCGAATCTTGCGCAAGGCAAGCAGTTGTGTGCATGAACATTGTCTGTTTGTCTTGGTCGGGTTGTTTTCTATGTATACTAAGTATTTATTTCCAAAAAAAAGTATTCTAATATCCTGTATCATCAGCAATCTAGTATCCATACTACAAGGTTTGCTTAGTTTGGAACTAGATGGCGTTGTGTGATTTGTCCAAGAATATTATTTATTTATTTAAAATGTGTTTTAGAAACGGGCTTTTAGTCACACCCAAAATATAATATAATAAAAGTAAATAGGTCAGTAAGTTAAATTATATGTTTGAGAGCATTTAAAATTATTGAAAATAGGTAACTGAGATTCGAGCAATGTTTGCTCCCTGGCCGACCCGCGAACTTCGCTAAACAAATTCCACCTACCCTTGTTTGAGTTGGCAACTATCCGAACATTCGCCGAAATAATACCAATCACTACCTCCAATTAAATATTGAACATTTGGCTATGAAACGATGGAACTTTGATGTGATATAGGTAGAGAAATGTATACTTTTTCTAAGGTTATTTTTACATAGAAATTCCTAAATGCTTATATATCAGTGTCGCTATTATGCTAACTGCATGGCTGGCCATGCAGGCAATACGATATTTTTGTCTTATATTCGCTTTAAAATATTATACAAATAACATTTATTATGTTAATTGGATTGATGCCAACTTTAGAAAAATACTTACTGATCGAAAATTTAATGTAATATGCTTTAGAGACAATAATGTTGACTGTGCGCGTGCCAAAGTTGCTCATTGTTTTACATTGGCATGGCATTTTGATACAGTATAAAATACTTACGTATTTGGAGTTAGTTATCTATTCAAAAAATAAGTCGTCTTCGTAGCAACTCGTCTACAACGCAACTCGTCTGTAAAAGGCATTGTCAAATAAAACTGTGAGAAATTTATTTATTTTACACTATTTTATAATTCTAATGCATTGCTTTTTAATTTAAGGTTTTAAAAAAAAACTGCTTTGAATTTTTTTACACAATTACTGGGTAGGGATATTATTATTTTAAGTACAAAGCCAAACAAATTCATTTGCGGTCTCAAATGACGATATTTATGAAACACTTAAGGAAAAGTCGCGTCGCGAGTCACTGAGTCTACATGATCCTTTATAATCCACTTTGGCGAAAGTGATCGATCAACGAGTCTTCCGCGCACTCGATTATAAGGGCACATTACAAAGTTGCGCGCCCACCCATCCATCAAGTGAATATTCATATTTATTGGCGTTTTACGGTTGTCGTAAAATAAACAGGCGATATATTCCCCGGTATATTGAGTAATGTGAATGTTATGTCTCCCGGGGGACCTCATAAAATTTGGAAACAATTTTAATGCATCTCCGAAGTATGTTGAAGTAATGGATAGATTTTTATTGATATTTTAAATTTAATTTATTTTAATTTGACGACCTCCGTGGCGTAATGGTTACCACGCCAGACCGCCACCCAGGAGGTCCCGGGTTCGATCTCCGGTCGGGTCATGATGAAAAACAAACTTTTTCTGATTGGCCTCGAGTCTTGAAGGTTTATCTATATAATAATATGTATTTGTTATAAAATATAATATCGTTGAGTTACCATCCCATAACACAAGTTTCGAACTTACTTTGGGGCTAGCTCAATCTGTGTGAATTGTCCCTATATATTTATTATTTATTAATTAGCATTTCCCTTCAGAGTATTGGTTGATTCTCAACACTGTGTTGTAGAGACGGCGTGGTGCTAGGCGTAGCTTGGTGCACGAATCGATTTATCTTGCTTGAGATCTCTGCTCCACATCATTGGAAACAGTTTACCAGTTATCTATTGAAGCGGAGATGTGTGAAAATTACATCTCTGGATCTTTGAAAATCCTGAAATTTATAAATCTGATTAAATCTTATTCGCTCTATACATCGCTTCTTAGAAAAGTATTAGGTTTAAGAGATATTGTAAGCAAAATGATTACTTTTCGCCCAAATAGGAAAATATAAAAGGTTTGGAACAAAATAACAAAATCAATAAAAAAAAACAAAAACAACAAGAACGAAGACACGTGCAACAAAGGGCACTACAAATGACTAGCAATGGCCGAAGCACTGTGTTGCCACGTACACAGTATTTGTTCAAACCCTATGTAATAATATTCTAAGCTAGCTAAGCTAATTATGTATTCAATGTAGCCCAATAATAATACACTACATTTAAAATATGACGTCAATAAACATCGCTACACATTACAAACGATCGCTTATCAGTGTTATCATCTCGTCCCGACAAGAATACCCATTAATAAAATAGGATAGCACACACTAAGCGTACGAAATCGGAAAATGAGATAGGGTCACATATCTAAATTGAAATCGAATGGAACCCACGCGCCGCGCCGCGCCAAACTAGTGACGCGACAAGCTCCCCGCGAATTTGAGAGAATAACATTTTATTTGTATTATATTAAATAAATGTCTTTGACAAATCATCAGGAAATGCTGGGTATTTTAGAGGTTAAAATAACAGATCGCATTGGAAATATGTTTTAAAACTCAAATTGGTGATGTAGTAGTGTAATACTGAAAAGGAACTAAATTGAAAACCAATGTCATGTCTGTCGCATGCACGAGGAGCTGTTTGCTAATATCATATTTACCCACAAGATGTTCACATCGAGGCCAACAAAGATATTTTCGGAGAAAAAGACACTGGCATTACATTCAGACGATTGTAAGAAACAAAGACCTTTTGTCCAGTGCAAAGCCAGAGGCCGTCATATCTTGGGCACATTGTGGGGGAGCAGTTTCACCACGAAACCTCAAAGGTTCTAGTGATCCTATTTTGTATATAAAAAATCCACCAGAATCATTAAGGGTCAAATCAAGAGTTGTATTGAATCTTCTCCGTTTTTATTGATTGATTCATTGAAATGAAAGTTACTAGAATCCCTATTCTGCCCTCAGTGAATGCAATTAGCATTTAAGTCCGCCCATTATATGAGTACTTTATGTGTTGTGGTCAATAAAGATAAATAAATAGAATAGTGCGTCAAATAAAATTCAATTATAATGAAAAGCTGAATTTAATTACAGACAAACTAAAATGCCACTGCTAGGTGAATTTTCATCATGAAAATTCATGTAAAATCCATAAATGAATTTGATGCTCTATTTTCGGAACTAATACTGAAAATCAGTTATTAAAAGCTTCGTGTTTGAACAAATTTGAATTTATGGTACATTTGATATAATTATTAGCTGCCATAATCTATGAAAAGAATTATTTTATTATCTGATTGTTATGTAAAAATAGCATATAATGTGTATTATGTATCCCAAAAGAAAGAAAAAATTTTCAATCTCCCCGTGGGACTTTTCACTGATGTGCCAAGTGTTAAATTGTGTTCTAAAGAGTAAATTAATGTAGATGTTTTTATCATTGATAAATAAATTCACACAGCACCACCTGGGGGTCCCAAAATAAGCTGGGCTTAACCTTGCTTGTATTATGGATGAACATGTTATTGTAAATGTATACTCATATTACATACAAAATACCCAGATTCCAGAACAAAAAATGCTATCACATAAATGTTTGCCCTGAACGGGAATCGAACATGCGTCCTCTGGTGCCATAGCAATTATATATTCTTCAATTTTTCAGGCAAATAAGAAAGTGTTCGTAATTATTATTCTCAGAATTAATGCTTAAAAGTAGTAATTTAAACGAAACATAAATACAAAATTTTCAAGTTATTCGTGAGAAAGCGCTGTGATATCAAAACTTTTCGCTCTCTGATTCAGAATACTAATGCTGAAATATAACAATATTGTTTTCTTTAGAAGTTGTGATCTGATATTTTTATCAATATTTAACCAGAGTTTACTGATTTAAAATCAAATTTAAAAAAATAAAAACTTTTATAAATAAAATGAATTTTTCAGCAGCATATAAATTATTTTCATTATGTATTTTGTAAAATTGTGGAGACTAGCGTTTAAATAAACAAAGAGACAATTATTTTATCAAGGTCAGGTTTTCTCTTACATCATCCCCCAAACGTTTCTAATGCGACCTGTTGGCAGTGGCCTGCATCCGGCGGCTTCCTGCGACTTTCCTTAGGTTTTCTCTTTACTTTCTATGAAAACATCAGCAAAAGTACAACACGAACACGATTATTTCGTGAATTGAACTTGAATCTTCGATGCACACTCGGGGCAAACATTTTCGGGACAAGCTCACCACACATTCCCACCGATGTATCTCCTGTGTAGCCAGGACCAACAATGGCGACCTCAGATTGACAATAAGCAATGAAGCTTATTGACGTCTCGGGGGAGAAAACTACAGCTGTCTTGGAACTCACAACGAATTTAATCAGAAAGAAGATAGTCGGAGTAGGAAGTATTGAAAGGACTTCCCTTCTTGACAACTACGTGAGAGACAGCAATTTGAAGCAAAAGGCAATATACCTTAGAGAGACATAGCAAATGAAGTGAGGCTCGAGCACCACGGTCTATTGTTAGTCGGTGGATGAAGGCAGCGCAAGACCGTTCGTTATGGCATTCTATATGCCTATGTCCAGCAGTGGACGTCTGTCGGCTGATATGATGATGATGATGACGACGGTCTATTGTTACATTACTATTGGGACCTAATGCTATGAGCTGTTGTTAATTTGATTGGGGCAAAGATTTATGTGATAGCATTTGTTTTTGTTCTCGAGTCTGGGTGTTTCTCGAGTTTCTATATATTATCAGTATATACATATACAATCATATTCCGTGGTACCCATAACACAAACAGCCTACTTAGGGACCAGGTGGCGCTGTTTAAATTGTGTAGAATTTATATAATTACTTAAAAAATATAATTTCAAAGTAATTCAAATCGTACTTTAAAATTATGATCCATTTAATGGAAGTAACACTGAAAAGACAAGTCGTAAAGATTCTAAAACTCCAATTTGAGTTAGTATTTGAAATAAAATGTGTATTTCTTTAAGGGGCCTCATTACTGGAATTATCAAACGGCGACATTGAGAAAATTAACATTTCAGAGACTTCTTGGAGAGTGCTTGACGGGTGACATTCGGGGGGATTTGAAAGGTATGGAACTTTATGGGTCATGGGATAATGAGCTGAATGAAGTAGACTGAGAAAAACAATAAATAATACAATCTTTCCAAAAAGTATTACTGTGTTAATAAATACATTTTCATTTTGTCTTTAGACAACTCGGTATTAGTGCTATACAATAAAATTAATTATGCTCTCATTAGGACCTTTCGTGAATCTTGAATCTTCAAATCACACACTTGATACACTCTAGGGACGGGGTTTATCACATGTAATTAATTATTTTTTTAAATTATAAGACTCAATACATTCATTTCTTAAGTAAATAGCGGGAAAGTCCGTTGAGTTTTTTAAAATGCGTTAACAGGATAGACAGACAAACTTTTAATGTTGTCGATCCCGACTGTTTTCGATAGGTAGCAGTCGTCGTGACTTGGAAAAACTAACTGATACCAGCCTAGATAACGTATTTCGGTTATGTCTACAGTAGACAAAACTGGCATTGTTACTGGCGAAGAAGCTTTGTCGCGTGCGAGAAACTATCTCGAGTGTAAGCATGCTAGACTAACGGGTATTCACAGTTGACACTAATTGGTTAAGAAGAAGAAGTAAATGTACGAGTGATCAGTAATATCAATCAGTCGGTGAATCGTAGCTAAGCGAGCATTTTGTAAGCATCAATTGGTCACTGCCCACTGCTCGACCGGCACGTGACTCGACTCGATTATGCCAAATACGTGACTACGCCTCATAAGGCTTTAATTTACAAAAAATAAAGCACACATGTATGTAACCCTTTTAAAAAAAAAAGTAAATATTACAATACAGATTGCCGTGCGAAAACTTCGTAATTTATGACTAATGTGATTTACTAGGAAAACGCGTCCAAATAAAAAAAGGTTACATGTTACATGCGAAAACTTCGTAAATATTTTGTTAGTTATTATTATGTGTAAATATTAGGAAGCGTCCAAATAAGTTTGCGTGTAGATAAATAATAAGTTCTACACAAATAACACAGCGCCATCTAGTCTCAAAGCAAGCTAGGCTTAATTCTGCTTGCATATGGGTTGTACCAGACAATTTTTTTTCTCATACTATCATATTTTTTTTGAAACCACACAGATTGAGCCCCAAAGTAAGTTCCAAACTTGTGTAATGGGATAATGACTCAACGATACTAAATTTAAAACAAATGCATGTATAGATATACATCCAAGACCCGAGGCAAATCAGAAAAAGTTAGTTTATCATGACCCGACCGGGATTCGAACTCGGGGCCTCCTGGGTGACACGGTCTGGCATGGTAACTTACGCCACGGAGGTCGTCCTAAAGGTGAAATACAAAAGTAAAATAGGAATTCGAATTTGTCCAATAAAGTTAAAATACCTGAATGAAATTTTATAGGTTACTGCATTAACGAAGAACACCGGTGGAACCCTCCTAATGCCTTTGGGTTCGGCTCTGCAGCTCTGTATGTAAATAAAAGATTATCTCCCAGAAATGCTGGCGGGTCGCAAGGCCTCGCCAAGCAGTACATGTCACACCGAACGCTGATCAACTAAACAGAAAGTTGACTGCGACCAATTGCTATTCGATCAGACCAGGTACAGGCAACCAATGAAATAGGTAGGCAGGGAAGAGAACTAAGAACAAATATTTATAATGCTAATAATATAAGCATCTCTATAATAAGCAGCATCAATAAATGACTGTGCCACAACATAACGGTACTATCTGCACCATATTCGATATTCAAATGAGTGCATTTAAAAAAATCAGCCGTGTTCAGTCATCGAAAACAGTCTGACCAAACCAAATACAGCCTGTATCGCCCGAAAACGACCTAGTGTATGTAGCCAATATCGACATCGGCGCCAACCCGTCGCCGTCGTCGTCGCGTCGCTGTCATATCTGTGTGACTAGACCTTAACCCGAAGTCAAGTCCGCTAATCGGATCGATGGGCCACTACGCGTCTCGAATATCCGAAGCTGTGATTACGGAGACACGTGACCCGCCTCCATCCACTTTCAGAGTTCCTATGATTTACATTTTACTAGAATTTCCAATGTTAATATTTAGCTTGAGATGTTTTGGAAGATTTTGTATTTATTCACATTTTAACTAAGTAAACGATGAAACCAATTCCGAATTAGGAACACATTTTAATCGTGATGCCGCAAGTCTCAGGGTACTTCTTGTTTCTTCTTTAGTTTCACAGGCAGCCGCAATTTAATGTGTCATTAATTTTAAAAATATATTTGTTCATATCACCAAAGCTTTCTTTTTTTTTACCGAAATATAGGAGAATTTTATGATCTGTCATTAAGTGTGGACCGGTTATAATGATTACCGGTCCACACATATAAACATATAACATGTACAATGGTACATGTTATATTCATTTTCAACTCGCTGTAAATAAAATAAATACTCTTGGACGAATCACACAACGTCATTTAGTCCAAAACTAAGCAAATAGCTTATACTATGTGTACTAGATTGCTGATAAATACCTAAGTATACATCTTTTTTTTAATAAATACTTTTTATTTTGATACATAGAAAACATCCAGACCAAGGAAAACAGACATGTATTCACACAAATATTTTGCCTTGCGCAGGATTCAAACCTGCGACTCAGGACGAAATAATAAATATACTGAAACCTCTGACGCCATCAACACACCCCAACGCCACAGCACACCACAAAAGTATGTTTCCAACTTTACTCGCTTCATCAAATAAAGGCACACACACATGAAAATTGTCAATAAAGTATTTCTCATCAAAGGGGAAGTTTACAATACGATAACGGAGTGGATGGGGGCCTTTGTCCCGACACGTGTCGAGCCTCGAGCCTCTTGTGTTTGAATTTTGACGCTGATTTTGGAAATCTGTGTACCTATGATACGTCTGCACCACTCGTTGGAAGTTACTCTCTCTTTGATTATTCATTATGTAAATGCTGTACTGCTTTGTTTTATCCTGAGTGGCTTCGTCTGTTACGCCAGTTAGTCTATGCCCTACTCTACATGTTTCATTGCAATTAGTATTTATATCTAAAATATTTTAGCGTAATTTTTGTTTAAATGAACTCGATAACACTGACCTCCGCCAATCCGCATTGGAGCAGCGTGGCAGAGTACACTCCTGTTAATTCCACTGCATGTTGATATGAAATGACCAAAAACTGTCGGTTTCGGGTTTTCTTTCGTCATTTTTTTACCAATGGTTTTTTGTGTTGTGTTTTTTTTCTTCAAAATGATTTAGGTTAAGCGAGTAACATTTTCACAGATGATGGAAAGTTTAGTTGTGGTGTAAACAGTCGTTCTATGTAAAATATCTATGTGAAGTATCTTGTTATGAAAACTTTATTTTAATACTCATTAAACTTAAAGTAATTTATCGTAGTTCTGCGGCGTCAAAGGAGCTTTATATTTTCTTATTGTGTAATTTAAATATTTTTAATGAGTACGTTTTCTTATTAATATGTTAATTTACCGATATAATATTTTTACCCTAAAAGAGGCTGGATGGCACCTAGCCTGTCAGTCCTTTCGAGTACATTCGCTAATCCTGAATTCAATTAACGAACATGTTTAATACTAAATTTAATTAAGATTTTTAATTTGACATTTATATTGGAGTTAAAATAAGTATCAGTATAATGATAAAACCTTATGTATGATTTTGAAAATATTTTTTGAAAGAAAAATTTCACCTCCCCCATTCGAACCCACGACCCCTCGATATCCGGCCGAGTGCTCTTACAACTGAGCTACCGGGAAGGTTATTGTTGATAAAATTTCTCATTTAGTCAAAATGCGTGAGTCGTAGAGCACGCCATCTACCTGATAGTTTTACAACCATAAGTTAAGTTTTACAACCAGTATGAGATTCAAAAAAATATTTTTTTTTCGATTAGGCCTATTACAAGCTCTTTTGATTTTTCACAGTTTTTTCCTACTCAGAGGTCAGATTTGAACTAAAAAGAACTAGCAAAAAACTTAGATCTTGCTCTTTTGTTATTAAACACGTTAAATAAATTAAGTCGTCCATAAATCGACTGAACTTATTAAAACTTTATTTTAGTAAAAGTCTTAACTAAGCCTAATTAGGAGCTACTTCAATAATTTCAGTCATTATTATATATAGGTAACTAACGAAAATAACTTACTTAAACTATATTTTAATTTATTTTTGCCCTTAACAGTATAATTTGTTCTCTAGTCATATTACGGAGCTTTTGTCATTCAATTCAAATGTCAAAATTGTAGTTATTTTAATTTTAAATGAAACTTGAAATTCGCATATAAATATTTCGAAGTATTGCAGTGTACCCCCGTGTGGGTTAATACGTGGTTAATACCATTGAAACATTTTGGCGTGACTAACAAAAATACATTCTTTATAATATTAGCAGTAAGGAAAGCATTGACACACAAGAGCCGTCTCCAAGTCAACCTGAATCCATAGTACTATGAGCCGCGATCCGTCTCTGATCCGGGATGAGCGCCTCATCGACGTAACGCGAGATTAAACCCTCTATTACACCCAAGATTCTCCATATATTACATTTTTGTAAAATTCTTTCATTATTCATCAATCAAAATATCAAATCATACGAGTATATAATCATCTCACTGCAGAGATACCATGTCCACAACTGGATCTTTTTTTTTTTGTATTTTTTTTAAAGAATCAAATATTGTAATCAGAGACTTGATCTTCACTGGTACTTTCCCTCGTAATAAAACATGTCTCACATTAGATAAATTAATCCCAATTATAAAAAATACCAATAAAGCAAAATGATCACCGGTAAAAGAAATGGCGTAAGAAAGACATTATTTTTTCCTGGTTTTTGTTTGTGTTTTTTTCTTTATTGTGACACTTGATAATACAGATTATTATACTAGCTGGCTAGTCTAAGTTTAGAAAATTTCAATACAAACAGAGCCTTACGCATTACGCATCTATGTGATATACATATTATGTAGTGAATTGTGAAAAGTCCATAATTTATACAAGTCAATGAAACTTTATGTAAATTAAATATTTATGCAGAAGAAAAATTAAAAAACTTTTTTATATACCGAAGCTAACGTGTTTCTTTCGGAACTTTATGACACTTTGAAAGTGATAACAAACTTAATATTATTTAAAAAGACTTTTGAAAAGTGAATCTTCGAAACGACAAAGTACAGCCAACCAAAGAGAGATGACCATGGTAAAGAACTAAGAACAAAGATTTTATGCTAATAATATAATAATAGTATCGTTATGAAACTTTGTAATTTCATAATACAATATGAATCAAGAGAGGTAGGGCACAGCGGGTAATGTGCTCAAATCGGAGCATCCCGTTTGAGGAAGGACCTCCACCTTACAGAAGATCGTAGCCAAATAGCATTGGCCTCGGCCATGTGGTGTTCCTACGGTGAATAAGGTCTCCAGAGCTACACTTGAGGGGGTTGGGAGGGTTGCCAACGCGTGAGTGATACCCCCCGGTATTGCAAGCGGTGACGGCTTACCATCAGGCCGGCCGTTTGCTTGTTTGCCACCTTTGTTGTACAAAAAATAATATAAAATTATACTTAGAAAACCAATTATCTGATGAAAATGTGAAAATGAGATAAGTGGTACACAAAGTTTCAGACGTTGAAAATGAACCGTACAAAATAGCTACATGATTATTTATATATTTTATCCATACATTGATTAATATACTATAATGGGCTAGGTTTTACGAAAAAAAAAATGAGCGCTTTGTGGTATATTTGATGGTAACCGTCACAAGGTCTGCTATTTAATTGGTTTTCCCTGAAGACTGTAAATTCGTTATTTCTTCTTAACTATTAAGAATACAATAAAATCCACGAAATTAGTTTTTTATTTTACTAATTCAAAATTATCAGTTACATAAAAATACCTAAAAGATGTTTTTTTGTGGAGATACAAGTGAAAATGCGTAAAGATAATTGGTTTTCCTAGACGAAAATTTGTATACCTAATGCATTAATGAAGTTGAATTTATAAGGAAAATAAGAAATTGTAAAACAACCTTTAAGAAAATTGAATTTTATTAATAAAAATTAAAAATTATAAAATGGAAATGGCTACAATTACTAAGTAATACTACAACAATCTTTTTATGGTACATAATCTTCGTCAGAACTCGGTTCTGGATCTTCATCGGAGATAGTACAATCAGGTACTCTGTCCTTAGAAGCATCATCAGTATTCAAGTTTTGGAACCATGATTTGGAACATTGACATTACATAGTTGAAGCAAATCTTTTTGTTTCGCAACACTGATCTTCAAAGGTTTTTTATAAAGTTGTAGTAGCACGTCAGGAAAATAATATTCTGATGCTCTAGTCTCCGAAGTTTTTGGCGTCTCTGATGTGTTTTTCTCAGACTTCTTCCTCTTTCTCTCTCTCTCGAATAAATGATCAGACTTCCAAATAAATTTCTTCAACGACTGGGTTTTAAAATGAATAATTTATTTCCATGTACTTGTGCAAACGTTTTTTAATTCTCTTTACTCGACAAAGGAATTCTGTGCAATGAATGAATCGATACATTTTTCAAATCTTAAAACTAAACGCGTGGGCGGCAGCACTCTCGCGCGCGCTGCCATAGATTCTTAATTAATTATAAAGTTTCCGATAAGCGCCGCTAGATGGCGTTAACATCCCGCCGGCCTTGGCAGATGGAATCTCCAACCTCACAAACTGTCAACGCTGCTCTCGACGTTGCGCTCGACGTTGCCCTCGACGTTGCTCTCGACGTTGCTCTCGACGTTGCTCTCGACGTTGCTCTCGACGCTGCATTCAACTTCCGGCTGCAGTGGCAGAGGACAGAGTTTTGCGAACGTCCTTCTGATGATAGTACCGTCGGCGACGCGTATATCTGCGGTACGCGACACGCCGTCGTCACCTGGATATGTCTTCACTATTCTACCCAGTTTCCATTTCAGTGGTGGCAGGTTATCCTCCTTGATCAACACAAGCATATCCTGACACAAGTCTTGTGTATTCGTCTTCCACTTAGTACGTGTTTGCATTTCTGAGACGTACTCCTTGGACCAGCGGCTCCAGAAGTGCTGACGCATCTGCTCAATTCTGTCGTAGCGTAGCAGGCGATGAGGGGCAGCCTCCGTGACGTCTGCGCAAGCTGGTGCAGTCAGTGGCCTTCCTATTAGGAAATGGGCTGGAGTAAGTGGGGAAAGGTCGTTAGGATCTGTGGACAATGGTGACATAGGACGACTATTTAAAACGGCTTCAATTAGCGTTAATACAGTGGTAAATTCTTCGAAAGTTAATCGAGCATTTCCCATTATTCTACGAAGGTGATACTTGCAAGATTTCACACCAGATTCCCACAAGCCTCCAGAATGGGGACTATAAGGAACGATGAATTTAAACTTAATATTCTCATTAGTTGCAAAATCAATAATATTACTTGAATTATTTTTAAAAAACGAAGAGAGTTCTCTCTCAGCTCCGACAAAATTTCGACCATTGTCAGAGTGTATTTCTGCCGGTTTGCCACGGCGAGAAATAAAACGTTTTAAAGCTAGGATGTAGTCATTGGTTGAGAGACCAGAAACCAGTTCCAAGTGAACTGCGCGAGTTACAAAACAAACAAATAAACAAATATAGCCTTTAATCAAGCTACTTCCGCGCCCCTTCCGGTTTAAAACGGACACCGGTCCTGCGTAATCTACACCACAATACATAAACGGATAACCTGGATGCAGGCGTTCCGGCGGAAGATTTCCCATAAGAGGAGTCAACGTAATGCCTTTCATACGCGCACATCTGACACACTGTTTCACGACTTTTCTGGCAAGACACCTACCTGCCAGTGGCCACCAACACTCACGAATAGTACTCAAAAGTAGTTGAGGTCCAGCGTGTAACAATCTTTTATGCTCATCATTAAATAACAACTCAGTAAAGCGATGTTTACTACAAATTAAAATTGGATATTTTTTATTATAACTAAATTCATTCGCATTCGACAACCTACCGCCGACCCTAATCACATCTGTTTTATCTAAAAATATATTTAAACCTATAATTTTATTATTTCGTTTGGCCGATACCTGTATATTATTTTTTAGATTATAATATTCTTGCGGAAACATTTGTTTTTGTGCAGCGGTAATTAACATGCGCTCGGCCGCGCGAACCTCGGCAACTGATAAGGAACCGGTTTGGGGCGGTCGCTTACGATGCGGCCGCGCATTGTCTATAAATCTAAGTATGTACGCTACTATCCTAAACATTCGATTTAAAGAGGAATATCTACTGAAGTTAAATATATTATTTTCTAATTTTTGTGTACAAACTAATGTAACTGTTTGTGACTCATTTTTGAGTTCGGGCAATGTACTCGAATCGTATTCGGGAGAATTTTGAAAATAATCTAAATGTTTATCTTGCAAAAAGGAGGGCCCGTTCCACCACAAACTAGATTGACTAAGTCCATCTAGATTAAGACCTCTGGACAATAGATCGGCTGGGTTCTCTTTCCCGCTTACGTGACGCCACAAAGAGTGATTAGTCAACTCATTAATTGTTGTTACTCTGTTTTGGACAAATTGCTTAAGTAAGCGTGGAGAAGTTCGAAGCCAACCGATGACTATCGTGGAGTCGGTCCAGAAGAAAACATGATCTATGTTTAATCTTAGAGCTTCTTTTATTTTTTGATATAATTTAGCACCTAATAAGGCACCACAAAGTTCTAGACGAGGAATGCTAATAGTCTTCAAGGGGGATACCTTACTCTTTGCACAAAGCAGCTTCACAGTTACTGGCGAGTCATCATCGTAAGTTTGTAAATATGCACAGGCGCCATAAGCGTCCTGCGAAGCATCAGTAAATATGTGCAGTTGTGTATGTTGTGTGTGCATGCTCCTTACGAATCGTGGTATTCTCAAGTCGTTCAAACAATCTAATGTATTAATAAAATTATTCCAAATCCGACTGATATCGTTAGGCACGGGGTCGTCCCAATCTAATTTCGTTAACCATAATTTTTGTAATATTATTTTTGATATAATGACCGCCGGACCTAAGAGACCTAACGGGTCATAAATTTGCGATATTATAGATAACATTACACGTTTAGTTAATGTACGCGCGTTTTCGATTTTTGACGTGAAATGAAGTTCATCAGTATTATTGTACCAGCCTAACCCGAGTGTTTTGTTTTGTTGATGCTCCCCGATGGCTAGCTCCTTGGACACGTTTGTTGCGACGACGTCGTGGTTGAAAATCCACTTGCGGAGTGGGAAACAACCAGCGCGTAGGACTTGTGACGTCCGTTCACAAATGCTAAATAAAGCCTGAGCATCGTCTGACCCGGTGATGAGGTCATCTACATAAAAATCCTCATCTATGATTTTTGAAACCTCTAGGTCATCGCACGTCCTAGCAAGCTCCTTTAGGCATCGCATACTCAGGTAAGGAGCCGAAGCAGTACCATAGGTCACGGTGTTAAGGCGATAAATACCTAATGAATCAGAGGGTTCCTCCCGCCAAATAATTAATTGTAGATTTCTTTGGTCGGGATGTACAAGGATCTGTCGGAACATTTTTTCTACGTCCGCGCATGCTACATACTTATATTGACGAAATCGCAAAAGTATCGAAAATATATCGTTTTGAAGTATGGGACCCGTGTACTGAATATCGTTAAGCGATTTATTTGACGTGGTTGCCGCACTAGCATCAAAAACAACTCTTAATTTTGTTGTCGTACTGCTTTCGCGATATACTCCGTGGTGTGGGAGAAAGAAACACGGTGTTTCATACTCCTGTATGGGAGTCATGTGACCTAAGTCAATGTACTCTTTAATAAAACTGCTATACATTTCTTTGAAACGCGGAAAACGTTGTAGCTTACGTTCTAACGATTTAAATCTAGTTTCTGCCGCTTTATACGAATCTCCGAGAGTATCCGCGGACTCCTTCAAAGGAATTCGTACTATAAATCTACCGTCTTTGTCACGTTCAGTGGTAGAGGAAAAAATGTCTTCGCATTTTTGTTCTTCCGCGGTAAACAAATTTTTCGCCTGTGGGATCTCCTCAAGTTCCCAAAATCTTTTAATGTTTTCATCTACCACAGAACTATCACACGTTTGGCTAAAACTGCAATGAACCCTTTGGCTCACCAAACCATTGGGTACACTTCCCGATATTATCCACCCTAATTTGGAATGATACAGGTAAGGACCACAAGGTAATTTAATTTTTTCTCCATCTATCAGTTCCCAAAACCGATCCGCTCCTATCAAAATATCTATGTCGGACGGTACGTTAAACGTGGGATCTGCAAGAGTTATATTCTCCGGAATACTTAACAAATCGATGTCTATACCCATAGAGGGTATTTTAGACGTAATACACGGCAAGATTAGACACTGCGTATGTGTATTATAATTTGATACCTTTGAGCGCAAAGTAATATCACAAAGTTGATTGGAGTTAGTGATTGACTGCCCAACTCCAGAAACGAGTATAGTGGACTGTAACATAGGAATCTCTAATCGTTTACATAATTTCTCCGTAATTATACTATGCTGGCTTCCACTATCAAGAAGTGCACGCGCACGATGATAATTATTGTGGACGTCAGCTATTTCTATTATTGCGGTGGACAATAAAACCGGTTGCAAACTTCTCGACATAGTTCGCACAACGTTATCACACCTAATATCACTCGAATTAATTTCAAATTGACTATGCAATGCAGCAGAAACAGATGGAACCTTCTTTTCGACCGAGTGTGAATAATGCGCACACACGGCAGTCGATACACCTTCACCGTTTTGTGTCGTGTGTAAAAGGCCGTTATGTTTCTGATTACATTGTTTACATGGACCGAAAGTACAATCTGAAACTGAATGTCCCGATCGCAAACAATTGGGACACAAGGTTTTCTTTTCTACAAAATTAATCCTCTCTCGTACGGGTAAATTTAAGAAAAGAATACATGTATAAAGCGCATGATTATTCTCACACATTGCACAAGTACGTGTTAATTTCTCCGATTTATTGCGATTATTTATATTACTACTATTGCGGGTAGTTACATAACTATGAACGTGTTGTTTATTAACCGAATTTTTCTTTGAGTCCCTGACTGATTTATTCTCATGTTGAGATTTATACACAATGCTGTTCTTACTCGGATTGTCACGAACCTCATCTAACATATCAGCCTGGTTTTTCAAAAACGATATCAAATGATGTAATTTCAGTGATTCGTCATTACGCAAGTTTAATTTTCCTTTGTGATCTTTCCACAATCTTTCTGTAGAAGGATCTAATTTTGTAACAACTAAATAAATAACTAAGGTGTCCCAGGTATCGGTTGGTTCACCAATTGATTTTAATGAACGTAAATTACGATTGACGGTATCTATTAACTTTCTTATCTGTACGGGTGAGTCCTGTGAAATCGTTGGCATTGTAAATAATGATTTCACATGATTATGAACTAAAAGACGGTTATTGTGAAACCTTTCCTCTAATAAGTCCCATGCGTCAATGTAGTTGGATGCCGTGAATTGTAACGAACTAATTACTTCCAACGCACTACCACTTAACGAAGATCGCAGATAGTGAAACTTCTGGATAGGATCCAGATCATCACGTCTATGTATCATAGTTACATAAGAGTTTCTGTATTCTAACCACTGATCGAAAGATCCACTAAATGAAGGTAGCTTGATTTCGGGTAATTTTACAAAGGGCCTATTCGAACTACAATGAGAACTGGAATCTTTATTCTCCTCAACCAATCTACACCTGGCTAATCCCATCACGCTAAAATATTGAGATTCAAACTGTTCGCGATATTCTGCTTGTTCAAAAAAATCTTTTTCATCAACCGTGTTTTCGATTTCACTCTGAATAACATTGAAGGACTGAAATAATGTTTCAGTGACCTGGAAGCGGAGCTGCAACTCTGCTTTCTCTACTTCACTTAACGGATTATTCGAAAATTTACTAACGTACTTTTGAAACAAAGTCAAGCGTTGCTTTATTGTAGCTCTTTGCTTCTTGAGGTCAACTATGCAACCAGTCTCAATTTTGCGAGGACTTTTTGGCAGTTTTAACTGTGCCACTGGGGCAGGAGAACGTTTAAATTCATCGTCACTCATAATTTTGGGGGCTTATAAGAACAAAGTGGGTACTCACAGGTCTCGCCGTCGAGGACGTGCAGATTGCGTGGCAAGGAAATGCTCGATCGAATTAACACTGAAATGTACAAAACAACACTGTATGAGTTTAAAATACTAAGGATTGGATAAGAAAGGATCGGAAGGACTGACCGTTACTCGCCGATTCTTCTCTCGTGATGTGGCGACAAAGGTCCAAATCCGGCTCGAAGGACCAAATGTTGAGGATTCTCTTCCTCTTTCTCTCTCTCTCGAATAAATGATCAGACTTCCAAATAAATTTCTTCAACGACTGGGTTTTAAAATGAATAATTTATTTCCATGTACTTGTGCAAACGTTTTTTAATTCTCTTTACTCGACAAAGGAATTCTGTGCAATGAATGAATCGATACATTTTTCAAATCTTAAAACTAAACGCGTGGGCGGCAGCACTCTCGCGCGCGCTGCCATAGATTCTTAATTAATTATAAAGTTTCCGATAAGCGCCGCTAGATGGCGTTAACATATTTCTTGTTCCATAACTATGTTGTCTCGTTTGTTGTTCAGGTTCAGAGTATTCGCGGTTTTCCTTTCTTCCATTTTTTGTTGTGACATCAATAGCAGAAAATCTCTCCGACATGTCGTAGTTGTAATATATTTTACTTTCTCCTTTAACATACTTCAACCGCTTTATGTGTAACCATTTTACTTGCTGCCCTTCTGTGTCCATTTTAGTATTTAATAAAATCTTGTCTGATAAATCTTTTAAATCTTTAAACTCATCATATTTAAATTCTTTAACTCTGTATGGTTCCTTCACGACATTTTTCTTGCCTTTTTTATACGGCTTTTTTGATCTTGCTCTTTTAAATACATTGATCCAGTCTGGCGTAGAATATAATTCTGTATTCTTTTGTGCTGCTTCAATAGCGCTGTGCATCGAATCTGCTTCCATGTGTGAATGTCCACTCTCCAGGAATTCTTGTTCAATGATTTGCAGATACTCTATTTTTTGAACAGCACAGAGAAGAATCGCAGCAACATTTTTATTACGATTCTGGCCACCACAAGTATCGGAAAAAAGGCTTACTTCTGTTACAGAATTTGGGATGCAGTTGGATAAGTAGTGGTAAATGATGGTTCCAATTTCACAGCTTCCTTTTTTCCCATTAATTTCAGACATGCGAAACAATATGCTTGGTTTGGTAGAGCGCTTTCATACACGGTCAAGTTGTACACAGTTAATTTGCGAGTATAGTATAATAGGCCAATGTCTCCGCTTGGTATCTGTAGTATACTTGGTACCTGTAAATCAAAAGATACAGAAGCAAAATCTTTATAGTCATTAGCCCTTTCTTTATCTTTCTCCTTTTCATTATTACAAGCTTCTTTCCTGGCATTGTGCTCAAAAAATATTTTTTCTATTACTTTTTTATCCTTGGAATCTGCTCGTGCGTATTTTGTGCAAATCAAACACTGATTCTTTTTAGGCTTTAAAAAGCCCAAATGAAAATCATTGCCAAAAACTCTACGATATGTTATTTCAGATACTGGCTTCCTGTTTTTACCTTTACAATTGTCCACAGGCGGCGGCGCAGAGGCGGTACATTTTGCAAATGGACAATTTACAATCTAAATATTGACGTTTGGAATCCTTTCTTACGTAATGACTTTCCATGGATGGAAATGATCGTATATGATTACGAATTTCTTCAGTTATTTCAGAAGGTGTCTTATTATGCGGCTCGCATCTTCCACGTGGATCTTTTTCTTTTTTAAATTGTCCAATAAGATCTCTGTTTTTCAGAGCGTTTTGTATCACGCTTTGACCGACACACAAGGTTGTTAAAAAAACTTTTGACAAACATTGAGTAAAATATTGTTAACGTGAAAAAAACATTGTGTGGAATAAGCCCTTACGGTTGCTCTTTTTCTTTCTTTACACAAGGTTTTAGTGTCTTTTACTGCAATGTTACCTAATATGAAATTTTTTTGTGCGACGTAATCCAAGCTCCAATATTTTCTACAAATGATCCTCCTAGTTTCTTCGTTTATTTTCTTTGTACACTGAAAGGTGCATTTCTCACAATCAACTAGTCTTGGAACTTTAGGTGGTCTAATCTTATTTTTTATGACATAAACTGTACCCTCTGCGCGTCGTTTTTTTGCTACATTAACTTTCCATGAGGCAGGATTAGAAGTCCTCCAGCGATTTACTTTTTTTAACCTTTTGCATGGCATTTCAAATTTAGAAACCTTGAATCAAATTTACGGCACTACTCATCACTTTCATTGGCTGACTGTTTTATGTATTAATACTGTGAAGGTAAATACAGTTCGCACTGATATGACGTTCAGTAATCAAATACAGTTCACACTGAAATGATGTTCAGTAATCAAAGTAACAATAATGCGTTCACAATCCAGAACAAGCGGAGATCATGCAATAAAAACATGGCGCCCGCCGCCGCTGGCGACAAATCTGCTTACCGTTAACATTTGCCTTCAATGCCATTATTTTTGGTTAACTTATAAAATATAATAGTACTAGCTGACCCGGCGAACTTCGTATCGCCTAAAGAACCTTCATGCTGAATTTCATTCGAATAACTTCAAATACGGCAAAGTTTCATACTAACTTTGCACCCCCGTTTAACCCCCATAAGGGATGATTTTTGAGAAAAATCTTTTACTCGTGTTTCATGCCTTTCAATAAAGAACCTTCATGCTGAATTTCATTCGAATAACTTCAAAAACGGCAAAGTTTCATACGAAATTTGCGCCCTCGTTTAACCCCCTAAGGGATGAATTTAAAAAAAATAATACTTATGCTTCATGCTTTTCAGTAAAGAACCTTCATGCTGAATTTCATTCGAATAACTTTAAAAAACGGCAAAGTTTCATACTATCTTTGCACCCCCGTTTAACCCCCTAAGGGATGAATTAAAAAAAAAATTTTTACTCATGCTTCATGCTTTTCAGTAAAGAACCTTCATGCTGAATTTCATTCGAATAACTTCAAAAACGGCAAAGTTTCATACTAACTTTGCACCTCTGTTTTACCCCCTTAGGGGATGAATTTCCTAAAATCCTTTCTTAGTGAGCACCTACGCCCCAAAAGGAACCCCCATGCAAAATTTGAGACTTCTGGCACTTGTGGTTTCGGAGATTTCGTGAGGAATCAGTCAGTGATTTTCTCTTTTATATATATAGATATCATAAAGTTTTTACTCCATATATTATTTGACTTACTTGACTTAAGGTCCTAAGTACCCTAGACGGGGCAGAGGGTGGACATAGTGCGACTCCGTCCCGAACGATCTTGAGCTTCGTTTTATTTCGCTCCTATTGCCTTCGCTTCTGCAGCGGCAGTCCGCCGCCGCCAAGTCTATTTTAGACGACCACGTTTGCGCTTTCCTTGGGGATTTTAGTCGAAAGCTTGCCTCGGTATATGGTCCTGGTCCCTTCGGAGTCCATATATTATTTACACATTATTTTAATTGAATAATACATAAAACTTCTTGTAAAATAAGAGGAATGCGAATGAAGTTTCTACGAAATCGCTGAAGTTTAAAATAGTCACTTGTTCGTACAAGTCAGTAGTTCATACTACTAGCTGTTGCTAGTCGCCAGGCATGAGCTTGTTCCGGTTAATATATCCGAAGAATTTTCAAAATCGGTTCAACAGATCCAGAGATTAGCCCTCTACAACCTCTCAAACTTATAAACTTTACCTCTTTATAATATTAGTATGAATATAAATGAACCGGAAAAGTTATAGGTAATGATAGTCGAATTTGCATTTGTATAGGTAAATATTTAAAAGAAAATTGGCTATACTAATAAAAAGCAGCTAGAAAATCAGGTACATAAAATAAAAAAGTGCGCCGTCCCAGGAGAAGTGGCAATAGAACAAGGGACACTAAAGATGTTCGGTAATAAACTAGAACGGAACCTGTAAAAATATTGGAACACGAATAAAACTACGAGCATAAAGTTCCATTTTACGAATATGAAATAAAATGAACAAGATGTTATCTTAAACAGTACCTTTGAATATGAAATTCGGGCGAAGCGTATCGAATATCGGCTCGCACCGCGCCGTGTCGCCTGGTTTCGCCTTGGAGGCAAATATTTTTTGCTGCCACGAGATTACTATTATCAGAAAAAGGGTATGAAATGTGAAACACTAAAGATCCAATAATGGCCGGCCCACGTCGCATGAAGACGTGATCGCTTCGGGATTTCGGCAAAAAGCATTTTTCTACAAAAATAAAATCAACTCGATTTTTATCTATCGATAGTAAATTATCCCACGATTTCAATGATTTTTATCAAAATACACTTTTTGTAATAAAAAGATAATCTATTGTGTTAGACTAATATAAAAAATATTTAATATTCCGTCAAATATTTGATTTACAGATCAATGAGTTTTTCATTAAGTCTGAATTATTATTTTAATTGGTTTCAATATTGAAAGTAAATCTAAAACTCATAATATTTTTAATAAATAAAAATGTACAATCAAATGTTAAAATTGAAATCCACTCATACAAAATTAAAATGTAAAAGTTAAAATTTTACCTTTTTGGTTGCTAAACTTTCGTAACCAGTTACAAGAGGAGGTTTTATTTTTTCATTATTTGGTAACTACATAGTTGTGAGAGAATAATTATATTTCTACTTCCACTCTTGGCAACAATTAATATAGAAGATTTTATTTCATAGTATGGCAGTCATGTAAAATGACAAAAGTACGAAACTGTAAAATGGCGACACGTAAAATGGACAAAATGTAATTTTGGAATGGCAAAATTGCCAAAACGTAAAATTCTTATAAATTCGTAAAAGTAAAATATTTACCCACCTTTTCGAATAAAAAGGAATTTATCGTGCCGTAAAGGCAAGTGTTATGGTCCATCCATATTTGCTCAGTTTCCGCCGTTGGGACTCCGGTGGGAAAAACCAGAGTTATTTTAACTGATACAAGGATATAAGTTAGAAATATAATGATTGTAAGTACCTATAAAAAAAATACTTTTTAGCCACCGCAAGGGTGAACTTTATAAGTGCTAGACAATCGAATTTAGTCCGGTAGCACCACGGACGCCATCCGGTACCGCACCATATTCGATCATGTAGCGAACGGTGCGCCGCACATATCGGTTCGATCGGTTCGACCACTACGCTTCTACCATTGATGGTGCATATACGGTACAAGGGGCTTCTGGACGGTCAGTAGTGTGGTACGGTGGTGTGGACCGCGCCATCGGTCGACCCCGCATGGTTTGGAGGTGCGGCCGTACGAAATGCGATCGTCTATTAGCACTTTAACGAAGATACACAAGTGCAGTCACTAAGAGGTAAAGCGATTAGAGGCATAGGTGAGTGAGCTTCTCCCGAGATAAGGTATGTGTGCTGTTACCATTAATTCTGTTAGATGCGCTTATTGGCACTACCAAAAATCCAATGATGCACTTCTGATTCAATTAACTAATGTGAAAAGATAATTAAATCGATTATCAGCGCTATTAAAGCGAACCACAAAATAATTACATAATTTCGGGAACTAAATCCCTATAAAATTGAAACTACGCTCGCAGTTAGTTAAGAGCAGCTATTATTTTAATGGCTAGTGATTAAACGATAGATCGTGTCCATTAGTTTAAATGGCGGATCATATTTTTCAATATTTACTGTAGGGATCGAGACTTAACTTTGTACCTACTACTACTACTACGAAGTTTTTTAAAGTCTATTATATACTATCTTATTTAGCTCAAAAAGGTTTAATATCATTAATTTGTTACGATTATTTTGTAGTAAACTAGCCGATGCCCGTGATTTTATCCGCGATATCCCGTTTCTCCCATTTCAAAATCTATTCCATGTTAATCCTGGTTATAAACTAAATTTCAAGCAGATCTATACAGCTGTTCCTGTGTGAAAGAGTAACAAACATCAATACGTCAAAAACTTTCACATTTATAATATAAACCCAGATTTTGTGTCCATTTAATATCATTCAATTCAATGTTAAATTAAGATATGAAATCTCTACTTATCTTAAAGCGTCTGATCTTGCTATATTATATGAAATATAAAAAAAAAACAATCTTATTATAACTCATCAAATCACATTTCACTCGCACAGCATCCCCAATTTGTCATGTCGCTCGCGAGCCAAAGCTTAAACCAGATGCCAGACACGTTATCGGATATTTGTAGAATTGCGTCTAAATATAGCAATAACTGGAGGGGTGACGCTAGTTCGTCTCCGATAGGCATGCAGCGACTTCACAGTGGAAGTGGTGCTTCTGGAACTTTGGCAATATTCGAACTTCGAGGAGTTTTGTAAGCCATATATGCATCACGATAACCTGATACATTAAATATTTATTAAACGGAAACTTCCACTCAATATTGTACTGAACTGATATAATAAAACTGGAATTTTGTTTGATCACGCTTCTCTATGAAGCCATCTCGAATCGAATATACGCCTATGACGGCGCTCGGGTGACGAACGTGCGGTGGACACATGGGAAGTACCGTTACTTCGGCGCCGTCGGTGACGGTAACGGTGGCGGTGGACAAACCTAAAATATGAGTTCCAGTAGACTTTCGGTATGACGTATCTGTTTTCTTTTTGATAAAACCGTGCGAGTAAAAACGTTAGGCCCCGCGAGGGCGCCGTTATCCACACACATCCGTATTAAGGCAATAAGCCATGCAAAATGTAGCGAGCGGCGCGGAACAATCTCGGCATAACAGTTTATTATTCATTGGCAAGCGAAATTAAATAATCTTTACGACTCTAATATTCAGGTGTGCCACTGTGTCCGCTAAATACGGCTGTGCAAATTCCTAAAGGTTAGAATATGTCATAAAAGTTCAATGCCCGTTCTTAACTTCTCGCTTTTATTCCGTGTAAGTCTAAAATGGAATCCTAAGTGGCTAGACTTGGACAGAGAAAACTAAAAGAAGAGTCAGCACACATCCCAAAGTTTATAACTAGTCATACATTTTTTGTCTCCAGTTTAGAAAGGATTAATAATGGCGATAATATGACGATGGTGTGATGCTTTCCAGCCGATTTCGGCTATAGCGACTGCTTCATCTCCGGTCATGGGATCGCATTTGGCTAGCATAACCGACCTTATTTACGGCGATAATAATAATATTCACAAAACGTGAAGTTACAGTGAAGCTTGACGTATTGGGGGAAACTAAACAGTCAGAATGATTAAAATTACCTAGAGTAACAATAGGTTCATACAGTAAATAAATAGGTACCTACTGTGTTCATGTCATTACCATGTCTAACCAAGACATTACTTTAAATTCCTTGCACGAGTATATTTCGCGCTTTGCTTTCCACAAACATGCCACTAGAACGAGCAATTCCACTGAAACCGCAAAGCACGACCACTTGTGTCCTAATTGTCTCCGTATTCTCCCATCCAGTTGTTTTAGTAGCTGATTCCATTAATACCTTTTACATTTTAAAATACAAAGTACCTTCAGATAATCCTAAGCACTTTGCAGAAAACATAAATTTCTTTACATTAAATAGCGTCAAGCCTGTAATCCCCGAGCTGGGTCCAGACAGCCACTTTAAAGGAATATAATTTTGTATATTTTAATAAGACTATGTCAAAGTAGTTGGAATCCATTACTAAGACGCATTATTCTAATTAAGTTCGTGTGCTGTGTGTCGTCGTAAATTTTTCGTCATCGGAGAATTGTCAAAAAAATTATGACCACAGACAATATTAATAACAAGATGTACGTGAATCCCACGTAACTACTTTGCGTTTCAAATGCTAATAGGAATATGAAGAAGAAAATAAGTGTCTATAGAAAAAAAAGAAGTATCGCTTGACAATTTTTTTCTATAGAAACTTCTTTTCTTCTTCATATTCCAAGCCAAAGTAGTAGCTAAAATAGTTCGTTGTCTTTCCCCATCAGAATTTGTACTAACATCTAGATATAGAAACAAAATATATTATCACAAAAAACAAATAAAAACCACTGTTGTTTAACATGTGGGGTAAAATTCAAGTAGTCTTATTTTGATCAAAATAAAGCGCGAAAATAAACGCTGAATTCAACTATCCAGTTCATACCTAATTGAGTTCGGATTGAATGCACAACTTAAACGATTAGGGCTCATTCAGCGATCTATTCAAGAAGGAATTCCTTGCATTTGAATTAGCGACCGAGAGGCGATAGTTGAATAAAACATTCGGATATTAACTGTGATAATTTAGCTTACCGTGAAACAAAAAGAGAGGGATTTCCATATGGAGAGTTTCATCGCTTAGAGCTTGTTAATGAGCTTCGAAATTCATAGTGTTTTAAATATCATAAAATAAACGACACTGCAGTAACTATTTTACATGACGGTAAATTGGCATAGCTGGTCATTTGATTTGAAATAAGAAACTTCTGCATTGATCATAACATTTGTTCCTTTGTTTAATTTATAGGCAGTATAACCGTACTTAATATTTTTTATCTTTTATCAATTTGCAAACGCAGGCGTTCTGGACGGTCGAAAGGACCATGGTCTTTTTGATTTGGTCCTGTCAGGCTAAATAAAGATCCCTCTGTAGAAGGTGGATTTTGAGGTATATTGTTCCACTCTTTATCATTATAATTATCTATACTGTCAATAAAATTAAACCACAGAAAATAAATCAAGCCGCAGCTTAATCCATTACACCAACAGTCAAAATGCAACTGAATACAGATTTAAATGTAGTGAAGTCAAACGATTAGGATTCACGCGATTCAAGCGATTTGCATAAACGCAGCTACAAAGGCTTGGCGTTTTGCTGCTTGAATAAATCATAGTGGTACAGGATGAATAATTAACATTACAGATTGTGCAATGTGCCGATACGTAGCCAGGGGAGCGGTTGGCGTACCTAGAATTTGAACATCATGAAGGGAATTTGAATCCATGTCAAAGTCATCTGAAAATACTCGCAAAGTCACCTGGACAACATCTTCGGGTTACAAAATATTTTTTGATCTATGAAAGTGGATAAAATAATGTTACGTAACTTTAGTTATCAAAGTAGAGGAATGGTGTGTCAACTTGAATCATTTCTTTTCACAGAATACTAAAACAGTTCACATTATTTTTATGAAAGTTCATCGCTTTTCATAAAATTAAAACAATGCGAATAGAATATGTCTTAGTACATTATGTTCCAATTACACTATGTCTGTAATAGTCTATATTATATCACGTCCCTGTTTTAGGTTATTATTCTTATATTATTTGCGTTTTCAGGACAAACGAGCAAAACTTGTATTGGTTACAATGAAATATTGTGAGCGTTTCAAGGGCGCAACGATTCCCTTTGAGAGCTCGCTGCGACGTGAATGCGGTGAAATACGGTTGGTTCTTTTCAATGCCGTGAACCACTGAGTAATTCACATTGGTATGGATGCTTTTTTATTAATTAATGTTGGACTTGGCGAACTATTTCCGACTTGCGTTAAGTATTTGCTTATTGATTTATCGTTCAATGAATATCGTTATAAAAGATCTCATGTTACGACCGAGATGGCAAATGATAGGGCGAAGTGGAAAAAAATTAATTGCTTTATGTGCTGTACCGACTTACCGACACCACGTATACTGGGATAAGGTTAGGAAGAAATGAAATGAAATCGTTTATTTCAGAAATTAGACCTTCACATGCACTTCTTGCCATTTACAACTTGTATACCTGTATAAAGAAAATAAACTTCGTTATAAACTACGAATTTGAAGACGAATGAATGTGCCATTGTCAAAGCACGATCGGAAAGCATCGATATCGTAAATTTTTATTATATCTCTTTGAGATTAATTATTATATTTCTGTATAAATAGAATAAAACCTTAGAAACAACAATATAGGCCATACATAAGGTTAAGACCTAATCGCAGCACATTATCTCATTCCGGTCGATAAAACACCGGAACGGCACCTGTTAATACCGGGCTCAAGTCAGAATTTTACTTATTCATGAACTTCGTTTAGAAAGGCTTACGTTAGAATCCTGATATAATAGTAAACATTAAGAAAAACAAACTAATAAAACCCATACTCCCAAGAAATTTTATTTTGAAAAAGTGTTACCTATTTATGGAAGATCTGGCTTTTCGTCTTGCCAAACGTAACGCATTGCTACTTCACGTCGATATTCTGTGAGAAGGTGGTATTTTCAAAGTAAGCCGATTTGATACATGCTCAAACTACGTCACGTTTTTACACTTCGTCATCCTAATGGTTTTTTTTTTTTTTTTGACAATGTTGTGCAAGCTAGTGAAGCGCTATCGGGATACGCTTCACCAGCAACATTGGTTTTACGTGGGCGAGGTGTCAACCCGCCGCACAACCCCCGAAATGCTGGAGGACCACACCCGTCGTTGGTCAGCGAGTCCATCGGACTTAGCCGGTTAGTGTAGCTAGGCTGTACTACCGACCATTCCCCTATCCGCCACCTTGGGGACGCTCCCCTACGCTGTGAGGGCCAGCGCGGGGATCCTAATGGATTAGGAAACGGGAAATGTTTAAGCAGAAGATAAACTTTGATTATCACATGACAAATGTATGATAAAAGAAAAGAAAATGTGAAGGCAAAGTAGATAATTAAATATGTATGCTGAGACGCTCAGTCAAGGGCGGCCTGTATTATTTATGCTGCTACAACGAATCCTTTCATGTCTATCTATTACTGAATCTCTGAAAGAAAAAAAAGCGTTTGAACCGACCGACACGCTCAAAAGAATTCCTTCACGGTTTAATAACAGTGTTTTTATACCGGGCTTGTAAGCGATATGTATAATGCACAGACATGTTGTACAAATTAGGAACTATTTTTGTGGCGACGCGAGGGCCACCGCCGCCCGCAGACACGCGCCACTATTTATATAATGCTTTATTGTTCAACGGCCAGTGAATGATGTTGATTCTTTTCTTTAGTTCTTTTAACCTAAAATATTTTGTTACGTTAATGACAAGTCACTTAAGTTTACGATCAATGAATTCGAGCGACTCGATGACTTGTTCATGATTTGTCCGTCTCGACAGTTATGACATTATGTTGTTCTCTATAATATCGTCTGTTAGGTTCTGGCACTTGCTGCTTCTTCCCGTTAAAACCTTCATCCTAAAATTTGGCAGATTTTCTCGACATTGCCATTTTTCACAAGTTTTTCGGAATAGCAAAAAATGGACATCATATCAAAAATGCAGAACTATGTTACGCTTTGCGAATTAAATATCATTATCCGACAGGTTCTTAGGAGACTTGGGAGTTGCAATTTTTGTAAATGTAGTAAAAAATATCTTTATTAGTTTCAAGGATCCTGAATTTTGATGTCGTCGGTGAACCAACACATGTGATGTATGTATTATCAGGTTTCTTCAGCTGGAATATATGTAAATTGGCCGTAAATAGGGCACGAGTCGCGAATGAGCCTACAACTTCATTTGTATAAGGAGATTACTTTCAAAGGAATGACGCTACGACGATCCTTTTAACGCGACTCGGTTTATCGTTTCAGGGCTTGTTTCACGAAACTGGAGATCGTTCTTCAATATTATTCATAAGTTTACAAACAAATCACACAACGCTATCTAGCCATTAGGTAGGTATAGAGTAGATTAATTACACAAACTATTATAAAAATAAAAATAAACTTATACTTTTTAAAATTTAACTAAAAGAAAAAATACTTATAAAACAATTCCAAGAAATAAAACAATGTAAAGTATTAAAAAGAGTTCGGTTTGCCACAAGGAGAATACAATTTTGTAGCTGAATATCAAAAGCGAAGTGTCAGGAGATCGCTCGGTCTCGAACGAGTCAAACTTACTGCGGTATCGGTAACTTTTAACGAAGCTTACGTTGTCAGCGTATCCATCCATATAGATACTATAACTCAAAATATATATTATTCTTTTACTGCAATTCTATCTTCCCAATAGTTGACTGGTAGAGAATGCAATTAAGCATTAGGTCCGCCTATTATGAGATAGTTTCCACTTGTAATTATTGTGTCATTTGTGTACCTACCTATGTAACTACTGTTGTGTTCTTGCAAGACATTATTGTTGATTGATACGAGTTATACGCGTTTTACTTTCGAAGACACCCACCGACGACACTGTAGGAGAAACATGGACCAGGCCGATGGCGGTAATTATCATCTTCCGCTAGCCATAGCAGTAAGTTAAATAAATAAAAATAAATTATAATAATAATGCACCTTTTCTAAAAGTTTTCATTAAAAATGTCTTGATATTTTTCTTGTATATCCTCTCTTTACGTCCTCACTTTCGTACGCAGAAACTATAAATTATTTTCTATGAACTTTTAATGAAACAAAATAACATGATTGTGTATGCCAGAATTCATGGAAAAAAAATACTTTTCATTTTCTCAGTTATGATGAACCTAATATTCAAGACTCTAATATCTAACGACAAAATACAAAATAATACCGGTATTGTTGTCAGCAGTATTACAATAGGTATCCCCCGTTATTGCGGAGAGTCAATTGCCGTAACAGGATCAGGCGTCCGCTCGTTAGCATTAAGATGA
The DNA here is from genome assembly GCA_905163395.2 of Endotricha flammealis. Lineage (NCBI taxonomy): Eukaryota > Metazoa > Arthropoda > Insecta > Lepidoptera > Pyralidae > Endotricha > Endotricha flammealis. The sequence goes on along the minus strand of LR990858.1, from coordinate 304,729 downwards.
TGGCCGAATAGATGGCCCTATAAATGGCATATTACAAACGCCATTACGCCGATCAGCTCTCAAGTTATGAAGGGACCAACTTTTAATATATTGAATGTCCCTGCGATCAACTTAGGAAATTATAATGTAACAAGACTTTGACGAAATCTTGTTTCTTTGTTTTATGTTAATATTTCGAAAGATGGAAATTATTTGCCAACCAACCCAACCCCCCCAAGTGGAGCTCTGGAGACCTTACTCACCGTAGGAACACAGCATGGCCGAGACCAATGCTATTAATATTCTATCTATCTATTTCTCGCTATAAATAAATCGTTCTAAACTGACACGTCATTTGGGAGAAATCAAACGCACGGAGCAATGCCCACCGATATCAAAAGCTTTCCCCTAAATACATGGCAATTGGGACAGATTTGGTGAATGCATTTCAAATTAGCGTCGTGTTAGCTATTCAGATAGAAATTGCTCGTCTATTTTGGAACTGACTGAGCCAGTTGCGGTTTATATCTACTATAAAAATTAGTTTTTCAGGCCTAGCGTAATATTACGGACTCTTGTTTTGTAATAAATACTTTTATGAATTTACATAAAGTGATGAATAACAAATCTTATCAATAGAAAATATTGGACCCGAAAACGTTTTAAAAATGAAGTCTTTACTAGTATTTAGATTTACCAATGAAGCTCTCCTTAGCAATGTGATACCGTGATTAGAAACATAAGACATCACGCGAATGTCTGTCTTAAAACGATTACATAAACTAAAACAATTGGTGGTGATGGTAAGTAACTTTAAAATAAATGATAAGTTATACGGAGACACATACCTTCGTCTCGTATCACTTATCATTTATTTTAAAGTTATTCACAAAGCGATCGACAAACACGTCAACTAAAACAGAAAGCCAAAAAGGGTACTCGACGGCCAAAAAGAAGGAGGAATTTTGAACAAAATAATAATGTTTTATAAAAGGTTGAAGCCAAGCAGTCCCTAACAAACATATTGAATTGATATTCATCAGCGGCAGTATTAACCGAGCAATACAATTCGTCGATATCCGCGTCACCTGTCTTCTGCACGTCGGAGTTAGGACATATCTGTTCCGGCGCTCGTTTCCGCAAACACTCCATTTACACCCATTTTCTGTTTTATTTCCTCCATAGAGGAAATTGTTATCAATATAAAGCCAATGTTTGTAAGACGAGTAAAATATTAGAAGTATCGGCGCGCAAGGGATGATTGCGTCACCGGGATTGCTATGGTGTAGTAATATACGTCACCCCTTCTGATGATCAAACAGGGTCTTTGACAGAAGCAATAATATAATAATAAACGTTAATTTATTTCTTCTCCACAAACAAATGACAATAATAAAATATAATTTAACAATGAGTTGCACTTTAATAAATACGAGTCATGTGTTTGATGAAGAACTGGCGCCTGCACTAGGTATCAAAAGAACCTGTAACACAGGTCACCGTCTCTCCAATGTTAATCTGAAGTATGAATCCCACCAAAAACATTTACATGTAAAATGTTGCCAAGACGAGACCATATGACTCGCACTGTCAAAAAGTTATCAGATCTCATGTAGAGCCGAGCTTCTAACTCTACACGCCCTACCTCTACAAGGCCTAACTTCACAAACTCTACACCTTAAAATATGTGTCTTGGCCGTTTCGTTACATACTACAAGAACTAATGTATAATAGAAAAGTATGATGATGAATAGTTTATAAAATTTACACCTTACACCTATGTGAATGTAGCGAAATGGCCAAGCCACATATTTTGATTAAAGTGTAGAGTTTGTGAAGTTAGGCCTTGTAGAGGTAGGGCGTGTAGAGTTAGAAGCTTGGCTCTATATGAGATCTGATAACTTTTTGACAATGCGAGTCATATGGTCTCGTCTTGGCAACATTTTACATGAAAATGTTTTTGGTGGGATTTCATTTCATTTTGTAAGTTGCTTATAATTTTTTTTTCTTTTTTTTTTGGGCGAAGTTCCAAGTTTTATTATATTTTTGTTGTTTGTGTACTATTATTGTATTGTGTATACATACCAAATTTCAGCTTTCTAGGATATTAAGAAGCGGAAATCTCATACAAACTTTCATCCCCTAAATTAAAGGGTTGGGGGATGAAAGTTCCAAGTTTTATGATTTTTTTTGTTGTCTTTGTAGTAATATTAGCCTACATACCAAATTTCAGCGTTCTAGGACTTTAGGAAGTACCTTAAGAATTATGATGATCAGTGAGTGAGTGAGTGAATCAGTGACCAAATCGGGGGTTTTTAGACATTAATAAAATCTAAAGTATAATAGCTACGACATTCAAACTTTGTATGTTTAATGATTGTACTGGTGTTATTATATCTTGAAATTTTTTACTATTTAGCATCATCCAAACCAAAGTTATGAGAGTTCAAAAAAACGACGAAACGTTTCGAGAAAAGGTAGGTAGTGCCCTTGCGCTTCGCTTGGCTCGTCTTGGCGGGGGCACTACCGTGCCCCCAGATCTGTAGCTGTATTTACTGCTCTAGGAATATTATTTTAAAGTTAATGTAATGACATATTAAATTACTGACAGTCATACTAAGAACGGAAAAAATTAAACTTAGGGCTTAATTTGTGCGTCATTATGTCCATAATATTCATTAAAATTAAATTAACATTATTCAACGTCAACATTTCGGGAAATTCTAGTCTCAATCTGAAGAGATATCTCGCTTATCAAAATAGGAAATATGCCAGATGGGTTTCAAACTAGATTTCTACTGTTTTTGTTACGAGAATAGAAACCGCTGCTAGATAAAGTAAAATAAAGTCCATTGTTTTTCCCTCCCCCTTCCCTTCGTTTTGTATTGATTCTAATACATTTTTTCCGTTTATTTCTTATTCTATCTCTATCTCGCGAAGTTAAGCGAAAACGTGAGTGTGGACTGCTCTTTGTCCTACACGGATTCACTGTTCCTTTGTCTTTTAATTTCGTATCCTACTTCAGGTCACTGCGGTCAAGTTCGGAGCAATTTCAGAAAAGTTTTTTAAATTCTTCATGGAAATGAGTATTATAATGCAAATTAATTACATGCATATTTTTTATACCACTAAGGTGGCAAACAAGATTATGGCCGCCCGCCTATGCATTTGCATAGTAATGATAAAATAACTTCCGTGACAACCAACGGTGTCCCCCCCTAATACTAAACCATAAACGTTTAATATTACAGTGCAGCTATTGATCATTACAAACTATATTCAAAAACTTACAAAATAGTTTACTCAACTCAAACGTAGAGTGAAAATACGAAAGAGTAAAATGAAAAACCTTTTTACTAAATGAATCTAGCCTAGCGTGATTGCATACTGACATCTTTACAACACTGAGAAAAACAATCCAAAATTCCCAAACTAAAAATGTTTATCAATTTCGTGCAAAACAAATAAAGCGAAAATTGATTTAATGTATTTTCTATTTACAAATACCTTTCTGGAAATAGAAAACCTCTCGCCTACGCTAAGTGGCCATAAACCGGCCGCATAAAGGCACACGGGTTTACAAAATAAGCCGTAAAATGTATTACCTCCGTCCGAATATCGCTGTAATATCGAAGGAGTGTGTTTTGACAAGCATGCAGCAAACATAGCTGATGAAAGAATAATGTTGATCCGCGGCTGTCCTGTGTAAATATTTGCGACTGATTTCACCTCTAGTTCGTCGCATTGAAAGGTCTATTAGAATATGTCTAGATATGATTAACGCCCTCTATAGTCGTGAGACATGGACTATGACCTAGAGAGACAAGGGAAGATTTTAAATGTGGTGCTGGACATGGAAACGATAAAATGGACGGAAAAGAAAAATAAACTAAAATATGAAATCAGCTTTCATCAGTGGTGTTCCTAAACAAGTACGATGTTAGTGCCTTTAAGGTAGAGAAACTTGGACACTTATAAACAATTATAGGTGTTAACCCATAATCAATACTTAGTAATTAATAAGTGTCTAAGTGCTCTTGCTTCAGATTAAACATATTTTGATTTTATATATTGTAAAAAAGACTTTTCAAGAATTTCAGAGGAACACTCAAAAATATGTCATACAAAGATAAAGAGGAATTATTGGAAATACATGTATGCTGCATATGAAAAAGAATTTAATAGGAAAAACAAGATAGAGTAAAAACTTTTAAAATATTTCATAAAGCGAAAACTAAAGATAATGTTTGAAAGAATATCAGAATATCACAAAGCAACAAAGTATTTAATATCGAAGCAACCGTGAATATAAAGACATTTTATAAAATAAACTATAAAACACGTCGCGTGAATCGCGATACCGACGGAGCGGAAGGCGTGCATGTTGTGACAAGCGACGACAACCTCTCTGATGGAAGAATAACGTTGCTCGAGATCTTTCGTCAATATTTGGCGAATTGTGGCTTTCACTTGGCTGATGTTAGAGTATCTGCGGAGTTATCGTATGTTTTTTTATTATTGAAAACGACAGGCCAATAAACGAGTTACCTAATGGAAATACCGCCAACTAATAATATTAGTAAGACTAGGGATGCTACCGATATACTGCCAACAAGGAAGGGAATAGTAAGAAGAGGGATAGGAGAGTTGGTGGATCCAGTGGTAGAGCATTTATAAAATGGACCAGATCGATCAGGGAAGTAGGTACCATCCTCTTACATAATATTGGCGTGAAGCAGCTATGCATTTCGTTGGTGAGTGAGAGATCAAGAAGAATATTTTCTCCGACTCGTAATGACCGGCAACAGCTCAGTGACTGCATGGGCGGCGGCGACCACCAGGTGATCCATATACTAAAATTTTTGGAGTTATAAATAAGTCTATCGAAAAGCATACTAGTTGGAGAACAGACAATTTTAAAACCTATAAAAATAATTAAAATATATTTTTTGTAAATCAAAAGAGTTTGTAGTAGATAAAGTAACAAATTGTTTCTACCCAGCCTTTGCTAATACGAAATGAAATAAACCAAATTCAGTACATTCCACTCGGGAACTGGTAACCACGCGAGCGAACTTTCCCGGAACCAATACCCTTTGCACCGATTTCCCAGCAATACGGCGATTAGCATTCGTGCTCACTAAAACACGTCGCAATTTGATCGGCCTTGTCAGTACAATGCGAATATCCGTCAGATTCCAATAGCGTGGTGTCAATGTTAGACACTTTCAGAATAGTGTTACATATACATCCGTACTCGATGGAAATATTAGTACAGATTCTGGGGCCAACTATAAGATTTGACTTTGACACTATTTTTATTCAAATACGCCTAATACTTACCGCTTGTATATTATTTTTAATTTTTTTTTTAGCCCCAAAGTAAGTTCGAAACTTGTGTTATGGTATACTAACTCAACAATATTATATTTTATAACAAATACAAATATTGATAAACATCCAAGACACAAGGCCAATCAGAAAAAGTTCGTTTTTCATCATGACCCGACCGGGGATCGAACCCGGGACCTCCTGGGTGGCGGTCTGGCGTGGTAACCATTACGCCACGGAGGTCGTCTTGTATATTGCATATTGTATTGTTTCGAATCGTCACAATATTTTTTTTTCAACTTAAGCTTGTGATTAAAAATGTTGTTGCTGTGTGTCTCATGTTTTGGTTTTCAATATTGATGGCGTAATGTAAAGAAAGCTATGGTGAAAGAATATTCGAGTAGATCAGGAAGTATTTTAAAAATGTTATCTAAAGAAATGCTATCATGTTTCTCTCGACTCGAGAGGTCTTGACTCAGAGACCACATTGAACATGACACAATACGCTGCATTGAATTTACATGTCGAAATTATGGAAACAGAAACTTAACTGTATAGCGAAATAATAGCTGTCACCCAGTATTTACTTTTATCATTGCAAATAATTATTAAACATTAAATAGCATTCAATGGCGATATAATTTCATCCCTCGTTTACATAACGTGCCGTGTCGGATAGTTGTCCGACATTGTTTCCGGCCTTTGAATAATAATCTACAGTGTTATTATACGAGGCTATGCATAAAATATTAATATGAAAAATAGGCCACAGAATGCAGGTAGCCGACTTTAACGCCGCGAATGCAAAATTGCATTTCCTCGCTGTAAGCAAAACCGCCCGTGAGTTTTATGGAGTTTTGAATAAAGTTCTTTTGATGGAAACTGATGTCTGACTTATTGTAATGCGATGACGTCACTGAATTACTGAAGACGCTTTAGCAAGTGCACATTTATCAGTCTTTAAGGCTAGACACTGATCGTCATGTGGAATGAAAATGACACCAGCAGTTGACACAAATTCTAAATATTAATTGATTAATGAATCATCTGCTAAGCTCACGCTATAATAGCAACACTTTTGTTAATTTGCGCAAGAAATAAGGTTACTTTAAATACAAAGAGAAAATATTTTTATTCAATTAGGCCTATTACAAGTTCTTTCGGATCGTCTTGTCTTATTCTACCACCAGTTCAGACGCAGATTTGTACCTACCAAGAAGAACTGATAAGAAATTTAGTACTTGCTCTTATAAAATGGTACCTGTACATAAAAATTGTTAAAATAAAGGTACTGGATAAACTGGTTCAAAAGATTATTAGGAATTGAAGCAGGTTCCTCATCACCTGTAATGTATTTAGTGTTATATGAATGTGTCTGAATAAATAAAATGTTATCTGTACTTTTGCGATGCGACCGAGCCGGTTCATTTAAATCAGAGTCCGTTGTCAAGGCGAGGGTTTAATTGGGGTACAAAATGCCCCTTTTAATCACATCCTATTTATTTGCCGACATCGGGCGGCGCGTCCGCGATAAATCGCTCGCCGTTCATTCGCACAATGACCGCAGATTATTTTAAAGCTACCGAAGTGAGCAATGGCACCCGTTTGTTCGTGTTGTCCTGTAAGAATATTATTTGGGTAAATATAAAACAAATAATAGGTCTCTGGTTTGCTGTCTTTTCGTTTATCAAAAGAAGTGCTAAGTTTTCACTTCACTTTATTGTACTCATCGACCACACATAGATATTATATTTTAAATTGCTTATTGTTTAATATTACTAATTCTGTCCACATCAAATTGCCGTGAAAGGAATTCTTCCACTCGGCCCACCAAGCCACCCTACTGATGGGGTAGAATGGAACGCCTATATATCTATTAGAATTATCTATCATTTTTATAGAAAGAGTTTAGTAGTATAGTGACAGATAAGTCTTAATCTTCGAAATTACAGTATTTGAAAAAGTTTTTATATTTTTAGTACGTTTATTGCGTATGTTATACATATATTTATAGGTTTTCTGAGTGCCTACTCTTATAATGAATATTTTGAGTTTGGGCGGCGGCGCTCGAGTCTGCTGACAGGAGCAAAATCCTCTTTTGATATCTCATTTGCAGTTTTATCGCCAAACAAGGAAAATAAAAACAATACGTGAGCAACAAACGTTTACAGTACGGTACCAGTGCCTTTCCATTCTTTATTTTCTTAAGGGAAAATACTTAGTTTTAGGGAATCATACTAATATTATAAATGAGAAAGTGAGTTTGTTGGTTTGCTTTTTATTCCTTCACGGCTTGACTAAGCAGCCGATCATTATGAAAATTTGAATACATATTGTTACCCCTGACAATATGTATACACATTTTCATAATGATTTACGAATTGTCATTGTACGTCGTTTGATGGGTATGAAAAGTGAACCGCGCACTACAGTAAATTAACTTCGCGGGAGTGAAGAGTCGGCATTACATTGCGTTTGGTATCGACTGAATATACTCTTAATATTAATTAAAACGAAATTCTGTACTGCAATTGCGTATATTTTCAATTTGAACATTGAAAAAGGAATAAAAATGAATGTTAATTTTGTAAGCGCGTCCGAAACGCAGCGCGCAGCTGGAGTGGCGCTCGAGCGCCGGCATCATGCTTAATCTGATATTCGCCCGCGTGTATTTTGTACATGCCTCTTATGTTGCAAATGTGCGGAAATTAAATTCGTGTCTCATTCCTTTTTTGTTTTTATTAAATTAGTTGGCAAACATGTAATCTATCACCGTTGAACACACTGGCAGCGCATAATCACAGTTTTAATAAGAGAAAACTATGATAAAAACAAAATACAAGCGGGATTGATGGGGATTTGGGCATTGGTGAAGTTTTAAAGACTTATACCGACATCCTGCTTGCCTGGAGTTAATGCATATTATTGTTTTACTTAGAAAAGTAGATACTATCAACATTTAATATACTTATCAAGGGATAATATCGAAGTCACCGTCAATAAGTCTCTTCCTTCTAGCATTTCCTAATATCCACTGGACATTATCAAGCTCACGGTTCAAGGACCGGTCATATATGTAAATATTTCTCTAGGTACACCGAACAAAATTTTCATAGAATTTCTCGCTTATCGAATCACTCTCGCGTTGGTGGCATACCGTATACAATATTCATTGTTTTCTGTGGCGCCCCAGAAAATATATTTTATATTACTCTGTTTCCGGAATCAATCCATGTCATACAATATGATTGACGGCCATGACGGGCGCTGAGCCTGGAGGGATGGCACATTGATATTGACAAGTCTTTGGGTGTGGCAGATGATCTGGGTCAGCTGGAGATTTTTCAAAATGTACAATACAGCAATGGCACCGATTAACTTGCGAAGCTAAACTTGTTTTCCTTTCATTGTAGCTGCATCACGACTTTTTGCTAGCGTAAAATCTGAATGTCCCATTTTAAGACTACTTTCGTATAGTTTTTCACATGCGTCCGTTGTTAATTTCTTACCATCTGTAACCATCTTAGTAATAGTACAAGGGATTAATTCATAATGACACTTCTACTACAAAATAATAATTAGAGTTAGCTGACATGGGAAACTTTTGTCATTTTGTGCAAACTACATTCTTGCAAAGTTGACCGAGGTGAAACAAAGTTTCGTACGAAGTTAGAAGATATAGGAAAAGTAAATATGAAGTAATAAAAAAGAGAAAGACAAGACATCGACGAAGAACGCTTCTAAATCCTCGTACTCAATTTAGAGAGAGTATGTAATGATCGTAGAAGGTGCTGAATCAAATGAAAAATGTTCTTACTATTTCTACTGAAAAATAGATCTTGTTACAACTTTGATTGAAGTGTATAAAGTATAAAAATGGAAGGCAAACGTGCAGAGGTTACAGGCCAACACCCTACCCGCTGTCATGCGAAGCCAACATAAAGCCAATCGTTATCACTAAACAGAATCGGTTCGACGCCAAACAAATTGAGGCAATTTTTCCATCGGACAACTCTGCGACTTTCCCACGTTTCAATCAACCTCGGGTCCCTTTAAATCATTCATAATTTGATACACGAGTCGCTGTCTGCTCGTGTTACGTTCGCCTCCGCCCTTCGTTCAGCTCATAACGTATTATAATATTAATAACTTGTTTTAACTTCATTACATTACGGGCTCTTGCTACTTGATCAGAAATTTAAATAATTTCTATTAATTTTATATTACATATTTTTAATAATAAATTGTCACCTGGCCTGGCTTGTTTTATGGGTAACAAACAAAAATACGTGCAGGACTCAAATTCATGAGAAAAATTTAATATTCATCACATAAATGATTGTTCTGTGCGGAGATTGAAGCCGCACTCTCTGACACTGGATGTAGAGTCAAAATAAAATCATTTATCTTGCAAGTAGATTTACTTTATAATACTTTTGCACGTCAATATTTTTTATCTTACTAGCACTTCAGACGTGATTGGCCTGTTTGAATGACGTGAACTGTAGCCTTTTTAAAAAACCATTTAAACTGCATTAAAAAAAAAGTATATTTTAAGATTAAATTAGCTATAAAATAAAGAAAAAAGGAGCAGATTAATAGTGACCACAAATATCTTTAAAATAATCTTCTACTTTATAATAACCTTTTTTCTTCAAACAACCTTTAATTCGTCACTATCAATAAACGACTTGCTACATAGGCGACTTACGTTTACACCGACTAAATACTAACTCCTTCCAAGTACTAACTAAAAGCCACTAGGGTGTCGTAGTTTTAAATTTTTATGTCTATAATTTCACACGTCTTGGTAACTATCTGTATTTTTTTATCGTTATGTGTATAGTTTTTCGACAACATAAACGTTATTATATTCCAACAGTATTAAACTAATAATTTACTAGAAGGGTCTTCTCCTCCATTATGATAAAACCTTCTTCTTAGACATACAAATTAATTTAATTACTTAGCGAAGATATAAATCTGGAATCGCGGCCGTAAAAAGCGGAGCTTCCTTCCCGGGATAAATTCAATTGGACTCAGGTAAATTTTTAAAACCTTTATTGTGGAATTGAATGGGAGAGCGAGTTCTTGGAAAGTTTGGGGCGAGGGCGAGGTAACGAGGTTCGTTAGATAACACGAGGAGGCTCGGACGGTGATCGCCTTAAGTACTGATTGGTTGTGAGGGCACTTGCCGCCATTATTGCTCATTTTGACTGTTGGAAATTCACTTAATTGGCCCCTGAAGTGTATTCCAATTTTAATGAATGTTCGTTTAATCTGTTGGGTTCGGTTTATAAAATTTTAAGTATGATGTTTCTTAGTAATCTGATGAATTATCAATCTTTTAAATATAACATGAAGACTAGTTTCTCGCGGTTCGTTGCCACTAAAGACAGTAATCGTGGCCATAGTAGCTTACAGAGCGACCAGGCAAGTGCTTAAGATTCTAGATCCCCTGAATGGGGCCGAAGACGTCTACAGTGACTCTCCATCGCGGTCGCCAACTTACAAATTATCTAAAACCATTTCTAACTCATTGCAATACCATCTCTAAATCTCGAAACACCCTAACATAATATTATAAAGGAAGAAAGTAGTCTCAGTTTCTTTAGAATCTTTAAAGGGACAAAAAAATTCAGTAGTTCTTACAAAGGAACCATCAATAAGGCTTCTGGGACTAAAGCTATCTATGTACATGTTTGTATGTTTGATTTTGAACACTCTAATATAGTTACTGTAGTAATTTTCTTTTAGTCCTAACTCAATATTATCCGGCTGATTGTCGCATGGCGTGATGGCGCCCGATAAGAGGCCCACTCCGGCCGGCGATACAAGTCCTACAATTATACCGCCTTAAACACAACTACGACAAATTAATTCAATGAAAATTCATTAGGACATTTACATGGAAACCTCATGCCGTGGTTTCGTTGTACCAAATACTTATAAAATTAATTCAAAGTTTGTCTGACCTTTTTCTGCCTAAGTTATATCCAGCGCTTTAATTGGTGAATGCCTATAGGTAGAGCATTTGTTGGGCTAGGTCGATTGGGGAAGGGGTGGTTGTCGGGATACCTCCACGTGGTCCACCCCGGGCAACGCCGGCGCATCCTTGCCGGCGGCTGAAGTCCCGACACGTGGGTCCCCTCCCTGCGCTCGAGTTGCGGCGAGCCGCGGGTTGAGGGGGACGAGCGGGGTCCGGTCCCTGCGTTTCGCCGGGTGCGGGTTGCAGGCGGACGGGTGTGTCCACTCCCTGCGCTCGGCTCGCGGCCTTACCAGCCGGCGTGCGGCGCATACCGTAACCCGTGGGTCCTCCACCCACGGGCCGGGGGCCTTGGCTTAACCGCCCGGGCCGCGAGGAAGACAACCTCTATAAAAATCACGAGCGGAGCTGACGGCCGCGCCACGCTGAATAAGTGTGGTGTGGCCGTTGGCTGGCGGTCGGCACAGTGGGTGCGATCGCCGAGTGGACGGGGACCATAGCCCAGCCGAGACGGCGGGCCGGGGAAGGCCCGTCGGCTTGAGGGAGCGATGGTCCTCGGTGTCGGCAGTGCACCTGGATGCGGTGTACTGCTGACGGAGCGTATCGGGGGCGAGCGGGTCCGGCTGGTACCTTGGCCGGACGGCCCTAGCGGGGTCGCGGTTGTATCCCAGTTTCCCGTGGCCCCGCCACACAGGGCAAGAGGCATCCCGTCAGTTTTTTAGTGGTAAGTTCCACAGTCCCCACCGCGTGCTCCCCGGGCGGTGGGGCTGCCACAAAGCATTTTTCTGACGTAAAAAAAAAAAAAAAAAAAAAAAAAAAAAGGTCGATTGGGGAAGTATCACCCTTTCACAGAATATCAACGTGAAGCTGAAATGCGTTTCGTCCTTAATACAGATATGAACGAACACTATTCAGCAGTTTTTGAGTTTAAACTGAAGGGATACTTACTCGATAGTATACGTAATCAATGATCCTGAGTAAAGAAACTTGGGGACTTTGTTACTGACAAATATAAATACCGAATAGAGAATTCTCGTGAAATTATTTTTAACCACCATGATTCCAACTTTCACGTAAATAGAACAAATCCCATCTGAAGTGATTTTTGCGAAGGCATATTGGACAAATAAAACCCTACCTTTGGACTAAGCTGTCCGTTACTTCAAAGAAATGTAAATACTAAAAAGGTATAAAGATTTAGGTTAGCAACAAATATTATATTTCATATTTTCTTACATGTGGAACGTAAAAAAATCCATCATAGTAATATCAGCGGCGTGTAGTGAGCCTATAAAAAGGTATGTTATGCAAATGAACCTCGCAGTAAATGGTTTCAGATTAGAGTGCCGAGCCTGGGTTTACGCTCAAATTTATAGCCGCGAGACGGAGTTACTTCACGGGGAATTATTACGCGGGGCAATATAAACCAGTGTTTTTCTTACGGCGGCACAACTAATGGAAATATAGTTGCTTTTATTTAACTGTAATCAACGTTTGTTGAAATGAAATTCACATTTTTTTCCCGTTTAAGTTACAGTCGTAAAGTTTCGTTGGGTTTATGTAGCAACCAGCCGTGTGGTAACGGCAGATTAGAATATCGTCACCTACAATATATGTAGTAGTAAATGCACAGTTCTCATATCTACCCGCCTGCCAAGCGTGGCTAGTATTTGTAATTTATGATAATCCAATTGGTACTGAAAAAAAAACAATCAATCAGCTTATCTATGATCTAGTGATAGAGAATTTTATAAGCTTTCATTACGTCATAGACTATTTTCCGCCATAACGTACCCTTTTTGAGATATAAGCGAAAACCCTAAAATTGGAACCTTTGTCAGCCTCCCCTCCCTCCGTCCGGCTCACCTCTCAGACGTGGACTTTAAGAATGTTTTCTCCATAAGCTAATTAAGTTTACTACGAAGAAATTTTATAAGTAACATGTTTATAGAGTATTGTGTACCTACAAAATACAATTTTGGTACTTCTATTGTAAAAATGTAAAAGTTTCTTCGTAAACACTTTCCTTTGTGGTACAGAAGCTTTCATATTGGACTTCTTTCATGAACAGCAGTCTATCTATCTATCAAAAATCATGTAATCGTGTGGTCAACGCGAACGAAGTTGCGGGCACAGCTAGTTATGAAATATTTGTATTTCAAATGAAAATAATGATTTGTAAAGCATAGATGCTATTGTTGGCTTCACTACATAGGTAAAAATCTGTATATGTATAAAAAATTGCTATTCTATTATTGTGAAACACATTCGCATGAACGGCGTCAAAAGGGCGAACGAACATCTGCAACGCAGTTTTAAACCTTATTCAGGTCAAGAAGTTTCTATTGCAAAAAGAAATCACTATAATTAATAAATATTATTTGTTCGATACGAACAGAGGTCATCAGCATCTCTTGCCATTCGTAATTGGATGAACACACGCGATTTGCCGAGCAATTTCTCATCCAATACAAGTACAACATTTACGAAACTATGTCCAAGCAACGCTACGTGAGGCCGGTTAAAGGACTATATAAAAAAGATTATAACAATTCAGACACGTTTAAAAAAGACCGCTAAACTCAAGCAATAGAGTAGAAGATTCTATGATGAATAGAAGACATTGAGATGTTTGGTTATGGACATTATTGTACGTGATAATAGACGTGTTAGCGCCAAATCTGGGATTTGATCTTTTGCAGAAACTTTATACGCAGTGTAGCGGGATACAGTCGTCTTCATCATATCAACCCATAATCATCCCACTGCAGGTATTTCCACAGGTCTTCGTTCAGTCGAAGGAGATTACACTGCTTCATTGCGGGTTGGAAGAAATGCATTTTTCAAGCTGCATGAAGGCCACTGACTTAGCTAACGATAGTCGTCTCACCACTTTCCTTCACCAAATTCCACTTTCCAAATTTAATGAATGACCCCCAAAATTTGGTTATTCTATTCTAGATAGTCATGGAAGTTGTGGTTTAGTCTTTGAAGCCATTTAGCATTCGAATTTATTCACTTCTATTTTATATAATGTTTGCCAATTACTATTCAAATGATTGCGAGAACCTAAATAATCAAAAGGTTGTGGTTTAGAAACTAGGTGCGGAGCGGTACCAATCCCCTGAATTTCCAAATTATGTTAAAACCTAAAAGCATATTCTTATTCTTAATATTCATGGCAGGCCCAGAAAGAGATAGCGGGATGACTAGGATATAATGAAAATTGGAGAGATAACACGGAGAAGCTCAAGATTACGAGACCCTTCAAAATACTGGCTAGGGTCGACGTTGCTTAACTTGCGTGTTCCTCTATAGACTTCGACACATTTATTCGATAATAATTATCTTTAATTGGCGTGAAGATTATAATGAACCTGAAAGTTAATAAAAAGTTTATGTATGACATTTACCTTGACGATATAAAGGTCACGACAAAAGGTTAGCTATAATGACAGTATGTAGCCCCCTGGCACGAGAGAAAGAATCGCTTCAGTTTCCAGTTCCATGCCACCCCTAATGTCAACAAATATTTCACGGATGACTGGTATTCAGTGATACTGATGTGGAGGAAAATAAAAATAAATTATCAAAAATAGAACACTTAATATATAGTATTTAGAAGGATAACTCACAGCCTAAACTATCTATGGATGCGGAATAAAGAATGCTAGGCGCGCTGATTTATTTTTTTGTGGAAGTTCCAATATTTCAATATTTTAACACTTTGTTAAATCAATTTAACGGGAGACCCGTACCGTTTCCTTGCAGTGGGATGATTATAGGCTGATATGATGATGATGATATCACACAAAATAAAGAATTGGTTGCACATTTTCTTGACACCATTTTGCTTTTAATAAACAGGAACTGAAGAGCTGATGAATGGCTCGCAGACAAATTTAAATAATTCCCCTTTTATAAGCATTGCATAGCATTAACATTTAAATTGTTTGAATATAAACAACGCAACTGAAGCACTGGAGCA
Organism: Endotricha flammealis; assembly: GCA_905163395.2. Lineage (NCBI taxonomy): Eukaryota > Metazoa > Arthropoda > Insecta > Lepidoptera > Pyralidae > Endotricha > Endotricha flammealis. Next base: position 289,445 of record LR990858.1, on the reverse strand, counting down.
ACGGTGCAAGGAATTGACTGATTAGCATAAAATTGTTGCGAAGTTTGAGATACAAACAGCGCTTAATGCATTACAGACACTAACGCTAGAAATAACACTACATCTTTAGTAGGATAACTATGTAAACATTATGAAAAAACTCTGTTACCTTGGTAGACAATTAAGAACAAATATTTTTATGCTCGTTATAAAACTTTATAAATTTTAATAGTACAATATGAAAACTATTGATAAATCAAAATTCAAGTAAACGAGTAAAATACGGGAGGGAATTTCACTTACTTTATTACACCTTTTGACGTTTAAGACTCGACGTCTATATACAATGACGATTCCGTAGAAAAGGCCCCAATTTGATTTCAATATTTTAATGATCTTCCACGAAATACTTACAGGACAACTCGCCTCGTCAACATAATCCGATAGAAATTAGGAAAATTGAAACAACTGAAGGCGAGGTTACTCTCGACGATAGACAAGAGACGGCAATTACACGAAACATTAATTTGTATCGCGAAGTGAAGACGTTAATGACGTCACATTTATGATGACGCAGCCAATGTAACATTCTGGGTAGACTTTCCACAACTCAATGATAATATAAAAAGAAAGATGGTGGGTGACAGATTTATAATTTGTCTTATGTAGGTGATGGCTGAAGCCAGTTTGAAACAAAGGCCACAGAGAGTTGAGCGTTGCCGGCTACACAGTTTAAAACCAACTCCAAGCCAGTGTGTAGACGCTGCCCTGCTAGAAAGGACTTCTGAAGGCCAAGGGTAATTGGTATAAAACCTCCTTTGCTATCCAATGTTTGAAAGCGCAGTTTTTATTTACTTAAGAAATTGTGTAGCGCAAATTAGATAAATAATTCTTGTTTTGAGGACTTGCTAATTAGCTACTTACTTGCTAGCACAATGTTCAAAGAACAATTTTTCGTTCCTTCACAAAAACAAGGCTTCACTCAAAGTCATCTTTGACTTCTTTTTAGGCCAAATTGCAACAACAAAAACAGAGCCGGTCCGACTGTAGAGCGCCCGGGGCGGACTCCACAAAGGTGTAACATATAGCGACGGATGTAATTATTCGCAACCTAAAACGAACGCTGTGTTAACTGAATATGGTTAAAATTCCCTTGATATTGCATATACGTGTAATATTTTTGAAATTCACAGCCAGTGTTTGCATACCGGGTCGGTCTGAGACTTATGGCACGGAAAATACATAACGACTAGTACCTGCACTCTGTTTAAACAGGTGACACTTCCCGAAGACAAATACGACGAATCCTAAATTTGGAAATTGTAATACACTGGGCGTCAAAAATAAGTAGTACAGTTTTAAAATTCCAATTACTCTTAAACTATAGAAGTTAGAGTTTTGAAATAAAAGTCATTTTATAGCAAATTTAACAAAGTTTTCTCAAAATAATATTTTATTTAGCATTAGTAAAGTTTTACACTGAAAATTAAGAAAAAACTAAAAAGCCAACCATTTTGAAGGAACTATCAAGAACTTAATTTTTACGTTTTGGGCCTTGTTCCCACTTTGGTAACTTGTGTTACCGCCTCGGGCTCTGATGACAGCTTGGAGCCGGTTTGGCATGCTGAACACAAAGTTTCGGAGGCGGTGTTGGGGAATATTCACCCATTCTTCTATCAGGGCCTGTTTTAGAACCCTGAGGGTGGCGGGGGGTGGTCTGCGTCTTCTGACTACCCTCCCAAGCTCATCCCAGGCGTGTTTAATCGAGTTAAGATCTGGGCTTCTTGATGGCCAAGCCATCAAGCTGATGCCAACCTCCTGAACGTACTCTTGTACGAGGTGAGCGGTGTGTGGCCGGGCGTTATCATGCATTAGTATCACTCCGTCACCCATATTTACTAAATATGGCCCTGCATTCTCGTTAAGGATCTCTAATGCATATCTTTCACCAGCCAGAGTGCCATTTTCTATGACCACTAGCTCTGTGCGACCCTCTGAAGAGATGCCAGCCCATACTTGTACAGAGCCCCCGCCGTATTGAACTCTTTCCGAGATGCAACCTTGAATGTATCGTTCACCAGGTCGCCTGTATACTCTCCGCCTTCCATCGGAAGTGAATAAAGAAAACCGAGACTCATCTGTGAACAAAACTCTTGTCCATTCTTCTTCGCCCCATTGTACGTGTTGACGGGCGTAGCGTAGTCTTGCTACTCGATGCCCTGTCTCAAGTTTGGGGCCATTAGCTGGCCTGTACCACTTCAGGTTGGCTTCAGCAAGTCTTCTCCTCACTGTACTCTCACTAACGTAGTCTCTACGGGTCTGAAGAAGCTGTTGCTGGACCTCAACTGCATTAAGGTGACGATTTCTTAACACAGTAGAGACAATTAAGCGGTCTTCTCGGGTACTAGTGCACCTGAGTCTGCCATTACTTGGTCTCCTTAGATGGTTTCCAGTCTCTTCGTACCTTCGCTTTACTTGTTGGATCGTTCTTAGAGTTACACCCACCGTTCTTGCAGTACGACGCATACTGATGCCTACTTCAAGAAAAGTTATGATTCTTGCACATTCTTCTGGTGAAAGAGGCATGCTTAGTAAAGTTTACTCGCTGACGACCCATTTCCTTTCGAATTGCAATTGATTTATCAGCAATAAAGAAAACAACAAAAAACAAAAGTACAAGCCAACAGGTTAAAAAAGAGTGTTTTTGTTTATTAAGTGTTTTTTTCAATCAATCTTTAAAAAATGATATTATGCATGAAGTTTTTATTAAATGAAATTAAATTGTCTTTTAACTTTTTTTTATTTCAAAGGTCTAGCTTCTGTAGTTTAGGAGATATTGCAATTTTAAAAGTGTACTACTTATTTTTGACGTCCAGTGTAGTAAGAGCATTTTGTCAAATGCTATGTTTGGTCGTCGTAGGTCAGTCATAAATCCATTCTTACACGTAGGAACCAAACTGGTCTAATACTATATCGCATAACTATTTGACAGAAGTTTTTTTTCCCAAACCCTAAGGTTATTGAATGAACTCCAATATCAGGGTTTCCCTGGTAATTGCGGAAACTGTTTTCCATCAGACGATCGCATGCACATTTGCAACCTTAGTGAAAAAAAAAAATAAAAAATACTTTACCAGATTAAAAGTAACCAAACCAAAACATTTTTGAATTCTTTCCTAAACATTTTTAGAAAATTCTTTAGCATGAAATTATAAAATTTTGTTTTGTAGAATTTTTGAATAAATCCATCAAGTATTGTTAGTGTTCTCAAACGTTAACATACTGGCGTAATGTTTGGCATAAATGTCGGTTCAATAACCGTTTGATTTGTTTGAACACCAGTCGCTAGTCCCGTGCGGAAACATGGACATTCGATGGCCAACCCTTTGAAATCCATCAGTTAGGCAGCACATTGATTCGGTGTCAGGGGATATTCACGTCTTGATTTGACCCTTTGATGCAATATAATGCTTTTACATTTGGGAAACAAGAAGTTCTGTAATATGTTTGCATTTTTAAGATTTAGAATACGATGGAACTAAAACAGGATTGCAACCTTTATTCCCAGAAGTCCCTGTTAGTTCCTTTGAAAGAACTATTGAAACGTTTTGTTCAACAAAACCGCAATTTAAAATTTTAATATAGATAGGTACAAAAAGCGACGCATAATTCCATATTGAATAACCACATTGACAAAGCAATAGTAATAACAAGCGACGGCGACCTACAAAGAATTCTATCATTAAATTATAAATCCGCAGCAAATAAACGTTGCCACAAACCACAACGTTTTTCCTGAAGTCACAAACTTTTCCCAACTTCTAATTAACTTATTTGAGTTTCGCGAACAAAAACATAACTCAAATTTAATACCTATTGCTGAAGGTAAAGTAGGAGGCGAACGTTCCTTTAATGTCATCGAAAACGAAAGTTTGTACAGAAGATGCCCGCTTTATGTTGGCATATTTTTTGCTAATCAAAACTGTCGCGGCAGTTTTCATTTATGAAGCTACTTGGCTAACTTTGGCTCCGTTTTCATCCCACTGTACAGTTCCATCCACATTTGTTTGTGATGTTATATGGTTTATGCTCCAAGTTTATTTTTACATCCAAAAGTTTCGACGTTTGTGCTGAAGCATCCAATAGCCTGGCAAATATGACGTTATGAAACACTCGCTTTGTGAATAAAAATTCTTTCGGTGTACCGTGTCCGATTAAAAATTCTTTGAGGGTGGGTCGATTGTGATTTTGTTATATTATGTAGATTTGAAATACGGGATATTTAATTGTGAAATTTCAAATCTACATTTAGCAAAATCACAATTAGATGTTTACATAAACGATGATAAACAGACCCTGTATTTTATTTGCTTCGTATAATAAAGGCAATGCCAAACTTCGAGGCTTCTTAAAATTTCGCGGTAGATTGGCAAAAATCAATTCTATAATATTATAAATATATTAATCAACAGGTCCAAAAGACGCAAGTAATACTATAGTCGGTATTTCGGCGGTAATGACTATGTAATACTGTTATCCTTCATCAGGAACAAGGGTCAGTAAGTAGGGATTTGCAATTTTTACGAACAAGCGGGACATCGCTAGATGACATTCTATCTCTTTCGGACTAATGGACATTTTTTTTTTTTTTTTTTTTTTTTTTTTATTTAAGTATGAATATATAATTCCTACTTAAGAATATTACAATCTAGCGATTGGCTAATTAGTAATTTAATTTTGACCTAAACTTATAAAACGTATTGTCTAAGAATATTGTCCATCGACTTATCTTAGTGTCTATTAATTGAAACACTTTGTTCATGTGTTAAATGTTAACTATCACTAGTATGGTTTTCACTACACTACACTAACTCAAAGGGTTTAGTTCTTTTGAGCCTTCTCACTAGGTCTGTGTTATCGAGAAGCTGGGTTGCCTCAGGATTCACATGATGTCGAAGTCTTTGTTCATGAGCTTCTGCACACTTTTGAACCACTTTATCTATGAACTCCATTTTAAGATCCCGATGGAGATTGTCATTTGTGAAGTACCAAGGTGCGCTTACAATGCCCCTAAGTACTTTATTTTGGAACCGTTGAATAATTTGTCTATTACTATGTTTGGTACAGCCCCAAAGCTGTGCGCCATACATCCACACTGGCATGAGGACTTGTTTGTATAATAATAGTTTATTGTGTGTTGACAGGCTGGATTTTCTGCCGAGCAGCCAATACATGTCTCTATAGCATATTTCTAGCTCTTGTCTTTTCTTCTTGACGTGAGCTTTCCAGCGTAGTTTCGCATCTAGGGTCATACCGAGATATTTGGCCGTATTAGAATACGGTATTGGTTGGCTATCTAAATACACTGGATGATAGTGCGGGTTTTTGTTTGTAAAGTCAATGTGTACAGATTTTGATTCATTTAGTTTGATTCGCCATTTTTGAGCCCACTTATGAACTTTTGTTACAGCAACTTGGATTTTACTAACTGCCTCTTCATGTGAATTTCCGACAGACATTATAGCAGTGTCATCCGCAAAAGTGGCAATTGTATTATTTTCTAATTCTGGAAAATCACAGGTGTATAGTAAGTACAGAACCGGACCTAAAACACTACCTTGCGGTACTCCAGCTTTTATTTCCTTTAGATCAGAGAAAACATCTTCTTGCCTGATTCTAAACATTCTATTTGAGAGATATGACTCTAGTATAGTCGTAAACTGTTTTGGCAACATTGAATTGAGTTTGTATAATAAACCTTTATGCCAAACTTTATCGAAAGCCTGCGCAACGTCTAAAAATATAGTCGAGCACACTTTCTTTTCTTCCAAAGATTTTTCTATAACGCTCGTTATCCTGTGGATTTGATCTATAGTAGAATGTTTTTCTCTAAAACCAAACTGATGATATGGTATCAGATTTTTTTCTTCTAGTATAGGCTTCAATCTTTTGAGAAGTAGTTTTTCAAATAATTTTGATATAATTGGTAACAGGGAGATTGGCCTGTATGATGTCGCATCATGAGGTGGTTTTCCCGGTTTTGCTATCATGATCACTTCAGCTACTTTCCAGACATCAGGAACTGTCTTTAATCGGAAAGCAGCATTTATGATGTTTGTTAGCTTGACCAGGGCTTTGCGTGGGAGATGTAGCAAAATTTCTCCCGTTATAAGGTCGTATCCTGGAGCTTTTCTTGGATTAATGTTACTTTTAATTTCATTTGCTATTTCTTTTGGCGTGGCGAGTTTTATCATATCTAATTCTTCTCGGAGAGTTTCATTAGACGTTAAGACATCATTTCCTTCATTAGGCTGAAATATTTTTTCCAAGTGCTGTGCAAATCTCTTAGCTTTTTGCTCGTTGCTTATTGCCCAGTTTCCATTTTCCTCCCTTATTGGAGGGATTTGCAAAATAGGTCTTTTCATTTTTTTTGTGGCCTTCCAGAGAGAATAGTTCGTGCTACGGTCATTTGTCATATGCTCTAAATGCTCTGTGAGGGATTCATCTTTAAAATTCTGTATGGCTGTTCTAAGTACTTTAGTTAACTTGTTTAACTGTTGTTTGTCATATGGACACCTTGTTTGATGCCATTTCCTCCTTTGTCTTCTTTTTTGGGCTACTAGCTCCATTATTTCTCGCGGATATCTATTTCCTTTAGTTTTCCATTTAACGACAGGCGTGTTTTGCCATGCTGCTTGTTGGATGTCAGTTGTGAATTTTTCTACTTCTAAATTTAATTGATCTATGTTACGTAATGGTACATTAAGATTAATTCTATTTTCTAAATCAATTTGAAAACTTTCCCAGTCAGTTTTTCTATTTACTAATGTGGGGTTGTTTTCTTTATGTATAGGCTGTTCACTTAAAGTCAGTGTTATAGGTGAATGATCAGAGTTTAAATCAAATTCTTCCTTGATACTCATATGATAGTTCGAGATGTTTTTATATATGAAAAAGTCAATTAGATCTGGTATTTTTTGCGGATCAGTGGGCCAATATGTAGGTTTTCCAGTAGATATTGTATCACATTTGCTATCTTTTATGGCACTAAACAATTCTCGTCCCTTTGTGGTTGTTAATCGGGAACCCCAATGTAAATTTTTGGCATTTAGGTCACCCCCGAGAACAAATCTATTTCCAAGTCGTTGTAAGAAGCATTTGTATTGCTCTTGCTTTAGCGAGTACCTTGGAGGGCAGTATATTGCTGACACGGTAATTGGGTATTTTTTTGTTTTAATACATACCGCTACAGCTTGCATTTCATGTTCCTCGTGTTTAATACTTTCGTAGTGGCAAAGATTTTCTTTTATGATTATAGAGCTGCCTCCCCTAGCACAATTGTCAGGGTGTAATGCATGGTAGATTTTATAACCATCAAATTCTATGTAAGAATGTTTAGTAAAGTGAGACTCTGAAATTAAGCACACATCAATTCTTTCAGTATCTAGGACTATTTGCAACTCGTTTTTATGTTGCAAAAGTCCATTTGAGTTCCAAGCCATGATTTTCAGATTATTCATGATTGTTTTTTAGTTGAAGCTCCTTTAGTGCTACTTTCGAGTTTTTTAAGACGCTCGTCAAATGATGACATTAATTTGAGCATCGTGTCCAATTTTTCTTCTATGCCAGCATTGTGCTTAACATCATTTTCATGTTTAGAGACATGTTTAGATGTTATTTGTGCGTAGCTTTGTTCGCCAGTATTACTTACGACTTTTCGGTGTGATTCCAATGTAGTGGTTTCAGGCATTTTAATATTTGTTGGTATGCGTGATTGCTGCGATAGTGACTGTTTGGGCTGTTCTTTTTTCTTTAAGGTTTTGTTTTTGTAGCTTTGTAGCTCTTTGGCTACTATGCATCCCCTGTAATTTGCAGGATGCTGTTCACCGCAGTGTACACATCTTGGTTTGTCTTGTGGTGACTTTGTGCAATCTTTAGTGTGATGTTTGCCAGTACATTTCACACAACGTGGGTCTTTGGAGCAGTACCTTTGTGTATGGCCATAGGCTTGGCATCTTTTGCATTGCGGAACTAATTTCGGGGTCTTAAGAGGGTGTATTTCTACTCTGCATCCCAGAATGTTTTTAATACCGAAGACTTTATTTATATCTTCATCGTTTGTAAAAGTGAGCATAAACATATTTAGAGGCTCTTTATCTTTCCATCTAAGCTTGTTTACGGCACTTTCTATCTTGTATCCTTTAAACAATAGTTCTTCAACTATTCTCTCTGGAATGCACGTGTGGTGTAGCTTTTTTGCAATCACTCTTATAGGGCGATCCCGCTTGTTTTCATAAGAGTGCCACGTACAATTATTGGAAGTAAGCCGTTTCGTGATCAGCCTAAATGCTTCCTCGTTGTCAGTATTGATTTTTACACTGTCTCCACTCAGTGTTTTTATTGTGAATGGGTCACCTAGAAGACCTTCTACCAAGAAGTCGTAGAATTTTTGGTAGTTTTGTATTCCGTCAACAATTATCGGTGGCGGTGATGGTATCTTTTTGATTTTTGACTGTTCTGGTTCCTTCCTAACATCTGGAGTAGCTGTGGGTGATGGTGAGTTTATGAGTTTCCTCTTTTTTCTGTTCTTTGCGCGCACCCATCCAGTTTCTTTGGCCAGTTCTTCTTCATCCGTGCAATATTCATCACGTTCGGAAGAACCCTTTTTTTTATTAATGCCTTCATCAGAAGCATGTGGTTCTTTCGGCTCTTTGCTAATCTGCAGCTTTTCTAGATCTTGCTGCAAATTTTTCAATTGGTCCTGCAGCATTTGCACCTGACATTCTAACTTTGCTCTGGCTTCCTTCTCGCTCTTATAATAATTATAGAGAATAATCTCATTCTCAGTTTTAATTTTTATTGTAGATGGAGAATTGCTAGCCATTTTTTTTTTAAAACGGTTTCATTTAGGTTTAATACGAACATTTATTATTTTATAAACAATAATATGTTACGCTTAGACTATATTACTAAGGTCAACGGCCTAAGTAGGTCATCGTGACGCACACACACTGCACGCGCTAGCTGCGCGACGGCGACGGACCGTGCTGCGCTTGCACTATAACACGGGCACAAAAGCGATCGTTCGGCACGTTTGCTCTATGCAAAATCCGATTACTCACTGATGACTAATGGACATTGATGCAATCTATTTTTCATTACCCAGGCTTTGTCGGCTTTCACCGTGCAGTTATTGTTATGTAGACCAAAGATAACTTCTCTTTGAAGGAGGGCGGGCGTCGAGAAACAAGAAAAGTAGAATTATATATTTTATCTTAGTTTAATATTTAATGATACAAAGTACCTATCAATGGTCAGTCTCTAAATAAAAATCTAGCTTTCATTCTTGTTTTTCCAGACTGGCGCGTTCAATCTTTAAACTGACATAAAACTGATAAGTACTCGTGGAACCGGCGTTCCGATTTAAAAAGCGTTTTCATGGTAATAAAAAATGAAATCCTATTCTAAATTGAATTGGATCTGTGAACGAAATAGGAGCTTGAACAGTATTTCTCGTACAGTTTCAATCAATCGTCTCGTTGCAGGATCCAATCTGCGGACTCGTATCTGGAATCTATGTCTCTGACACACAATTTCAGGCATTAGTGGCGCCACGAGCCGCCGGGTCGCGGCGTTTGACGTTGTTTGAACTATTTACGATACACTATTATTTTCTTAAGGAAAATATAATTGAATTACTATGAAATAGTTATTTATTATGACAGACTCATAAAACACTTTTGAAAAAATATCACCCAGAATAAAATCACAGCACCACCAAATCCGACACAAATAAAAGAAGTATATAATGTAAAAATAAAGATTTTATACAACGTAAAGAGATGTATTTATTTTTATTTATTTATTCAGGTACACCAACTGGTTACATGTCGTACGTCTATATAGTTTTCTTCGAAAATTTGACCTAGACAAAACATAATTCAAGTGAGTCAAAACTATCCTGACAGTCGAGTAAGCCATTTGTTAACTTAAATAGGAATACCAGATCTAACATTTAGCGGCGCCTATCAAGAGAATTCATCCCAAATTTGGATAATCGGTCACTATAATCGCCTCTGTAGCTGAAGTTAGAGGTTTTAAAAGCTAGTTCACGTGTGAAAGCTTTCTGGACTCATGCGACGCTATCGATATGCTTTTTATAGAACGGATTCCACACCACACTTGCGAATTCCAGATGACTACGAACTAGTGCATTAAAGAGGACGACTAAAGTTTTTATGTACTTAAAGTTGCTAGTATTGCGCCTGATGAAACCGAGCATCTGAAAGGATTTAGCGACAATAGCATTGTAATGTGAAGTAAAACTTAGCTTGCTATCCAGGGCGCTTGTACCCGTCAGTCAACAATAAAACACAGGCATGAGAAAAAAGCCAACAAAACTCTTGTACTTAAGAATTTTACCTACATAATGGATCTATAGGGTAGTCTGTGAATACCGACGTAGCACAAAGTCGGCCGGTCATCTGCAAAGAGTAAGCGAGCGCCAAAGAGCTCGCTTCAGCAAATATTTGCGCGGGGACTACCGCGGGCGACAATGTGTCCTGAACTTAAGGCACAGGCGGTAGCGTTATCTACAACCATTCATTTAACTTGTGCATTGATCCCGATAGCGGTATTACGTCTCATTGAACGAATATGCAAGTTAAGCAACGATGATACCTGACCAATATTGGGATGAGTCTTGAAAAAATCGAAAATCTGAATCTCCGTGCTTTCGGCGTGAAGCTGCAATACGTTTCGTTCAAAGAGTGATCCGTTGGGAATCTCATCCTCCTTTCTTATTAAAGGTTGACAACGGAACCCTTGGGGTCTTTGTGATCACTTACTAATAGGTGACCCGCATTCTCGTTTGCCAATCTCTTCCATTTCCCCGATTAAAACTAAGCTACCACATTCGACTATTTGCCGATTTCAAAAAGGACCGCGTAAGCTGCAGAGAATTAATTTGAAATGGTTTTTAAATGTGCTAGAAAAATAGTTATTGGAATGTGGTGCAGTAGACCTTTGAACACGAAACAGGAATACCAGTCGAAGTAGTTTCTAACTTGGCCCACGTGTCAGCCGTAGACCGAAACCGGGTGGGGTCATACCCCATGTCCTCTTCACGGGAGTCATTTGGCGCTTTTTGTGAGCCATGTCCGTTTTCCCATTCCACTTCGGCCCACATTGCTTCAATGGCGATTTTAAGACAAGATCAGACGTGTTAGATTGCCTAGAACGAGATACCTATAACCAGAAAAGTAAGACACTTTAGTCTGTTTTATCTGATAGCCTACAATGTTTATCTAAATATATAGACTATCAAAATCATAAAGTAGCTGTCAAATTATTTTATAGATAGGCTAACTGTTAGTTATTAGCAAGTTAAACTACACAACAATACAAATAGGTTTGTTTACATTTTGTTAGACAGATATTACTTAACCTATTCCCATGGGAAAACGGAATAAGAAGTTGCGCGAGTTTCGCAAATTAGAAATAAATGTAAAAAGCTCTAATGAAAGCAAATGAAAGTATTAATTTATTTTATTTTTTCCATTCGTGTTGTGTTGCCATGATACTGACTCGCCGTCACGTCGCATAAACTTACAATTTATGATACGTCATAAATCCTAAAAGACCCAAAACTTTAATAATGTAATGGAAACATTTTGTTTGTGATATGTGTAGTGCGGAACTGGTCGCGGTGTGCCAACTCGCTGCATACGGAAACTGCGGGAAGGAAGCGAAATTACTTACCATAATTTGCATACGTTTAAAAATGTTACATCATACTATTTATTATTCTACAGAATGTTTTAGTACAGTTATTAAACAGAGGTAAACAAAAACACTTCTGTCGCGACCGAAGCAATAGATAAACGGATTGGTGGCCGAGACAGAGGTGGAGATCAGTCGGCAGACCATTTTTCGGTCGGACTACATTCTGATAATAGTGGGAGCCCACTGGATGAAACTGGCACAAGACCGAGTAAAATGGCGTAAGAAAAGGAAAACCTACACCAAACAGTGGGTGAATATTGGCTAATAAATAAATAAATCTCCTTTTTGAATAAAACTGAAATCTTATATAAAACACATTGTGGCCTATTTATACTAGTAAGTTGTATAACCCAAAGACACTTTAAGCAACTGTTGTAAGATCAGAGATTAGTGGAGTTAAAGTTTCACTTAATAACGTTACGTGGAGATAGGAGGCGCGGAACACACTCTATAAACACAGCCAAGTTTTAGGTTCCATTGTTTTGTGGAGCGCACGTTGCGCGTAAGATAAACGCGGGAAGTTCGGCTTAGCCCCGCCGAGTGGGGGGAGGGGGGCGACCCAACAAACGGTCATTTTATAACAACTTTGTAGCATTTTGTTAACAAGTTCTTTTTATAGCTCAGATGTTACATTTATTACTTTTCAATATCTTTTTGTTTACTTTTCATATAAATGTTTGTTTATTTTTATACCTTTGATTTGTCTTCTTTTGTTTGACAGTGACGGCTATAAATATATAAGGCTATAAATTATCAAATATTAACTCGATATTTCTAAATTGTTCTAACCATGATTATACGATTTTTATTCCACTATGTTCTACTGGGATATATCGCCTGGATGAATAAACTAGATTTTATGTGTCTTCATATAACTTTGGAATTATTTCACCTAAGTGATGTCACCTTGCAACTAATTTCCTACCCAGGTGAACTAACGCGATATTTCGTATAACCTTGTGGACTTTTATCACCTGCCCAAATCTTATTTTAGGGATTAGGGATTACTTTAAGCTAAATAATACTTGTTTTAAACTTGGTATCAACATTTGTACTATCTAAGTAAATTCGTGGAATGAGTATCAAAAATCCTAACAAACTTTTGTGTTCATATTATTAATAGGACTGTTATACACCCATCAGACGAGAGAGAGATGCGTTCAAACAAGCAACTTTAAGTTCACGTTAGTTATGCAGAGTCAACGAACCGTGATATTTATTTTGGCGGGACCCCGAAAGGACCCGCCGTCGCTCGGACAAACCTCGTTGTCGTTATGCCTCTATAGAATATTGCCCTTCAGAATTTTGCAGTATATGATGACAGTATTGGTAAGGCCAGTGATTTGTTATTTACTATAGATTCGTAATGTTTGACACATACCCGCTGCCACGTCGACTGAGGCCACAGTCTTAGTTGAATTTCTTCCGACTTAGTCGTAGTTTGACGTTCAGTGAATGCGTATCTCACAATAATATCACAAAAATGGTTAAATGCACTGTTAAAACATGTATGTCGTGATCCCAAACTAATAACAAAGCAAGTGGTATCACTTTTCACAAGTAAGAATGCTTAATTATGTTAAAATTATACCAAAATAGTATTAGAATCGAAATTAATATATTACGCATTGTTTTTGCCAACAGTGTTGCCAGTAAAAACGATTTTATGTTTCCCAAATGTTGGGAGTTTAGTCAATGACGAACTCATACGCCTTTATGTATCATTAGTAACACAGTAGAAGTAACCTACAACCAGGCTCAAACTAGAATTATTTTTTTTTTTTTTTATACCACACAGGTGGCAAACAAGCATACGGTCGGCCTGATGGTAAGCCGTCACCGTAGCCTATAGACGTAAGCAATACCGGGGGTATCACTCACGCGTTGCCAACCCTCCCAACCCCCCCAAGTGGAGCTCTGGAGACCTTACTCACCGTAGGAACACAACATGGCCGAGACCAATGCTATTTGGCTACGATCTTCTGTAAGGTGGAGGTCCTTCCCCAGACGGGCTGCTCCGATTTAAGCGGATTATCCGCTGTGCCCTACCTCTCTAAATATTTACTTAGAATTGATTGATACTAAAATCAATCGCTAGTGCTACGCACGTCAAGACAAGAAAAAACAAATCATTTTCCTCTTTTTGATATGGCTTTTAACTGACATTTGACATAATGATATTATTACTATGACAGTGAAGTAACAATTTCATCTTTTTCATTGTGGTAACGGTGTTTAATTTAAATTGTTTCTGCAATTATCAAATGTTCGATTGAGTACAATAGTTTTTTTGTTTTATGTTGTATTTTATTCAAATTATTTAAATTTATTATTTTATTTTATTTAAATTTCATTTTCATTTCTTAACAATAAAAAAAATGTACTGAAGACTTGGCTGTATGGGCATAGTTCCCTTTGCCTACCCAGAATGGGTGAAGAAAACAAAAAAAAATCTCTGCTAAAAGTTAGTAGTAGCACAGAATAGATAATAGTACACAGAGTCATGTAGGCCCCACTTCAAAACACTAAAGATATTGACAGTTCCGTCTTTATACATCCTGGTAACTTAATGTAAACTGGTTAAGTGTCTTGATCAAATTGAAACAAAAGAAGAAAGAGCGGTTAGAGAAAAAACTAGACGGAAAGATTTAAAGGCACATTTTTTCTCAAAATTGAGAGTAGTAGATCACTGCACAAGAAAGCAATCAATAAAGCTTTTTAATGGATTACCCAAGGCATTTAAGGTAATTTATAATGAAAATGTATTCAAATTAAAATTAAAAAATCTGCTTGTATCAAAATCCTATTATTCAGTTGATGATTATTTAAATGACCCAGAATTGTGAAATTTTTATTGCTTATTTAGGTTATTATTATTTCCATTATTAATGTTATGCAATTTATTTAGTTAATAATTTTGAAATGTATTCCAGACGCAATTATGTTGTTATTGGATTAATAATAAAAAAAAAAAAAAAAAGGTCTGCATCGGTTAGATTCATCAATGACTAAAAAATGGAAACTTCTCCATTCCGCCATGATTCATTCTTGAAATATAATATGTATGTACCAATATTTACGCATCTATATATTTATTTCTTCCTATCTTTAATTCTTCTGTCACCTATGAAACAATAATATGGTATAAAAACTTTTTTTATTTTAAAAAAAGACTCATATAACATTCATTCAATGGGAAAATTATTCATGAGCTGGCAACTCTGACCATTTTTCTGGGAGTAATGCTTTTGTCTCATTTTGACATAACTAGTTTGACTCTAGAAAAAAAGAGACAAACATTAGTACTTTGGCATATGCTCGGAATATGTATCGGTTTCAAAGCTACGTCTTTAACACTCTGAAGTGGTTGCGGCTTTTTACGAATGCTTTGTATGGCGTTACTTCTCTTGTCTTAGAAGAATATATAAAACCTCATTGGGTAAGGCATACCAAGAACCAGAAAACCTAATTTTATTATTTAATTGCTTAATTTTAAATAAGTGATAATTTTACCTATTGTATTAAGTTTTATAAAATCAGAAAGAAAATAATTTCAGTTTGCCTGCATGGATCTTTTGCACATACGTTTTTGTATACATGCCGCCCATCGAACTCCACGGGGCTGTAACAAAATGTTTGGTTATTATGTAGATTTACTGACACATTTTGCAGTTTTGTTTAATTAAACTACTCTCTTAATTCTGCTGTTATCATCAGCATGACCTTTTATCAATTACTTGGGTGTAACTCTTTTTTGGCTGTTTTTTTTTTCTTTTAGCTATTTATGTCCCACGGATGGGCAAAAGCCTTTAATATTTTGGCTATATTATCCATCCCTATTCCTAAGAGAGAATTTTTCATAGATTTATTATATACTACCGTAAGATTGGCAATGCAAAAGAGATAGGTCATAGCATACACGTTGGTTAGAGCGAGATAGATAGGCGAGACCATTTTCCTATAAACGCTATCGGACTGTATCGGCCTGACGTCAGTCGTGTTAAAAACAAATTCCACTTATTTTTACAAAATTTATGGTTTTTAAGTATAGTTTTGGTGTTAATTCGACGTGATTAAATATGGTTACCTGTGCAGTGGTATGGTTACCTGCCCGGATGTAACTCAAACTAAAAGGAAAATCCACAAAATTATATATCTTGCTTGCACACATGTCATGTACATTCCACGCACACTAGTGTATTTTGTTTTTGGTCTCGCCTCAATCAAAGCCGATCTATAGGTACGCTAGTATATACTAAATCTATGGAAATTGTGTACGTAATAAATGTAACATTTATTCGAGAAATTTCAGCATTCCGGATAGCTTGTGCTGCGACAAAAACCACTAAGATTTACCTGTACTGCCAAACAAAGTCCGCGTTACGTCATAGTTTATGTAATACAATTTTGCGGAAACGTAGTATTATACTCAAAGACCTACATAACTTTGCAGAAAATACGGTTTAGTGTTAGATATTAATAACAGTTACTCTGGGGTAATAAACACCAAATTAACTTAATAATGTGCCAAATTAAGCAGTTTCACTCACACTATTTTATTATTAGTATTAATAAATACTAAAATGAATACAACAATAACATAGTTATACAATGTAAGCAAATGTGCTTACATTGTATAACTATGTTATTTTTGTTTAACTTCAGGTGTAACTTAAGTTAGTTTAAGACAAGGGGGTCGCGCAATGCCGGAACCAGTGGCGTCTCTTAGTGTCGGAGGCCAAGACACACTTCGGGTCGATGAGCCATCGGAGTAAGTAAGTAGTAAGTTTAAGGCAAGAGTGAATATACTGTACTGAGTCTCATAATAATTATGATAGTACTGATGTACTATCATAATTACATCAAACTGATGTTTGGAGGATCATACCGGTTGGGGTGGTTGTCGGGATACCTCCACGTGGTCTTGCCGGCGGCTGAAGTCCCGACACGTGGGTCCCTGCGCTCGAGTTGCGGCGAGCCGCGGGTTGAGGGGGACGAGTGGGGTCCGGTCCCTGCGTTTCGCCGAGTGTGGGTTGCAGGCGGACGGGTGTGTCCACTCCTTGCGCTCGGCTCGCGTGTTTACGCGGACGCCCTAGTGGGCGCCGGCCTAACCAGCCCGCGTGCGACGCATACCGTAACCCGTGGCTCCCCCACCCACGTGCCGGGGGCCTTGGCTTAACCGCCCGGGCCGCGAGGAAGACAACTTTATAAAAATCACGAGCGGAGCCGATGGCCGCGCCACGCTGAATAAATATAGTGTGGCCGTTGGCTGGAGGTCGGCACAGTGGGTGCGATCGCCGAGTGGACGGGGACCATAGCCCAGCCGAGACGGCGAGCCGGGGAAAGCCCGTCGTCTTGAGGAGGCGATGGTCCTCGGTGTCGGCAGTGCACCTAGATGCGGTGTACTGTACCAACCGCATGCTCCCCGGGCGGTAGGGCTGCCACAAAGCATTTTTCTGACGTAAAAAAAAGAAAGAAAAAAGGATCATACCGGTTCCTTTACCGTTGCTCAATCAACCGATTGTTCAGTCGCAATTGCAAGGTAATAAGGGAGCAAAATTTGTCAACGGATGTCAAAGAGGCAGCAATGGTAGTACCTAATTGCACTTGTCGATCAACAGTGTACTCCGTGGATACGACGACGCTGCGACAGATATGTGGAATCACATTGTCTTGCGAAAGTTTTGTGTGCATGTTTGTTCTTCTTCACGCTCAAATGACTTGGCCAATTTTAATGATATTTGGTATGTAGGTAGCTGGTACCTTGGATTTACACATAGGGTACTTTTTATCCTGAAAAGTACGTGATTCTTGTAGGATTTGATTAAATATTTGATTGAATTCTACACAATTGACACAGCGCCAACTGGTCCCAAAGTAAGTCTAACCTGAGGTTTTTATTTCTTATATGTATACGAGTTCAATATTTGAACAAGAAGGAATATAGTATTTTAGCTTTAATAACGGTCTATTGAATACATACACATTAAATTAAACTAAACATATTATTATAAACATAAATTATAGGAATATAGTTGTAAATGGGAGGATGTGGGAGAGGAAGATTGATTAGAAATGGATAGAATCCATTATCAGATAAATCCATTAGTGAGAGATGGACGAGACTTTGAAATTTACATAACAGAATCCCCCCCATACACATGCTAAATTATTCTTAGCCTGTTATACTTCCAGTAGAATTGATGATATTATGATTTCTGAGTAATATGTATATAATCCGTAGCCTATATACCAGTTAAGTTGACTGTTTTTGTAACAATAGTAACTGAAACTAAGAAGACTCTCCACGGCACTTTTTTCAACTAAGCCGAAAATAAATGATGTTAAGACTGGAGCTTTTCTCAAATTGAATTAGTCGCAATGCGAACCGTAGTATACATTAATTACCTTAGCATTAGACGCATTTAAATTACAAGATGTAATTCAACTTGAAGTACTGGCGGCAACATGAAAAGTGGCGATGTGATAAATCGAGAACGGATATTGACGCTTCTAAGGTAGACGTTTTCAAGTGCGGTATGTATTACACGGTTCTTCATTAATTCAGTCACAAGAAGACGACTGCGACTTTCCTTAGGTTGTCCGACTACTTTGCGGAAGGCCGCCCTACTCGGTCACCATTCTAGAGAGGAGGCTCTAGAGAGTAATTCGTGGTATGGAGATTTTCCATCAAAAAATAATAATATTGGAAACCTTCTTCTAGAAGAATATCGTTATATAATTCCTTCTGCCTTCTAGAAGAGTTTTAGTTGCATTGTCTGACTTTGAAGAGAATATGGAGAGAGGGCGAAAAAAGAAGTATCAAGGAAACTTAGTGTTTGAGCAGCTCGCTCTTTCCGCAAACTCAGAGATTACAGGCAATACATAATGTTGAATCAAGTGCTCGAGCTCTCAACCGGCCGGCGCACTTCATAAATCAATGTCGCGTAATAAACGTCACGCTAAATGTATATTTGTCGTGCGTTACCGGGAAAACGGAGGAAACAAGATACAGGGACAGAAAAGTACGGGCAACTGTTTAAGGTAATATTTCCAAAATCTCGCAAGATTGGCTCAAAGAAACATACTATACGCTCTCGCTTGTGGGTTTCAATGTTATTAAAATTGTAGACAACCCCTTTCTGAGTCAAAATCAAACTATTACAAGCTCTTTCGAATCGTCACAATTGAGAAATGGGGATAGCGGTTACATGTTCAAAAATTAATGCTGCGGTCGTGTGACTTCCACGAACCAGCTCCGCGTTACTGAAAGTTGATGGATCATCATGTATTGTGTCGCAGTCTTCTCTTCTTTACATGGTATAAAATGAAGTTGTTGTCTGTTCGCTTAGATCTTATTGCAGTTTTAAGCAATAGATAAGTGGTTCAAAAATTGGTACGGAATGTTTATAAGGATTTCCGAAATTCCCGCGTAAAAATGGGAAATACGCACACGAATTTCTCTAGTCTGGCCTACTATAAAGAACAAAATATTTTATTTTATTTTATTCGGGAGGCACACAGTCTAGATATGAAACTACACATGTTATCACATACAATATTTTTGTTGTTTTTGCAGCTTCTTGATAATCGAGTGCGTACGTTATTAATACGAATTATAAAAGGAATTTATATAAGCAAGCTTAATTTACTTCCCAACCCTCAGGCTGTCATGGAATGGAAATTATTTTAAATTGGGCGCGCAGCCTTGGGCTGCGTTACGAAGCACCAGAAAAAACCGCAACCTTTAAAAGTAATCAAATCAAGGTCAGGCTGAATCCATTAACAGCATTTTAAGAACCAAGTCACAACTCCTTCCATTTAGAGTATTTTAAAGGGTCTTTGATCACGGGCGGCGAGGCGAGGCGCAAGCAGAGTATAGACACGTCGAGGCCTTAATAGCCTATTACGGCACTTTTAGACATTTTTGTTAATTACCTCGAAGCAATTACCTCTAAGCTTGTTTCGTTGGCTTATTACGCTTCGATTCGAAATTCCTCAGACGCCTTGGTTTGAGGTCGAGTGAGCCGTGTGCCGCGTAATGGGCTTTTTGATGTTTGCAATATGTTAATGAACAAATCGGTTTTACATCTATTTATTTCATGTTTCCATGTGAAATCTAAAATTTATTTAAAAAAAAACAAAAATCACCTACCTAATGGTAAAGTTAGACTTGTAAACGTTACATACTTAACTTTTTCAGCCACAACAATTTGACTCCACCCCGCCTGAAGTTAAGCAGTAGTTAAGTCCAAAAGTTAGACCCATCGGCAATGCGGGCAGGAAGCGCAGTCAGGAACTATCGCTACTTTTTTAATTTAGATCTTAGCCAGTTTCAGTCTTTATCCTATATTTTCTTTGATTAAAGGTTGCAGTTTTTATAGTTTGGAGTAGCTCAGTATAACGACTATAACAGCACGATTACACGCTCATTCTTGCACCATTCTGATCCATCAGTCTCGAATTCTCGATTGATGTGACTGATGCCAGAATTTAATGTATTTAATTTTTACCAGTCTGGACCATAAGTCTGTCAGTCTGTGGGTTAGACAATCATCAGAATGATGCCAGAATGAACGTGTAATCTTGCTCTAAAACCTATAGAAATCTAATCAACGAAAAGGCTTTACGTAAAAACCTGGAAAATGCTTAGTAGAAAAATAAAAAAGCCGATGCGTCACCATTAAGCCGAGGGTACACGGTCTAGTTTTGGGTTACAAGCGACGGACCCAATAAAACCCGTGGCCATCTTGAAAAATATAGGGTAGGAGCAATAACTGTCGCGCAGACGATGCCTCACGGCTATCGGTGCCTCGGCCGAGATATTTATTGGCGATAACTCGCAAATATTACAATTTAATGCCGCCATCGAGGCGTATCCATGTGTATCAACTGCTTTATCAACATTTCCTTATTTATTTAGTGGTAGCATGTTGACAGGGGAATTTCTAGTGAACCATCACTAAGTCTATTTATCAATATTAAGTGACCCGGTGACGAAAGCTGCAATACATTTATCCATATGTGACTCTACCTCTTTTCTAAGTACTACCATGTATGCTTACAAAATAAATTATCTGGAATATACTCAGATTCAAGCCTTGTTTAACTTGCCACCTAGTACAGTCAACAAAGGAGTTGACTGACCCCCCTCTGTACATATGATTAAAGATTTCTAAATATTGCGTGAAGGGATTTACTTGAAAATTTGTAATTACATAGTACAATATGAATACTATTGATAAATAAAATTTCAAGTAAATCCCTTCACGCAATATTTAGAAATCTTTAATCATATAAACAGAGGGGGGTCAGTCAACTCCTTTGTTGACTGTACATAATATATATAATAGGTATAATGGTTAAAAATATGAACTTTTTGCGTTTGGTTTATTAGAAAATAAACGCTCGCCGACGAATCTTTATTACGTTCATAAGTAGCGCTGAAAATGCCACTAAAAGGCACAATAATAAAAAATATGTTCTAAGATAAAGAGGAAGGAGAAGATCAAGAAGAACTTACATGGATCAAGTGTAGGAAAAGACAGGCGTCTTGTCTTAAAGAGAGATGAAAGTACTGGCACTACACAGAAGAAAATAAAAGCTGCTCTTAAATATAGAAGAAGAATATTCGTTTAGGTAGATTTTAAAACAAAACACTAACGAATGTCCCGCCATGTTTATTGCGCAACTTTATCAGAGTTTCCAAATTTTAATTGTTTCCAAAAGTGTACAATTTCGGCAGATGTAGCGTATTGTTCCGAAGTTGGTATTGTTTAGAGCGGACGAGTCACTGCTCCAATCTTTTCGATATTGGATAAATTTGAATGGGGACAGGGAACAGGAGACAGAGGAGGGGCAGTTTCATTAGGGGGAAATTTATCAGCGACGTAATGAAAGGCGAGGTATTTCTTTATTTAACAACCGTTTATCAACGTCAGTGAGCGCCCGCTTCGGTATTCATTATGATTATTTTGAATATTCTATATCCAAATATTGGTATTGTAATGTCAAGCGTAACTGAAGCATTAATTGTAGGCAACTGATTAAAAATGGTTTCATACTGACAGCCGACAAGCCGCAGTTGACACTAATTTAAGGACACGAATAAAGGAGATTCTATTATCTCAAGAAAGGATAAACGTTTTATAACAGTAAAAATTAAAAAATAAAATATTGCGTCTCTAAACAAATAAATTAGGTACGCGAAATATTTTTTTCGTTTTGTATATACCCCATTGTACAAACTGCCACGCAATCAGAAATTTTCCAAATTTTACGTACCTTTCAAACAAAGTTACAGTTACAGCTAAAATAAAATCTGTCAAATAGAACAGTAAAGATAGATAATAGTTTTAAAAATAAAATGCTCTCCTGTAATATTTGCTTTTAGCCATAAACATTAGTTTGGGGAGGTGATATAGTGCAAAGAACAATTTTTATGTATGCCTTGCTCTATGTAATTATTTGGGTATTTTTTAATGTTTGCACCCTTTGTGGCTGCAGTGCACAACTCCGTTCCAGCTGGACGGAGGCCAAATGACAACAATTTCGCAGTACTTTGAACGCATATTGGTGTAACTCCTCCTGTGACGTATTGCTATTGTCCGTAATAACGCCATGATTTGATGCACTACTAGTGATAAATGATGGTGGTAAATATAATATTTGAAAGTAGCATGACGCAGAAAAGATTAGTGCAAATCGTCTTTCTTAGTCTAAGCATAAGAGAGAGAGAGAAACATTGGACAAAAGATAGGAATGTGGTTCAATGTAGAGGATCATATTAGGAGAAGAAACCGAACAAATAATTGGATGGAATCTGTGATAGAACATATTATTATGCGTAGGAATAATGTGGGCGTAAAAGAGATGGCTGATGGCTGGCTGGAGAGATGATAAAGAAAAATGGAAAAAGAAAACGCACGAAAAGGAAATTTCTGAAAACTACCGAGTTTTTGATCTATAAAATAAGTAATATTTTATACCACACCTACTCAGAAAGGGCCCCCTCACTTCCTTAAAAGTAGTCCTCCTTCCACTTGGATCCATTGCTTGGTCCCTCAATGGATCCTAGGCGACTTTTTTTTCCACTTGAATCCAAAATTCTTTAGGGTTATAACTCAATACCTAGCGAGAAAGTACGTAATGCCTTCCCTAGAATAAGAGGAAGGAAAAAATGTATGAAAATCCATTACTACCCTGAAAACCCGGAAAACGGTCACTTTACTCCCTTTGTGAACAATGTACTATAGTTGGCATCAAATGTGATGATGATAATCGATAACTTTTATACATTTTTTACTATTTATATTATACATGAAAACTTTTAGTGCTACAATTTAATCAACACGAGCAGTAATAATCCAGTGAATCAATTAATCCTTCTTCAAATCCTGGTGACGCTATATATAACCACAATTTTGCGCCAATAATTTCAATAATTAAATTCATGTTTCAATAAACAACTCGTAACACTTTTATTAAATTTATTTAGTACGGTGTGACGCGGACGGAAACTTTTGACATTTATAAACAGGCGAGTGACGCAACAGCACATTAAAAAGTTTCGCGTTACACACGATGGAGTTGCAGCCTTATTGTGTTTTTGACAAATAACAATTATGAGTTTAATGGCATTCATTAGGAGTAACGAGGCTCGGGTCACGCCCGTACTCGTTTCGCGTAACATAATTTGGGATCTTGCCAAACTTCGAGTAGTTGTGAATTTGCAGTGTCTATTACGCTACAAATTAGGGGACGCTAAGGTTAGAATGTTGCAGACGATGTTATTTTGCACCAAACATAAAAGGTACATTGTAGTGGAAAAGAAGTACCGCCTTAACTGGCTCGAAGATACAGCACTTTGTATTCTTGCTTGATGCCAACTTTATGAAAACGAAAATTTTGCAGCATTGAGCGTCGAATAAACCTATAAATCTCGGACACTAAGAATGCTAGCTTAATAAAATAAACAGTGTTTAATAGTCAATATAATACCCCTTGAATAAAAGTAATAAAATAAGTCACTACATTTTATTTATTCAAAATTCCATGAAAGAAAAAAAAACTGCTTATCTCGCCTTAAAACAAAATTAGGAAACATGACTTTTTATACAACAATATGATTTTCTTGAAGCTTCAAATCATTACTTTCATTTAAGGGGTATTATATTGTCTATTATACACTGTTTATTTTATTAAGTTAACATTCTTAGTTTCCGATATTTATAGGTTTCTTTAAGTGACCCGCATTCATTGCTCTCGAGTGTAGATGCAACGTAGACAATGAAACTGAAGTCATATAGGTCACATCCTTATGTTGTTGCGACTGTGGCACTCAAACTTAAAATATTGAATATAAAAAACAAGAAAGTTAACTTACTTACTGTTACTGTTACTGTTAAATAAAAAACTGTCAAAACCATACAAAAATAGTAGTTATTAAAGTGTCACTTTTTTACATTATGTACAATTTCATTTTATCTGTCGACTAGGCTAAAAATGATTAAACTAGTAATGAATAAACAGTATTTCCGAAAAGCAAATTATTTTGTAAAAAAAAACTGGGCAAGTACGTGTCGGGCCACGCACAATGTAGGGTTCCATATTTGCTGACTTTGCTTGCCTTCAGTTGAGTTCAATATTAAATTCTAGCGCATTTGTAAGTTTTCATCAAATAAATTTTATTTTATAAGCTCGTCAGCTATTACTCGGTAACTAGAAGAGCCTACTTAACCGTTATAGTTTTCAATGAAGGTTCAACATATGGACTACTACCATGACTTTATTCAAATTTCTAAACATAAGACTTTCGAAGATAGAGGGGGGGGACCACCGTGCAAAACGAAAATTGACACGTTAAATGTAAATAATTCCGAAACGGTTCATTGTATCGAAAAATGATCATTTTTCGATCCTCAATATTTTGGAAGAGACCTATCTAACGATCCTCCACAACATAGGGTGGGCGCAAAAAAAAATTCATTTCCACTTTATAAATCAAATCAAATCAAATCAAATCAAATCAAATCAAATCAAATCAAAATATTTTTATTCAAATAGGCATATTACAAGCACTTTCGAATCGTCACTTTTTTTTTTCCCTACCACCAGTTCAGACGGCAGATTTGTGCTAAGAAGAACCGGCAAGAAACTTAGCACTTGCTCTTTTAAAATGGTAATGACATAAGTTACAATTACGATAAATAAAAGTAAACATTGAAACAAGATTAAAAAATTAAAATAAAACTGCAAATTATTATTTTTTTAAATAGTAAAGAAAAATTAATAGAAAAAAAAAAAGGCGTATCAATATACTGGTATACATATATACATTTTAAGGTGTAAAAAAAAAGGGATAAACAGTGTGTATATAACATATATATATATATGCGCAATATATTATGTACCTAGCAGTAGGTAGACTTGAGTTTAGTGTCTGTGCCGAATTGATGATTCCAGCTATTCTTATCATTTAAATAATCTTCAATTCTATAATAAGCCTTTTTGCTGAGTGAATGTTTAATGAAGGATTTAAACCTTTTTTCTGGCAAATTCAGCACGTTTTCAGGCAGTTTATTATAAAATCTAATACCACTTGCAACAAAAGATTTTGAGGTCTTGGCGAGCCGGTGCCTAGGTAGAATCAATTTATGTTTATTTCTAAGATTTACATCAGAGTAATCACTAAACTTTACAAATGTGTTTATATTTCTACGTACATACATTATATTTTCATAAATATATTGACATGCAACGGTCAAAACATTGATTTCTTTAAAAACTTCCCGTAATGAATCTCTGGAACCCATATTATAAATGGAGCGGATAGCTCTTTTTTGTAAAATAAATATTGCCTCAATATCGGCTGCTTTACCCCACAGCAATATGCCATACGACATGATACTATGAAAGTAACTAAAATATACTAGACGCGCTGTCGGTACATCAGTCATTTGCCTAATTCTCCTGACTGCGTATGCAGCAGAACTTAGTCTGCTTGCAAGTTTTTTTATGTGGGGGGCCCATTTCAAGCCTGAATCCAAGGTAATACCAAGAAATATAGTTTCATTGACAAAATCTAATTTATTACCATTGAGCATGATGTCCGTATCAACTTGACGTACATTTGGCAAAGTAAATTTTACTATTTTTGTTTTATTTGAATTTAATAATAAGTTATTGCAAGTGAACCAGTTTTGAATGGCAGAGAGTGCACCATTTATTTATTTATTTATTTATTTATTTATTCAGAAAACCAACAGCGAATACAATTAAATTTTACAATAATCACTTATCAGATAGTATGGCCAATAAGAGGTTCTCTATATAAACCAAAAACTTATAACTATGCGTATAATAGCAGTTTTGGACGGACGGACGTAATATATAATACATTATGAATATTGATAAATACAGTTTTTATAGTTGTAGATAATCTTAAATTTAAAATTAAATTAATTGTTATACATACATACTCGTTTAAAAAAATCTATACCTATTTATAATACGTACATAATATTTTATTTTATTTTTTATAATTAATATTATTATAAGAGCGTAGGTTATTTGTCCAAGATTTTTTTAACAATCTTGGCTTTAAATGAAGCTTTTGACCCAATCAGAAAATCACAGTCAGCAAAGGTGGCATTGTATGAACGAGCAATACGTGTAAGGACACTGTTTTTGGCATAATTTGTAGAACGCAACGGTATGTGCAACAATGATGTGTTACGCGTGCGACGTACTGGCGTATTAAATGCTAGCGCTGTAAGGAGTTGTGGACTTACTTTGATGTTTTGTGGATTTACTTTGATAGCATTGGGACATTCGCGGTTAATATTGAAAATCAAAGAAGTGTCATCAGCAAATAGCACTGCTTGAATATCTGCCATGTTTTGGACCATGTAGGGGAGGTCGTTAATATAAACTAAAAATAGAAAAGGACCCAGGATTGAGCCTTGAGGCACCCCAATTTTCACGTTAGCACCATTAGATTTCACACCGTTAATGTCAACGGTTTGCAATCTATTGGCCAAATAAGAGGCAATCAAGTTTTGCGCATTATCTCTTACTCCGTAATGTTTTAATTTGAGCAGTAATGTCTGGTGGTCGACACAATCAAAGGCCTTTGAGAGATCGCAGAATACCCCGATAGCATCCTGCGACCCCTCCCACGCATTAAGGATATGCTTGACAAGAGCGACTCCAGCATCAGTGGTGGACATCCCGGCGGTGAAACCATACTGCTTATTATGAATAATATTGAACAAATTAAAATGCTGTTGCAATTGTCCAAGCATAACCTTCTCGAATATTTTGCTCAAAATTGGTAAAATAGATATTGGTCTGTAATTACCTGGTTCATGTCTTTCACCAGACTTAAACAAAGGTATCAATTTACTATATTTCATTAAATCAGGGAACAGACCAGTATCTACACAAGTATTAAAGATGATAACTAAATGTGGAGCGATGGCGTCTATGACAGCATAAAGTGCTTTAATGGACATTCCCCAATGATCTTCAGTATTTTTAACATTGAGTTGTTTAAAAGTTCTAATAATTTTACAAGGGGAAATATATTTGAATTCGAAATCTTCAGCACAAGGCTCCACATTTTCCATTAACAATTTATTCGCACTATGAAGAGAGGAATTAAGAGAATCAGTAACTGTGATGGGGATATTAGTAAAAAAGTGTTCAAAGGCGTTTACAATATCATTCGTAGCTGTTATTGTACGATCATTATGTTTTAGGGGGCAGATGGTATCTCGTTGTTTTGTTTTTCCCGTCTCCTTATTGATAACATCCCATACAGCCTTAATTTTGTTACTTGATTCCGAAATCTTTTTCTTAATATATAAAGATTTCGCTTTTAGACAAACGGCTTTAAACATCTTTGAGTAATTTCTAACATAACGAACAAAATCAGTTTCGAATCTGTATGATTTTTGAGCGTATAGGTCAAATAATTTATTTCTGCTTATCAATATACCAGGAGTTGCCCAATCAATAAAGTTTAATTTATTATAAGATTTAATAGATTTTTGTTTAAAAATGTTTCCATATTCTTCAAGCAAAGACAGAAATAAATTATTATACAGCAAGTCAGGGTCGTCTACAGAGTAGTCCAAAAGTGTGAGCATTTCCTTAATTACATTATTGAATTTATTCAGTTTATTTGAAGTTAAAGGCCTGCAAACAAAGGTCTGACTCACAATCTCGTCGGTAACATGTTCAAAGACTACAAGTTGGCCACAGTGATCGGAAGGCAAGTTGTTCACTATTGAACTACTGAGATGTCGACAATTACAAAAAATATTGTCAAGGCACGTGGCTGATGTAGCCGTAATACGTGTGGGTTCCAGAAAAATGTTCGATAAATTAAATGATTTAAATAGATTTATAAATCTAACACTCATTACTGAATCTACTAGTAAATCAATATTAAAGTCACCGCAAACTATTATGTCTTTTTTGAAATTAAAACTTTTTTCAAAATGTTCTCCATTGCATTTTCAAATTGAGTAAAATCACCACTTGGTGGTCTATAAACGCATATCAATATACAATTCTTCAATTCAGCACAGGACACTTCAATAGTGCGTTCCACAGAGAGTCTGCTGATGTCCACCCGTTCCTTAGCTTTAATGCAATTTTTTAATAAAATTAATGAACCGCCTCTTATTGCAGTCTCTCTGTTGAAACAGCTAACTATTTTGTAATTACTTATATCATAAACCATTTCACATTTTTTGAGCCAGTGCTCAGTTAAACATAATATATCAACATTATGCTTATCAAGAAATAACTGTATTATAAGCTCGCTGCCGGGAAAGCCTTGAATATTTTGGTGTACAATAATCAGTTCTGAATGCTTTCCCGTTGTCTTGACAGGCAGTTTAAATCTGCAGTCATGTCTATGTTACAATTATTTCCTTCACAGGATGTCTTCAAAGTATTAATGGTATATGCTAGTAAACTAGCAATCTTATGTCTAAATTTATTAGATAGATATAATCTATCTTTAGTTAAATAAAAATCACTAATAAAATTATTAGTGTCAAAAAATATAAAATTGTCGCTATGACAACAGGTCAATTGCAAGAAATTGTTAAGACTATACAATTTATTATTAAATTTTGGTGGCTGGCAATTGGAGTAAGGTAAGGCACATAATATAATGTTTTTAACATTTAAAGTTTGCAACTGCTCAATACTATTAATTATGTCCCTTCTCCTAATTTTATTTAATCCCTAGGCTGTTTCCTAACAGTAACACAATACTAGTTTTGTCATCTACTTGGGTTTTCATGACACTGCTAATTATTTGATTAAAGGATGCATCTGGCATACAGTGGTTAATAACGTTACCTGATACATACTTTTTCAAGTATACACCTAGATTAAAACCTATTCTATCAGTAAATATTAATGTTTTCTCAATTAAATTATTTAAACTACAAACACTGTCACAAGCGACCGAATTTTGGTTGAGAATGAAAGTGTCAGAAACAGGGGCAGATGTTACATGGCTGTCATCAACAGATGTGGTGTTGATGTTGTCACACGTACAGCGTTGAGAAAGTGACTCAAATCGGTCTGCGTTATATCTACTCATCTCGATGAGTTCGTCCATAGCCAACATGTGCTCCTGTACCTGCTGCTGAGCTAAACTGTATTGCGCGGTTATATTATTAAAAGCATTTGACAATGAATCTATTTCCGACTGCAGTCGCTGTATGTCAGTATCATAAGTTTCTTGCCTTTCCACCAACTGTTTTTTACAGTCCTTGATATTGTTACAAAGTTGAACGTTTTAGAAATTAACTTTTTAGTGTGTGAATGTTTCTGAAATTTATTTTTGAATTGTTTATTCAACTTTTTAATAGTTTTTTTAATTTTCAAATACTTTTTGACCTTGTTGTGACTGGCACCATGAACACCGTTGTCCATGGTCTCAGTCACAGCAGGGGAGCCTAAGACCAAGGCAGGCGCAGCAGGAGAATTAATGAGTTCATCATAAAGAGAGTGAACTGCTAATGAATCACGACGCTGGACTTCAGTTTCTAAGCAATTAATACTTTTGTACGCCTGCCCCAGTTCAAGCTCTAAATCAGTAACACGATTTAATGTTTGTTCGTGTATATCACTACATTGGTGGAAGGACTCTACTATAGATTGTAGCTGGTCTCGCTGAATAACCACATCATCAAAATTAATTTGTAGGTTTGAAAGTTCCGCCTTAAGGGCTGTATTTTTACTAATTATTTTTTGGATTTCCTCTTCGCTCTCATCCCTCTCCCGCAACAACTTCTCATTGGACGCTTTACTTGCTTTCAATTCTTCTAATGCTGCCTTCAGCTTCAGCTCCATCTGACGTGCAGTGACGAATCGGGTGGATGAGGCCATCGTAGTAAAGGTATGGGTACGGGGTAACAACAGTATTTACTAAATACACTGGGCGTCAAAAATAAGTAGTACAGTTTTAAAATTGCAATTACTCTTAAACTATAGAAGTTAGAGTTTTGAAATAAAAGTCATTTTATAGCAAATTTAACAAAGTTTTCTAAAAATAATACTTTATTTAGCATTAGTAAAGTTTTACACTGAAAATTAGGAAAAAACTAAAAAGCTAACCATTTTGAAGGAACTATCAAGAACTTAATTTTTACGTTTTGGGCCTTGTTCCCACTTTAGTAACTTGTGTTGCCGCCTCGGGCTCTGATGACAGCTTGGAGCCGGTTTGACATGCTGAACACTAAGTTTCGGAGGCGGTGTTGGGGAATATTCACCCATTCTTCTATCAGGGCCTGTTTTAGAGCCCTGATGGTGGCGGGTGGTGGTCTGAGTCTTCTGACTAGCCTCCCAGCTCATCCCAGGCGTGTTCAATCGGGTTAAGATCTGGGCTTCTTGATGGCCAAGCCATCAAGCTGATGCCAACCTCCTGAATGTACTCTTGTACGAGATGAGCGGTGTGTGGCCGGGCGTTATCATGCATTAGTATAGCTCCATCACCCATATTTGCTAAATATGGCCCTGCATACTCGTTAAGGATCTCTAATGCATATCTTTCACCAGTCAGAGTGCCATTTTCTATGACCACTAGCTCTGTGCGACCCTCTGAAGAGATGCCAGCCCATACGTGTACAGAGCCCCCTCCGTATTGAACTCTTTCCGAGATGCAACCTTGAATGTATCGCTCACCAGGTCGCCTGTATACTCTCCGCCTTCCATCGGAAGTGAATAAAGAAAACCGAGACTCATCTGTGAACAAAACTCTTGTTCATTCTTCTTCGCCCCATTGTACGTGTTGACGCGCGTAGCGTAGTCTTACTACTCGATGCCCTGTCTCAAGTTTGGGGCCATTTGCTGGCCTGTACGACTTCAGGTTGGCTTCAGCAAGTCTTCTCCTCACTGTACTCTCACTAACGTAGTCTCTTCGGGTCTGAAGAAGCTGTTGCTGGACCTCAACTGCATTAAGGTGACGATTTCTTAACACAGTAGAGACAATTAAGCGGTCTTCTCGGGTACTAGTGCACCTGGGTCTGCCATTAGTTGGTCTCCTTAGATGGTTTCCAGTCTCTTCGTGTCTTCGCTTTACTTGCTGGATCGTTCTTAGAGTTACACCCACCGTTCTTGCAGTACGACGCATACTGATGCCTACTTCGAGAAAAGTTATGATTCTTGCACATTCTTCTGGTGAAAGAGGCATGATTAGTAAAGTTTACTCGCTGAAGACACATTTGCTTTTGAATTGCAATTGATTTATCAGCAATAAAGAAAACAATAAAAAACAAAAGTACAAGCCAACAGTTTAAAAAAATAGTGTTTTTATTTATTAAGTTTTTTTTCAGTCAATCTTTAAAAAATTATATTATGCATGAAGTTTTTATTAAATGAAATTAAATTGTCTTTTAACTTTTTTTTATTTCAAAGGTCTAGCTTCTGCAGTTTAGGAGATATTGCAATTTTAAAACTGTACTACTTATTTTTGACGCCCAGTGTAGTTGAACGGAGTTTGGATGGAGCAAAAATACCTAGGTTTACTCGCGAGAACCAGCTTCACAAACCAAATATCTTAACTATCTTATGTTTAATTCAATTCGATTGATGTATTAAGTAGATTTACACTGTTAACCACTTAATAAATCAATAATGTGTGTGCAATGTTCAGTAGTATGAGGTAAATAAAATAAAGTCAAAGAACGTATGTAATATTAAATAAAATAACCTAAAAAGCGTAAGTGAGTGAGCTGCTACTATTAAATAAATAAAATGCAGTATATTAAGCGTAATATTGTAAAGATATTACCTTAAAACTGAATAAAAAGTTTTGACAGCCGGCTGTTAACGGTCAATGACACATCACTTCACTTTTTACGAATTATACCGAACGAAAGCTCACACAAACACCAGTAAATGACAATTTACACTTAATATACACTTTACAAAACAAAACACATGCAAATTAATTTAAAAAAAAAATTCACAGATTTCGTGCTTCACACGACTATCGTGCACATTGGAAATGAATCTACGGAATTCGAAAAAATATTGTCGCTGAGCGACGAGGAGCTCGATGGCGTTGCTGTGTGGTGTGTCGCACTCTAATATGAACACGCAAGTTAAGCAACGCAAGTTTTCTTACACGTTTTTTTGTGGTGTAAAAATATTCCCTTTGCCCGTGGGGTGACCAAATTCAAATTCAAAACTTTTATTTAGAGAATAAGCTTTCACAAACACGTTCTCTTGTCAGAGTATACAGTTGTAATAAATGATTTTTATAAATCTCGCACGAGACGAGCCAAGCGGAGCGCTAGGGCACTACCTACCTTTTCTCGAAACGTTTCGTCGTTTTTTTGAACCTCATAACTTTGTTTTGGATGATGCTAAATAGTTAAAAATTTCAAGATATAATAAAATAAATAAATAAATAAAATAAAATCATTTATTTGCGAGATTAATACAACCCATTGGGCATGCAAATACAGTTACAATACTTTCACACTTTTAATAGATTCATTATGTAGATTTATTATTATCATTATTATTTCATTAGGCAAATTTAATGTCATAGAATCACATAAACAAATATACATTAGTCACAGAATAGTATTATTGATAAATAAAGATAATGATGATGATGGATTCAGTCAAATAATTTCGCAAAATATTCTTTAGTATTGTAAAATGGTCTGTTTTGAAAGTATTTCTTAACTTTGTTTATGAAGGATCTCATATTGTCCGATTCCCTGATATCAGGTCTTAGAGCATTAAAAACTTTTAAAGACATATAGTTCAGGCTGTTATTAAAATTAGTATAATGAGGATGAGGCTTTACCATCCTATCATTATTCCTGAGGCAATAGCGTTGAGAGTCTGCCACACGTGCTAAGTTATTGCGGTTCTGGAAGACGTGTATGCATAGCTGTTGGAGGTACAAGGAGACTACTGTCATAATTTTATTTGCTGGAAACATTGTTCTATGTGTGGCTGGGACTCTAGCACACCCCTCTATTAACCTGATAGCTTTCTTTTGTAATAGCAGTACTTTGTTAACTAGGCACCCATTTCCCCATACTTCTATGCCATAGCGCATAATGCTCTCAAAATATGCAAAGTAGATGTTTCTTAATGTTTTCTTATCCGTAATTTTAGCTAGACTTTTAAGACAGTAACATGCACTGGCCAATCTTTTGGTTACTTTTTCAATTTGGTTATGCCATCTTAGGAACGGATCCAACTCAATTCCGAGAAATCGAATGCATGCTGATTTATTAATCGATATATTACAAATATGATCCGGACTGTTAACACTACGCCTAAATATCATGTAGTAACTCTTTTCCTCGTTTATCCTGAGGCCATTGGCTTCAAACCATTCTGTAAGCCCTCTCCAACTTGCTTGTATACAACAATCCAACTCAGAGAAAGAGTCTGCACTTAGTATCACACTGGTATCATCGGCGTACAGATAAGGCGTTCCATGTGCAAGAGAAAACGGCAGGTCGTTGATGAAGATAAGAAAGAGTAGGGGTCCAAGAACTGAGCCCTGTGGGACGCCATTTTCCACTGTGGTGAGACCGGAGTGGACGGTCTGCTCCTGACCATTGATGTCAGTAAACTTTAATTCGACATACTGTGTTCTATTGGTCAGGTATGATCTAAAGAGTTGAAGTGCTATACCGCGCACGCCATAGTATTCCAGTTTGTTCAGCAGTATTTCATGACTTACGCAGTCGAAGGCCTTAGATAGGTCACAGAAAATACCACCACATTTTGAGCCCTCATTTAAGGAGTTAAGTATTTCCTTTACCAGTTTTATCACCGCAGAGCCAGTGTTTAAATTTTGACGGAACCCAAATTGATGATGAGTTAGATACCCATTCTCCTCAAAGAACTTTTCCAATGTGGCGTGTAAGAGTTTTTCGAATATTTTTGAGACAACAGACAGTAACGATATCGGACGATAGTTATTAATATCAGTTTTTTTACCTTTCTTATGAATAGGAACAACTTTTGCCCGTTTTAAGAGATCTGGGAAAGAACCATTAGAAATGCAGTTATTAAGCACCATGCAAAGAGGGACGCTAAGTATATCAATATGTTTTTTAATAATAATTGTACTCAAGTTATCTGATCCACAAGAATTTGTATTTTTTAGTGTATGAGCTATTTTAATGACTTGCGGTTCAACAGCAGGAGCAATAAATAAGGATTTAGGCTCGCGAATGGTCACTTTTCTTAAAAACTTAACATGACTTTGATTTTTAGGATCCACTGTGCTTCTACCAACTTGGACAAAAAAGTCGTTAAATTTACTTGCAATTGCACTGGTATCCTTCGTTAGAGTATTATCGATTTCTAGCTTCCATTCCGTTGTTCTTGTAGCAGTTTTTCCTGTGTTCTCTTTTATAACATTCCAGGTCGCTTTTATTTTGCTCCTAGACTTTTCAATGAATTTATGAATGTGTAATTTTTTCGCAGTAAGTAAAGTCCTTTTTAAAGTGGTTTTGTATTTTTTATAAATTTGTTTATCCGAGTCGCTTTTGCTATACCTAGTTTTTAAGTATAATTTTCTTTTTTTCCTGCAGGAAATTTTTATACCTTTTGACATCCATTTATTGTGTTCTTTACATTTTAAATTTATTGTTTTTAGGGGAAAATATCGATCAATCAGTTCTGACAAAGTATTGTTAAACACTGTTAGCATTTCATTACAGTTCAGATTGTCGAACTTATTTCTCCAATCAATTGCACCCAATTCCTCACGAAATGCCATGGTGTCCTTTTTTGAGAAGTATCTTTTTTTTACTATTTTCTTAGATACCTTATTGCGTGGGGCCACATCTTTCAATGTTACCAGCTGTATATCATGGTCAGAGAAATGACAGGCTAGGACAAATGCCTCAAAATATTCACTATTCGTAATGATATTGTCAACAGTTGTAGAAGTTTTGTCTGTCCGTCTTGTGGGCTCAAATATTGTTGGCCTTAAATTGTTTTCTAACAAAATCTGTAGAAAAGCTTTAGCGCTGCTAGAATCCTTATCATTAATGTTGATATTGAAATCCCCACCAATTACAATATTATGTGATGGCAAAGCATTCAACAGTAGCTCCAGTTGTTCCATAAATAAGTTACAGTTTGAGCTGGGACATCTGTACATTCCCAGTAAAATAAGTTTATTTGATGGGTTTATTTCTATGGAGATAGCACATACTTCAAAATTTTTATCTACGTGATATTTAGCTACATCCATAACTGTGTACGTGCTGATATCCTCTCTAACAAATATGACCACTCCACCACCCCTACATATAGTGCGTGATGCTTCCGCTGCAACATTATATCCTGGCAGTTTAATGGAAGTGGCTTCGTTTGGCTCTAACCATGTCTCAGAAACGATTAGTACTGCTGGTTTGATGTCTATATCATATTCAAGAAATGTTTCCAAATACATTAGTTTGTTTCTTAATCGATTAATGTTGAGATGCATTATAGATACGGACTCAGTCTTATTATCATCTTGGGGTTCCTTATTCATAAAAAAGTTTCACTATTGTAGAACCGTTCATTAATCAGTCTAAGGCACAGGTTAAGAGAAGTGGCTATTTTATATTTTCCTTTATTATTCAACTTATATCCATCCCATCTGTAATCACCATATGCAAGATTAGCAGATATGTTTTGCAGATACGCGTCTTTAAAGTTTGAGAGTACATTAGACAACTTAAAATTAACAGTCTGCACGAACTCATTATATTTTTTTGACCGGCTATTTACACTATTTGGTATGGTACAAACTATAGTATTACAATGAGATAGGTCTCCTACAGCTTTCTTTATACATTTTACTACTAAGTCTGAATTTTTTGTGTTAAAGTCACTTCCACCACACATTATAATCACACAGTCTTTTTTTGTGAAATCCCTTGTTTTTTGAATAATGTCCTGGAGTACGCGCTCAGTAGAACCTTGGTGGATGATGTCAGCGCTGATGTCGTAGTCATTCCTCCGTATACGCGATAAGGCAAAGGGTAAATCGCTGCCATGCAAATCTGACAATAGCAACAGCCTGGGCTTGGTCAGAGGTTCCGGCGCTGTGTTTGACAGTACCCGTTGATCAGTAACCTTTTGGATATCGATTAGTGGCATATCTTCGGACTCCGTGATAATCTTGGTATTGCTGGAGTGGTGTTCTTTCATAGTTTTTTCGAAAGTTTGGGCGTTTCTTTGCAGAGTCTTAATTGTTTGCTGAATTCGACTAAGCGAAACATCTTTTGCCTTCAAAGTTTCAAATTTTGACTGCAAAATTTCGTATCCTTTTATTGTTTTACTAAGTTTTTTCTTGAGGAAGTTTATTCTTTGTTTTAGGTTTTGGGACGTATTTTGAATTTCTTTTATTTTATCTAGATTCAGACCAGATTCAGGTATAAGATACGAGTTTAACAAGTCATATAGTTCCCTATTTTCATTTTGCAATTCCTCGTTGCGAGTGGCTAGGGCAAAATGTTCCGTTTCGTGTTCTTTAATTTTATTTTTAAATGGTGTTATGATTTCCAAGTTGTCTGAATCTAGGTGTCCCACCATTGATAGATCTTGCCTTTTTAGATCAGTTATTTTATTATTTAAACTAAGGCACTCGCTCTCTTTTTCCGATAATAATTCTTTTAATAATTTATTTTCTTTTATTTGTTCTTGTAATTTTTCATTGATAATGTCTTGGTTTTCCGACAGTGTTTTTAGTTTATTTTGGAGTCCTTTGTTTAACTTTTGAAGTTCTTTTAGCGAATTATTTTTACTTGAATAATTAATCTCGTCGTCGCTGTGAACGGAGGTTCTGTCGGTAGGCCTATGAATTTTATGTCGAAGATTCATTTTACCTGCTGTCCGGTTTTTATCATCCATCTTTAATGCTTTATTGAAATTTATCAATGTTAATTTGAATATTGATACAAAAAGTGTTTGTGTTTGTGGCGAGGGTCCGGGATCGAACTCACAACTCCGACTTCTAAGCGTCGTCAAGTCTACCGGTTTATAATAATGCGCCACCGGTTACTTAGAATTACTGACGAAATATCACTTGTCTTGTTACGTCAGTAGGTCAGAAATGTTTAATATCACTGTCTCCCTTTCATGGTCTTCTTTATACTTTTATTTCTATCTATCCAACGCTTACTTTATTACTAAATATATTTTTCGTTTCAAAAAGACATTTCTTGTGATGCAGCCAGCGAGGCTCGAACCGGCATCGCTCAGGTTCTATGGGCAGCTATTAACCGTAGTTCCACGAGTTGTATAATCAGTGGTCTCGAAATTAATGTTATCTCTCAAGTGTAGAGCTCCCAAGTAAAAAGTTCGTTAGATAATTTTTACAATTTACCCACACAATTTTACACTATTAATTATTACACCAATTATGAAAAAATTGTTTTATTTTTTCAATTAGCTTTTAATTTTTAAATGTTTTATTTCAAGTTTTTTTAATGTACACTTATAACACTTGAGGTTTTTAATAGAATATTATAACAACAATTTGTTTTTATTTGATATGTTGCACTGTTTTTATTTTTGTTCAATTTATGATTTTTGCACCACTTCACACACTCAGTTTATAATTTTTTTGATAGAATAATTGCACGACTATAGTTTTTTAACGTGTTTTTGAACCAATAATTACGACTTATATTTTTAATTAATAATTTAGTACGGAGACGATGTATGTGCGGCTACAGCGTTACGTTAATAATTAATGACACCAGTACAATCATTAAACATAAAGTTTGAATGTCGTAGCTATTATGCTTTAGATTTTATTAATGTCTTAAAACCCCCGATTTCGTCACTTGAAAGTGTAGAGTTTGTGAAGTTAGGCCTTGTAGAGGTAGGGCGTGTAGAGTTAGAAGCTTGGCTCTAGGTACATGAGATCTGATAACTTTTTGACTATGCGAGTCATTATGGTCTCGTCTTGGCAACATTTTACATGAAAATGTTTTTGGTGGGATTAATCTACTCTATATACTACTACTATTTAGGAAACAAAAGCAAAATGACCACTTGTAAAAGAAATGGCGAAAGAAAACCTGTTACGGCCTTTTTTGGCATTTTTAAAATATCGTGTTTTTTTTTTACCATAAAATTTAAAACTAGGTACATGCAACATTACGTCAATAAATAGTGCCATTAATTTGTCTCAACATAAATTATATTATAAATTAAATCTAAAATATAAAATGCAAAATCGGTGTTAAAGATAGGAGCAGACCAGGCCCGCAAGGCAGCAACCGTTCTCGTGTATTTTCGAGTTGACGTGAGAGTCAGCCTACCAGCCCCCATTACTGGGCTCACCATCAACAATATTATGAACAATATTAAAGGGAACAACAGTAACCCGACCCTTAAATGTAAATAATATAAAAAACAGCCCCATTTGGATGACACTACGACGCGTGTACATATTACAATATTGAACACAATTTTTTATTTATGTAATTTATTGAACATTGACTGGCTTTTTCACGACAAGTTTTAGCATTTCACCTTCGCAAGGGGGCCAGGGAGACCTTTCATTTAGATACTCGTTGATAGTATAGTACGCTTTACTGGTTAAGAATTTTTGACATTTTATTTTAATCGATTTATTGGGCAATTTTTTTTTAATATACTCTGGAATTTTATTATACATAATGCAAACTTTGAATCATAAATAACTTGCCCGCTTTCCTAAGCCTGAATTTAGGAACAGCTAATTTATTTCTGACCTAAAGAAAGTCGCAGGAAGCCGCTGGATGCAGGCCGCTGCCAGCAGGTCGCATTGGAGGCGTTTGGGGGAGGCCTATGTCCAGCAGTGGACTTCTTGTGGCTGAGATGATGATGATGATGAATTTATTTCTGTGACTCGTATTCAAATTATGAATATCCACACCTGGTTAAAGTCATGAATGTTTTTACGAACAAACATGATGCTATGCTATCAAGAATGCACTGTGATGCCACCGTGAGAATATTAGTGCTTTTGAAAAACTCGCGAAGAGACTCTCGGACCACGTTAATCCTATTTCCTTTTTTGCTTATTACAGACTATCTGGCAAATGAGTAGGAGTAGAGAATACTTAACGACTAGCTGTGCCCGCGGCTTCGCCCGTGTGGAATTGGGATTATGACTATAATAGTGTAGACGGATTTGACGGTCTTCTATTACTACTGCTATAGTTTTTCCCCGAGACGTCAGTGTTCTTTATTGCTCATTGTCTATTTGCTCGCCGCTGTGTTTTATTTAATTTTATCGTACCTGATCAAAATACCTAATGTAAAATCAGTATGAAAAATTAAAATTATATTAAAATTGAAATACTAAAAAACTTTCATAGTGCGATTCAGAATCTAACAGTGCCATCTAGTGAATTTGAGAGGAACAAAATTTTAAATGGTTAACTCAAGTAAAAAAAAACTTTCTAGAATTAGAATTTAAAAATGGTTGTTATGAGATATCAGGCGATTCCGACTCTGCAGTGAGTGACAATTTTAAAATTCTTAGGCTGTTGAAAATTTAAATGAGGGTAACTTCTATTCCTGACATCCGGTTCGATTCGGTTCGGTCCGGTTCAGTTCGGTTCGGTCCGGTTCGGTCCGGTCCGGTTTAGTCTGTTGTCGGTAGTTATGGTGTACCAAGTCTCGAGTTTGTAAGTGCGAGAAATATTTTTTTTCTTACATAGACAGGGTAGAGACCTTTAAATGACCATAACTTATTTTCCTGACATCCGATTTAAATGCGACAAAACCTATATTCTGCTCCAAGCCGAGCTCTATCTTCCTTAAGTTAAAACAGCATTAAAATCCATTCAGTAATTTAGAAGATGTGCGCGTTCAAACAGACAGACAAACACAAAAAAAAAATTTTTTTAGGTTTTGTTACCTTTCTCTAACTGTTCCCTCTCCATTTTTGCTAAATATGTTCAGACATATCGGGGTCTACTGTTTTATTATATGTATATAGATTTACAAATAGTCAACGAAGTGGAAGACATATTTTGTCTTCCCGATGTACCTGATGATGGTTTTGATACTAAAAAACTATGACGAGCCTAATGACTGGCCTATGGCACCGACACCTGATCCACCTAGCAGCATAATACCTCTCGAAAGTCGAACCTAGCAGTTCTTCTGTTGATTTTTCATCTAGCCCTCCGTCGTCCCATCCTAACGCGATCGTTCTAGGCAGGCAGCAAGATTTGAAATTTTACCCAATATATCTAGTACTCAACAGACCTCAGAACCTCAAGCCACACGGGCAGAGGGAATATTTTTACCACCGTGTTTACATTACATAAAACATTTTTTTTTATCTACCCTAGATGCTTATGTCCCATAAAGGGTTAAGCCATCGGTCCCGGCTGTTATCGATGGATGACAGTCGTTAGGCCAAGTCGGTGGCCTTAGGGCGGTTTGAAAACACCGACCTCTGCCAATCCTCATTGGAGCAGCGTGGCAGAGTACGCTCTAATCACCTTCGACTTCGTATCCCAGCAATGGGATGATTATGAGTTGATATGATGATGATGATGAGCGACGATAAAGTCGGGATAAGGAAAAGGTTACAAAATAAAACTATAACGTTTTTGACTTTGTTCAAAAAGGTTAAGCTACAGGGCCAACCCTTAACCCGATCATCTTTGTTTTAGGTTCAAATTATAGCTGACTAAATTGTCCAGACGAGTTTTTCTCAAATTTGTGATATCATTCTTCGTTTCCAAAATATCGAGCGCCAAAATCAAAAATTCGGAAAGAAATGATATTTATTTTCACATTTTAGGCCATAACTTTTTTCGTTTTTGACTTTCTCAAATAATTCTTCTTGCACCTTACGGCTCTCGTGCATACGCGTATTTTGAGCCTTTTATGAATATCATATCTTCACAACTCTCCGAGATATAAGGGGATCGCACTTTTTCGTGAAATCGAAGCCTATACTGAAGCGAACGAAAAGACATTTCCAATGTCAAAAAAAAAAAAATATGGTGGGAAATATATTCCCGCTGCCTTATAAAGAAAGGGTCGTGCCCACGGGTCGTGCCCTCCGAAGCACGGAGAAGCTCAAGATAACAAAACCCATCCAAACGCTGGCTAGGGTCGATGTCGCTTAACTTGCGTGTTCATATTAGACTGCGATAGACCACACAGCGACGCCATCGAGCTCCTCGTCGCTCAGCGACAATATTTTTTCGAATTCCGTAGATTCATTTCCAATGTGCACGATAGTCGTGTGAGGCACGAAATCTGTGAAATTTTTGCTTATTGCAGACTATCTGGCAAATGAGTAGGAGTAGAAAAATACTTAACGACTAGCTGTGCCCGCGGCTTCGCCCGAGTGGAATTGGGCTTATGACTATAATAGTATAGACGGATTTAACAGTCTCCTATTACTACTGCTATAGTTTTTCCCCGAGATGTCAGTGTTCTTTATTGCTCATTGTCTATTTACTCGCCGCTGTGTTTTATTTAATTTTATCGTACCTAATCAAAATACCTAATGTAAAATCAGTATGAAAAATTAAAATTATATTTAAATTGAAATGGTCAGCTCAGTTATACTAAAAAACTTTCATAGCGCGATTCAGAATCTAACAGTGCCATCTAGTGAATTTTAGAGGAACCAAATATTAAATGGTTAACTCAAGTAAAAAAAAAACTTTCAAACATAGTGCTGCTGAATTTAAAAATGGTTGTTATGAGATATCAGGCGATTCCGACTCTGCAGTGAGTGACAATTTAAAAATTCTTAGGCTGTTGAAAATTTAAATGAAATAACTTCTATTCCTGACATCCGGTCCGGTTCGATTCGGTTCGGTCCGGTTCGGTTCGGTTCGGTTCGGTTCGGTCCGGTCCGGTCTAGTCTGTTGTCGGTAGTTATGGTGTACCAAGTCTCAAGTTTGTAAGTGAAAGTTTAAGTCAATATATCTGGTACTCAGCAGACCCCAGAACCTCAAGCCACACAGGCAAAGGGAATATTTTTACCACCCTGTTTTTATTTTTATTTTTTGAAAAACATAAAAAAAAAACAATCTGAAAACATAGTTTTTTTATCTACCCTAGATGCTTATGTATAAAGGGTTAAGCCATCGGTCGGCTGTTATCGATGGATGACAGTCGTTAGGCCAAGTCGGTGGCCTTTGGGCGGTTTGAAAAAACCGGCCTCTGCCAATCCTCAGAGCAGCGTGGCAGAGTACGCTCTAATCACCTTACACTGAAGGGAGACCCGTATCCCAGCAATGGGATGATTATGAGTTGATATGATGATGATGATGAGCGACGATAAAGTCGGGATAAGGAAAAGGTTACAAAATAAAACTACAACGTTTTTGACTTTGTTCAGAAAGGTTAAGCTACAGGGCAAACCCTTAACCCGATCATCTTTGTTTTAGGCTCAAATTATAGCTGACTAAATTGTCCAGACGAGTTTTTCTCAAATTTTTGATATCATTCTTCGATTCCAAAATATCGAGTGCCAAAATCAAAAATTCAGAAAGAAATGATTTTTATTTTCACAATTTCGGCCATAACTTTTTTTGTTTTTGACTTTCTCAAATAATTCTTTTTGCACCTTACAGCTCTCGTGAATACGCGTCTTTTGAGTCTTTTATGAATATCATATCTTCACAACTCTCCGAGATATAAGGGGATCGCACTTTTTCGTGAAATCGAGGGCTATACTGAAGCGAACGAAAAGACATTTCCAATGTCAAAATTAATTTAAATACAGGAGTACAATTTTTGACAAACTTAGCCTAGTGTTGCCACATATCTTCACTTAGCCTAGTGTTGCCACATATCTTCTTATATATAGACGAGGCACCCCAAAAATATTTTTTTTCAAAATTTTGACTCAGCACTTTGTTAGCATTGTTATATTGTGTACCAAATTGCAGCAATTCACCGCGAACAGACAGACAGACGGACATGGTGAAACTATAAGGATTCCTTGTGGTTTACTACGGAATCCTAAAAGCAGGAATATCAAAATAAAATTCAGTTACAGCATTCTTTGTTCTACGTAGCCTTTTTTACACTTCCAATTGTTGTATTGTGGTTATTGTGGAAAGCGCGCGGGTCTGTTATACCGGAAAAAATTCACACAAATGAACCAAAAAAAGTCACTTTAGAAAAGGTTTTTAATTAATTTAAATGTTAGCTAACACGAGAAGCCGTGTAGCCAGTAGCGACACAATGCGCACGTGTCTGTATAATCAGGCGGGAGGCGGGCCTTCAAGATTAACCGACAATTTGGTTAAGTGCCGTGGAATTAATTAACTTTTTCCGTAAAGAGGCAAGGGCGGCGTTTGGTGGTCACTCCGTTTCATTTTAAGTGTAATGTACTGTAACGTGGGACAATGTAGGTACAACATTACTTTTAAAATGTAAAGACAAACATTTTTAATTACGAGACCCTATTTTAATATTTGTTTATTAAATTTTTTTATATGATTTTGTTGTATTGCTACACGTTTTTCTCGGGTGCAGGCAGAAAAAAACAAGATTTGCTTTATGTGGAAACACGCTTCGCGAAGACGACAGAGGCAATACTGCAGTCGCAGAAGACGCAGCAACAGCATATATTTATGAAGAGCAGGGGTGGATCGGTTTTAAAAGAGCAAGTTTGCTGCTGAATTTCTTGGCTGTTCTTCTTAGTACAAATCTGTCGTTGGAACTGATGATGGGAAAAACTGTGACGATTCGAGAGAGCATTCGAACAAAAAGTTTTTTTTTGGTATTGCAACAGGCATTGCTGGCTGCTGCTACCAGCACGAGATGGATTCCGCGTGCAGATCAGCGGAGATTAGCGACGTGGATAATTTTTGATGGACCCCGATTTTTGATTAGCCTTTCGCACTGAACGATAATATTGTATCGGTAGTTGACAAGACAATGTTGTTGCATGTCGCCGATATTCTCTCGTGAAATCCGCGTCAAGTGCAATCAGACGTGAGTGCACTATTCAACAATTCAGCTGGTGGAAGCATACAAAGAGCAATTTCTACTACCGAACATTATAAAATAGAAGTTATATTTAAAATAACACAACAATTTTTCATAAAGTTAACCGATGAAAAGTTATTCAAAAGGAAAACTTCACAAAAAGGAAGCAATATGCTATTTCAATATGGTTAATAAAGCCCAAGCTTAAAGTTGTAGCCGATCGCGGCCAGCTTTAGCTTAACAATGTATGCAACTTGGATTAACATAGCTAAAAAGGGTGTTACAAAATCCCCGGCTTACTCATTTAGTATCGAGAGACGACTGCAGGCAATAAGTGACCACGAAACAAATGATTTTATTTTTTGAACATTAAAATAAAATCCTCTACTATTTGTCGAGTCAACACGACAAACTCGATTTTATTTAATTTTGGCCTAGTGTGAGACACTGACGGCGAAAGGCTTCCTTACCTTTTTCCAGTACTTTCGGTATATTGCCTTTTGACGCCATTCGTTATCCTACGAGTCCAGGTCATCCGGCCATAGCCGTTTAGGTCTGCCGCGACGTCGTTTTGCGCTTTCGAGGATGCAGAAGGTGGTGGTTTTGGCCCAAAGCTGGTCAGGTATGCAGCAAACGTGTCCGGCCCATTCCCACTTGACTCTGGCAGCCTTTTGGATGACATTCGTAATGCCAATGCTTGTAACGACTACAAAATGCTGTAAATTATGCAAATGTAACATGGTTTACT
Source organism: Endotricha flammealis (assembly GCA_905163395.2). Taxonomy (NCBI): domain Eukaryota; kingdom Metazoa; phylum Arthropoda; class Insecta; order Lepidoptera; family Pyralidae; genus Endotricha; species Endotricha flammealis. Next base: position 244,450 of record LR990858.1, on the reverse strand, counting down.
AGACCAATTCAAAGGCAACTACAATACATTAATTTCGTACTGATTCTATAGAAATGAAGTTATGTTGTGAAATGGTGATTACAATGTTCGATATTAGCAATCAATACTCTGTTTGCTCGTCGTCGGCAAACAGCGCGATGAATTAATAGCGCCTGTTATTGTTTGTTGCGGCCCGTATTTGTGCGGTGTATGACCGGACTGGTGCTGGGTAAAGACCTTTCATATACCAACTAAATATGTGCAATCCCATAACGTCTTTGCATGTGTATGAATGAACAAGCAAGCACAACCCAGCTAGTGTGGAGAAAGTGCCTGTTAAGTCTCTAAATAAAAAAATAGTTTTTTTGATTCTTAGTGTGCAGATCGGTATAAAAAATATCCTTATGGCAAATTAAGTTGTCGATCTTTGAGTTACCGAAAGATAACTAAGTAAGTCAAGGCTAAGAACTATTTAGGCAAAAAAGGCTCAGTAATTCTTTCAAAGGTACCTAAACTACTATCAGGAGCTCGATAGCGTCACTGTATGTCGCACTCTAAAACGAACAAGCAAGTTAAGCTACAACTACCCTAGCCAGTGTTTGGATGGGTTTTGTATTCTCTATCTTTTTCGTACGTCAGAGTACACGTTGAATTGTCGTTCTAATCCCTTTCGACTCGTTAGAATCGTATCCCTGCAGTGGACCGATTACGAGTTGGTATGATGTGATGAACTAGCAGGAACAAAAGTAGTCTACCCATCAACCATTCATCACGTGCCGTGAAAACACTCCAACAGTTGAACGAGGGGCGCATACTCTAAAATTGCTCCATCGCAGAGAAATCAAGTTAGAATTTAAGAGGAATACATTTTTTGTGTATAAAAATAAGAAACGGAAAAAAATATTATGGAAATATCTTTAGGTATTAATTTATCCTCGAAAAAGGGACGTCAAAAGATTTCTCATTCAGTGAAAATGATTACGGATTCTGCATGCAGAGACACAGGTAACAGGGAATCCAATACGAAAACGAAATGAAACATGACGGTGGATTACAGGGACAGTACGCAGCCGCCGCGACCAGTAACACAACTACATACCGATAGTCGATTGCGAGAAGAAAATTATGTTGAATGAGTGTAGGTCATTTAGAACGTATAGTGCACGCTGTTAATTGTTTGTGTCCGAAATGGTGGTAGTATATAACGTAGTTTATTTTTTTTATTTAAACAAGTTGTAAATGACAAGAAAAAGTGCCTGTGAAGGTCTAATTTCTGAAATAAACGATTTCATTTCATTTCATTTCATTTCATAATGTAACAGCGACTCACATGGATGTAGTAAATATATTTTATCATTACGTAGGTATATGATAAACGGTAAACGAGGAGTTCGTTGGCGACGCTGTGTGTCGCACTACAAAACAAATACGCAAGTTAAGCAACGTCCTAGTCAGTTTGGATGGGTTTCGTTTTCTCTAGCTCGTTAAGCCGTCGGTCCTAGTCAGTTTGGATGGGTTTCGTTTTCTCTAGCTCGTTAAGCCGTCGGACCTTGTCAGTTTGGATGGGTTTCGTTTTCTCTAGCTCGTTAAGCCGTCGGTCCTTGTCAGTTTGGATGGGTTTCGTTTTCTATAGCTCATTAAGCCGTCTGACCTTGTCAGTTTGGATGGGTTTCGTTTTCTCTAGCTCTTTAAGCCGTCTGACCTTGTCAGTTTGGATGGGTTTCGTTTGTCAGTTTGGATGGATTTCGTTTTCTCGAGCTTGTTAAGCCGTCGATCCCAGTTGTTGTCGATGCATGACCGTTGTTAAGCTAACTTGGTGGTCTTCAGGCGGCTTGGAAACACTGGATTCTGCCAGTCCGCATTCGAGCAACGCCAGCGTGACAGATTATGCTCTAATCCCTTTCGATTGAATGTAAACCCGTATCTCTGCAGTGGGATTATTTTGGCTTGATATGATGATGGTGTTATGATAAAAGTCAAGTAATACTGTATTACGTTTTGTTTTAACTTGAAAATAAATTTAAGATTTTTTTAAATAACATAGACGGACAAACGAGCAGCTGTCATCAGATGGTGAGCAATCATCGCTGCTCATGGACATTTACACATATTCATGATACTGTTGTATTTTAGTTCCCTTCTGGTTAGTAAGCGCGACAGGGGATCGCGCTGGTGGCCGGCGCCCGATAATACGGGGGCTTTGAGTCGCGACAACTGCGCCGTCGCCCTTTGCCCTTGCCTTTCTTGTTGCCTTATGATCCCAGTTTCATTCTGATACACTTGTGATATCCAGCTTACGTGCAATTTTTATTACTCTCTCCCATCTTGTTTTTAAATAAATGAAAAATAAATCAAATTGTTTGCTTTCTCATTTCCTAGTGCAAAAGTGATTACTTCGATTCATTTGTAATTTGCGCTTCTTTAATGAAACTGTGTAGGGTTTGAAAGATGTAGGTACCTACTGGAGTTTGTAATAAGAGTTCTTAATATTAAATGTCATATAGCTGCTGACTGTATGACATTTAATATTATGAACTCTTTCACATAAAGAACTCAAAAACTGGTTACTGAAATTAATTTTTTTTCATTCCACATGAACCTAAGTCTCAAACTACCCCTTTTTTTTCATTAGTTTAATAGTGGCAGCTATAATTTTAAGTCTTATTAACTTTAAAATTGAGTTTCAGAAATTGGCTGATATTCTCATAAGTCTCCACTAAAAATATTAATAGCGACCAATCATACTTCATTTTTATTCCATCACAAAATACAATCAGCTAATAACGACACATCGTTCCATACATCGCATGGCATTCACTTCGGTTCTTAAATTCAAATTTTTGTTACAAAACCCAATAAAACCGTGTTCAATCCAAACTAGACATGACACCACTCTGCCTGAAACGTGATTGGGTGTCGCGATAAAATTCATAATAAGGCACCCTCGTCACCCACCGGACGCGGTCTACGGGCCACAGACCTATTTCGCATACGTAACTAGTAGATGTAGTACCGAATGATTATTGAGAATTGAGTACTTTCTTATAAGAATAATGACAAAAAACTACTACTTTTACAAAGCAAATTTAGCGCTAATTAGACACCACTGCTTCTGTCGCTCGCTCGCAACTGACTGAAGGGTGGTGGTGTGCATGTGCACCATCGCAATGATGCAAAAACTCAGTACCGGACAGTCTATACTTTTATGTCGTTGCTTCGAGTAGGCCAATCTGTAAGATAAACTGTGAAGTAAGTAAATAATGTAATGCTTTATATTATCTATTCTAAACTAGCACATGCCCTATCTATCACATAATAAGTCAATGTCTCGGGTCTTCCACTTTCATGCCTCAAGGGATTTTTATTGTTTCTCGGCCTCCATTTAAACTACGACATGGTAACATATATTTTGATATGAAAACATATGTTTGGGATAGCACTATTGCCAATTTAGATAATCAAAATGTTTGACAGTCCGGCTTAGTTGAAAGTAATCCAGCCAAATGCCAAGGGGTGTAGGGTCAATCTATACATTCATACAACGATTGTATTTGAATAAATTCAACCATTGAGCCCCGGGATAGAGAAGGATGGCGTAGACGAAAGGAGGCTTATACCCAGCAGTCAATGAGAGATGATGAGTGAAGAATCCCCTTATCTGGTTCAAGCACTCATCACAAGTTACGCTAAATAAATTGTAGACTATTTATCCCGCTTTCCCATGGGAATTTTTGCATGTGTTATACAAAGAAATCTTCCTCTTGAATCGTTCTATCTATTAAAAAAACCGCTTCAAAATCCGTTACGTAGTTTTAAAGATTTAAGCATTCATTCACAGACAGACGCACAGACAGACAGCAAAAGCGGTTTCATGTAAAGATTATTCGTGCACAACTATCCCTCCCAAGTAGTAGTAGGTAATATTATTAGTGCATGATCAATTCATCCCAATTCATTTATTTGCATGTACCTAGGTACATGTGTACCAACGTGCGTTGTTCTTGTAAACAAAATGTTAATTTCAAATGTAAGATTTGAAATAACTTCCTTTTCTGGAAGACGTTACTCTCAGTTGACAACGAGAGCAAACAGCTCACTAGAGGCGGATGACACGGAAGAGGCGTGTCACGAGTGCGTGACGTATAGTCGGCGTTCTAGCTGTGTTCTAGCTGGGAGACACTATGCAGACCGCAGTGGTCGAGTGGCTAGATTGCAGGCCACAAAGGACCGGGTTTACACATTCGTGGCTTGATAGGTAGACGACAATGGATCGGTTTTATAGATTCGTCGTTAATATGAAATAAATTGTCAGTAACCTTAATTTTGTGATTGAGTTACGTAGTGCAGAAACCTCCTCAATTATGCCTGTATGTGCTGACCATTGTCGTTTTGGTCTTCCTCGATGATTTTTTTTAGTTTGAAGACAGCAGCTGTATGCCCAACATTCATTTTTATCGAAATGCTGTCCTACCTTCTTTGTGTCATTTGTCGTTTATCAACTTTGTATTTTCAATATACTGTTTCAATGTTATATTTGTGAGTGAATATTTTTCTAGTTTGCTTCTGTATGATAGTACAATGTTATGTACCCGTGTGACGTGTGCTCGGGCACCCTTGCGTATGTGGCCACCAGCAAGGCCGGCCAGTCGCACCTGACTCAATTTGGTTTGGGGCAATCAATATCTGGCTTCAGTGAACTAGAAATTCCATTAACTGGGCACCTGTTAGCAATGCAACTTTAATTTAATAACGGCTCGGCCGCAACGCCCGTGTTAATTTATTCGGCGCCATTGTAAATTTAAGCAGAATGGCAATCATAATTTGATTAAAACATTCGTAAATATCGAATTGGGATTTCAGGAGGAATATTTTAAAAGTTTACAGCGTTCATTTGGACAAATTCGATGAAAGACAAGCGGTGTAATTATTATTTATGAGATGCAACCTTTTTTTTTCTTGTAAAATTAATTTATACGTCGAAAGTATTCGGTAATTTTATTTAATATTAGAAATCTAATAAAGGTCACATTGTTGTAGAGGCGTATATTTAATTTTGTACTTTATACAAAGACCTTTTCTCCCTACATTGCGATCTATATTATGAAAAATAATTAAATGAAATGAGCTCATTACGCCCACAAAAAGTTGTGTGACGTCTTTTAAACTGAATCCAGTTATTTTTGTTCTGGTACCATGTAGGTACATGATGATATGACAGTCATAGTATAATTTTCTAGTGCCGTCTGAATCGAGATGCTTTAGGACAAAAGCTTGAATAGATTTGATCTTTTTTGTTTAACTTTAGGTCTGACAAGCGCATTTGAATTTTAATTCCACATTAAATCTCATGCTATATCTTTTTTCTTTGACAGTGGTAGCAATAGATAGATAGATAGATAGAATATGCTTTATTTGCAACACACAGACTGTAAACATTAGAACACAACAAATACAACACGATACGGTAAACACAAAAAAAAAGATTACAGACTTGTGTATTGGCAACAAGGCGGCCTTATTGCTCAAAGCAATCAATAATTTAATTATAGCAATAATTTACTGTGTCATTAACTATAAAAATGCGTTTCAGTAACTAGATAATACATCTATTTAATTGACTGTACAGTAGGTCACGTAACCATTGGTACATACAGATATAGAATAATTAATATGTAGTTCATGGTAACAAGAAAGTCTCCTCGGGCCGGATCAGCCGCGAGGCCCGCGTCCCCGGTTCGCCTACTGCTTAAAAATTAACATACAAAAGGGCCTAATGGCGGAGACGAAACCCCTAATATATTTACCAGAGTCTGATAATACGAGAGCAACATAGTCCCCGTAATCTAGATATTTCTAAACCTTCTAAATTGCTCAGTTCAAAAGCAGCGGCAATTTTTCAATGACGTCAAGTTTTATGGAAAATAAAAGTATATGAAAATGTAGTATTTATATAAAGAAAATTCTATTTTATAGTCTAAGTCTTTCCAGGGACCCCAAATGGCATAATAATTTGAGCGTAGAGTGACTAGCGATGGCTACTTTATCTCATTGGTCATAGATTCGAATCCCGCACAATACAAACATTTATGTTATAGAATAATGTCAGAATGTAAAAATGTACCGAGACCTTTTGGTCAAACTATATTGCGAAAACGAAATCCTATTGAGTTTATGAGACAGTACCGTTATAAATGGCTTAAGAAATGTTTAAATCCCAGCAGGACAAAGTGGACTGTCAATAATATTTAAGGTTAGCTACTGTCACATATTTTGTAAGACTTTCAGCTTCCCAAGGGGCCCCAAAGTAAAAAGAAACACATTACCGACTGTCAGGGCGCAGGTGCCTCCTGAGCACATGAAAGGGGGCTGCGGGGCGCCCGACAAAAGACAATTATCGCGTTTAATAAAATATGTACACTTTGATATATACTTTGTGCCGCGAACAAAGTTAATCCGAAAACGATTCTAAGAACGGGTTGTTCTCTGAAGATTATCCGTGGGTTTAATTAAGTAAATGATTGGGAGAATAGTATAAAAATAGATTAGATATAGTTTCGGATGTCATATTATATTAATCTTTATAAACTCGATAATAGTTTAATGTTTGTGGTTGTTAGAGAAACGGCATCTGAACCGGTTAAGTCTTTTGACGTCCATCAAATATTTGTACAATTTATATTTTTATTCAATCTTAACAATCGGTGCAATTAACCCTATAAGCAGACGGACAAGCGAAAATGAAATCGAATTTTCAGAATCGAAGAATATAATTGGTAGATAAGGTTCAGTTTGGATATAATATATTGATGTGTACTCGTACATGTTTAAATCATCAAAGGCGAATTGTGTGCTTTATTGTTTACGAACTTAATTAAGGCTTTTATTAAATTCTGTACAACAAAAGATTTCCATTACAACCATTTTTGTTTTAATTATTTCTTTTTGAATTTAGATTACCATTGTGTAACGTTGCTTCAACTGAAATAACATTAAAGTTCGCTTTGATTCAATTTATCATAATAATTTGAAAGTGAACAAATTGTTTCGACTGTAGAGCTCGCTCCGAAAAGTTATTTTAATAAGTCTGGTTGAGAAAATATCTTCGTTGTTATTTGAATTCACATGTTACAAGTTGATTGATGCCATGTTTGCAATTTTTGTGCGATACAACAAAAAATATTGCTGACGACAATACACTGTGCTTGTTTGCAATTAGCGAGAAAGTGATTTAATCAACAACAAATTTACATTGAGATCCTTGCCATCATAATAACAGCCTGTTTAACAATTAGTATAGAGCGCAAATTTGCGTATCGGCGACGGCAAATAAGGAAACTGTTCGTCGGGTCACAAAGGGCGGCAAATACGGGTCGCGGCAAACAAACGCCGATCACGTAATCATGATTAATCCCACTACACCCTGTAGATGCTGAAACGGGTATATAGGCAACAATGCACTCAGGACAAACACTAACGTGGTTAACCACAAAACAGGTGGAATACGTTATTATGATGATTATCCTAACTAATATCCTAACTAATATTATAAATGAGAAAGTGAGTTTGTTTGTTATTCCTTCACGGCTTAACTAATCAGCCGATCATTATGATTTTTTTAAATATATTGTCAGTAGTACAGAGCCCAACATAGGCTACTTTTTATCCCGTGAAAGTGTGTCATTCCAATGAGAAAATGTTTTTACTACTATAGATGGCGCTGCAATTCGCAATGCGGGCCAACAGATGGCGCCAAAGTCGCGCTATGGATTTTCTTGTCATCATAAAATTTTACTAGAGTGAAGCCGCGGGGAAAAGCTAGTTTAGAATATTTTGGATATTATAAAATAAGCATAAATTGTTGGTAGTACTTTTGGTGTCTATTATAATAGGCCTATTTTGAATAATCGCAGACTAGTCACCGATTAATAAATGTGCGGAATAGTCGTCTTTCATCCCATCACTGTGAAACGAAATGCGAAAGAACAGACAAGATGGGTCTTTTTGGCATTCAGCTCCGCATATTCGACAGTTTTCTGCTTGCGACGTATAATTTACACATAATCAGGCTGTTGCGGACATAATTCAATTAATAATTGCCTTTCATCACTAAATTACTGCGAGGTGCGTCAGTCCGTCGCTGGTCCGTCGTCGGCAGCTGCGCCGTCGGCTGCTGTCGCGTCAGCACACCATTGATTTACATTCACTCGTGTGATTTACAACAGTTAATAAATCATCTGAAATTTTATGTGACTCATAATAGGTTTTAATCTTTGTAACATTATAAAGTACAGTCAGCCAATGGATGAGGTGAGCGCCCTAAATAATAATGTGATCCAAGTTTTGTAAATACTTCATGAAAGGATTTTAAACATTTAAATTAATAGTATGTAATAGTACTCTGGGCCTAAATCTGGCATTCCCCTTTACAATTCGAGAGAGCTCATAGTTTTATTAGTCTATTTGAATAAAATAAAAATACTCGAACCCGATTACATTTTTCATTGGCTGTACCTAATTTTTAAGTAACAAGTTTAATTTACAGCTTTTTATAAAGGCGCAGGCAAATTTAGTTCATCCCCGTCCCCGATATACGCTGTATTGAACTCTAAACACTAAAGGTGAGATAATACCTCTCGATACTGACACAGCCCAACAAGACAGTAACTCGAAATCTTACACAATGATCGTACCAGTACATTTTAGAAAAATATGAAACAAATGAAATAGATTAAAGAACCGTCTGGTACCGCATCATATTCGATCGTGTAGACTATAGCGCATCGTAGTACATTATTATTATTATCACTGGTACTATAATCGTTTCTCTGGTGGCGTCGGGAGTCGGGTCGCTGAGTTCCCTCTAATATGGTTGAGCACAGCGATGGCTGACTCTCGCGTCAACTCGTGAACGGGTGCTGCCTGGGGGGACTGGTCTGCTCACTCTTGTCAGTACTGACTTTTTTTATTTTATTGTAGATTTAAGACTTGTTCATTCCACACCATTGTGTATAACATTCCGCGTATTCTTCTTATAAATTTTTATGTACTTATACCTACATTGTAACTAATGAGTGGAAAAAAAAAAAAAAAAGATTACAAAATGACAAAAAAGGCCGTAACCGGTTTTCTTTCGCCATTTCTTTTTACCGGTTGCCATTTTGCTTGTGTCCGAAATGGTGGTAGTATATAACGTAGTTTATTTTTTTATATTTAAACAAGTTGTAAATGACAAGAAAAAGTGCCTGTGAAGGTCTAATTTCTGAAATAAACGATTTCATTTCATTTCATTTCATTTCATTTCTACAGTCAGTGGTGCGGTTCGGTTGGTGCGGGCCGGACCAAATTCGACCGTCTAGCAGCACTAAAGGGCATTTCTTAAAAATAAAAAGTAGGTATGAATAAGCCGGTATTCGAAGTCAAAGTATTTTTTTTAATTCAAATAGGCCTGTTTCAAGTTCTTTAAAAATTATTATATCAGTTTGCTAAAATGTATCTACTGGTGATACTGTTATATTGGTTTATTATAATGTGACGGTGGCCGCATGCCAACTGTGAGCTCAGCCTGTTACCGGGGGCTACGGTCGAGCTACGCTGCTACGAGTCTACGTAGCGCTACGGAGCTACGACATCGCTTTACTCTACAAACATATTATTTGAACTGCCAAACTGTTAACACAGTGAAACCTTGTGTTAATATTGGAAATTGGTTTATATTTTATATAGTCTAACGAATTTAATCTTTTCTCGAAGCATACATTTTTACAGGGTGTGACAAATCCGTTGTTATAAATACTTTATTTAGAATTTATCAATGTACCTACTATGTAAAAAAGATTACTTTTTAACACAGTGATAAAGTTTTCACATAATCTCTCTGTCCTCATTACTCCTCTTTATCAGAGGACATAAAATATTTATAACTAGTTGATGACCGAGGTTGTATCCGCGAAATCCTGTTCTCGGAATGATATTCGGGATAAAAATCTTATGCGTTAAACCTTTCAAGCAAATCTGTGCAGCGGCTTTTGCGACTAACAAACATACATACATACATTTGAAAGAGTGACAAACATACATCCATACTTTCGCGTTTCTAATATTAGTAAGGATTAATAAGGATGTTAATTGTGATAAATGCTTTGTAGACTGAAAGGCTATTGATTTGTCTATTAGCTAAGTAGGTCCATTGACCTCGGCTGCGGTCTCAACCGACTAAGTTTCTAACTGGTCACATAATTTAGGCTTCCCGGAGCTCAGCCACACCCTGCGACCGTCATCCGTCGCCCCTCAAAGGACCAGCCGGCGACTCAAAGGCAAACGAAGGGTCTGATCCATTACATGATTCACAACGATAAATATATACACATAAAACATATAGTGTATGTGGTCAGTCAACCAACGAAAGCAGGGTAGAGAAAATAATAAATAAATAATATTCTTGGAAGAATCACACAACGCCATTTAGTCCCAAACTAAGCAACTAAGCTTGTACTATGTGTACTAGATTGCTGATAAATATACTTAAATACTTTTTTTTATAGTAAATAAATACTTATTATACATAGAAAACATCCAGACCAAGGCAAACAGACATGTTCATGCACTCAACCGTTTGCCTTACGCATTATTCGAACCCGCGGCTCTTGGAACAAAGTGGCCATTGTTACTCGACCACCGGACCTATCAGAAAATATGATTCAAGTTTCCTAAATATTGTGTGAAGGGATTTACTTGTTTTTTTCAATAGTATTCATATTATATAGGGACAATTCATACAGATTGAGCTACCCAAAGTTTTTCATCATGACCCGACCGGGGATCGAACCTGGAACCTCCTGGGTGGCGGTCTGGCGTGGTAACCATTACGCCACGGAGGTCGTCGAATATTGTACAATGTAATCACAAAGATTAACGAAACTTACATTATTAGCATAAAAATTTTTACTCTTAGTTCTCTACCCTGCTCATCTCTTTTGTTGGTTATCTGTACAAATCTGTCGTTTGAATATTTTAATTTGGAATTTGTGGAGCGAGTTTCTTGTTTTTGTCTTAATTATAAACTTACTTATGTGTGAAATATTATTTTATTCTCTTAAACGTTTTTATTTAATTAACAAGCGACACCAGCGCAACTTCGTTTGCGTGTATCCCGCTTTCTCATGGGAATTTTAAAATTTCTCTCTCCGTAAGCACCATCCTCGTACTTCAAGGAACATTCTAAAAAAAGAATTGGCGAAATCGGTTCTGCTGTTCACGAGATTTGAGCCTATCAACACATTCAGCGATCATCTATATTATATTTTTGATCAAATCCTACAGGAATCGCGTACCTTTCGGGATAAAAAGTACCCTATATGTTAATCCAAGATATCAGCTACCTACATACCAAATATCATAAAAATTGGCCCAGCCATTTCAGCGTGAAGAAGTAACAAACATACACACAACTTTCGCCTTTATAATATTAGTAGGATGATATATTGTATTTACTAGTAATTTCTAATCACTACAGCGTTCATGTGCGCGCACACCCGAGGGCGTCTCGCTCGCGCCCGGGACACGCGCCTAACCTATTTCTCCGCACTATTGCTCCCACATCACTGCAAATTTAATTTCACTTCGCTAAACTGAAATGTATTGTCTGTTCGAAGTATTTCGCGCTCGCTAATTAATTTACTTGCTTGCATGCGAGAGACGGAGAGATGGAAGGAGGGAGCGTTTGGTACACATTTGTATTTGTCCAATTTCCAGGTTAATCGAGCATTTGAGAATAACACGAAAGCATTAATTACGTACGAGTACGTGTCCCCTTTAAATACTCGACGTGATTACTCGACTTACTTATCTGCCCAATTTATTAATAAAGGTTACAATATAACGTAAACAAAAAACAGATTTAATTTAAGGTTTACTTAACCTTTAGTTACTTAAGATGTATACGTTTTTGGAGTAGAGCTTTATTAAATAAGCTCGCTCGATCGGATAACCCGTATGATACTGGCGTGAAGTAGTAATGCGATTTATTTGGTAAACGAATGATTCAGAAGTTCTACTTCTTTCCTATCCCTTTTCCACCTCTTTTGTTGACTGTACTATTTATACGTCCACAAGTCTGAACAATCAGACTCGCGAGTGTACAGTCAGCAAACATCGTTGCAACCCCAAATAGGGTTGTAATAATATGTATAATACGAGCGGCTGGTCCGCGACGATAAAGCCTAAATGTTTCTCCGTCGATGTTATTTTCAAACCGGCCTATATTTAGCCAGGTTTTAGTGAGGAACTTGCAAAAAGCTCAATGTTTATAGTATGCAATATTAAGAGTTTCTTGTCCGTATAAATAATACCTCAACTTAATAGAGCTAGCGAAGCCTCTTAAAAGATTTAAAGGTTGTTATTTTTGAGAATATATTTATTGTCTTTTAACGTTGTGATTGTGAAATGTATTAATTCTATTTCAAAACCGGTCGGTCGGTTGAGCCGAGCGAAGAGGTAGCCGAGCGGGGGGCGCGGGCGCCGGCCGTACCCGAGTCGCAATCATCAGCTGATGCATTAGTGGCAGTTGGTGAGGAGCATGTAAGTACCGGAACGAAAATTTCTTTTGCGGATGTAACTAAAAAGGAGGGAGATTGGCAGGAGGTCAAACGTCGTCGAAAAACGAAAACAAATTACCGTTATGCAGGGAAATCAGGAATTTGTGAAGAAAGTTTAGGAAAATTTAGAGCCGCAGAAGCAAAGGTACCTATATTTATCACGAGAGTACATAAGGAGACGACAGAATCAGATATAACTGACTATATATATAGAAAGACACAAGAACATGTCAAGCTAGAACAAATTGTTTTCAAAAAAGAGAAAAACTATAACGCCTTTAAATTCTTCGTGTCTGAGGTAAAATTGCCCATGTTCTTGGACAGTAAACTATGGCCTCAAGGAATTATATTTCGACGCTTTGTGCACTATTATAGTAGGCACGATAACGTGAACGGTGCGAAATTACTATTAGATGATAAATAAAACTAAAATAGTAACTTTCAACTGTAAGAATGTTAAGCGATCAGTGGACGATATCAGACGGTTATGCAAGTACGCTGACATTATTGCGTTGCAAGAGACCTGGCTGCTCCCGGATGAGATCTCGTTTCTTAGTACCATTGATACGGGTTTCGAGTCGACCGGGACTTCGGCGGTGGACACGGCGGCGGGCATGCTGCGAGGCCGCCCGTACGGCGGGGTTGCTCTTCTCTGGAATAAAAGCGTCTTCCAAAATGTGTCGATAGTGCAGTGCGGGAACCCGCGTGTGTGCGCGATTAAAATCGTATTAAGTGATAGGTCACTTTTAGTGTTCAGCGTATATATGCCTACAGATAAGTTGGACAACTTAGCGGAATTTACGGACTGCAACAGCTTGGTGAGTGCTATAATTAATAATGACAATACGGAATCGGTTTATGTACTAGGTGACTACAATGCACATCCCTCAGAGCTATTTTTCAACGAACTTTCTGTTTTCTGTAAGGACCAAAACTTGATTTGTGCAGACGTGGAAATGTTAGATTTGCGTTCTGATACTTACACGTTTATAAGCGAGGCGCACGGGTCGCAGCGCTGGCTCGATCACTGCGTGGTTACGCAATCCGCTATGCGGTCTATTGTTGACATTCATGTGAAATATGACATTTTATGGTCCGATCATTTTCCTTTAATTATTGAATGTAATTTGAATTTAATTAATCCGATAATAGTATATAATAATGTATTTAATAGTAGTAAAATTGTTTGGGGAGATAGATCTCCAGAACAAATCGAGCAATACAATAGGTTATGTCACGAGAATTTAAAATTAATTGATTTTCCTAATGTATTTCATAATTGTAGTGATTATATGTGTGACATTCAGGAGCACAGAAGTTTTATTGATAATTTGTACAGCGACATTATCAGTGCATTGAGCAGGGCGGCATCTGATACCTCTAGAACAAAACCGTCTTGCCAAAATAGGAAAAAACCTGTTATTGGGTGGAACAAGTATGTGAGCGAGGCTCATAGGAGGTCTAGGACGAAATTTCAGATGTGGGTACTTTATGGGAAACCTAGAACGGGTCTTGTATTTGACGAAATGAAAGAAAGTCGTAGAATATTTAAGGCGCGTTTGAAATGGTGTCAAAATAACAAGGAGCAATTAAGAATGGATACTATTGCTTCACATCATTCTAAGCGTGACTTTCGCAATTTTTGGAAATCGACAAATAAACTGTCGAGTAAGCCGGGCCTTCCTGTGAGCGTCGACGGTATTAACGAACATAAAAATATAGCCGAGATGTTCAGACGGCATTTCTCCGTGAGGTCGCCACTGGGGCCTCCACAGTCAACGTGTGGTAATGGGCCTTGTGGACAGGAGATCGGTACTAGATTCACAGCTAAAACAGTCGCTAATGCTATTAAGTCTATGTCAAGAGGAAAGTCTCCTGGCCACGATGGTCTCAGTATAGAGCACCTTCATCATGCCGGCCCACACTTGCCGCGGGCTCTGGCCATGTTCTATACGTTATGTCTGGGGCACTCGTACTTGCCTGGTGATATGTTGAGGACTGTGGTGGTGCCAATCGCGAAAAACAAAACTGGAGACACGAGTGACAAGGCTAATTACAGGCCAATCTCGCTGGCAACGGTGGTTTCCAAAGTGCTGGACAGTCTGCTTAATATGCAGCTAGATAATTACGTGAGTATCCATGACAATCAGTTTGGTTTTAGGCCGGGTCTATCCACGGAGTCCGCCATCTTGTGTTTGAAGCAGACTGTCAAGTACTACACTGATAGAAACACACCTGTATTTGCCTGTTATCTGGACCTCTCGAAGGCATTCGACCTTGTAAGTTACGACTTATTATGGCGGAAACTGGACGACTCAAATGTGCCTACGTCACTTATAAACATATTTAAATATTGGTACCTAAATCAGGTTAATGTCGTAAAATGGTCGAATGCTTTCTCGGATCCTTACAGGTTGGAGTGCGGGGTGAGGCAGGGGGGGCTAACATCACCCAAGCTCTTCAACTTGTATATTGATGCACTGATAAGGGAGCTTAGCGTCACACACGTCGGCTGCCATATCGATGGTGTGTGTATTAACAATATTAGTTATGCGGACGATATGGTGCTTCTTAGTGCTTCTGTGTGCGGCTTAAACAAGTTGTTAGGCATTTGTACAAAGTACGCCTTCACTCATGGACTAAAATATAATGTCCTAAAGAGTGAATGTATGGTCTTTCGAGTCAGAAAGTCATGCCAGTTTAGTGTCCCTCCAATCAAACTGGATGGGACCCCGCTTAAAAGAGTGGAACAATTTAAATATCTAGGTCACTGGGTGACTTCTGACTTGAAGGACAATACTGATATAGAACGAGAGCGCAGGGCGCTGTCTGTGCGCGTCAATATGATAGCCCGTAGGTTTGCGCGTTGCTCAGCTGAAGTCAAAGTGACGTTATTCAAGTCCTATTGCACCTCCTTATACACGAGCAGCCTATGGGTTGATTACACGCAGAAACAGATCAGCGCTCTGCGTGTGCAGTATAATAATGCGTTTAGGGTGTTGATGGGGCTGCCGCGATTCTGTAGCGCGTCAGGGATGTTCGCCGACGCAAGAGCAGATTGTTTTTATACTACAATGCGTAAGCGGTGTGCATCTCTGGCGCGCAGGGCCCGGGCCAGCGCCAACAGCATCCTGAACGCATTGGCAACTAGATTTGATCTTCAGTATGTGAACCATTGTTCGATGGTTCACATGCTGAGGAACAGTCAATTTTAAATTTGTGCATGTGTTTTATTTTAATTTGTTTTTGTGAACTAACAATAGGTATAAGGAATTTATGTATTACTAACCCGTGATCTGAGTTGGTCGAAATAAAAATATTATTATTATTATTATTATTAAAACAACAAGAACTAAGTTTATGAAAAAATGTGACGGTTATAAAAAAGATAAAAAAAATAATAGGCCAATTTGAATAAATAAAATGTTTTTGAATTAGATAAACAGAGATAACAAGTTGGTAACATTCTAGATTAATACAATCAAGATACGTCATAAATACAGATAGTATTCTAAATGTAGTAGAATGTAGAAACTAGAACGTACAATAATTATCTTGGCTCCGACACTTCCCCGCAGATAAGCCTCGCGTAGCACCTCTACACTCTCTACGTGCTAAAGGCACTACGCTGCTACGAAGTGCTACGGGCAGCCACAAGCCGCATACGCCTTCGCTTTCAAAATGTACTGTCATTATTATGCGCATTCATAGTTATACTTTATCCGGCACGGCCCGGTACGGTACGGTTCCTTCCGGACCGATCAGGTCTGATCCGTTCCGGTCCGGTCCGGTCCTTATATGGACCCTACATGACAAATTTGGCATCTCTAGACCCAGCGGTTTGGGCTGCGCGTTGATATACCCTCGCAACTTCGTTTGCGTATATCTCGGATTCCCGTGGGAATTTTGAAAAGAAACATACACTAAATGTTAAGTTGAGCAAATCGCCACATATTAGTGAAAACCGCATCCAAATCGGTTCAGCCGTTTCTGAGATTAACGCTAATCTATGTGTAAATGCAAACTTACATACAAACATATAAACATACAAACAGACGGACAAAAAAAACCGGTCCGGTCCGGTTCGGTCCGGTCCGGCACGGACTCGGTACGGTGCGGTTCCTTCCGGACCGATCAGGTCTGATCCGTTCCGGTCCGGTCCGGTCCGTTCCGGTCCGTTCCGGTCCGGTCCGGTCCGGTCCGGTCGGTCCGGACCATATAAGGACCCTACATGCCAAATTTGGCATCTCTAGACCCAACGGTTTGGTCTGTGCGTCCTCTTGCAACTTCGTTTGCGTATATCTTGCTTTCCCGTGGGAATTTTGAAAAATCCTTTCTTTGTGTATCCCTAGACGTCGTAAGTAACCTACATGCCAAATTTGGAATCTCTAGACCCAGCGGTTTGGGCTGTGCGTTGATATACCCTCGCAACTTCGTTTGCGTATATCTCGGATTCCCGTGGGAATTTTGAAAAGAAACATACACTAAATGTTAAGTTGAGCAAATCGCCACATATTAGTGAAAACCGCATCCAAATCGGTTCAGCCGTTTCCGAGATTAGCGTGTACAAACATACATACAAACATCCAAACATACAAACATCCAAACATACAAACATACAAACATACAAACAGACGGACAAAATTTTACGAAATTCTTGTTCTATTGCTTATTCTTCATCGCCCTAAACAATTTTTTTGGAAATATATTAAATGTACAGACAAACTTTTTTTACACTTTTATTATATTATAGATATATAGATTAACAAAAGCAGCGTGGCAGAGTACACTTTAATCACCTGCGATCGAAGGGAGACCCGTATCCCCGCAGTGGGATGATTATGGGTTGATATAATGTAAAAAGGGTGCTATTCCTCTGAGAGATATTCAACATTATAATGAACAGAATCTAAGGAACTTTACCAAATATTGATTCAATGGTTAAATGAAGTCCTCATCTTCCATACAGGCTATAAGCTTTCAACATGAACTTTGTGAAGCTCAGCAACTATAAAACAAAACAACTGAAACACTGTAACTATGTATAAAGATACTGCAATTAGACCATGAAATTTCTTGAAAGTAAAGTGGACTAAGTTCA
Source organism: Endotricha flammealis (assembly GCA_905163395.2). Lineage (NCBI taxonomy): Eukaryota > Metazoa > Arthropoda > Insecta > Lepidoptera > Pyralidae > Endotricha > Endotricha flammealis. The sequence goes on along the minus strand of LR990858.1, from coordinate 226,777 downwards.
TAGTGAACGCATAATTAACCTGTCAGTTCTGAACACGGAACCGACGAGCCGGGAGTGTTGCGGCGCGGAGCCTCCTGTCCACTGACCAACTATCTAATAACGCCTAACAATACTAAATAAATAAAAGATCGTGTCGACTGTATTAACAGGTATAATTCCATAATTAGACAATCAAACATGCTTTTAGTTGTGTAAATTGCAAACCAGTATTTTGGTTTAACAAGTGTAACTGAATTAATGCTACACGACGACATGGAGATGCAGCGTCGCGCGTAATTTGAACTAAATACGTCATCAACTTTAAAATGTTTCAGCTCCACTAACTGTCTATCATTATATTACGTTAAAAAATATAAATATGTTCCAAATTATGATATAAAGAATATGCTTTATTTGCAATACACCACAAGCTCAGATATTCTGCGAGAAATGTCACCCACATTATGAAGTTATGTGATCATTGTCTAGCCACCAAAGTACAGATAAGTGCAGAGAAATCTGACCCCCATACGAAGTAAGAATTAAGTTTTCTCATGTAATTCTCAATGTTTTTAAACGAAAATTAATAAAAATGTACACTTTAATTACGTCTAGTATTGTATGAAATTTCATTGAAATTCTTTTAGAGTTACCAAAACAGGTTTGGCAGCTCATTAAGTATTTGGTCTATGGCGTTCTCACAGGAAACGCAAAATAGTTGGGCACCACGTGGCCCCGCGCGAGGTGCTGACTCGTCGGTTGATTAATGTTAGCACGAGTTTAGCTTTAGCCCCTGTGACTGGTTTCCAAATATTTAGCTTACATTGGATTCCCAACTTAACAACTATATTGCAAAAAATATATATATTTATACTCGTATAATAAATCTACGCAATTGACACAGAGCGCCACCTAGTGCTAAAGTAAGCCATGCTTGTGTTATGGGTACTAGACTACGGTTATATTATTATTGATGATACTTATAATACATAGAAAAAACCCTGACTCGGCACATATGCCATCACTGTGTTTGCTCCGAGCGGAAATCAAACCAGCGCCCTCTGGTGGCGAAGGTGGGCAATATTTGTAATGTATCAAGTACGGCATGAATAACTCATTAATTGACGAATAAGTTTCCTCCGGCGCAGGGCGATCGGCTGATTAAGCCTTGTCCGAAGCCTCCCTTCAGACGATACCCATAAATATGTTATGAACGAAACTAAACGTAACTTCGTGTTTGTGTTTAACTAAGTATTAAACAACTATTATCACATAATAATAATAAATGATAGATAATCAACCTATGTATTATACTTATAAAAAATTTGTTGTCTGTTTGCGAAGCGAAAATAACGGTTTCGTTTCTTACTTAATGAATCTTTATATTTACAAATTGTAAATTTTAGACAAACTTAAATAAAGTATTTATTCAAATATATTTTATAGATTTATACTATTGTTTGTAAGAAACATGAAGTGTTTTTTTTTTATTTATTTAAATAATTTACATTTATGGAGGTTTTTATATTGTGTCATCATTAGTTTAAATTCAATTATAGTTCTTTAAATAAATGTAATTCAGTTTATGGAAGTCACAAGGAGTGCAATGAGGTATTTATTTTTCCCATCGAGCAAAGCGACGCCAATATACTTGCCTATTATAAAAAGAGCCCCCATTTCCAAGGAGGCAACAATAATTTCGATTTAAGCAGAAAACGCCTCTGGGTGAATTAGAGCGTTATTAACTCATTTATTTGCTTGAAATTCGGAGAAAATACAGTTTGGGTAATCGCGTGGGGAGGGCGGCGGCGGCGGCGCAAGGGCGAGCTAACTTCGGTATAAATATCACAAAGTAAGGCCATCAAACCTAAACGCTCTCTCTCCGACTACCGAAGGAATACACTGTACATTCAACCAATGAAAGAGGTATCCAAGGCGGATTCAAGTTTTCTAAAGGTCGGATAGGATAAGAAAACACGAATCGAAAGAGCCTGTCTTTTTTATTATCATATATTATAGGACTACTTGAATAAAAATATAACAGATAACAGAGACTTAAAAAAATGTGTTTTGTAATTTATTTTATATTTAATTATTACATGAAAGGATTTACTTGAATTTTCTATTTGATCTTCTATTTGTATCCCTAATTATATTCGTCGATTTGTAGAGTCGATGATCCTGGGTTGATATGAGTACGAAGTAAACATCAAATGAATTTTACTAATAATTATTAAATTTATTTTGCAAATACTTTTTGCTATTTAATTCGTAAGTCTATGTCGAATAAAGTAACAGAAATTACCCCTCACTCTTGTAATAGCAGTTTAAACATGTTTAAAGTGTCGTCGTCCCTTTATTGGCACCGTGTCATTGCATAACCCACTTAGAGGCTTGTTTATGAAGCACTTCAGACTGCGTAACGGCGATAATTCAATTTTTAGGTTCCATTACAGTTAAGAAGCCTACTTTATTTCGCTCCAAATAATGAAAAACAAGATTAAGCTATTGTTTTTATGTTCAAAAAGTTTCAGAGGCAAATTGCTTCAACGCATAAAACGCTTCAATAATGTTAATCGAATTTAGTATTTCTATTAGCAAAAGAAAATTCGACACTAATCTTATTGCAAACATATAATAATATTCTATTTCTAAGTTTCAGTTATTCAAAGAAAGATATTGGATTTCGAGAAATGAATAAAATGGTATTTCTTAGAGTTGTTGAAATGCCTAAGTAATTATCTGTGTAATATTTTGTTTTTGTATATTAGAATTCATTCCATAATAAGGTTTACGTTTATAGATAATTATTTAAATGTCTGTTTGTAATGTCAAAAAACAACTTAGTTTTAATTAATGCTGTTTAAAATATTATTTAGATGAAAGGATTACACGAATCATTTATTTTATTATTGTACAGAACCAAGGAAAAAGGTGACCAAGGCAGAGAAAGATTTTTATGCTAATAATGTAAGCATAGTTATGATATTTTGTACCTGCATAGTACCTACAGTGTGAGTACTATTGTTAAATGTTAATTCTAGTAAATCCATTCTTGCAATATTTGGAAAGTTGCTTACCTCTGTCATTTGCGGACTGTGCTCTTTGCCTAAGGAAAGTGCCACTCTGGAAATAAACGTGTTGTTTGTTTTTTAATCGAATCTTATTATAAAACTAGAGAAACCCGCGCAACTTCGTTTGCGTTTATCCCGCTTTCCCGTGGGAATTTCAAAAAATTCTTTCTTATCGGTTGCCTACATCACACACCCAAATTTCAGGTCTCTACGGTCAAGACAAAGAAAATTAATATGTATACATGATTATTTTTCTATTTAAATACTATTTACAATCTTTGGAGTGAGCGTTTATGAAATAGGCTAGTCCGACCGGTGAAGTACCACCCTTTTACAGAATATTGATGTGAAGCAGCAATGCGTTTCGTTCGGAGAGTGAAATATCCGAAATTCTTGTTTGGCCACCTTTGTGGTATAAAAAAAATCTAACTCCTTCCTTATACTATTTCTCGCTATATATCCTGTCTTTTCCTGTTATAGGTCGGCAACGGGTCAGGGACCCTAGAATCTATGTGCTCCATAGTCGACGGTAATCACCTAATATCAAATGATCCATATTCCTGAACTTGTTTTCCAACCACTTCCGTAAAAAAAAAATGTATAAGTATATGGGTATTTCAATACCTACAACCTCAGCCTACAACCATCCCTACAACAACACTACGAAATATTAGAGCGAGTCGACGTAATGAGATCGATATGCCATTTAACCATTGACCAATTTAACTTGAACCCTGTCAAATATTATAAATTTAATATTTAATTACTTACTGTTTATTATCGATGAATATGATTCAGTCCGCTTTATACAAAGTCAGAATTTTAGCTGTTTTCCGAGATCACAAACAGAATAAATAGTACGACGACATTATGAAATCATTTTGTTTGAATATTCACAATTTATAAAAATATTACATGACAGATGACACACTTCACTTCACGGATGTGTCAAAATGAAATGTAATTGAATCAAAAGCACTAAGGAGTATGAGTACTGATATCAAATCGAAGAAAATTACCCACAAAATACATATTTTTCAAAAATTTCAATAAAATAAGAATCACGTCTTCCATCAATTCTCTTAAACAATTTTTATGCAAAATTTGAAGTAGATTGGACCAAGGAATCAAATTGTCCCATAGTAACTTTACCCCCCTTTTTCACCCCCTTAGAGTTCGAATTTCGAAAAATCCTTTCTTATCGGACGCCTACGTCATATAATAGGTCCACCTGCCAAGTTTCAGATTTTTACGATGATCAGTTTAGGCTGTGCGTTGATTCTCAGTCAGTCAGTCAGTCAGTCAGTCAGTCAGTCAGGACAAAGCATTTTATATATATAGATAACATCTGTTTGTACACATGAGTAAATATTTGTGTCACCCTACATCCGTCGCAGTCCAAAAAGCTCTCGCAGTATTTGTAATTAAAAGTGACACGCATTCGTGAACAAAACAAAATGAAAGCTCACAACTGATTGTTTTTCAATACGAACCAACGAAAAGTTTTTTATACTCATGAAAATGTTCTTGTGAATATATTTTTTAAAAAACACTTGATACACATACATGTTTTTTTAATTTTAAAAGTTATTTAAATATATTGATACTTGTTGAAGTGAAAATACATACATACATATTTATGGGACAAATCACACAGATTGAGCTAGCCCCAAAGTAAGTTCGAAACTTGTGTTATGGGATACTAACTCAACGATACTATATTTTATAACAAATACTTATATAGATAAACATCCAAGACCCGAGGCCAATCAGAAAAAGTTCATTTTTAATCATGACCCGACCGGAATTCGGACCCGGGACCTTCAGGGTGGCGGTCTGGCCTGGTAACCACTAGAAGGTTGAAGGTAGAAGAGAAAGGGACAGGCTGAGAAGATCTTACAAGGATCGAGCGAAGGAAAAAGCAGGCGTCGTGGCTTAAAGAGAGGTGAATGAGCTGGCACAAGAGGTAGGAATGGAGGCTGCCACACCGATGAAAGCACAGCTTTTGAATTAAACTTGTAAGTTTAAATATTTATTTGTTAAGTGATAATCTTTAAATGTGCTTTTGAAACAATATTATTCAAATAAAACGAATTACAATTTATTTTGTATAAAATGATAAAATGATACTATGAAATGGAAACTTTATCGAGCTATAATGATTTTAAAATCAACACTTCAGCAGTCCCAATTGCATTCATTTCTGTTCGTGTGTTCAAATATTTTGTTTTATATTATTTCACAAATAAACAAAAATAAAATAAAAAAAGCAATTATATAACATTGAAAATATGAATGTCAATAAAGAAAAATGTGAATTCTGAAATAATGATACTTGAATAATAAATTATTCAATTAAAATTATTTCAATACTAATTAAACAATCGTAGGAACACCAGAGTTATATCATCCAAATATTCATCATAGCAATACTTATTGTTCTTAACTATAATCTTATTTTTTTATTTATTATAAATCATATATAAAAAATACTACTACTTTATCGAATACTATCAGTGTTCAAAGTAAAATAAATAAAAACAGAAAGCCGCAGTAAACTTATAACACTCTTAAATCTTTATTCCTTCATATAATATTTCCACTTACTTGGAGGCGTCCCGCGCACGCGGAGCTAAAACAAAATGGAGCCGGCATTACCTACACAATATTTTCAAATTCAATCTCTGTATCAATTTATCGGGAGTCGGCGATGCGCTTCTGAGAGACTGCATTGATCACTTCAGAGAGGGAGAGAGGTTTTTAAGCCTTCTGCTCATCAACATACGAGCTAATATCGCGTGGTAATCCCGTAGCCCATGCAGCAGCTCGGGCGCTATCTCTCGCCGGTCGAGCCTCCCGGGGGACGCGCGGAAATAGGACACTCAATAGCCTTTCAGGCGATCAGTTACAACGAACCCTCTAGAAAATATCTCCAAAACAATAATATTACGAAAGAAATAAAACCCAATTATGTATTACCGAAAGTTATACGAAACCTTTTGGGTAGCGAGGCCTTTAATGTAAATAATAAATTGTACTTTTAAAAGGCAATTTCAGGTTTCCAAGGAAAAATTGTAATTTGTTGTAATGGATATCGGATTAAGGGATTAGGTCGCGGAGGGACAGCGCGACGGCGACAGTGCTGCTGGTCGCGTGGTAGGTGCCATTCTAAATTATGAGTTTACTATTGAAAATCCCAATTGAGTGCAAAATAATTGTATTCTGTCAAACAAAACGGAAGGCTATCAGTTTTTGCAGGTAGTGCTTGTAAATGTTCGTTGTAATGTTTGTAATTGTCCCTCGTTCCATTAAGGTGTGCATGGCCTATGAAACAACTGCTGATATTAGCAGCAATAAATAATATTATGTGGTCAGCCACTTGTATGAAAGCCAGGTTAGTCTAGCTGTTCTGAATTGACTACAGAAGAGGAAAAAAAATTACGCTCATGTATACTTGTACCTACTTATGCTTCATTTTTACACCGCACAGTAGAAACCCTTCCGCGTTAATTCCAAAAAGGAAACATACAGAATATTGACTATAATAAAGGAAGCGTTAGGAAAATAGGATGCAGAGTGTTCTCTCGAAGATGGGGCGAAGTTGAGGAAGCGGGCGGATGACGCCATTTTCCAATAAAACGCGTGAATTTCAAGAAAAGTGTTGAGATTTCGCTCTAACACTCAGCGAAAAATAACTCGGCGAAATAGAAAGTCATACCAAATTCATCTTTATACTGGAGGTTTTCATAAATTCGATGATCTGGAGATTAAAATGATCATCCTGGATTTGATTCCCTCATCGCGCATCGGGCCCATTGACGATTGCTTCGAAACTATTAAAAATATAAAAACAGGATACATTCAAATTTAATATATTTGTCCGCGCGTTGCTATTCGGAAAATTCCTGTATACGTGATCGATAATATTATTAATTGGTTTATACAGTTCTTAAAGCACCTAATGACACATTGATTCAGTATTTCTTAACTTTATTTAAATACTAGCTGACCCGTGCCCACTTCGTTGGGCATAATGTTAATAATCCTTTTTTAGTACAGGCGTTCGTAAGAAACGCTTTCATTCGACCGTTTTTTCTCCGATTTACTTTGCAAAACCGACTACCACATAAAATCCTTTTTATTTTTTGGTTTTTTATATAACCTATGACACTCAGCAATAATGTGGCTTTCTATTGGTGAAAGAATTTTTAAAATCGGTTCAGTAGATCCCGAGATTACCCGTTACAATTTAACAAATACACAAACTTTACCTCTTTATAATATTAGTAAAGATAAATTAGTATAATGTTTATAATCTCACATATCCAGCTACTAATTTTTACTACGTGTATTAAAAACTAATATCGTTAACGCGTGTTGACAATCATTTTCTATTCTATAACTGAAGTAGTCACTTTTAGAACCAGTTATTAGTTTCTTTAGATTTTTAATAATCGGCTGTTAACTTGACGTTTCAACCCCGTATACTTCACGTTGTTATTACATACTAAATATGTTGTACACGATTACCACCACGAGTTTAAATTCACCCCTTTGTGCGGCAATATTGTGAGGGCGATGGAAATCGAGGAGAAACGATAAATCATCCCGATCGGCAAACAATTAAAAGGATCGACTCCGCCCTCCGCCGCGGCGCGGAAACAACGCGCCAAATACTGCTTTATACAACGTTTAAAGAAACATTGTATAGTTTTCAGATTATCATTTATTATAATGAATTTTTGATTTTGTAACTCTCACATTGTTTTATCAAAACGAGAGCAATCATCTCGTGCCCGCCAAGTCGAGCAAAAAAGCGGCACGGCCGTACCATCCTTTTCTCGAAGCAAATTAGGCAATTTTCGAACCCCTATAACTTCGTTGTGAATAAAACTAGAAGTTTGAATTTTCAGTTACAAAGCAGGCATTATATAAACACGGTATATTTAAAATTTCATTCAATTTGAACCAGTAGTTTAAGAATTATAACAAGTCAAAGTTCCTTAGTTTTTTCACTGACTGACCGATCATCAAAGTTCAAAGGCACTTCTAGCAGACATAGAAGCTTCAAGAATATAAGTAGTGTTTAGTGTTTGAATCAAGGAAAAAGTAAAATATTTTTCAATTAGATTAGATAATTACGTAATAACTTAAGACAGAAGGTCCCTAAGTAGGGACTGAAAATAAATTAATAACCGACTTGGTATTACATGGATCTCACAACTTTTTACGGTAGAACAACTGAGTTGTGAGACTTGGTTTTTTTGATAAGTATTTTTTTTTAATGGGATAATACTTATTATGGATGACTCATGCTAGAACCGTGTCGAGTTCGAACGCGTACAACCGAAGATGCTCGGCTCGGGCACGGACCCGACACGAACTAAGTCACTGTGAGTCGTCCTTAATAAGAAGCTTCGCTTTAATGAGTTAGTATAATACAAAAATATTAGAAATTCAACAAGTTATGATCAGAATTCCATATGATAAATCAAAATAGTGATTAATTGATTTTTGATAATAATGATAAATGGATAGAAACAATATCGTTTATGTCCAAAATATAATATTTAAAAATGTTACTTAAATAAACGTTTTATTTATGAAAGAAATACAAACGAATAATAAAAATGTACAAATTCAGCTAGCTGAAATTACAGCACGGCAGCCGACGTTTGGCGCTATTTATTTAAAATTAAAGTTATTACCAAATCAAACCGTTGAAATGACGGCAATAAAAATTGGATGACCGTTTAATATGAATTGAAGTTTTACGATGCCCATAAAGCCGGCAATCCCAAGTTTTTGACAACAAAATTATAAAACGACCTGAGCGAGGACGCTGTTTCAAATCTTTTGCGACTAATGGAAGACAATTCCGCCACGCTTGCCAATCGAGGCGGCCGCCACACCACAAGCGAGCAGCGTGCTAGTTTTACTCCTCATTGAAATGAGTCAAGTAGATTCGTGAACGTATGCTACGCTAATCCAAAATTAGGCAACGCTTGGATACTGAATTGACAAACAGTTGCAATGTAATTTGTAACATAAAAAACCGGGCAAGTACTTGTCGGGCCACGCACAATGTAGGGTTCTGTTCTGTATTTGCTGCGCTTTGCTTGTCTTCAGTTGAGTCCAATATCAAATTCCATCACATTTGTTCGTTTTCATCAAAGAAATTTTGTTTTATTAGTTCGTCTCGTCGGCTATTACTCGGTAACTAGTAAAGCCTACTTAACCGTTATAGTTTTCTTTGAAACTTCATCAAATTTGAAAAAATGGTAGTAGTCCATATGACTACTACCATGTTTTTTTTCAAATTTGTAAACATTCGACTTTAGGAGATAAAGGGGGGGGGGGGGCCACCGGGCAAAACGAAATTGACATGTTATATGTAAATAATTCCGAAACGGATCATGGTATCAAAAATTTGATCTTCCCACACCCTCAATGAAGAGACCTATCTAACGATACCCCACAACATGGGGTGGGCGCGAAAAAAAAATTCATTTCCATTTTACATGTAGGGGAGGCACCTCTAATTTTTTTTTGACATTGACGTCGAAAGTGCTAGTAGAACAAAAAATATTGACGTACAAAAGTATTTCTTGGAAATCTAGTTGCTAAACAAATTATTTAATTTCAGTTGTAAAGATAGTGTTTATGCCAAAATGTGTTCAGCGCCTCGCTGAAGTCGCGCTAATCGCCAGCGGTCAAGCAACCGCCCTAAGGCGTTCCTCGGATCCGCGCGGCCTTTTTCGGCTTATTTTCGTATAATTATTCAAGTGCAACCCGCCGCGCGATAATACTCGCTAATGGAAATTTAATTCTATTACTTGGATTTTTATTTGAAAAATAACTTAAGTTCATTTTAATTTCGGAGTTAATTTTTCATCATATTCATTCAATCCTCGTTTTGGAAAATATGCTGTTACTTACTATTATAATTTTCTCCTTCTTCTTAGCCTTATCCCGTTTCATAATTCATTGTAGATATATTATATACATAAATATAGAATTTCGTTCGGTGAATGAGAGATGTGAAAATCTGATGGTGAGCTCAGTGATGGAGGCTGGCGGGCCGACTCTCAGTTGTGGTTGTCATCTTGGGGGACTGGTCTGCTCGCTTTATTAACATCTACATATTCGACATATTTAGGATTTGACCATAGCGCTATTTGGATCGACATCCCGCGTTTTTAGCTTGATTTCTGTATGTACCTGGATCTGTATTTTATTTATTCTTATAAATGTACTTATACATTGTAACAAAAGAGTGAAAGGAAAAAAAAATTGCTAAATGACAAAAAAGGCCGTAACCGGGTTTCTTTCGCCATTTCTTTTACCGGTGGCCATTTTGCTTGTGTCCGAAATGGTGGTAGTATATAACGTAGTATATTCTCTTTATACATATATACAAATTGTAAATGACAAGAAAAAGTGCCTGTGAAGGTCTAATTTCTGAAATAAACGATTTCATTTCATTTCATTTCATTTCATAACTACTTTCTTAATCCTATTCTCTCTATTCCTATCTTCCTTGTAGCGGGCAACACATTTATAGAGTCTTTGATGATAGTAATATCCACAGGCGGAGGTAGCTACTCTCCATCAGGCCCGTTTGTTTGTTTGCCTGCCTGCCTAAGACATAAAAAACTGCACGAAAGAAAAATTTCTTTCAATAATATTTAAAACAGTTAAAAGTCGCTTTAATTATTTTTTTGACAATTCTATATAGTGGAATGAGATCCCCGCCGATATATTTTCTTTAGATTAGTTTAGACTTTAATATGGGGTACTTCAAAGGGGCATTTAAAGATTTTTACTGTGTCGGCAACGCGCGAATGATACTCCGGTGTTGCGAGCGTCCATAGGCTACGGTGATCGCTTACCACCATCATACACCTTAGTGATATAAAAAAAATTTTGGAAGATGGCAGAATATTTAAACGGCTGAGCTTACCTGCATCCATATTGTATGTGTAGCGCCATAAAGTGGCGTTTCCAATCGCGGGCTGTGGGCCCGTTTATTTATGCCGTTTCCGGCGCCTCGTAAAGCATAACATGTAATATTTCGATCCCCATACAACGAATATCGTATTTTTTCTCTGCTCCACTTTATGTTATAACCAGAGATCAACTATTGAAATAATATATTGTACTTATCCTAAAATATTACATATATTTTTTACAATCGTTGTTAAATTCTGAACTTAATAGGTAGATGATTATAAAGATTTAAAAATAAAAAACAGGAAAACAATTATTAGATTGAAATAGATAAACGTCACTTCTCGTAAAAGGCCAGTAGAAAGAGACAATTATTAAAAATTACACACAAAAATAAACTTTCGTAGAAAATAAAACTTTTGAGATAAAACAAACAGTTAAACATAGGAAATGATTTATTCTAAGACTTGACTTTAAAAGAATTATTAGGAGACATGTACATAAATATTAAATAAATTTTATTAATTTCATTTACCACCAATTATACCTACGAAGATAGAGCTCTACACGTAAAGGCAACGGCAGCCTTAAAATCAACAGAATGACCAACAGTCTACTGAACAGTAAAGATGATTATCTTCGTCACAAATCAGTTTGCAGACATTACGTCATCTCTCTCGCTTTGTCTACGTTTTAGTGAGTCCATGTACTCGTTCAATCTACGGCCGTTCCTTCGCCCAATCACAACTTCGATCTATCGAGTAAGAAGTCGCTATTAGGCAAATTACGTCGGATATTCCACAAATTACAGATAACGCTAACGTCATTATGGTATGAGAGTGATCTTATCGAAGTTCCTTGTTGTTCGCAAATTGATCGTCTGCTACCCGCTGCTGGGGAACCTCCAAGGAGTGACAATACACAGTTTATTTATAGACCTTTTTTATGAAACAAATTAGCAAGTTTCTTTAAAAGAACGTGGAATGGCAAATAAAGGTAAAAAAAATAGTTTATAGAGCATATCATAATCTGTTTTGTGATCAATTCTTATGACTTCATGGTACCTACCTACTTTCTAATTGCTGGGTGTGCTTTAAACACTTTCAGTTTCAAATACCTAAGTCCTGCGTTCTTTGTAGAGTCTTTCTATTCTGTCAAGCCAATACGATTACACTCCTCCTTAGATCCCTATCTAAAATCAAGATTTTCTAAATAACATTGCTAAGATTTGATGATAAATAGATTTGATCTAACTCACGTTAAACCCAGACTATGGATTCAGATTGAAGTTCAGCAGTTGTCTTAATCCCATTGTGTCGGGCGGGGGCAGCTGCGGGCACGTACGCAGAGCTGTAATTATTTGTGTCCCAACAAAAGGGACGATGGGCGCCGGGACGCCGCGGCCCGCCGGAGTTTTGTCCCGCCTCGGTTTGTCGAGACGTGCATAGCATAAAGTGCTCAGTTGGCATCAGTGCTCGACCCACTAAATTAGTTAATGACTATTATTCGGTTACCTCACTAGCGCAATACAGTAACAACTGATTCGATCGAAGTGCTCCGAGTAGATTGGCTGTTTTTTAAATCTCTCTAACCCTCAAGGATTTGAAGCCTGATCTTATTCACTGTCAAAGCTAAATATTTTTATTCAAATAGGTAGGCAAAAAAATCCAGACTGACTAGGTACTTCTCCTGTTTCTGTGAAAAACATGTGCTCTTTCGAATCGTCATAATTTTTCCCTACCGCGCCAGTTCAGACAGTCGTTTCGATATAAATATAAAACGTAGGATACTCTTTGATCAACTTATTTTTTTCTCTGTGGCATCACAAATCCGTTTAGAGTAGCCCCTGGCGCTGTGACCCATCAAAAATATTGTCGGTCGTCATTGTCTTGTCAGCTGTCGAACCCACTTCAGCGTCCGATGATCTGAAGCGACATCGACGACATCGCTCACTGCGGGCACCCGCGGAACCCAATTCAGAGAGTACGACAGAAATAACGAGATGTTCCGATCATAAATATTATATGTCATCCAAGAAGTGGTTTAAGTGGTCGTCTAAGCACACAGTAATGTGCGTGTGAACACTAGGTTACACTTCTTGCAATCATCTTAGATGAACAGGCAACAGATATCGAACAATCTATTAACGATGTTCATTGTACACCCACTGTTCCAAGGAGTCTAGGATTTAAATGTATCAAGATAGAAGGAGATATAAAAGAAAGTAGACTTCCGTGTCACTCTCGTTTGAAACGTTTATCTCGACAGGTCCACAGAAGTCAGAAGCGCCATTTGATAATCTCAAATAAAACATACTTACGTTATTATTCAGAAAAATATGTAGTCAACATTTTTTTATGATAAAGCAGTCGAAATAATAAAACGCTTATATTTATCCTAATTTTAATAATTCTGTTGACTCACCAAATCTTGAATGTTTTATTTATAAAAATTATGAGAATCCGAACAGAATGTTATTGAGATTCTTTTATATTTTTGGGTACCAGTATAATTTAATAGCAAAACTCCTAACAAATAGAGAAATTCATTCATATGACAGGAGTATGTTTTCACGGTAGAAGTGCGGTCCCTCGGGCTCCGTAGCGTAGTTGGGGCTATTAAATATAAATCGGCTTTTTCGCTGCCAAAAGCAAATGAAAACATACACATAAGCTTTGACGTGTCTGTTTGTTAACAATATGGTCTATGCGTTTAAATACCTATTTGCTTGTTCAGTTGTTCATAAACACTAGTATATTTATTTTACTAAAGTCAATTATTTTTATTCACAAGCTTCTTACGAATCATCACAATTTTTGAAGTGAAAACTTCTATAACGGCGCTTGGCACTTTTTTTAGATGGGTAAAAAATGTTAAACTCGCTTCAGATTCCATAACCATTCCAAAATATTCCAAAATACACAACGTTGATGTTTTAGTTTTCACTTCTGCCGGCACTCCCGGAGTGCAACCCGTCCTTTTTTTTTTCCTAGTTCAGACGACAGATACAAATCTGTCGTCTGAACTGTTGGTAGAAAACAATAATACTAAGAAAAACTTTCTAAAACTTTAAAATAAGATACAAAATATCTTATCATATTAGTGTTAAATTACATATTTTTTTGTTTCAGAATAATTTGCAATTGAAACGGTCAATTGTGAGTTTAACTTTACTTTTTAGCGGTCCTTTGCCAAAACAACATCGCATTCCAACGGACGGAGCCTTTTAGAGCATCGCGGCACTCACGGCCCCTATTTCCGCATTACGCCGGGCCCAACGAGCGGAAAGTATCGAATATTGGTATTCGCGGTGAGCAATTTGCTACGAATTGTTGTAGGTTATCATTGGGCTCACTTGCCTGTGAAATTCGCTTAACCTTGTCACATCGCGTACGAGTCGTCCCGTGACGCATAACCCGCCAATCGATATCAGAATCTATTACCGCAGCCGTAAAATGAAAATTTGTCTGAACAAGCACTACTTATAAGTTGACATTTGGGCTATAGCATTCGTGACAAGCTTTTCAGGGGCGAATAAAAGTGGTGGTCTATGTTTCTGTGTCGCGTGACGCCGGTGCGCGGCTGATTCGGCGAAATTACAGATACACTTTTTGCGTTTCATATAAAAATCAAAGGGATCGTTCGAGATGTAACTGAGCGTGAGTGGGTGCGAGTGATATTGAATCGATCGCAACAATTTGCTGCGGTGTTGCTACGACTCGTAAAAAATAGCTGCCTACCTGTTTATTGAAAACTGATACACTAAATAAATATCGATTCATCGCACGCACTGCACAGTCGATACACAGCAATAATACATTTTGCAAGTAGGAAAGTTTCTTAAATGATTCGCTATCTGATCTTTCACGAACGATCACGATCACGATCCGTTGTCTGGTATCCGTAACACAAGCAGACTTAAATTTTGACAAATTTTGTGTATGAATTGTATAGAATTAACTTTTTCTTTTATTTAGTTACCTACTAGTCTCAAAAATAGAGTTCGAACTATACTCAAAAAATGAGTAGCACATAAACGGTAGGATAAATGTTATACATGACGGCACGGGTGGTGGAGAACAACACTGACCGATGAATCATTGGCAGCTGGCGGCGCAACGTCAAAACAGCACGTGCGCCGTGAGTCATCGGTTGCACCGGGCGGAGCGGTGACGCACGAGCCACAGTATAAAAGGCGTGGAACGCAAAGGGAAGGGGCATTCTCTCCCCGGCTTTGGCGCGATGCACACGCTGTCATAATGCTGTTCTATTAGCTTAATCTATTGTTTAAATTATTGCTTATAGTTTCATGATGATTATAATTTAATTACAAAAGAATAAAAAGACCTAGACTGGGGTTTTTCTTGCGGCACTTCTTTTCCCTCAGTGGTCATTGTGAAGTGCTGGTAGTTTAATAAAGTTATTTAAAGTAGAACTAAAACTGTTGTTTCTCTCATACCACGATTACCCTCGATACGCCCTTGTGATGTTGAATTGCACAAAGAATAACCGTTAGGCCATCCGACATCAGAAGCGGGATACATGTCGTGGTATTGAGAGTTTAACAGATTAGGTAGGTGTGACATGTAAATTGGATGGAGTTATTTCCGAGTTAAGAAAGTGAGTTCAATGTATGACGGAGATTTTGCTGTCGTCGACTACGAGTAGCGTAGTTTAGCGGACTACGAGTAGCGCACCGAGCGGTGGCGGTGCAGCAGTGTAGGGTCGACGCGCTCCGGGTTGGTGCAGCCGAGGCATGCGACATGCCTCGGGTCTGTGATCTCAGGCTGGGCGAGATGTGTCAGCAGTGGCGGATTGTCCTTAAGGCAAACTGGTGGAGCTGTTCTCATGGTGCCGTGGTTTTCATGAAAACCAAATTGATGGTCAGGTATTATACCGTCAAGATGTTGTTTCATCTTTTTGAGCAGAATCTTCTCAAACAGTTTTTCAGTAATAGGTCTATATAAGACGACTTGTCCTGTGGTGGTTTGCCGGGCTTTAGTGTCATCACTACTTGCACTATTTTCTATTGCCCTGGGAGTTGTGAGGGTTGTAGGCAGGCATTAAAGATGTTCTTTGGGGCCACAACACTCGGTTTCTTAGAGGCGTGCTGTCTGCCAGGTCGAGGATTTTTCTTCTTGTGCTTGTTTTATTTCTTCTTTTATTTCCCTAGGGCTGGAGTATTTTAGTGGTGGACACGGCTGTAGTGGGTTTTGAGGACAGCCGTTTGTCTCATCCTGCTGAGGGTGTGATCCTGGGAAAGGCTTAGACACTTAAATGCTCGGCGAGGACTGTGGCTTTTTGGCATCCGACCCATGCACCCGTTGGTTTCCTGATCGGTGGGACCTGAGTTATTGGCCTTTTCAGTTTTCGCGTGGCTTTCCACAGTGAGTAGTTGGTATCAAGGGAAGAAGCCAGGTTTGTCGTGTGTCGTTTGATGTTCTGATGAGATCATTCAATTCTTTAGAGCATTGATTGAGAGCTGCTTTATCCGTAGAGTAGCCGGGTTTATGCTGTTCTTTCCTCAAATGTCGACGTGCTGCCTTTTATCTTTAATTATTTTTGGGTATTCGTTTGATCTTGGGGAGCGCCTTCTGCTCGTCCTTGTGGCCTCAGTAGCTGCTGTGTAAATGATCCTGTTAAGGTTTTCGACGGCTTGCTCGATCTCGTAAGTGTTTTTTTATAGTCTTTCTGAGGTTGACCATTGACGATACCATATCATATAGTTTTCAATTAGTGTACCTGTTGAATAATTTTTCCGAGGTTGGTCAGTACCACTTTTGAATTATCTCAATATGGCTGGAGTGTGTTCCGGCGATAGGTCTGTTCAGTACGTGGTTCGACTGTTGGTATAGTTGCTACTAGTGTTGCTCGTGATGAAGAAATCGAGCAAATCAGGAACCTTACGATTACGATCTGTGGGCCAGTATGTTGGTTCGTGAGTGGTACTGTACTCCAGTTGGAGGTTTTGTATGGATTTGAGTAGTTGTCTTCCTCTTTGAGTGATAAGCCTAGAGCTCCAATGTGTGTGCTTTGCATTCCAGTCACTTCCACTTATGAATCTAGGCCCGAGTTTTGCGAAATATGCGTTATATTTGTAGTCATCCTCTGTGATTGAATGCATAAAATTGGATGGATTTCCATGTTCGTTCTGTCTGTCCCTGTTGCTTTTTTTTTCACTCTTATCACATATTTCATTCACGGCTCACGTCGATAGTTAGGTCGGTCCTGACCTCTCTTGGAAACAATTTTCTCTACTAATATTAACTTGGAGTGATAGAAACGGAGGCTGTTGTTGTTCTTTAATATAAAGTGACAAGTATAGACTTCCAAATATGCAATGAGACAAATAAAAACCTCTACCATATAACACATGTATGTGGTGATGCTAACTATAGTCGCCTATGTTTGCTATTACCAGTGCTATTTAGTTAAAATTTGTAACATGGCCGCTAAGGGCGCCCATGAGATGCTTGCCTGGGGCGCTATCGACATTTGGTCCGCCTCTGTGTGTCAAAGATAAGTGATGTTCGGTTTCCTTGTATATCTCCCTCTGGTTCAGAATACAGCCTCATTTGGCGCAGTAATTGAGACTTACTTAAGGGTAAATGGTTTCATGAACAAGTGGTTCTAAAAAAAAAAAAAACCTATATACAGAATGTTAGATGAATATCGTAACGAGGATGTTCTATTAGGTCGTGATATTTTGGATGAGGGAATTTCCGTTGTAATTAACAATATTAAGTTAACTTGTTCAGGAATTAAAGCTTCTTCTTCTTGCTCAAAATTGGTAGAGCTATTCAAGGTAAAGCCATTTAAGGTAGATCATTACAGGTAGAGCCATTAGAGGTAGAGTCGTTCGAAGTAGAGTTATTCAAAGTAGTCATTCATGGCAGGGACAATTAGGCGACATCCAATTGACTTTCAACACTACTCGATGTAGAGTCACTGAGTTCACTCCAATAAAACCAATTTTTAGTATTATGGGTAATTCGCGTGTGTCAGAAACTCCCCAATTATATCAGACAGTGTACCTAAGTGTATGTATGTATAGCGTGTTGATACTGTTGCTAGTCGCTTACAGCTTGTTTATTACAATTATATTATGGGTAATTAAGTTATCAATCCCATGAATCAACAGTTTATTAGTTCTAATACGGCTGTTGATGGATGACAGTCGTTAAGCCAAGTCGGTGGCCTTAGGGCGTTCTGAAAACACCGGCATCTGCCAATCCGCATTGGAGCAGCGTGGCAGAGTACACTCTAATCACCTTCGATTGAAAGGAGACCCGTATCCCAGCAGTAGTGGGATGATTACGGGTTGATATGATGAGGTTCCAGGGGAGTAAATATCAAGAAAGTAAATTAAACAAAATACTTAGTAAATTGTATATTTTTTAGTAAACAATCCATTTTTAACATAAACTACTCTATATACTACTACCATTTCGGACACAAAGCAAAATGACCACCGGTAAAAGAAATGGCGAAAGAAAACCGGTTACGGCCTTTTTTAAATAGAACTTTCACAAATACATCGAAAATTATACCAGCACATTATTACAATATGCAATATTACGACCATAATAGATAAAGAAACAAGTTTAGTACTTAACTTAATCTGTTTGTTGCTAGGTGGTAGGAATACGTGCCAACAACGCGACTGACAACTTATTTGACTATTTTAACTTTTACTTTGTTAAGTACCAGAGAATAAGTGTCAGTTTAGAACTTCGATAACTTCAGTGCGAGCCAGGCTTATTGGCGAGTCAACTCGTGTCGTCTCCGGGGGTAGAACTGTGTCTAATTCGCCCATGCTATCGCTTATAAAAACCTTTTCCCACCTCGCAACAGACGATAAAAATCATCTACCAATGACAATTGAGCAAACGTATAACTTGTTATTATTCAAAATATAGAAACATTACAACAGTTTAAGTATATTTTTTACATAAAATATAATGCAGAGTATCCTAGGACTTACATAAACATTAGAATAATCTAATTAAATCACAGTTTTTGATGAATAACGTCTAGCCAATAGCAATCAAGATTCAGCGACATTAACCAATTACAACAGACTTTGCTTTACAGCACAACTTATAAAGTTAATCTATAAAATTTGAGAAGATACAACTTTCTAATTAACATATTATAGTAAATAATAAAACAACATGATTTATTAATACAATAAATCATGGTAATCATAACATAATATTTGGTGAACCAATTCTATCTAGCTAATCACACGACCTTCGGATTTCCGGTTTTTCAAAAGTCATAATTATTAATTTGAAATCACTACAGTTTTTAATTCTGTTATTACATGAATTTCTAATAATTCATAAAATTATTTTTAATCAATATATTACTATATATAACACGGCCATTCTGATATTGGCTACGCTCTCGGAGCCATAAGAATATTTTGTTTGTTGTTGTTTTTTTTTTTTACTTTATCGTATCAACATTTTTTCATCATTGTGATCTGTCAACTGTTATCCAGTGTTTTACTCACCGGTTTATTTAACATAATAATATCAACATTTTTCATCATGGGGTTAGGGTTAGGGTTAGGGTTAGGGTTAGGGTTAGGGTTAGGGTTAGGGTTAGGGTTAGGGTTAGGGTTAGGTTTATGTGTTCTGTTAACTGTCAAACCCAGTGTTTTACTCACCGGTGTTTATATATACAATATACAATATACGTGGCTAACCGTCGAAGGTTCCAGCCCCAACACCCGCTGCCAGTGAAGCAAGGTCTGGTGTTGACGTGAAAGCCGCCAGCGGAATACACATATAAAATAGGTAAAATATACGAATACACATATAAATATTATAAGGGATATTATAAGTTAAAAGGTGGCGAAAATATACGTGGCTGACCGTTGAACGTGGTGCCAGCCCCAACACCCGCTGCCAGTGAAGCAAGGCTTGGTATCAACGAGAGAGCCGCCAGCGGAAATACTTAAATATACAATATAAAAATATACGTAGCTAACCAACGTGAAAGCCGACCAGCAGTTACATATATACAGATATGGAGATATATAAATAAGATGTTAGTATATTTAATAAGATGTTAGTATTGAAGAAAAAGAGATAGCTTTTTTTTTTTTTTTTTCATCACGTTTTCATTATTTTATTTCAAAGTCAAGTCAAAGTCAATATGAAAAATATTTTTTATCAGAATAGAGTCAATTGAGGTAGTACTTTTAAGTTTTTCCTCAAACTGACACCGAATGGTATATGATAATTAAATGAAACATTTAATTTCTGCATGTACCTACTAGGTGAAGTAGATGAGATTGTAGGTGTAGATATGTGATGCAAGTTCATAATAATGTGATTAGCTAGAAAATACTTAAAGACTAATAAAATTATTAGGTAATTTGAAATAGTTTGCTTACAAGTATTTAATAAACAATATTTTGGCAGGGTTTTTTACTAAATGACATCTTCCACATTTAGTCCGTTCAATCCCCGTCTCCGAGCCGATATCTCATAAAATATCAGTAACGATCACGCTAGCAAATTATGCTATTTAGTAGCAACCTTAGAAAAATAATATTAAATACGACGTCTTTGTTAGTTTTGATAATTATTTACGAACATAATTACTTATTAGATCGCAGTTTGTCTGAGCGATTATTTACGAACATAATTATTTATTAGATCGCAGTTTGTCTGAGCGAGTTAATTAAGTTTTTAATTATTAGGATCTAACACATCACTAAAATAAGCTTGCACGTAGTATGCAGTATTAGTCACATACAGATAGTTTTGAACATAAACTAAAAAAAAATAATATATATTTATGAATTTAAATTTTATTTTGGGGAAAGAAAATTAATATTGTTTCATTGAATTGTGTGTTGTATACTATTTGTAACTAACTAGAAGTATTCTGTACAGGTATGTTTTCCATAGAAATTATGACAATATTAAGGTTAAGGTTTTTATTATTTGTAACTTAATACGTAATTTAAGAATCTTAAATATATTTTTTTATTAAAGCAAAAAAAAACATATTAAGGATTAAAAAAAAATAATTACGTTACGTTACGTTTACGGTATTCAAATAAAACGGAAAACTTCCGAAAACATTAAAAAAAAGTACGGTCATTGGCCGTCATACTCGTACCATAATCATTGGACCTACAACTGGCACACGGAAAGAAGTAGAACATAGAACGGATACCAGAATTAGCATTGGACATAATAATAATGAATATTTATCATAATAGTACTAAAAAAAAATTGTGATGCCAATATGCAATTTGATATTGATCAACTATTGAGTTGGCATAGGCAAAAATCTAAAATAAATAAAAAATAAAATAAAAAAAATGTAAGTAAAAATTGTAATTTAATTACTATCCATATTTTATTTTTAGAGTCTCAATGATAAATTACAGTACTTTTTCCAATTACCTTGTTGGATACTTTAAAAAAAATGGGGGATAAAATTTAATCTTCCGCACGTTCGTTTTTGTCCGAGTTTAACAAATTTTTTTTTTTTTTTGGAAAAAATTGGTCATGGAACTGTTAAAGTGTTGTAGGTAATGACAGATTTTAAAAGTGATCTGCGTTACTACAGGTTACCTCATTATGTTTGATCTCCAATTATAATATCACTATACAATTGAAGAAAAGAGTTTAAAAAAAGTAGTTTAATTATTATTATTAAAATTGTTATTAATTAAATTGAATTTGAATAAATATTTATCGCGACGCGATGTAGTTTGCATGTATTTTTTTATTATTATTAAATACTTTATTATATTGTAAGGTTATTTATACATATTGCAAATTTATAATACAGGATTATTTTGTTGTTCAACACAGTGCAAAAGTTGTTATGAAATTAATGAAATCAAAATTGACTGTATTTAATCCAATGTGTTCCATCCTTAACCCGTTCGGTCAACCTGATGGACTTGTAAATTTTATTATGATGACAAGTTATTGTAGGTACCTGTTCAGTCCCACGAGGACTTACTATCAAATATGAATAATATATTATAGATGGATTTAGACATTTTCTTTACATTAAAAACATCACAAATTTACTTGTAATGAGAACTTGTGCAAACGTCGCAAAATTAATAAAAATCTCATGCTGGTACTCTTGTAGGTACTGCGAAACAAATTCAAAGTAAACTGTACCAATGTCACAGAATAACTAATAGTCTAATATTTTATTTTATTTTATTTAGTGATATGTATTTAGTGATATTTATTTGATATGTATTATCTTTGTATATTTAAAGTTTATTATTGTATCTGTATTATTATTATCTATTCTAACACAATTTTATTATTTAAGTACTAAAACTAGTGTAATTGAATTAATTTCAAAGTATAAATTATAAGAGTATTTATTAGTTTATTTTTTATTTTTTTATAAAGTTATTATTATTGGGATTAATTTTATTTACTCCAAACAATTACATTAATTTACAATTACAGTTCGTAATTTGTTACCCTCTAAGGTTGCCTCGAAAAGATTGCTAAGGCCGCCTTGTTGCGATGTCACTAGTGTGCAAGTGAATTGCAAATAAAGCATATTCTATCTATGCATCAATCTGTCCAATCGTAGTAAGTTTAACACGAACGAACCCTTGAACATTCATCGCAACAAAAAAAAAATTGTCTAAAATAAATGCTTTATTTATGTACAGACATTTAAAAAAAAATGGTAGGGTATTTCTAAGTATGTAACAAGTTATTTTTTTCGATCTTCTTGACCGGTTTATTGCACCTTGGCACTAAATATTAATGTTACGGATTGTAAGCCAAGTAACAGTTATTATGTTTAATTTGTAGTTTGCTTATTATGACAAGTTAAACAATGTTAATTAGGTACTGTGATTACTGCGTCAAGAAAAAAAAATATTTAAACTTACTTTGGTAGTAAACAATATTACTTACCAGTACTTGCAAGTTGGTATTATCGCAATTTATTTATTATCGCTACCAGCGAACATTTTATTTTATAATATAAAGAGGATTTTTTTTATACCTAATTGATGCAGCCGCTGCTGCAGGATTTGTGGTTTGTCTATTATATTCTTTAAATATCCCGATATTAAACGCGGACATTACAAGAAAAACAATACTCATCTCAAGAAACTGTTGTTTAGAGTAATCTAAAACCAGGCCGTGAGCATTTTTTTTTTTTTTTCAATTGCACCCGACCCGATGAACTATTTCGTTTTAACGTAGGTAGAAGAAAAAAAAATATTTAGCTCGGAGGTGATACTAACACAGATATGTCAAAAGATGCCATTCTTACATTGTAATCACGAATAGGTACCCACTACCTATTTATCTATATAGTAAGTAACTTGACAAGTTATGCCTCAGCAAATGAAATTTCGATTCACAGTAATGCAGAACCCTTGAAGGGTTTACCTCATTTTGCAAGCTGGGCTAGGCTGCACCTGCAAGCTTCTCGATGCCGTTGCACCAGACAGCAGCTCCGTTGTGGTTTCAAGTTGCTGCATCTCGAATCACGACGAACAGACTCCCAAGCACAGCCGGATCCATGAAGTTCTATGGCTGAAATTTTCAAAAATATTAATACCATGTTAACACGAGGATCTATCCCACTTCTGATGTCAGAAACCCCCCAATTATATCAGACAGTGTACCTAAGTGTATGTATGTATAGCGTGTTGATACTGTTGCTAGTCGCTTACAGCTTGTTTATTACAATTATATTATGGGTAATTAAGTTATCAATCCCATGAATCAACAGTTTATTAGTTCTAATACGGCTGTTGATGGATGACAGTCGTTAAGCCAAGTCGGTGGCCTTAGGGCGTTCTGAAAACACCGGCATCTGCCAATCCGCATTGGAGCAGCGTGGCAGAGTACACTCTAATCACCTTCGATTGAAAGGAGACCCGTATCCCAGCAGTGGGATGATTACGGGTTGATATGATGAGGTTCCAGGGGAGTAAATATCAAGAAAGTAAATTAAACAAAATACTTAGTAAATTGTATATTTTTTAGTAAACAATCCATTTTTAACATAAACTACTCTATATACTACTACCATTTCGGACACAAAGCAAAATGACCACCGGTAAAAGAAATGGCGAAAGAAAACCGGTTACGGCCTTTTTTAAATAGAACTTTCACAAATACATCGAAAATTATACCAGCACATTATTACAATATGCAATATTACGACCATAATAGATAAAGAAACAAGTTTAGTACTTAACTTAATCTGTTTGTTGCTAGGTGGTAGGAATACGTGCCAACAACGCGACTGACAACTTATTTGACTATTTTAACTTTTACTTTGTTAAGTACCAGAGAATAAGTGTCAGTTTAGAACTTCGATAACTTCAGTGCGAGCCAGGCTTATTGGCGAGTCAACTCGTGTCGTCTCCGGGGGTAGAACTGTGTCTAATTCGCCCATGCTATCGCTTATAAAAACCTTTTCCCACCTCGCAACAGACGATAAAAATCATCTACCAATGACAATTGAGCAAACGTATAACTTGTTATTATTCAAAATATAGAAACATTACAACAGTTTAAGTATATTTTTTACATAAAATATAATGCAGAGTATCCTAGGACTTACATAAACATTAGAATAATCTAATTAAATCACAGTTTTTGATGAATAACGTCTAGCCAATAGCAATCAAGATTCAGCGACATTAACCAATTACAACAGACTTTGCTTTACAGCACAACTTATAAAGTTAATCTATAAAATTTGAGAAGATACAACTTTCTAATTAACATATTATAGTAAATAATAAAACAACATGATTTATTAATACTCATGGTATATATAATCATGGTAATCATAACATAATATTTGGTGAACCAATTCTATCTAGCTAATCACACGACCTTCGGATTTCCGGTTTTTCAAAAGTCATAATTATTAATTTGAAATCACTACAGTTTTTAATTCTGTTATTACATGAATTTCTAATAATTCATAAAATTATTTTTAATCAATATATTACTATATATAACACGTGTATTATCAAAAAATTTATATTAACTCTCTAGACACCGATAGATTAGCTCGTGATCAGTCAGGTCAAATGCCTCTACTAATATTCGGCAATTATTCCAAACTCTTGCTGTTCGGTACAATAGAGGCAAGACTATGGTACGCTAACATTTCTCCGTTTGTTCTTATAACGAATCAAACCAAGGTAGATCGTAAATATAAGGGGCTTTTTAGAGTTACTACAATTTTAGAAAATTATAGGTATGAGTTGAGTGAGACATATTAACGGGAGTAATGGATAAGTCCTCCTCCTCGCGTCGTGGTCCTCATTACTAGGGGTCGTGAGCCCCCTTGTGAAGTGAAAATTTTTGTTTCACGATGTCCCTCCATCGACTTCGGTCTTTAGCACTCAGGTGTTTTGGTACTCCAAGTTCATTCAATATTGACCACAGGTCAGCCCAGTTGACACAGTCGAAGGCTTTGCTATAGTCTATAAAACACAAGATCAAAGGAGTGTTAAGCTCGTAGGTCTTTTCGATCATCTGGCGAATGTTCAAGATTTGTTCACGCCTTTGCCTTTAACAAAGCCAGCCTGTTCCTGCGGTATTTGCCAGTCCTGAAAGTGACGTATCCTGTTATTGATAATGTGCAATAACACTTTGCTAGCAGCTAGAATTCTGTAGTTGTCACATTTATACGTAGAACCTTTTTTTTTTTTGTGTAATGGCAGAATTATTGATTTTGTCCAATCGTCGGGCCATTCACCGGTACGCCAGATGCTGTCACATATTTTTTTGTATAGCGCTAGCTCCTGTCGTTCCCGTCGCTTTTAAGATCTCGGCTGTTAGTTGATCTGACAGCTATTGCAACATTGATTTCAGACAGCAGAATAGGAGGTTCTTGGGTTATGTTCTCCCATGTAATTGGCATATGTGGTGGTTCATGATCGTCTGGGTTTTCGAAGGTTCTCACAATATTTCCGCCACCTTTCTGCTATTGCATCCAGATCTTGTAGTCGTGCGTCGTCCTGTAGTCTTAATCTGATTGAAAGTTATAGTGATGATGGCGTGACGGCGCGTGATGTTAATAAACGTGATCATGGAACCAACCACCCGACTATTGATACTGATATCTAGGACCCTAACTGCCAATAGTAATACTTCCGAGCACTGTCATCTGCGGAGTATGTCGGTAGACTCATTAGTTATAGGACCAAATTAGTGTTGTAGCAAATGCTATATTTCATAGTAAAAAAAAGAGTTGATTTACATGTTGCAAAAAAAAGAGGAAAAAAAAAGAGAATGATCAAAGTAAAAAAAAAAAAAAAAAAAAGGAAGTAAGATAGATTGTAATCATTGAAGGGCTCAGCCGGACCAATGATGTTTGAAGGGTTATGATCGGTCCAGGGTATCTGACTCTGAAGGATCATATTCTAAGATCTAAGGATATTATTATTAGAGACTAGACGTGGTGGTAGAGAGTTAGAGTCAGGATGGTCGACCGTTAAAAAAAAAAATTTTCAAAGAAAAAATTAGTATTGTTTCAGATAATATCCTGTAAAGACGCACGAGGACGTGCGCATGTCAGAATGGCCGTGACGGCACGGGTGGTGGAGAACAACACTGACCGATGAATCATTGGCAGCTGGCGGCGCAACGTCAAAACAGCACGTGCGCCGTGAGTCATCGGTTGCACCGGGCGGAGCGGTGACGCACTAGCCACAGTATAAAAGGCGTGGAACGCAAAGGGAAGGGGCATTCTCTCCCCGGCTCTGGCGCGATGCACACGCTGTCATAATGCTGTTCTATTAGCTTAATCTATTGTTTAAATTATTGCTTATAGTTTCATGATGATTATAATTTAATTACAAAAGAATAAAAAGACCTAGACTGGGGTTTTTCTTGCGGCACTTCTTTTCCCTCAGTGGTCATTGTGAAGTGCTGGTAGTTTAATAAAGTTATTTAAAGTAGAACTAAAACTGTTGTTTCTCTCATACCACGATTACCCTCGATACGCCCTTGTGATGTTGAATTGCACAAAGAATAACCGTTAGGCCATCCGACATACATGTATGTTTCGTCCATTAATCACTAGCTCAGTGGCTGATTGTGGAACTGTAACTGCGGTTGATAGCATAATCAGCGGCGAATTAATCGTCCGCTCGCCAATATGGTAGCCAACATGACGACTCGCGGCATGACGGTCGGCGGCGCGTCGGGATAGCCAGTGTCGCATCACATCGCTCGGATCTGATTGAAGTTTTAGTAGTTACTTTATAAAAGTTAATCATTTCCCCATCATCATTTCATCATCTTTCCTTAGGTCATCTGATCACCTTGCCGTCCTACACTGCGCTTTCCGGTACGCGGTCGTCATTCCTCTTGCCCCAGCGGCCATCGGTTTGCGCGTTATGTGCTCTTCTCACTGCTACTTCAGCTTGCTGATCCGTTGAGTTATATGGATTACTTTCGTTCTGCAATAGATCTCTTCATTTCTTCATTCGATCTCGTAGGAAAACACCTAGCATGGCTTTCTCCCATAGGCCTATAGTAAAAATTTATATACAAATCTATTCTATTTCTATTTGCTAGATTACACTATTTCTAATCTTCTTCAATGTTTGCTGTAAACTGACATATTTGCGTGTATATTACAAATTCGTAATATTTAAAGTCAAAATTATCTTCTTTTTCATATGAAGATGCTTGTTATTATCATTTAGGTAAAAGCTATTTAACTAAATATAATTTTGAATGTGAATCGATCTCTTTGTGTAGATTGCAACATCTTGCAAACATCGAATAAAAACCGATTTATTATAGTACCAATTAGTCTTTGTTCAGAAGAATTCCGTATCCGAGTACAGCCCAATTACCGGCACTGAAAGTGAAAGGTTCCGTACGTCCTCAATTCACAACTAATTAGCAGTTTCCATCCCCTCGTGTGGAACCTTGGCAGCTACCCAATTATCTTCGATTAAATAAAATTGCTACTAAACCGTTTCTAATGGATCAAACGCATCTTAACAATAGATAAGACCTTTTCTAATTCCTAATTATTCCTAAAATCAAAACTAATAAAATAACAGTCGGCTGACTGGTAAAGGAATCAAGGGAAGTTCAAGAAACTATTGGCTAGCTGGCCGACACTTGAGGATCGAGCAGATGATCCAAGTGGTAGGAGGAGATACAAGCCCTGCTGAAATTCAAAAAACATGCTTTGATAAGCTAAGCAGGTTTGATAAAATAAATAATAAATTAAAAATTAAAATATTTTTCTCATGACCATTACCTACTTTTGTTAACAATATTATATTTCGACTAACACTCTACACAAGTTTTTCGTCTACATATCATATTAGTGATTCATATTTAAATTCGTTTTATATATTGTAGCGATCATTATATTCTGTTTCTTTGAGATTAATTAAATAATTTCATTTATTTTGTAACGAGAACGAAGAAATAAAACGAAATTAGATTAATTAAATTTGTGCCGTGTCACGAGTGAACTTAAAGTACCAAAAATAATTTATTATACAAATATCTTGGAAATTAATATTACATTTGAACAGTTTGTAACACAATGATTTAGAATAATCTTGTTAGAAACAGGGATGTTTATTAGAGAGATCTTAGTCAGAGAAGAACATAGAGAAGTCCTAATGCCCATTATTTAATTCGTTTACGTATACATTTCAGACAATAAAACGTACTTTTTATGTCACACACACCACAGGAAAACAAGTAAGCATGCCATCTGATGAAAACTAGTTATTACGTCCTATGAACACAAGCAATACAACAGACCTCTATGCATGGCTTTCGTAGACTACGATCTGGGAGATGGGTGGACGATAATAGCTAAAGTCGCAGTTCGTACCTGGATGAGAATGGCACAGGACCAAGTTGGTTGGTGTACTAAAAGAGAGGCCTATGCTCAACAGTGGGCAGAAACGGGCTGAGATGATGATGATGATGAACACAAGCAACACCAGAGGCGCTATAAGGAAAGATATAGGGGGAGATCTTTATTCATTGATCGAAACGCATTTCTGCTTTACGCTCATATTCTGAGATGAGGTGGTACTTCGTTGGTCGGACCATTACAGAAATGCCCTACCAATCCAATAACACATCTCCGAAGATTCTATTTATTTCCTTACGAATAAAACGTAAATATTTTTATTTAACCTTGTTTTCAATTGCATATTGTTTCATAAATAAAATAGTTAATTCTATTATGTTATAATAGCCCTAAACGGTCTCCGCGGAGTGCTACGCAATCTCGAATGCAAGCAAAGTGCCTCGAAGCAAAAAGCCGTATCGAGGTGCAATTAAGTGCCAGCCGAGGGAGCGATATGCATTATTCACCGCTGCAGCCAGTGCAGTGCAGTCACTTCATATAGATCGGAGTTATGCATAGACGAGGCGAAACCGAGCCAAGACAAACTATTATCATTTTATAGGATCAGCCAATGAAAGAGGTGGCCAGGGGCCGTACTATGACCGCTTAAAACATAACAAGAACGGCTGAGTAAGGGAGACAGCGCAATACATCATGTAAGGCGACGTCTCGTTTACACAATCGTTTAAGGATAGTATAAAAGGTCATAGTACGGACCCAGGGTCGTAAATAATTCATGTTTTCTAAATATTGCATGAAAGGATTTACTCGATGTTTGCCAATAGTATTCATATTGCATAATGTAATTCCGAAGTTTCTAACGATGCTTCAAAATCTCTGTTCTTGTTTCTGTACCCTGGTTACCTTTTTCATTGGCTGATTGCACAGTCAACAAAGGAAAGAGTTAACCAGGGCCTTAAAAATGATTAAAGTTTGCTAAATATTGCGTGGTAGGATTTACGCGGTATTTATTAATAGTATTAACACATTACACTTTGGCATTAAAATATTTGTTGTTAGTTTTCTGCCCTGGTTACCCCTTTCATTAGCTAACGTGAGCTGACTGTACTAGGGGTGCGGGTCAGATCGTTCGTAAACAAGCCTAATATTCGTATCATACGTGAAATGCTATTTGATGAAGCGATATCTATTATTATAGTAATTGCTGAGAAATGCGTGCACTGAGATCATAACCGAGATGTAATTAGAGCAACACCGGACTAATATCAAGTTTGAGTTATGTGGTATTCTGGAAATAGGATATCTGGGACCTTATTTACGAATGATATCCTTAGAGAAAAATTTAATTCAATTCATTTAGGTTTTATTATTAGTTCGTGTTTTTACTTGCTTATAATTTTGTAATGATCAGCTGAGTAGTTGTAGTTGGGAGTGCGTAATAACGTATAGACATTAACTGCAGCCGTATTTTCTAAGCATCATTTGTTAACTCGAAAGCGAAGAGATGCCAAAATCGTATGCAATTTTGACATCTCACCGCAGATTTCACTTTCGAGTTAACAAATGATGCTTAGAGAATACGGCTACAGGTCCAAAAGATATTATTTTTAAACTCTTCACTGTCAAGTAATTCAAAAATTCAAAACGTTTATTCAGAGAGGCACTTCCTCTTGTCAACGTCAAATCTCGATACTTTTTTTTAGAGATTAATCAGGAAGTTGAAACCTAATAGAATACAAAACAGAGTTGGAGAATCATAAAATAATACATGGTTCGTTGTGACAACGCATAAAATGTATGACCAGATTGACCAATTTTCACGACCACATGTGACGACAATCTAAATCATCATCATTGGGTTTGATAATCTCAAAGTAATCAATCTAACCTAACCTAATGCACCAGCCGCAGAATTACGCGTGCTACGATACAGTTACATGAGAGTGACTGGCCCACCACCACGCCGCGTACACCTGTTTAACTAGAGCACAACCGGTTAAATTAATGGCATTAATCTGACACAAGCCAACCCCCGACGGGTAGTAAATACTCAGGTGTTTACAGTAACTAAATGTCATCCCAGAGATCAACTTCTGAATAACGGAAAGGAATGCCAATTCTTAATAAAAATTTATCTGCTTATCGGTAAGAATAAAAAAAAATATATTCCTAAAACCTTGAGGAATTTGAAAGAAAAGGTTCATATGGTGACAGTATTATGAACATACAAAATACAAAAAAAAAACTACAGCAAAATTTTAAAGTAGGTAGTGAGTACAATATGGATATGACTATAAACCCAGTTTTAAGCAGTCTGCCGAAGGCAAAAACTCTATCAATATAGGTATTCTTTCAATCGCCATACAATAAACAGTAACCTATGTAAAGCAACATTATTTGCTAACCCGACTGATCTTGTAGACCATATCTATGATTAAATCAATTTGAATTATTTACGATCAGGTCCAGTTATTCTAATTGCGTTTTCGTCCCGGCTGCTGTCGCCCTCCGCAGTTAATGTCGCGGATCAATTTACTGTGGCTAATAGTCGGTTAGTGTCGCTCGTAAAACTCGCTCTCGTTTATCTTCCGGCTGATACCTGGCGAGGAGGGAAGGCTTATTAGTGGTGGTATATAAAAGGTAAAGATAGGCTATCATTAGTTCAAGAATCGAAGTAGAGACCCTCCTTCTTCTAGTCTTGATACCCTCACCCTCGATGTTGTTTCAAAATTATTACTTGACCAAAAAACTATACTTTAAATCGAGTCATTTTGTCTTGGTGTAGTTTTTATAGAATTCAACCGGAGAAGTGTTACTCTCTAACAGAATGGAGTGAAATAGCATGTGTTTCATTCAGTGAGAGAGATTCAGAAGCTCAACTCCTTTTGATAGCGCCTCTGCTGCTAATGATGTTCTTAGGTGGCGGTAAACACTTTCCATTAGGTGGACTGCTTCCTCAGCTTTTACAATTTGTGAAATCATGTAGGTGACCAGTCTAATTAATTAACAAACAACATCGCTTATTAGTATGTTATCGTCGCTCTGGTTAAATAATAAAATCGGGGACAAATTTATGATACTATTTAGTTCCAAACTATGCAAAACTTGTTATGCGTTAGACAATAAAATTGTTGGGGACTGTTTTATGGCAGGGTTATCTATCTCCGCTGTCCATGTTGAGGGCGATTCCAAAGGAGACCACACTCCGGATGTAGTTGTTCTGAAGACTGTAAAACTTTTTTGTCTGGACTGGTGAAATACCTGATTTCACCAACTTACCGAGTGGTTAAAAACGTTTTAAAAATGACACTTAATATCTTAAATTAAATAGATAATAGCTTTATATACACACAGGATCCGGACAGAAATACACAAACACAGGTTGCATAATTGGAATTTACACATTTAAAAACAGCATGTATACCTTCGCAGTAAAATGCAAAAAGGCCATTTCTAACATTGCTCATGGAAGAGCAAATCACTGGTTTTCAGCCATTACTAACAAGTATGACAGATTTATAAAGTCCGCGCTGACAAACAACCGTAAGTTATCTTTTTCGTAGATTGAATGTGTACTTTCAGAACTCTGTACTTTAACGTCTATGCCTGGGGCCCGATTCTACTAAACAAATGCACCAATGGACTCTCAATGGTGTCTCAATCGTGTCTCAATAGAATGTCGGTAGGGTATCTGTGGAATAGTTTTTGACATTTGTTACGGACTTAAACAATAACATAATGTTTAACTTATTGTTTAAGTCCATAGCAAATGTCAAAAACTATTCCACTGATACCCTTCTATTGGGACACGATTGAGACACCATTGAGAGTCCATTGGTCCATTTGTTTAGTAGAATCGGGCCCCAGTTTGTGTGGCTTTTACATAGATATCGAATTTTTTCGCTACACTAGCCTTACATAATAGATCAGATTTGACATAATTATGTCAGTCTCATACTTCTTAGAGTCAATATCACTCTATTTTGTTCATTATTAAGATATTATTACAGTACAGTACCTAATTATTTATTCATAATTGTAAAAAGTGAACTAACTTTGCACTGCTAACTTTAAAAAATATAATAATTTTTGGGCCCGCTGATAAAAAGCTACGTTGATAAATTTTGATGAAGTGTCAAAAGCAAACTATCTTTCTACAACTGTTTGACCTGTTTTGACCCACCGTACCACCCATACACGCCTATACCCCCAGTGGTACGGTGGGTAATTATTTCAAAACAATACCACCAATTAATAGTGATGTTCTGACATCCCAAGAATTAACCCTTGCGATAGCTGGCGTTGACGTTGTCATGTCACTGTCACAATTGCAATGAAATAAGACATAAATTTACAGAACTTTCAAACAGTGTGCGTCACGGTCCCGCCATGGGCTGCCAGCGCCAGGCATCCGCTGTGGGGCCACTGACAGCTACATTCCGCATTTTAATAGATTTATTGCCATGACAGAGACACACGGCACCATGCGAACCATAGACTAAACAACCTAGACAACAGAACTGATGTTAGTAGTAGTATTTTTTTCATAGCCACTGTTAGATAAAAGCATATCCTCTCCTTCTCTATCTCTCTCCGCCCACTTTTAAATCGACCAATAACAAAAGTCAGATCATCTGTCCATCCTTTATTTCTTGTACTCTTGGCCTTTGCCCAAAAAAATCGATCGAACGACCTTCTGAAATCTAACCGGTTGCTAACTAGAACTACCGGGAAAGTTTTTTGTGGCAGTGAATTTTTTGCGAATCAAAATAAAAGATTTACAAAGAGAATTTAATTTTGAAGCCTCAATTGTTACAGTGAGTTGGTAGAGACCATCAATGTGGTTCCTGTTAATGCAAATATTTAGCCAGTTTATTTGGCTATAGTTAATCTATGATGATGACGTTGTGACCGCGCTGCTTAATTACGGGTTGGACGCGTGTGGCGCGACTCATAAAGTGTGGTGTCAGTTAGTTCACAGTGCAATGGCTTTTACTCCATATCCATAATTTTGTTAGTGTAATAATACTCTGTTCACATAGCGATTAATAGTACAAACTGACGCGAGAACTCTCTCAGTATTTAATTAAAACGAATAGAAAAAAATCTAAAATTATCACACAGCACAAGCGCCACCTGGTCCTTAGAAAACATCCAGACTTAAGAACAAACAGTAATGCCATCACATAAGCCAAGTCTATGTATCTGTGGATCATCGAGGGATGGTGATCGACCGGGAATGACCATCTTTGCCTCAAGAGGGAATCGAACCGGCGCCCCCTGGTGCCCAAAGTGGAAACTAATGACCCACCCCTGTCTATTCACCGCCCATTTCGATAATGAACTTGTCTGTCAAATGTACCGTTATAATTTGCTACACTTTAGCAGTCTTTAGATATCGAATAGAACCAAATGGAACTTTCATTAACCACAACATATTCCTCAATGGGAAACTTCGAAAAGTTTTCCAATCGATAAACAGGTGGTGCAAATAGAACATACGTGCAATACGATCGAACAACTTGTTGAGCGCACTCGACGTCACGTGGCCCAGCCACGCATTTGTTCTGCGAGTATTGTGATTGTGCATTGGTATTGCGATGCTAATTGGCATGTATTGAACAGTCAATGAAAGAAGTCAGCAGGACAGTATATTATATTATTCAAATTTTCTAAATATTGAGTGAAGGGATTTACTCGAATTTACGATAGTGTTCATTTTTAATTTACAAAGTTTCATAACGATGCTCATACCAATCTAATTAATTGGTGATATTGTTTTAGTTAAAGATAATAAACACATCCGTCAAAAAAAATATTCTTAAATATAAATTGCTAGTCAAGATATACTAGCCGCTGCCCGCGGTTTTAACGTCGAAATCTCTTTGTTCCCGTTTCCGGACTGATATCCGGGATAAACTTGTATGTGTTAATTCAGGTTATAAACTACCAGTGCACCTTTCAAGTAAAGAAAGAAAGAAAGAAAGAAAATACATTTATTCTGTACAGCACATGAGACACAAGACAACAACAGCATTTTACACATACAAACAGACAGAAACTTTCACACAAAACAGTTACACATTAAAACAAAATACAAGTACCTAGCCAATGAAAAAAGTATGTATGTGCCTCACAGCCGCACAGAATAGGGGTAAAATTCAGCATGATGCCAGATGAAGTAAATCTATGAAGCCGTATTTGAGTGAAAGTGTACCAAACATCCATACATCCTTCCAAACTTTCGCATTTATAATATTAGTAAGGATTTCTGCAGATATATTCCGAAATATATTTTGTGTTAAAAATCGAAGAGTTTCTAGCAAACTCAACGAAATCGCATATTCACGTAAGTTTCCAGAGACGACCACAATTTACAAAGTGCACACCCATTCACGGTCACAATTGAATGAAGTCACAGACAGTGTTTCAGCGAGATTACTTTGCTTCGCTGAGAGATCATACTTGTAGGAACACGTCCACTTTGCTGCACGAGATTATTCTTAGAACGTACTACTCTGAAACGAGATTAAATCTTCCCACTTTTGAAATGACAACGTATGTTGGGGTGTAATTTTGTAATGAGAAATAGGTAATGCAGCTTCTGATAAATTAATCGTCCTTAGACTACCTCAGAGTTTTTATTTATTTACCCAAAATCACCTGATTTTAGGGCCAAAATCAGGTGGGGTGGGGTCTTAAAGTTGAGTCCACCTCACCTGATGTTGAGTAGTAGTGGAGCCCACAAGTGAGATCCATTGGCACCACGGACAAGGAGCGCAGTCACCGATCAGTCTCACCTTAAAAAACTTTTTCAGGCTCCGTTTGAAAAATCCGGGATTT
Source organism: Endotricha flammealis (assembly GCA_905163395.2). Classification (NCBI taxonomy): domain Eukaryota; kingdom Metazoa; phylum Arthropoda; class Insecta; order Lepidoptera; family Pyralidae; genus Endotricha; species Endotricha flammealis. Next base: position 191,078 of record LR990858.1, on the reverse strand, counting down.
ATAAGAAGGAAACAGCGCGTTCAGTTAGTGGTATAACACAAGTAGGAGCTGCCAAATCTTTTTGTGCGCGACGATATGTCTTACGGTAGTTTAGAAAAAGAATGGAATAGGAAGAGAAAGCGGAAAAAATTGAGGTATCGAACTTTGAAATAAATTGTAAGTCGATCAAGTCGATCGCTTTCGTGTGACACCTTCAACGATTGTGACAGTTGATGCTTACTTAACGGTTGCGTTTACTTTACGACGCCGATAAAAAGTGACTGATACCGGCCATCGAGTTAATAAATAACTCGGCGCGGTATCGATAATTTAATGATATCACTTCTCGGCAATCAGACGTCGCGAATAGAAAAAGTATTTCTCATCATTAACTCATGTTTAATATATTTACGAAGCATTTAAAATAAATTGCTGGATTCCAAGAGTGTATCTACAGAATAATCTTATACTTAAACGTGATCGCACACTTGTCTTATCCGAGCCGAACGCGTCGAACAAAACGAATATTATAATTCTGTATAGAAATGAAATCTCATGACACCTCGTACACTTCCCGGCGTCAAATCGTCCTAATCTGGAAGAACCCAGAAATCCAAGATAAATTCGGATGACGTCGTCGTCAAGTTCGGCGCGGCTCAGGCGTACGACAGAGCATCGCGCAAATACTCCTTTTTTTCTCTTTTTATATAAGAGGTTGGCAGACGAGCATGCGGGTCACCTGATGGTAAGTGATCACCGCCACACACCACAGAGACACCGGGGGAGTCCCAAAGCCGCTGCCGCCCTTTTAAGTGCATGTATGCTCGCTTCTTGAGGTTCCCAAGTCATAGTCATTTGGAAACACCGCTGGCGGTAGTTGGTTTCGGTCGTTTCGTTTCGGTTGGTTTCTTCATTGCTTTCGATCGAACCTACAGTCGATTTTTCTGGTGCGGATATATGTGCGAGGCCTTCTTGATTTCGACGCGTTATCAAGAAGGCCTCGCACATTATATCCGCATTCGTTTCGGATAAGTGTGCGTTCACCTTTAATATCTTTAAAATTCACTATTACAAGTATTATGCCGTCTAAAATATGCTTTGAGCATTTTGTACGCTAATTGCCAATTATACGTTTCACAGTCAAATAGTAAAACGTATAGGTAAGTTTAATTAACTGTAGGTGTGTTATCTGTTTTCGGATAATAACATGCCTTTGTGTCTGGCTTTGCTTGTATGACTTCACTTTCATCTCTTTCACTATAATTCTTTTTTTTTTTTGTTGTCTTCAATATGATCTAATGAAAATTAATTAAACTAATTTACAGGCCTGTAACAATTAGATTGATTTCCAATTAGGTCGATTTAAATAGTTGAAACAATACAAGAGACAATAAATAAAAATATAAAAATTGATAAAAAATAACATAAAAAGGATTTTTTACTCCCCAGCCTGAGGGCTTTCGTAACAAACATGAAGAAATACAAATAAGCGTCTAATGCATCCCATCACGGCCAGAGTCGAGGCGTGTCCCCGGTCTGTGCCCCGGTAATGCCGACAATGCAGCTGACGTTTAGTATTAATTGCTGAGTTCAATTTACATTATAGCGAGTGCTCGCGGCGACAGCACGACGACAGGGGATCGCCACACTTCTTGAACGTGAAGTCAAATGGCGAACTGTACAATAAATAATAATGTACTAAATAAAGGCGACAATACTTTATATAGGAGCTTTTTACGTCCAACGTTGAGGTGCTCGATGGCGTCACGTTGTGTCGCTAAAATAAACACGCAAGATAAGGAGCGTCCGCCATTTCGTGCTTCGGACACGTGCCGTCGCCGATGGATGACACTACGTCAAACCAAGTCCATGACAGCCAACCAACAGCCAACCTTTGTCAATTCGCATTGGAGCAACATTGCAGAGTACGCTCTAATCGCTATAGGTAATGATTAAAACCAAAAATGATTTAAAATCCACTTATCAAGTGAAAATATGTCCTTCACAAACGAAGGGCATTAACGCTTCGTATCGTAATATATCAGTCGCAAAGCAAAAAGGCACCGGAGCGAGGCGTCGCGATGGCAATGGGGGCGTCGAGATGAAGTTGTGCGAACGGTTGAAATATAAACGGTTTGTCGCGTCTGTCGTCTGCAAGAAGATAATGGCTTTCTCATTTACTCTAGATTTCTGACTGAAGCACTCGTGAGGGCCAGACGAGAGGATTCTCTTAAACCGTTAAACCGTGGTAGAGTACTCTAATCCTTCGGTTGAAGGGAGACCCGTATCCCTGCAGTGGGATGATTTTGGTTTGATATGATGGTATAAAAATATGTATAAACTAGCTGTTATCCTCCTCCGCGTGGTCAAGGGAAAATGACAATAATTTTGCCCATTGGAATCTCTTTATCCCGTGGGAAAAAAGTAGCCTTATGTCGCTTTCCAGATCATAAATTATCCCCGTTAAAAAATGTGAAAAAAATAATGTTATCCTTTTTCCCCGTGGGAATGAGATGTTTTTCCGGGATAAAAAATAGCCTACGTACCTTAAATCATCTCTTTTGAATTTTTTTATACGGAAGGTACTTAGGTTCCTGTCGACGTGAAAGAAGAACAAAAAATTACATACTTTATTTTTTCCCGTGGGAATAAGATGTTTTTCCGGGATAAAAGTCTATATCACTGTCCAGAGTTTAGACTATCCCCAATAAAAATATAATATCAATCCGTTAATTGTTTTCGACGTGGAGAACCAACAAACAAACACACTTTCACATTTATAATATTAGTATGGATGTTATGTATTTTAGATTTCATTGACTACCTACAGTTTAACCCAATATCATTATATTATTTCAAAATTGCCTCGGATAGAGAGTTCAACAATAATTAACATTAGCATTGCTTCCTTTAAAAAAACTAGAACAATCCTCTATAGATTTTTATATCGTCGCTTTTCCGGATGTCACATACATAAAGCGAGTTCCAGTGAAATGTATAAAACAGCACGCTCCGCGGCGTCGGGAGCCGGTAAGTCGCTCGTGCGAACTGCTGAGATAGTTTTTCCAGTTCATTTCCCATCTCAACTGGATATTAATGAAAAGCCCTCTCTCCGGGTTAAAAGAAACGCCTCGGAATGAATGCAAGTGATTCGAACGGCCTCCCCGCTCCAACGGCGTCGCCGAGCTCGCAATTAGTACAAATTACTTTCCAGAATAGCTCCGGAATGTTTCTGCACCGGGGGAGATTCTCTTTTCTTAAAAAGTAGCATGCGTATCAATGTATCTAACCAATAGTGTCTGTATTGTTGAAACATAACTAATAACTCCCTGTACAACGTTGTGGCCTTAATCACTTTCATTACTTGTTCGATGAAACCTTATATTGGAACAACCATTAACGTATTCTTTGTGGTTTACGAAAATCTATGTCTCAATGTATCATTACAAAGTTCTTTGCTTACTCGGTCTTCGGCTCGATCGAGGCTCAATATCAATATGGTATCAAGTGGTCGCAACAAACTTGGGGCTAGTATGAAACTCGTTAACTAATTCTGCGGAAGCGGTTCACCCCTCTGTACACCCGATACGAAATATGTATTAGTTTGACGAGCAAATCCGTAATCGATACGTATGTGATTTGGCCTACGGGCGCGGTGTATGACTTTGTAATCGATCTGCGAGGAGCGTAGACGAATTGGGTTGCATTATTTAACACTGGCAAAGCAACTCGTGGGGTACTTTGAAATTACGACGGGGCAACCCTATTTTGTAAATGTCATTTATGGTCATGTGAATGGTTCCATATAGTTTTGATGAATATTAATTTGCCGTGGTAGCGAGTATACCTTTTCGGCACTAGTCGGGCAAGGTTTCGATTCCCGCTCGGATCAAACATTAATGTGTGTTGGCATTTGTGTCTGTTCACAAGTCTGGGAGTTTCCTATGTATTATATATAAGTAAATATTTACAATAACTTTTGTCTGGTACCCATAACACAAGCAGGTTAGTAAACCCGTAGCCAACGACAGTGACGATGTTAATCATGCTAGACTAATATTTGGTACACCACATAACATATCCCCTAATCCCTTATTAGTTCACCTTGTCCTTTCAGGCACTCGTCGCACGGCCGCGTATCGACTGCGAGGATCTCACAGGGTTATTCAATTAGCCTACACAAAGAGCGGCGGGCCCACGCGAACAAACACGCGCGTTATCAGCCCGTGATTACGGCTCCCGTAGGACTAGTAACTTAGAAGCGATATAGCCAGTAGTAACTACACTTGATTCGCACAGACAGCTGCAGAGAAAGCCGACCCCCCAAACAATGTACATTACCTGCAGTATTCAATGAAATTTCGTTGAAATCTCATTACAGTTACCTAAAAAAACCTAATTCTTACTTCGTTTGGGAATCAGGTTTCTCTGCAACTGTCTGTACAAGAGATATTACTCCATTATATTCCATTCCTTTGCTGCTATATCTTAAATCAGACTATTATTATTTGATTTTATCGTATTTACTTATTACATCAATATATCTCTTTTAAAATTTGTACGCCATGGTGTTAGTAGGGTACAGAGTGCCACTCATACTATTGTTATACCCTTGCTTTACCTGTATTCACAATTTAGATATTTGATTTGGAGCTTTTGTGTCAAGTATAGTGTAATAGAGTATGTATCTTATAGGTTTTTCTTATGGTACGAGCGGTATGAGTATGTGCATGTGCTTCTCCAAGTTCAATTTATCGTAGCTATTTAGTTAATGAAATCAACTGGTTATACTAAAATAGTTTCATAAACTGGCTCTTGAGTAATGCACCCTACAGTAAATGGACGCAGCAAATCTCCATCTTCTGTTTAAAGCTCACTTGGAAATGTATTGCGCATGGTAATATAAACGTAATCAATAACCTCTACAAATTGTTTGTATTCCATTACTCATTCTGTCAATCGGAACAAGCTCACAACATATTCCCAATTTTGTGTCTTCTTTAGACCCAGGATTGACAATAAGCAAGAGGAGAAACTACAGCTGTCTTGGAACTCACAATTTAATCAGAAAGAAATCATGATGTCAATCGGTTGTTTTTTCTTGTTGCGCTACTGTCCGCTGATGTTGCCGCGTCGTTCTGAAGTTTTGACGCCACCGTTTGCCGGTAATCCGACCTGTACATTAATTCGTATCCAACAATCGGGGCACCGGGGTATTTCGATTTAGCTGCTGTCCTGATTTTGTTGGAATCGGTTCAACTACGTTCCCCTTTGTCCCACAATTGTTATAGATGTTCGACAGATTAAGATTAGAAGGTGTTCAATGACTATTTACGAGATAAGATCGAGTTCCAATTTCAGAACATTTCATAGAAAGGGAGCTTTATGATTAGAACCTGGAAAGGTTCTTCACCAGGTACATTATCTATTTTAATCAATCACGTTTTTACATACCAGCTGTCTGTCTGTATTATATAATATATATCATCGGCGTTTTTTCTTCAGTTACTACTTTTTTATATCTTATTGTTTTAGTTGTTTCATATTTAAAATTCCACATAAGTCAATTTACAACACCAGAGCTCTCCAGACGTAATCAAGTATGCGGATATGAATACTGGATCTCGAATCCTGCTCGTAGCAGTACATCGTCGCGTTCGATATACGCTTATAAATTATGCATCGTATTAAAGTGTAAATGTATGATACAAAAAGCTTACATTTTTTATGACCGCCAGCGACGCATGAACAAGGCGGCCGGTGAATAACTCCCCGACACACTTAGCGGGATGCTCCAAAGCCACGTGCTTAACTGTTACTGAACATATTGCTACCTTTGGAATCTCTTAGTTTTTATTAACTGACTGTTCATAATTTATCGCTCTTGATGTATACAACATCAACTGTAGAAAACTCTTCAGTTCTTCACATTTTTCCTGACAGTTTTTCGTAGTACAAATCTACCGTTTGTGCCGTTGCGTGTTTAGCTGATTTAAAATTATATAAGTAATTATAAGTAAGTATTATATAAGTAATTATAAGTAAATTTTGAACAATTTTGAATTGTAAATTAATCTTGATTTTTGTTTCTTATTTTTTTTTATTATTTTGAATTCCTTAAATTATGTGATAAATTTTGTATGCCTCATAAGGCGGGACATAGAGAACCTCCTATTCTTTGTTAACATTCCATACCTATGTTCACGAAATAAATGAATTGAATTGAAAAATAGGTAATTAGGTGTAAATAATAGGTAATAAATGTTCGTTTACCTTAACTTTTGTTTTCAATGGCCATTTATGTCTCATTGCTGCTCAAAGGCCTCTCTTCTTCTTCTCCAACTATCCCTCTCTGCTGTTTCTTCTTCCCAAAACCGAGAACAGAACCAGAAATGAACTAAAGAAACATAATAACTCAAACTACATCGTTACGTATATCGTTTTGTTACTCGCTCCTCTGTATCCGCAAATCAATGAATCGAAAGAAATGCGTACAATACTCCTTTTGTGCGCTCGAGGGGCGCCATTGTCCCGCTTACCTCGCCGGCTGCTGATAAGTCCACTCACCTACTTCAAATATTAATTGGAGTTCCCTTTCAATACAATATACTTCTTTTAACCCTTGAATGTAGTACTGTACCTACTTACCTCTCTGATCATTATTTTTGTAAAATGTTTATCTTTTAAGCTTGTCTATTCCTTGTCCGAATAATATTACCTACTTTGTTTTAATGATGAAGTTTGATTAAGTGTACGTGATTACAGTTGCCTGAGGTGATAACTTCTTCATATCCTTTTTTAAAAGTTCCACGCCATGATTATTCCACAACTTAAACTCAACTATTTTTCGACAAGTAGAATATTTTTGTTCAAAGTTTTATTACAAGCTCTTTCGAACCATCACAATTTTTTCCTACCACCTGTTCAGACGGCAGTTAATTTGCTTATTGATTTAACAGGATGCCGTTTATCAGTTTAACTAAATTTAGATTTTGACATCGCAGTTCGGATAAAGCGGAATGGACATCGATCACTGCGTCCGCTATCTATCAATCGGCATCGACGCGGGCGGACGCCGCGCGGCTCGGCGACGACCACGCCGCGCACAGATCGATCGCCTGTGACAACAATCATTTAATTTTTAGTTGTAAATGTTATGACTTTCTCATAATAAGTATGTTGAGTTTCAGAAATTGGGATATATCAGTCCAGGAAGCATTTCAGAGTCCGGTGAGGTCAGGGTCCGGTAAGCTTGCGCTGACGAGGCAACTTTTGTCTGTCTACCAAAATAGAACGCTTCAACTGCATCTAAAAACGTACCTACACGTAGAATTAAAAATATTTTATTATCATAGTTTTTTGTCGTTTTTTTTAAATATTGTACATTGTTACGACAACGTGCGGATTGTGGGAGTCCACTGGATGAGACCAGCACAGGGCCAAGTAAAGTGGCGTGAGAAAAGGGCCTATACCCAGCAGTGGGTGAATTTGGTCTGATAAAAATAATAATAAGACATTTGTATATCGGAAATACAAGCTAAATATACCATGCTTACGAGTTAGTCAAGTGGAAAAAAAGCCGCCTAGGATCCATGGAGGCATCAAGCAATGGATCCAAGTGAAAGGATAGATTAACTAAACTATCTATCCGGGTGTTGTTTCCATTGTTCAAAACTTCATTTGTTTTTATATTTAATTCTTCAACTCTATGTTTTTAAATGATCACGTTACAGATCCTGTTAATTACATCATCATTAGTGCCGTCACGCGTGTGGCGCCCTCCGAGGCACCTGCGGCCACACGCGACCGGAATAATGGTAATGATTGATTTTATTTCGCGATACGGATACTACTTGTACCTTCGTTAGATTTTTATGTGGACACAGCTCGGAGAGTTAGCTTACTGATAACTATGGGTTTGTTCACGCATATGTTACAGGCAGGAAGGGAGAGCCCCGTTCTTCCATAGCCGCTGGGGAATCCGTGAGGGCGCGTTTTGACGACAGGAAACCTTGTGAGCGGTCGCCGAGTTTTCGTGTCGTCCAAATGCATCCTTATGGAATAGACAGCACCTAGATTGCCGGAACGCGGTCACAAGCTAGACATATTGTTGTAGTATCTGTTATACATTTTCAAAAACCAAAAGATAATTAAAAACTGCTTTCATACAGAAGGTCGTAGCGAAATAGCATTGGTCTCGGCCATATTGGGTTCCTACGGTGAGTAAGCCTGAGTAAGGTCTCCAGAGCTTCACTTGGGGGGGTTGGCAGGGTCGGCAACGCGTGAGTGATACCCCCGGTATTAGAAGCGGGCCGTATGCTTGTTTGCCACCTTAGTAGTATAAAAAAAATATACAAAACAAGTGACCAAGTCTCCTCAAGATGACATGAAAGGATTTTTTGCAATAAAAAGATTAAGTTTTTTAAAGTTCATGACACATTAAATTACAGCTGTCAATGTCAAACTAGAGAAAAAAAGAGATTGAGACTTAATGTGGAATTAAAATACAATAAAAAGACTAAATGACGCCACTCGCTCGTCTGTGTAAACGCGTGCTCGGCGGTCTCCCTCCTGTTTTAATTACTCAAACACAAGTTCCATTCAAAACAACCCTTTAACTACATTACCCCATCCTGAAGAATTAATTCAGCGAATGCATTCCCTCAGAAATGTGATTTTATCGCATTCAATCCCAAACGGGCGGAAACTTATTTAATCGCCAGATGTGGAGAAAATAAACTAAACTAATGAATTATTTTTACATTATAAAATGAAAGTAATTTCAATTCAATTCAAAATTCAATTCACAATAATGACATTGAGATTTGTCTATATCACAATAATAATAATATACATAAGTAATGTTTACAAAAGAAAACGCACTGATGGCGCCGTGGTTTCAAACATTGGTTTGAAGCCGAGATATAAAACAGTGTTGACTAGAAGATTTTCTTTAAACCGTATAAAATAATTAACATTTAAGTCCACGTTATTTAGTAACTATTACTGGATCCTTATTTTCCAAATAATAATAGTATGCAAACAATGTATTTGTTATGATCGGCGGCGTTCGATCCGCGCCTGGTTCGGCGCGCGGGTGCGATCGGGTGCGGTCTGTTTGCAAATTAGCTTCTAATTGTTTTGTGTTCGACATCGGGCCGCGACCGAAAGCGGACATGAACGCAATACAATTAAACATTGATTACGTTATTTGATGTGAATCGCCCTTCATTGTGTATTTGGGGCAAAACCACGCTATTAGATGTCGCAGATTAGATTGCCTTGCCTTGTATAATTTTGATTTTACGTACAACAAACTAGTGGTTTTATAAAAAAATCTCTACGTGTAGCTACTTATTTACTTCTACTAGGTACTTACACCACGGGTAAAATTATTGCTGCTTCGGCTGCGCGCTGATAATTCGCTATAGCCGTTTTTCTGTCCTTACATTATAGACGCTTAGTTCATGGAAAGTTTTAACACAGTTCACTGATCACCGGTGCGTTTTCTTCACTAATGTAGCACCTGTAAGATACGCCATACTTGTTATTGTAAACAATCAAAACCTCTAAAAAATCTGATGAAACGCGCGCGCCGCGGGGACGACGGAAAAAGCGATTAGCGTGGGTTAACGCCACTTTTTGCGGTGTTCGCAAGTTTTTGCGATGTTGCTAACATCTTGTTTCCGTCATCTCGCCCTCTTTGTTGGCCTCCTATGATAACTTGTTGTTGTAAGAAAGGAAACGAGAAAAGTTGTACGAAAATTTCAGACGACATATTTGTTTCCCCGTCCACATAAATATCTAGTTTATTCTAATTAACTACGTCGGTTTATTGTAAAATTGTAGATTATACATTATTGCAATCATAATATAAACAGTTACCGTGATATTCCTTCCTTGTATTTATTATGTAAAATTATAGTCCTTCATTATTTATGGGATAGAGCGGGGCAAGCGTTGATAAGCCTTCAGTTAAACTAGAGAACAAAATGTTGACGCGCAACAGTGGCGCACAGACACCTGCAACATGGCACGCAACTTCGTGACGCGGGTGCGTGGCACTTATTTTAGTACAGTTAAAATGTCCCATAGCATTGTCCCCGAGACTCAGTAAGTGGAAAACTATCTTAAAACAATGAGAAAACTTTTGAAAACTCTCATGAATGAGTTATTACTCTAATGAATTTTAGATTGAATTGGAAAAAAGTCGCTTAGGATCCACTCCGTGTACAGTGGATACAAGTGGAAGGAATGTCTTGTTGGTTGATGAGCGTCATGTTGCGGATCATGTTGATCAATTTGACCCATAGTAAATACGAGGCTTCATTTCAATGGGCGCTTAGCCTGGAGGGGGTGCGATGCTATCACTTTGGCTTTGATCTTTCGTCAAAGACTAAAAATAACGACAATGCAAGCTTAAGAATATCGGAGATAACCTTGTAACATTAATAACGCGGCAGTAAATTAAACCGTATGACATAAGCGAGTTAACTGCGGCACAAGTTTCAATATCCGCGCACACCGGCCAACTCCACGTATTGTAAGCTGAAATCTGGGATAGCATTAATCCAATTATATAGTTGGAAACTAGCGGTGTCGGCCAACTTGGGTCATTACCCCAACTCGGATACAATTAAACAATGAAATCTTCGCGCCAGATAACCGCCCGGTTGATTGATACCCCCGGGGGGCGCGGCAAGGGTTGCTCCAAGAATACTCTAAGTAATAACCAACTTAAGCGGTGAGGTGACCTTGGCTCTGCTGTGTCCTGTCCATTAAGCTAGTATGTCTATGTGAATAGCATAAATCGCTCGCTTAACTATCTATCGTTTTAAAAGTATCATCTTAGAAAATATATTAATTCTGTCAGTATTCAGGTATAGAGCAACTAGTCAAACCCATGCAGCGTCGTTTGTTTGTGAATTTCGGAAGATCCTTTCCTGTTGGGTGCTTCCGTCATACAAAAACACACTCTCCAAGTGTCAGGTCTCTAAAATTAGAATAAAAAAATCTTCACTCGGATAAATATATATATATAATGCTTAACACACAATAATTTACTATTACAATAACACAAATTAACACAGCAGCGGGTATTTTTAAAAGAGAACCGTCCAAAAATGTAATTAACTCAGTGTAATCTTTACTCGCAGTTAAATTCAGTCATTTAGAAGAAATGATTTTATATGAAATTCAAAATTGAAAACGTTTAAAGCAGTATAAGGTCCTTACAGACACTTTCTCTCGTCATATTGTAATGCATTATTTGAATAATTAATTATTAATATGGATAGATAAGTCCAAGTAGCAAATAAAATATATTAAATTGTAGAATTAGATAGATAATACGGTAAATTGATAGAATAACAATAAATTACGCATTATGTCTATATGCCATGATGTCCCAATAGTTCCATACGTCGGTTTCACGCCGAACAAAGTTCGGATGTCGCCGCCGTTAGAGCAGTTAATCGTGTATTACAGATTATCTGGAACTCTTCCGTGTTTCCGAGGGTCCCCGATACCATGCTAAGCCCTGACACGAACTTCTGCGACCCCCGCCGAACTTCGCAATTCCACCGATTGTTTGATATCAGCCTCAGGAATTTGATTTGAAATTATTTGAGTGTATTAATTTTAAACTACGATATTAATCTATTCTTAATATTATTTTAAAATTACGTCCATTTAAATGAACGATATAAAATCATGTAGGGTAAATATCTAGTCGTGGGACATGCCTAGTGGGGATACTTCATTTTCTTTTAGATTTTAAAAGAACTGTCCCACCATTAGGGAAGTATGTAATTAAAAAATTAAAATGATGTATAAAATTGCGTAGCGTATCGAAGTGATTTTTATGAAAATCATTTCTTCCAGTCTCATCTTTGACAGTGAATCAGAGATCTTAATTTATCGTCTGGACGCTTTTAGGGATTATCGAGTCTCAATCAGTGTCCCCGGCCGACGCGACGGGCCAACTCCGTCCAACGCCATCCCACTCGCTCCCTGTAATCCTGAAATCGAGCTCTTGGCTCCTCGCCAATCTAGTCTGAATTATTCATAATATGATGCCTCTTTACATGTTCAATTAACCCGGCGCGCAATGCCCGCCCCTTATTGGAACTTGCCACTGGGTGAATGATTGGCTAGTGGCTACCCATGTACGATCAGCGTCAGAAAGATCACAGCGTTTAAAGTAGCCAAAATCATAATATAATAATATTATGGTGTATAAGTTCCCGGAAATTTATGTAATCCGGAAATGTATACAATTCCTAGGAAATGTGTTATTATAAAGAGGGCCTCGCTCCGTTCGGTCGCTCGGTTTTTGATGGTCACAAGCTAACCCTTTTTTTTTGTTTAAAGTCAGGAAAATGCATTACTGCATGTCCCGCCGCTGGGGAAGCGACGTGGGTCTGTCGGGCTCCCCCTTTATATGCCACTTGGGTATACCGACTAAAAACCTGACTGACTGCCACCTCATCCGCCTAGACGGGGCTGCGGGAACAATAATACAACCGCTGCCCCGCCAGCGGTCGTCCGAAGACCCCCTTGTTGGGCTACGGCACGGTTGGCGGCGCGCTCACTACTCGGGGACTTCCTTTTTTTTTTTTTTTTTTTTAACGGGGGGAAATCCTCATGGACTGCGTGCCGGACTCTTACCGACTAAAACCACCCCGGTGTCTCCTCGCACGTGCGCGCGGGGCCGCGGGAATCCAGATTCTTCCGCAGCCCCACACTAGTGCTGGCCGGTTCTGCCCGGGCCTCGTCTCCTGCACGGGGTAGTGAGGTGTTGAACTGCCCCGTGCATCGCCTCAGAGGCGCGCGCCGACACCCGCGCGCGCCTACGACTCGGGTCCATCAAATAGGGGGCGGGGACTTCCCCAAGTCCATCGCCCCTGGACCCATTCATGGGGGCCGGAAAAGGGCGTTGTCCGCCCTTCTCCTGCGCCCGGTGCGCCTTCTGCGGCCGGGAAAGGGAGTCAAGATTTCTCTCTCCCGTTCCGCAGTTTCCTTCTGCGACATCACGTCCTCACAGAAGGACACCACCGCGTCCACTCGGGGACTTCCTAACCTAACCTAAAACAGCTTTGTCTGATGAACAACGTGTTTCAATTATTTTATACCACCTTGCAAAACGAAAATTGACACGTTAAATGTAAATAATTCGCGAACGGATTATTGTATCGGAAACACCCTCAATGTTTTTAAGAGACCTATCTAACGATACCACACAACATGGGGTCGGTGCGAAAAAAAATGTTCACCAGTGGGGAAGCACCCCAAAAAAAATATTTTTAAATTTTTTATTCTAACACTTTGTTAGCTTTGTTAATATGAGTATACATACCAAATTACAGCTTTCTAGCATCAAACGTCTAGGCGCTAGACCGCGGACGGACAGACGGACAGATGGACATGGCGAAACTATAAAAAGGGTTAGCTTGTAACAAGTTGGTTCCGACCTCTTGCTCCCGGCCATAGTCAAACAGATGGCTGAGAGCGAGAGATCGTGGGAAGGTGGTTAGGGGAGCCGCCGCCCATGGACCGGAAGTCCCTAAGCGGAGCAGGCGCGCTTAAAGTGCCGCTGAAAGAGTCGTGACCACGGAGGTTGGGTCTACAGACGCCCGCCGGCGGAGTTACGGAAGTATCATCAGTTCCCGCAGCCCTGCTGTTATATAGCGAAGAAGGTGGTAGTCAGTCAGGTTTTTAGTCGGTATATCCCTCAAGTGTCCTTGGGAGCAAAGAGCCCGACAGACTCCTGCCGCTTCCTTCCCCAGGGGCGCCCGACAGACCCCGCCGCTTTCTCGCGGAACATGCATTCATGCATTTTCCTGACTTTATACAAAAAAGAAAAAAAGGGTTAGCCTGTGACCATCAAAAGCCGAGCGACCGAACTTTCTGATTATAAAAAAGGGTTTATCTTCTTCATTTTTATATGTAGCTACCATCATTTATTTTTCTATTAATTCATAAGGTTCACCAAAAAACACAATACATAGAATAAATTTTTATCGATTTTGTACAAACCATAGTTCTATAAAAATATTTGTGATCTGGTTAGAGATTGGGTCACCCAAATTCTCAAATCATTTTCATCTGCGATTGTCCTTGAAAGTTATTTGGGCATTCCCCGAAGACATTACGCCGGAACAAGCGTGAAGTGAGCAGAAAGCGAGCGCCGGCGTTATTGATAGCGTGTAATGCGCCAGATTGATGGATCGGCATTGAGCTTATTGTGTCCGCTGTCGCTACACACATTTTTTATGATGCCATCTACACAGACACTCTTGCCACTAATCCAGAATTAATGTTCGTTGATGAGTTTGCCAAGGTTTTTTCATGTAAATTCATATATATAGATTTTTGTTGTAATGAGATTAACCGGGATGGCTGATAAATTAGATGCGTCATGCGATGCATAAACTATTGATAGAAACTATTAGTTAAGATTCAATACTTCTGCAAGTTCTGTGTCAGTGGATGTAGGTGGATGTAGGTGTGAAACGTAATGTAACTTATTCGACCCGAATCTTCTTTAGCGCTTTATATTTAAAAAACAATGCTTTAATCGTGTTGGCGCACAAAATAGTAGTAAGTAGAGTGGAATCCACTAATTTACATTTTTCAAAATTTGCATTTCTACAACACGTAAACTCAACTAAAGATTTAATGCTCTTGCAGCAGTAGTCTATTAAAGCCTTTAATTAGCTGTAAAAACTTCAAACAGATAGTTAAATACAAGCCTGCAGCCCGCAGTCACGCAACACTCGTTACACGGCGAACACGCTACTAAAGCGCACTCATTTCCTGCGCCTGCCGCACGCAATGCAGCGCTCATACCATTACCGCTGACAGTGCGACCACAACTTTATCAACTGTTGTAATTGGTGATAGAAAAAAAAGCGTCTAAAGGCCCTTTTGTATAGGTAAAAAATCAGAATAGATAAGAGAATAGAAGTCCCTAAACTCCCTTCCTATATTTCCTTAGACGACCTCCGTGGCGTAATGGTTACCACGCCAAACCGCCACCCAGGAGGTCCCGGGTTCGATCCCCGTTCGGATCATGATGAAAAACGAACTTTTTCTGATTGGCCTTGTGTCTTGGATGTTTATCTATATATGTATTTGTTATAAAATATAATATCGTTGAGTTAGTATCCCATAACACAAGTTTCGAACTTACTTTGCGGCTAGCACAATCTGTATGAATTGTCCCCATATATCTATTTATTTATTATATCTACCCTTTTTAGCCCTCCGGACTCGTGGTCACACTGGTGTGGCAACCTGGTGTGACCACGAGTTTGGAGGGCTTTTTAGCTCATCGGCTCCTCTGAGATGAAGGTGTACAATCAGGTGACCCCCTTGCTCGTTTGAAACTCAAACTCAAATCTTCACTATCGTAAAAATAGTTACCCAGAAAAAACAATTTGAAATTAAATTGGCTGCTTTCCTTCTCTTCTTCGTGTTTCTTTTGCATTTTGCAGGATGAGATGAATTTCAAACAAAATTTCACGCGATTATAACCCATCAGTGACGTGGCTACTGAACTGACTTAATACATGTTTTTCTAAACTGACGTCATTCGGCTTTATACTTCATGTACTGTATTAAGCAGTATATACAGTATTAGGCCCTAATAAGTGAACCCCGAAATACGTCTCCGCCGTCACGGCATTAGCCATTAGTGTCATTGGCTACCAGCCCTTCGTTAATTATTCCTTCGAGCTCACACTTTTGTTAGCTTTCGCTGACTCACCCCTGAAAGCTCACACACTGCCTACCTTAATAATTATGTACAGTAACTACACTTCATTTAGATAATTTGTGGCCATTTATTATAATAACCAACTCATTTAGAACATTGTTGCTACATTCAAGACCTAAATTAAAATGTATGATGACATTCTACGTTTATGACCTACCTGACATTCTGATAAAGTCTTATGCGTATCTGTCATAGGGTGTATAATTCATAATTTATTTAGGAAATATTATATAGTATTACGCATCTAATCGTTGAAGATGTGACCATGGCTAGAGCTAGCTAAAATGTGAAAGTATTTGTATACATAGGTGGAAATGCTTAATAAACAATCACATTTAGATGCTCTTCAATAACTATTCTTTAATTCATGTCATGAAAATTAACGCAGATTGATTTATCGACCCATTTATCACCCACTTTTATTACATTGTTGGTTTCTTGTACACAAAATTCAGTTTTGTACCGAACTACTTACATAGGTATGGTTGAAAGCGTCGTTCGCACAAATTCCCCTCACGTGCGTAGGAGTGAGAGAATTTCGCAGAACAAAAAGAATAACAGGTAAGTTTGTATCAGTTTTTTTAAATCTAAATCTGATGAGACCTTTTGCATGATTTTCTATAACTCATAAAAACGATTCTATTTAATTTTTTTCAGTTAATTAAACCGACCAGACAGATCATAAATAAAAACAACTTCTTTGAAAGAATCCCAGAGACACCTGAATGCCGACTGTTGAGACGCGAGACAATGAGGAGCGTTCATTAGCACAGACTTTTGTTCCATCGACACCGTCGGACTAAAACCTATTTTCCATTAAGCAACAAGTCGCAGGCGGCTAGTTGCGCCCATTCCGTTTTTGAAACAACCCATTGACGCCGCTTCGATTATTAAAAATCGCTGTGACATTTTGCAAATAATATTAGCCCAGGTTTCCTCGTGATGATTTCCTTTACATCCAAAATGATGATTGTAGTTACTCCTGAAGATGCTTAGACGTTTAGACGTTTAGAGAGGAGTAGTCGTTTAATGGGATCTGCTAGGCTATCGGCAATATCAGTAATCAATCTGATTATCTAATCTGTTATTTTGTAATTGTAATTTTTATTAGTGCTATTGGAAAAGAGCAAGTGCTAAGTTTCTTGCCAGTTCGTCTTAGTAGAAATCTGCTGTCTGTACTGGTCGTAGGAAAAAAATGCGACGATTCGGAAGAGCTTGCATTAGGCCCATTTGAATTTTAAAAAAATACTTAGGCTATGACTTTCAATGTATATAATTTCTGAAGTGGAATTTCATCGTAATGGTGCTGCTAACTCCTCATTAGTTAGTGAAGCGAGCGAGCCGCGCCGGCGCGCGTCGAGGGCTGATTATAATAAATGATAATTACTTACCCGCAGATGTCACCAATTTGGGAATCATTATTGATTGCATGTCCGCTGGCCCGAAAACTTTATTAATGCGGTAACCCACTGCACAGATCAACGAAATCGATTTATGTATCAATGTAGTATACATATTTTATTTGCATTGATTTTATTATGTAAAACGTCGAAGAAAGTTAAACAATGGATAGTAGACGAAATATTGTGATGACACACAAGGAACTGTTTTTAACGCGGGAATGACAGCTACAAACACGAAACTAAAGAAAATCCCTGTTTTCCGTTGTTCAGCTCTCGCCCTCATTTGAATGGGACCGCGGCGGACGAGCAGGTACCCAACGGCAACAGAGCAGCCCGCGCCGCATCCCGCCCATTATTCCTTTTCTTCGCTTTACATCGCCTGTAATTCTCCATAAATTAAGTGCTCTGTGAAGCTCAATTTAACATAAATCAGGGAGAATTTTATTTGGGTTCCCTCGCCGCCGCAAAATATAAATTAACCGCAATTAACACAATGTACCGCCATTTATAAACATGTGATTCAATTCAGGAGCTGTGACACGTCCGCGGCCGCGGCGCCGAAACTTAATTAAATGCAATCGTAATGCTAATATTGTCCATTAGTAACATTTGATGGGTTGTGTTCCAGATGCGCGATATTTCACAAGTGGCAGAAAAATATAGGAAAACAAATTGAGATTAATTGCAATATCCTTTCACAAATAAACATTAAATTCGAATAGTTAATACGTTAATGCAAGTTAGAAATTATGTAAAGAGCATTATCTATTCAATGTTGAATTTTAATATTTAAAAAAAAAACACTAACAAATAAAACAACTTATAAAGGATGTAGAGATTAAAAAAAGAGAAAGGGATGAAGAAAACTTATATTGAATAAAAATATGTTTGATGGCGAGAAAATGAAAAAGTGAAGTGAAGGTGACAGTAAAATAGAATATAAAAACCATAAAGAATAAGGAAACATAACTATTTACAAAAGAGGTTTTCAAAAAGAGTTCGGTTTGCCACACAACTTATTTGGAACGTCTCCGACAAACGGCATTTGTTTTTGTTAAAGCCCTCCACGTACGATACATAATGTCTTTATTGCAAACGACTGGTAATTTGAAAGACACTGTTATTCTGTGTTCCATTAGGCTTATTATAATAAACTGATATTATTGAATTTAGGCATTGTATTTTAGGGACCAGCAAATACTCATTGAAGTAGTAATAACATCGTTGAACGAGCAGTAAGATGTTACAGTTCCATAAGCATTATTCATAGCATAGATAATATACTGAAAATATCAAGTACTAATAACAATGTAAATTACGTGACTCACGAATATT
This sequence comes from Endotricha flammealis, assembly GCA_905163395.2. Classification (NCBI taxonomy): domain Eukaryota; kingdom Metazoa; phylum Arthropoda; class Insecta; order Lepidoptera; family Pyralidae; genus Endotricha; species Endotricha flammealis. The sequence goes on along the minus strand of LR990858.1, from coordinate 172,583 downwards.
AATGCTCACGTCATGCATAAAATGCTGTTCCGGGAACTCTTCGGAACAAAAATAACTGGATTGGTACTTTCCAAAACAAATATGATAGAAAATATTGTATCGGGAAACCGCTAGCGTGGAGTGATTCCAGGAACGATCCATTTGCCCGAAGTCAGAAATGAACAATGCCGCGCAAACACCGACAACGTTAGTAGACTCAACTATAAATTACAAACTATCTATCTACTCCTACCTAACTAAACAAATTAAACAGATACATCATTTTCTATTTTGCTTTGGACATTTAAGTAATAGATGATAATTATTTTAAGCAAAGTATTGGCGACACATGCGCTTAGCGAATTATTATTATTACAGCTTGTAATAATAATAATTCAAATTAATGAGCACCAAAAGACCTAAAATAAAAATACAAATACTCTTAGCATACAAACATAAAATGACGATGATACGGTGTCCACTCAGCATTTGTCGCCTCAGCATCAGCACCTTGCGACGCCAAGACGCGACGACGTTGGTCTTCCGTAGACATGTAGACTCTTATGCCCGTTGTCACCAACGCCTCCTACCGTAGGTTTAACGTAACTGGAATTTTGTACGAGTTAGGGTACATCTACGCTAGGAGGCGTTGGTGAAAACGAGCTTTAGTCATCTCATTGTCAGATAATGTCCCCAGTCACGGCATCACCGGAAATGGTCACAATGAAACAAACGGTTTCTATAAATCATCTAATCCTTTCCCAGTAGCAAACCATCAGTGGTAATTAAACAAACAAGAACTTCCGCCATGCCTCGCACAGGCGCCTGTTTGGAGTACACGCCTTGATTGGCCTTCTAGTTTATGAGTCTATTCTAAACTAACATCGTTATCAACGGGATATGCAGCCTCCGTTCTATATCTATGAATTATTTCTGAATAGTGATTGAACACGGATGCTCGAATGTTTATTTTCTGTGCCTTGATTACTGTTTCTACATTAGTTAGCATGTTTGCGATGTCAAATAATACTATATTCATACAAACAAGTTGATTGATTTATCTTCAAATCAAACAACTGATTTATCTTATCACTACATAGTATAAAACAAAGTCGCTTTTTCTGTCCCTATGTCCCTATGTCCCTTTGTATGCTTAAATCTTTAAAACTACGCAACGGATTTTGATGCGGTTTTTTTTAATTGATAGAGTGATTCAAGGGGAAGGTTTTAAAGTATCATACATTCCAAAATTCCCACGGGAAAGCGGGATACACGCAAACGAAGTTGCGCGGGTTTCGCTAGTTAATCATAAAACACGAAATATTTATTCGAATTTCTACACCTTTCAGAAGAACACAACAGTAATATTACCTCTACCATATTTTTGGAATGGTCGACCGATCGACCGGAGATGTACCACCCTCATACAAAGCTTTGGCGTAAATCAGTTCGGTAAGTGACACGTCCGGAAACTTAATTCCTTATCCCTTGCCTCCCTATTCCCTGTTGATGAAGTACAAGCAAACTTCGCCCCATTTCAGATTTAAATTGCAAGTAGTTTTACGTGAGACATTATGCTTCATGACTAAGTGCGTGTAGGTACCTTTTAATACACAATAGATATACACTATATACCAACCAGAAGATTTACTACAACGCACAATAAATAAGCGCGCGTTAAACATTCATGGGGCCCGTGAACACTGTATTCAATAAAAGCGCGCCGCGAGTGGCTTCAAAAGGATGCCCTTAAGTATTCATGGCTTATGAAATTAACAGGCGCCGCCCGACGGTTGTGCTCGGGGAATGACACGTAAGGCCAGAGAGTTAGATTAACTCTCTACCATGTCTAACCAAAGATTTAGATTTGTGACCTAATCTTAAGTCTGCCTTCTAAATAGTGGTGCTCTGAAGAAACTTGTTATTTTCCCCACGAGGAGCTCGATCCCCGCCGTCTGGTACCGAAGGTGAGGTAGGATCACTACTACATAAATAGATAGATAAAATACGCTTTATTTGCAAAACACAAACAAGTGCTACAGTAGACAGATAAGTTACAGACAGTGTATATGAAACAAGGCGGCCTTATTGCTGAAAGCAACCTTACATTACTTACATCTCCGGGCTGTCAAATAAAATAAAAATAATTACAAGGTGTAAAAACAATTGTTGTCTTTAATTCACACTTCATCTATACAGTTCAAACTCAATAGATATGCGTTTGTCTTGTCGTCCGAGTCAACAGATGAATGCAAGTGAAATATAAACGTTAGTGGGTGTGACGGCGTGCAAACAAGGGAATTGAGTCGGCTTAGCGGGCTCCGGAACCCGCACTCGGCCACTATCGATTGCCCGATATGTTTTAACACCATTGAATTCAGGAATTGGATATATACGCAGATTTAATTTAACAAGACAATTGATCGATACAGAAATTTTTGGAGTGGTATGAAATTGGTTAGCTTGCCCAAGAACCTCTTTACTCCCAGAAGTTCCTATAATAGTTTATTTAAAGGAACTACTGTGAATATTTGGTGTATGAAAGGACTTATGATAATAACAGAAATACCACACTCAACCAAATTACCGGCATGAAACAGCAATCCATTTCGGTCAGACTGTGTGAATTTAGATCTTTTAATTGACCCTCGGTTTTAAGTTCTTTTTATCCCAAAAAATACTGAAGCTCCTGCTGTTGTAACGCATGATTAGAAAAACGATGTTCACGCAAGCGTATTCGCAGGCACGGTAGACAAAACGCCTCCGCCGCTCCATTCTCGAGCGTCGCCGCTCCCAATTGCCCGTAGATCCGGTGCGAGGTTATTTATGCGCGGGGGCACCGCGTTCCGATACAGTTTATGCGATAAGCGATCACATCCTATCGCACGCGAACCAATGCAGACGACGAGCCCAGACTGCATCCTTTGCGATCTACTTCCAATTGAGAGAATAAACGGATTGCAACAGCTGAAAGCGTGTTACACAACACAGGCAATGGTTCAGTGATACTTGAGCATCATGATTGAGGATTATGATGTAATTTTCGATATTATTTGTGTGTGGTCATTAATGAAAATTCTGAATGATTATCATCACTTAATTCTAACTTAGCTATAATATGTAAAGTTAAGTTTTTTTTATACCACAAAGGTGGCAAACAAGCATACGGCCGGCCTGATGGTAAGCCGTCACCGTAGTGTATAGACGCTTGCTATACCGGGAGTATCATTCACGCGTTGCCAACCCTTATAAACCCCCCCCCCCCCCCTCCCCAATGGAGCTCTGGAGACCTTACTCACCGTAGGAACACAACATCGCCGAGACCAATGCTATTTGGCTACGATCTTCTGTAAGGTAAGGTGGAGGTCCTTCCCCAGACGGGCTGCCCCGATTTAAGCTGATTATCCGCTGTGCCTTACCTCTCTTAAAAAAACACAACAACACAACAAACACAAGTAATATTAAGCATGTATTTACGTCATGTGTGATCCGCCATATGCCAATCAATCCATAAATAGTTGATCGCATGAGCTTCGGAGTGGAGCGAGGTGCGAGGCGGCGACGTCACCCAGAGCACCTGGCGCCTCACGCGGTTTCACTTCATAGTAGCTTATTGCACACATGCCAAATATAAATCTACCAGCAAAACACGCGCTAAAAAAATTGATTTGCGGTTATCCTGCTTTCCCGTGGGAATGTAAAAAAAAAATACTTTCGTAACGGATGGCTACGACTTACAAAGAACAAGTTTCAGTTCTCTACGATTAACGGTTTAGGCTAATTGATCTCGATAAAGTTTGTCACGTTCGCATGGTGGGAGTCAAATGTCCTGTAAGATCTAGTCGTAATCTAGGCCAGTGTTCATCTTACGTAAACACATCTCGTAATTAATCCGCCAGCCATTACAAGTTGTTGCGATTCGTCTAATCCAATGCTTCGTTAGCAACATTGTTAGCGGGAACTTTTCCAATCCGAACAGCGTCGCTCACTACACCGCAAGGTTTCGCTCGCTGCGTACTACAGTTCGTCGGATGGCTAAGCGAATCAATAAAGTTTAAAGAAGATTTACTTCTTTGACAGCCCGGTAGTGCGTTGCTAATGGTTCTACCTTATGCACCAGAGGGCGTGGGTTCGCTCGGTGCAATTTATGTGATAGCATTTGTGTTTGTTCTCGAGTTTATGTAATATATTACAATGATATATCCGTTGTCCAGTACCCATACATAACACAAGCAATTTAAGCCTAGCTTACTTTGGGACCAGTTGGCGCTGTGTGAGTTGTGTACAGTTTATTATTATAAAGTCAGTATTTTTCAACCTTTTAGTATCGTCCATCGTTGCAAGGGCTGTGTGCATGAAGCCTCATTTCTGGCCATAATATCGACTCGCCAGGCGGCGCGACGCTCGGTCAGCGGGGCGGTACTTAGATCTCTGAACATATCGTATAGTCGGTGATTGATGCTCTACGTAATATCTAACATATTTATAACAGTAGAATCATTAGATGCCTTTCAAAGTTTGATGGAAGTAAAATTAAGTTAAGCCAATTTATTATTCTGTGGTTACGCGTGAATTTAGAAGATTAAGGAAAAGTAAGGACGAAGTAGGACGAAGACTCCATCCACATTTTCGAGGAAAGGAGAGGAAAAAAAACTCAAAAGAGTTGCTGCGTAATTGTGAAAGAAGTCCTGCCTTAAAACATATACCTACATAATATCGGGACAAGCCCACCACACATTCCCACCACTGTGTCTCCTGTGTAGCCAGGATCAACAACGGCGACCTCAGATAGACAATAAGCAATGAAGCTTATTGACGTCCCGGGGAATAAACTACAGCTGTCTTGGAACTCACAACGAATTTAATCAGAAAGAAGATAGTCGGAGTAGGAAGTATTGAAAGGACTTCCCTCCTTAACAACTACGTGAGAAACAGCAATTTGAAGCAAAAGGCATTATACCCTAGAGAGATGGCAAATCAAGTGAGGCTCGATTGCCGAGCACCACGGTCTATTGTTACATTACTATTGGGACCTAATGCTATGAGCTGTTGTTTACTATTTTGATTCCAATAATATGTATTGCAAAACCTTCTAAATGCCTGATAATTCTCTCTGCTTGCTACGAGATCAGAATAATAAACTACGCCCGAAGTGACATGTAAAGAATTCAACATGATTACGCGTTCGTCATGCCAAAGATCACACTCCCACAGAACGTGATGAGCTGTTTGTTCTACTCTGGTATTTGCGGTAGAACACTCACAGAAAGGAGAAGGTACAACCTTGAAATAAAATAACTTGGCCTTAAAGTTTCCGTGTCCCGTTAAAAATTGAGCTACTTGATGGTCGACCTCTAGCCAGGTTTTCTTTAATCTGTCTCTCACAGAGGGAAAGAACAGATACAGATGACGGCCTTTTACGGAAGTCTCCCACCTTTCCTGCCATTCCGATAGAAGAGTCTGTAATACGTCATCTAACGGATTAAATAGTCTATTTATTTTGTCACGATCACGTGTCTTAAGGAACGCGGGGGTCATTTCTTTTGATCTATAGTACATCGACGCGCGACGCTGTATCTCCAGATACATAATAATATATTCACCCAAAGAAGATATTCCTCAATTCGAGGTAGCGTAGTTTGAGCAGAAACATAAGATCAATGAGGCGGTTTTTCCATACCGCTGCACGGGTCAACCAGTTGTGTCAATCCGAAAGCTCGTGCATGAACAATGGCCATTCTAATGTAAGGGGCGTTCGTAAAACAATTTACTCAATTGTGACTACATTCCCGCTCTGAGAGAATATTTTGCAGCCGGAAGCAACGCTATCAGTAGGATTATGCTTGTGACCGACGCTGAAACAACGAGTACACAGAAGGTTATCAATTTTATCCATATTGAATTATTGCCAGAGAGTCGCGCTGTGAACCGGCGGAGTAGGTAGCAGACAGTCAGGTTTTTAGTCGGTATGATCATTGGTTAGAGAGGCGAGCCCGACAGACCCTCGTCGCTTCCCCCAAGTGGCGGGACATGCAGTAATGCATTTTCCTGACTTTAAACAAAAAAAAAAGGTCCGAATATCAATCATCCGTTTTGTATGTAATTTAGTAAATGTATTATGTCTGAAAATACTAGCACTGGTAGCTGCACAAGATTCATTTTATCACATTTTCTTCCACTTCACCGTATGACTCCGACCTTTTCAAAATCATATACGGGCGGTTATAATCCTAAGTTCATATAAGTTCTTATTATAAGTTCATTAGTTTAGTTCAGTCCAAATATTTTTTTTAGAAGTCCTTATTGCATTTACTATGTATACTATATATGTAGTTCAAGATGAAACTTGAAAATGTTCCGAAATAGACTCATTTAAAATTCGTAATTTCTTTTGTCGAATATAGTGAGTACTAGGCGCACGCGCTGGTTAGGTGAATATAAATAATCCAAATAATTCGCAGCGAAGTGGTAAATTTTACACAAATTCCGGAAAGCTTAAATTTCAAATGGAATATATCTTACGAATTCTCTAACGGAAGATTAGTCTATTTAGAAAAACATTAAGTACGTCTGTTCACCCGTAAAACATCAAAACCATAAAAATATAAAGCTGACGTATCTGATACAACTTCACATTTTTGAATATTTTGTTTAATTTCTATGCGGAAGGCGGGGCAGGAGACTTTGCTCGAAACAAAAAATCTTGTACTATATTAGGAGATTTCACAAAATCCTCATTTCTTCTTCAATATTTTTGAACCAAGTTATCTTACTGATTGCTAGTTGATAGCCTGTTTTGAATTCATTTCATAGTTCAGCGAAATCTTAAAATTTATACGTCGTATCCAATATTGCATACAAGTAAAGTGAAGCTTCATTCTCATCAGTTTTATTCATATCTCATGCTTGTTAACACTGATGAAAATAATAATCCACATTTCTTTTACCAGTAGCCATTTTGCTTTTGTTTCCGAAATGGTAGTAGCTTTATATACCTAGTAGATTAATTACACAAATCATTCATTGTAAGTACTGTGGCTGTAGAAAGGGCCTGTAAAGGCTACTTACTCTCTGAATAAATATTTTGAATCTTTGACAAAAATTTGCGGTGTACCTACAGAGCAAGCATTGCAACAATCGCCAAGTTCGCGACCCCACAACACAAAAACGGACTACAAGAACGATAATTAGCGCAACAGCTGCACCGCGCACTCCGCAACTTTGCTACCTCGAGTCGGGCGGAAGAATTGTACCTATAAAATAAGAGCGGAGAACGCGAGAGCACCCATTAATGGCTGACTTGTTGTATTCAGTGAAAAGAAAATACGGCTTTCAAAACTCAAGACAAAACTTTATGATAGAACGTCTTCTGTTTGAGAATTACTACATTAATAATGTAATGAGGACAAAATTGTGGAAAAATTATCTCAGTTCAATGTCAAATCACTGTTGGCTAAGTTGGTCTAGTCTACGATACACAAAACATTCCATATCCATTCATACCTCGAATGAGTTTTTATGTGATCTCTAATAGCATTAATAAAGAGAGACCTTAATCAGGAAAGGATAAGGACAAATATATTATTTGTCGCGACGAAGGATTACACTACGTCTACAGTCGTAATCTCGTAATGCTCTTTCCGGCGATTAACTTGCTGATCTCCGATCGGAATAATATATTATGTTTTTGACAGCTATGACTGATGAAAGTATATTTTATTAAAGTACTAGCGACTTAGTCCGCTTAGTTGTGGCTGTGAATTCTTTAGATTGATATAACTCTTTTTATTTATAAACCAATTGAAATAAAACAAAACAGGAGCAAACAGCAACGCATTATCCGTTTCTTAGATAAGCGTGTAGAAATTAGAAATTTTAACGTTCTAAAAATCATTGTTTTGGGTTATATTGTGTTCATGACGACATTCTATAGTTTTTAGGGTTCCGTAGTAAACTACAAGGAACCCATATAGTTTCGTCATGTCCGTCTGTCTGTCTGTCTGTCTGCCCGTCCGCGTTGTAGCGCCCAGACGCTTAATGCAAGAAAGCTGTAATTTGGTGTGTATATTTTTGCTAACAAAGGGCTGGAAGAAAATATTGAATTTTTTTTGGTTGTGGTGTCTGTCTCCCTTTCATGTAAAGTGGAAATGAAAATTTTTTTTCGCGCCCACCCCATGTTATTGTGTATCGTTATGATAGGTAAAAATATTGAGGATGTGGCAAACCGAACTCTTTTCAAACAAAAACCTCTTTGTAAATAGTTATTATGTTGACGTCGCAACTAAAGGTGGGATTATGCGTAGGGCAATAAAAAATGTTGTCGTCATCTCCTGATTTCTTGTAATTCGATTTGTCACATTTTCCTACCCCATCATATAATATCGTATTTGTATACGAGGGGGGAGAATGTGGCAAACCGAACTCTTTTCAAACAAGAACCTCTTTGTAAATAGTTATTATGTTTCTTTTTTTTTCTTGATGGTTTTTATGTTTTATTTTACTGTCACTTCAATTTTCACCCTCTCGCCATTCAACCATTTTTTCCAACATTTTTCTTTAACATAAGTTTTTTTCATCCCTTTCTCTTTTCCTAATCTTAGAGGATGTGAAAAGATCATTTTTCGATACAATGGTTCGTTTCGGAATTATTTACATTTATCGTGTCAATTTTCGTTTTGCACGGTGGTCCCCCCCATCTACCGCCGAAAGTCTTGTGTTTAGAAATTTAAAAAAACATGGTAGTAGTCACATGCTGAACCAAAAATGAAAACGAATGATTTGATTTGATTTGATTTACTATGGTAGATTGCCGTCTTTGTAATGATACAAAAATAAAACTGTTTTATTCAGAATTACTAGTGTTGCCATTTGAATATCTCATTTTTGTAAAAAATCACAGATTGCCACCTTTGAAACTAGTCGACTCAAAAGTCATAGAAGGCATTGTAGTCATCTGCAAGCAAGCAAAGCGTAGCAAATTCGGAACCCTGCATTGTACGTGGCTCGACACGTGCTTGCCCGGGTTTTCTTACTATCTTCCATGTACAACGACCTATTACTATATTATTTTATATTTCTTTATTACTTAATTGTAAATGGATTTCTAGAACTTCTAAAACTAAAACTAAACAAGCAAAGAACAAAACATAGGAACATAATTAAAAGAAATAAAACTCAACTACTATTTACAAATAAAAAATTTGACCCAGATCCCTCGAAAACGGGAGCGTTCCCAGAAGGCTGGCAGAGTTACCCCGCTGTATTGCGAGGCTAATCCTTTCCTGGAAGATGCGATGTCCCATACCAATCACCGGCCCATCTTCCAGGGTACGAGCGTCATTCCGTCATCTCTCGACAGACCATTGGGTTCCAGAACTGCCGGGGAACCAGCAGTAGCAAAGGACCGACGGATAACATCGTTTAACTCCGCGTGCCTTGAAAAGCGCCCGGCGCTTTTGCAACACGATAAACCGTGACGACCAAGATAACTGACGACATGGCCACATCCACATTGGTGTGCATGTGGCCATGACGCACTTTGTTAGCATTGTTAATATGCGTATACATACAATACAATACAATACAATACAATACAATACAAACTCTTTATTGCACCAGTAATTTTCATAAAAACAAAAGTAACAATGAAAAGAGAACGCAATAGGCGGCCTTATCGCTATGCAATTTCTTCCAGGCAACCTAATTGCAAAGGAACATTGCCATAGAATAAAGGGATAGGTGGCGCAGTAAATTGACAAAAACAAAAAAAAAGACAAACAAAGAATGTACCTAAAAATACAAATCAAATAATACAAATAAAGTAAAATGACAAATAATAAAAATAATAAAAAACAAAATAAAAAATAAAATAAAAAAAGAGTAATGAACAATTACAAAAGGTGACACAATTTAAACAGTAAGATAGTGCCGCTTAACCAAATTTTTAAAGTTAACCAGAGTCTGGGCTTGACGAATAGAGAGAGGTAGGGAGTTCCAAAGGCGAACTGCTTGGACAGAAAAGGAATTTGAATAGAAATCTGTGGAGTGAGAAGGGGTAACAAGACGAAGGTTGAAGGTGCTACGAAGAGTAGGTCCATGAGTGCTACTGTGATATTCAAACCGTTCCTTTAAGTAAGAAGGTGTTGAAGGATGGAATAGAATGGAATAAAGTAAGGAGAGGATGTGCAGGTTTCTGCGTTTATGAATAGGGAGCCACTTGAGCTGTGAGCGAAATTGAGAGACGTGGTCGTATTTACGGAGACCGAAAATAAAACGAATGCAGAGATTTTGTAGACGCTCAAGTTTATTAAGTTGGGCTTCAGTGAGATCAAGATAACAGCAGTCTGCATAGTCAAGGATTGGAAGAAGTAGGGATTGTGCAAGCATAATTTTGGTATCCGTAGGCAAAAAGTATCTCAAGCGTCGGAGAGAGCTCGTAACCGCAAACATCTTCCTACTAACCTCACTCATCTGGTTAGTCCAACTAAAAGTTTTATCAAAATAAATCCCTAGATTTTTAACTCTATCACCATATGGAACAATGACGCCATCAAAGATGATGGGTGCGACATTCAACCAGTTAATTTTAGACATAAACCAGGGACTACCAATGATAATGGCCTGCGTTTTTGTAGGATTGACTACCAAGCCATGGTACTTGCTCCAATCAGAAATGGTAAGAAAGTCGCAATTTACCGCACTGATAACTGCAGGGAGGTTGTCAATATGCTCTTGCTGATAAATCTGCAGGTCGTCTGCATAGAGATGAAAGGAAGAGTTGAGGCGAAGAGTAATAGAGTTAATAAAAAGAGCAAACAGTAAAGGAGACAAAACGCCACCCTGCGGAACGCCGGCCGATAAGAAACACCAAGAAGGGGAAATATTAACATCAATTCTTATTCGTTGGCGACGACCACAGAGGTAGCTACGAAACCAGTCGATAACCGCTGGAGATATGTTAAGAGAACGCAATAAACATAATGAAATGAAATGAAATCGTTTATTTCAGAAATTAGACCTTCACAGGCACTTTTTCTTGTCATTTACAATTTGTATATATGTATAAAGAGAATATACTACGTTATATACTACCACCATTTCGGACACAAGCAAAATGGCCACCGGTAAAAGAAATGGCGAAAGAAACCCGGTTACGGCCTTTTTTGTCATTTAGCAATTTTTTTTTTTCTTTCACTCTTTTGTTACAATGTATAAGTACATTTATAAGAATAAATAAAATACAGATCCAGGTACATACAGAAATCAAGCTAAAAACGCGGGATGTCGATCCAAATAGCGCTATGGTCAAATCCTAAATATGTCGAATATGTAGATGTTAATAAAGCGAGCAGACCAGTCCCCCAAGATGACAACCACAACTGAGAGTCGGCCCGCCAGCCTCCATCACTGAGCTCACCATCAACAATATTATGAACAATATTGGAGGGAACACAGCGACCCGACTCCCGATGCGACCGTAATCCCGGAAGAGCCCATTCACAAAAACAACCCCGTCAAAATGAATTAAAAGTACTATAATGAAAATGCAGCACTATTTAGATGACACCACGACGTGTGTCCATTGATATTATGAGAAAAAATATGATAACGAACATTTATTATTTATGGAGTTTATCGAACATTGACTGGCTTTTAATGACAAGTTTGAGCATTTCATTTTCGCATAGGGGCCATGGAGACTTTTCATTTAAATACTCATTAATAGTGTAATAGGCTTTACTGATTAAGAATTTTTTAACATTTAATTTGAAGCTATTATTGGAGAGGTTTTTAATGTAATCGGGAATTTTATTATACATACGCAAGCCTTGAATAATAAAAGACTTTCCCGCTTTTCTCAGCCTAAATTTAGGAACAGCTAATTTGTTCTTATTACGCGTATTAAAACTATGAACATCGCACACCTGGTTATAATCATGAATGTTTTTACGAACAAACATGATGCTGTCAAAAATGCACTGTGATGCCACCGTGAGGATATTGGTGGCTTTAAAAAACTCGCGTAGAGACACCCGGTAACCAAGTTTATAAATAGAACGCACTGCACGTTTCTGCAGCACGAAAATCGAATCGATTTCCGCTGCTTTACCCCAGAGTAGAATGCCGTACGACAGCAAACTATGAAAATAACTAAAATAAACTAGTCGTGCCGTGTCGACATTGGTGAACAGTCGAATTTTCCTAACAGCGAAAGCAGCCGCACTAAGTTTACCTGCTAGGGTTTTTATATGATGATGCCATTGTAGTTTACTGTCAAGTACAATGCCCAGAAAAGTAGTCGTTTCAACCATTTCTAACTTTTCATCGTTAATGGGCATATTTTTATTTTTATGTACCATGATGTAAAATGAGGCTAAAAATTGAAAAGCTATTAAATCATTGTTTTTCGCATTCTGGATCATCTATGAAGCCTTATTTACTGAAATACTGAAAATTTTTGATGAAATACCCACGAGATTCATTTAAATAGAGATTTTACTATAGCTAGGTTCCAAAATTTCTTCCAGTCCGTTACCACACAAATTAGATGATAAAACGTGAATAATGACAAAAAAGGTATAGAAAATGTTGTGGTTTAGTAAAGCAACAGTTCCTCTTTATAGCTTTATCATTTCTTTTTAAAAATGTTCGTATAATTTTAAAATAACAGCACATTTCTTGCAGCTCCGTTACCGGGTCGCGGAAAATGTAGTATTTTTTCTTTGCTGTTTAAAAACTGAGACAAGAAACTAAGTTTTTCCTTTTCTATATGAAGCGGAAAACAATATTTTATGATATACATAAGAAACTTGAAGAATTAGCCCAGTCAAAATAAAGTTATGATGAATTAATTAACATTTATTTTTCTGAAAATAACGGAAAGAATGGTAACGGAATTCTAAGGCAATATATATAATGTACCAAATGGGAGTGCGTTTTTTTAATTTATACCACAAAGGTGGCAAACAAGCATACGGCCGCTCTGATTGTAAGCCGTCACCGTCACCTGTAGTCGCTTGCGATACCGGGGGTATCACTCACGCGTTGCCAACCCACCCATAGTAGTTTAATAGTCACTCACAAAGTAATATTTTAAGGAGAATTTACAAAAGAGGACAACTATGATACAAACAACCATAAGGAACTTCGTTCCAAAAAAAAACTTTACATCCCCGACGGTTTTCCTCCTTATAAGATATAAGAGTCCTTCATAATAACATAAAACACGTAATAATTTCAATTATAAAAAAATAAAAAAAACTGTTTTAAATAATTAATTACCTAAATAAATTTCCCATTTTGAACGCGGCTTTATGCATCTTTACCGTTACTTTTTGCTTTCCATGCATAAGTTACTGCCAATTCAATAACGGATAAGATAGGTAACGATAATTTCTCTTGTAAGAAAATACGAAAAATAACCAATTTGTACAAATGGTGTGAATACTGGCTTACTATATTCATATTCCTGAATAAATATTACAATATACAATAAAACTAACGAATAGTATCAAAATATGAAGACTAATCTGTGATATTGTGGAGAACACAAGGTGTCCACGCGCAGAACACGACCTTTCACTAACAGATTTTTACTATTCCTGACATATCTTTGACAGTTCTGAGTGTTGCCTTGTAAAGAAAAATGTTGCAACTTGCAAATAAAGTAGTTTGTTTGGTAGTTTTTTTCTCTATATTGGAGAAATAACTAAAACAATTTTGGTAACGTATTACAGGAATCATTTTTTTCTGAATTGTTTAAACTTGTTTTTAAGCTATTTTAATAGCTATTATTGTGGAAATGAGGTTCAATTTTGAAAATTTACACTTAAGTCGTTATGAAATGAGAAACAACAACTAAAATAATCGGATACAAGCAACAAAAAAATGACCTTAGATTTCGGAAAAAAAAATTAGACATACTAAAAATAAGGTATTAGCTGCCTTTCGTTACCAATATCTTTATAATTTGCTAGGTATTTTAGAAGTTTCTTATTTAATTTAAAGAAACTTATGATTCAGCTACCGGAATTTGAAAGTTTCAAAGGTTTAACTCTAAAGGATAAATTTCTAGAGCATTTCAAAAACATCTGACACGTCAAAAACCAAAGGTACATAAAAAAAAAAATATGCCCTAATAACGACTGATGACTGACTAATAGCTTGGGTTGCATTCGGGAGTGTAAAGGCTATGCATTTGGTTTTATTGGCGTTCAGTACCAGATTATTTACAGTGAACCATTGTAGTAGAAGAGACAGCGTCTTGTTAATGTTATCGACATTAGAATTTTTTCTGTCTACTTTAAAAATCAAAGAAGTGTCGTCTGCAAATAAAATAGAGTCGCATAAATTATGAGTTACATAAGGCAAGTCATTAATATAGACTAAAAAGAGAAAAGGGCCCAGAATTGAGCCCTGGGGAACGCCTATACTAGTAGGACAGCCTGCAGAGGTCGCTTCATTTACTCTCACTTTCTGAATTCTGGCGTTAAGGTAGGAGGACATGACACTGATTGAATAACTGTCCAAGCCATAGAATTTTAACTTCTTAACTAAGGTCTTGTGATCAACGCAGTCAAAAGCCTTGGAAAGATCGCAGAAAACACCAACAGCGTTCATGCTTTCCTCCCAAGCTTCCACGATAACTTTAAATAACATGGCAGCTGCATCCGTTGTGGATTTACCTTTAGTGAAACCATACTGACGCGGGTGAAGCAACCGATTATTTTGAAAATAGGGTAGTAGTTGGTCAAGTATTATTTTTTCAAAAATTTTACTGAGGGCTGGCAAAATAGATATTGGCCTAAAATTATTAGGATCCTTACTACACCCTTTCTTGAAAAGTGGTATGATTTTACTAACTTTCATTAAATCAGGAAAAATGCCAGCTGAAATACATTCATTGAAAATTAAAGCCAAATGTGGTGCTATGATATCTATAATATTACTTAAGATAGCTACAGATATTCCCCATATATCCTCTGACTTTTTGATGTTCAGAGATTTAAAAGTTTTGAGGATTGTATCAGCATTTATAAAATTAAACGAAAAACTTGTTGTAGGCTCGGGAACGTTCGACCTAAGAATTTCATCCGCAAGTGTGTGGGAAGAGTTCAAGAATTTAGTCGTTTGTATAGGAATATCTGCAAAAAAGTCCTGAAAAGCATCAGCTACCTCATCATCAGCGGAAACAATATGGTTATTTATAAGGAGCGAGTACTTATTAGTGCTCCGCTTTGACTTGCCGGTTTCGTTGTTAATAATATTCCACGTAGTTTTTGTTTTGTTAGTGGAGTTTTTGATCTTTTTACTTAAATGAAGCGCCTTAGCGGCCGTGCACACGAGTTTAAATGTTTTAGAATAATCCTTCACATATTTATCAAATTGTGGACTAGGATTATATTGACGCTGATCGTATAAATCATAAAGATTTCTTCTACTAATATATATACCCGTTGTTGCCCAGTCACAAAATTTCATTTTATCGCGAATTATAACTTTTTTAATTGGGAATGTATCATTAAATTCCCTACTGATAAGATCGAATAAATTTTTAAATCATAAAAGTACGTCAAAGTCGACAGTGTTGAAAGCATTACTGAAATCTAAAAGTGTCAGTACAGTAACGTGGGAGTTGTTCATCCCTTGTCGAATATCATCAGTAATCTTTACAAGAGCCGTAGTGGTGCTATGACCCTGCCGAAAGCCAGATTGAAAAGGATTTAGTAGGTTGTTTTTAGTGAGGAAACTATTCAGTTGTTTTTGGACAAGACGCTCTAGAACTTTGGACAAAAAAGGGAGGATGGAAATGGGACGGTAGTCAGAAAAAGAAGAAGGATTACATTTCTTAGGTAGAGGAGTAATATGAGCATCTTTCCAAATGGTGGGAAAAGCAGAATTACAGATGGAATTGTTGAAAATATTAGTGATTGTAGGAAGAAGAATATCTAGGATAGGCAAGACCATAGCACGACTAACGTCATCAGCACCCACTGCATTCGAGGCGATTGCAAGTACGTTCTTCTTAACATCACAGACGGTGAAATCGCTGATAGAAAAGGAAGGAAAGTCAGGAGTTGGTGATGAAGAAAGTGAATTTAAAGTATTATTTTTGATTTCGCTATCGAAAACAGCGGACGTAGAGAAATGCCTATTAAGACAATCGAAGTTAATATTACTGGGATTATTGTGACGATTTTTTCCAACTCCAAAAGACTTCAAAAATCTCCAGACTTTAGCTGGGTCACCATTCTCAACGGAAGAATGGAAATGCCTACGCTGGGCCTCTCTACACATTCTATTACAGCGATTGCGAGCCAAGACATATTGATCTCGGAATTTAACTGGGTCCCGTTTGAACTTGCATACCAAATTACATCTTTCTAGCATCAAGCGTCTAGGCGCTAGACCGAGGACGGACGGTTAGACGGACATGGCGAAACAATAAGGGTTCTTTGTAGTTTACTACGGAACCCTAAAAAGTGAACTTCGGGTAAGTAAAAGTGATGCGGCATTTCGCTCGTCCCAGCGACCAAGTGCAGCGTCCGGCTGATCGAACACTGTTCGCCGCCATTGATAAATTGTCTACATCTTAATGTCGTGACTATTTTAATTAAGGCCGCATTGGAGATAATAACAAAGTATTTATCCGTTTAAGGAATGTCGTCGAGCGCCGCCCTTCACTTGTACACTTGGCATCTCCAATTACGAATAATTATAGACTCAATTGTATGTAGTCTGGAACAGGATTATTATGTTTGCGATTAATGGAGATGGCTTCAAATCCAATAGGCAGGTCACTCGCGGCGTGTTTCAATGTATCCATCAACAAGTAACGAGCCAGTACTTGATAGCGCCTGTCATTGTTGGCTGGCACACGTATCATCATCTTCATCAATTAATTATTCGGACGGAATCTAAATTTCGAAACCCAGTAGTTCGATACTCTTTATTTCGACAGAACATAATATTTCTTAACTTCGACAATTAATTCGAAATTTATAAATATGTATATATGTTTTGTTGAGTGCTGAGTTTCGAAATTTAGACTCAGTCGGGATAATTAGTTTTTGAGTTTGTTCTCGAGTCTGAGTGTTTTCTATGTAGGTATGTATTTATGTAAGTATATTTAAAAAAATATGTCCGTTGTCTGGTACCCATAACAGAAGCAGTTTAGCCTGGCTTGCTTTGGGACCAGGTGGCGCTGTATCAATAGTCTATTCATTTATGTTGAATAATTATCAATCATGAATCAAATATGTAATTCGTTTTCCAACTAAAATAAACAAAATCGTGTGGACATATTTGGTGGCAGGCATAACGAGCGCGACTGCCGCGCTACCATACATCCGTCAGTGGTCTTTGTGAGGGCATAATGGCCTCGTGTCAGCCCTGACGTGTAAATTAGCGCGCGGGGGCAACCCGTCGTGTGACGCCCTTTCTGTTCAGCCCTTCCTGTTTCATGTTTGCCCAAATGTCCAATTTCTATTGTACTATTTTTCTAAGTGAATGAATTATTGTTTTCTTTGATTTTGTTTGTATAAGCTGTTCATTATGATTTGTAGGAGTATTATAGTATGCTATTAAATAATTCATCATATCAACCCATAATCATCTCACTGCTGGGATACGGGTCTCCCTTCAATCGAAGGTGATTAGAGCGTACTCAGCCACGCTGCTCCAATGCGAAATTGGCAGAGGTCGATATTTTCAAACCGCCCTAAGGCTACCGACTTGGCTTAACGACTGTCATCCATCGACAACAGCCGGGAGCGACGGCTTAACGTGCTCTCCGAAGCACGGAGAAGCTCGAGATAACGAAACCCATCGAAACGCTGGCTAGGGTCACCGTCGCCTAACTTGCATGTTCATATTAGAGTGCGACACACAGCGACGCCATCGAGCTCCTCTTCTTATATTAAATAATTCGTTCTTGCATAATTAAATTAATTTTGAATTGATAGAGACATTTATGTTCTATTTATATTGTAAAATAGTTTATTTATACGCTGTAAATAAAAAGGATTTGATCTGAACATAATATAATAATAGCTACAGATAATCTGTAGACATCATATAGAACAAACGAATTCAATATATTTTGTCAACTCAATTTACTCAATATAAAGCGAAGCGCAATAAAAAATAGATTCAAATGGGATTTGACTTTAAACCTCTTTCAGCTGCAGAATCAAGTGGCAGATGAGATTTTCATCTACACTATTATCTACTTGTCACGTAGTTTAGAAGTTAGGAGTAGGGATAATGGATATACATCGATAGTGAAAAAAGATCGATGTTCTGCTAGAAAATATCGATGTGTTGACTTCGATATCATCAATACATCGATGTTATAAGAATAAAATATCGAAACGAGAGAGGTAGGGCATAGCGGATAATCCGCTCAAATCGGAGCAGCCCGTCTGGGGAAGAACCTCCATCTTACAGAAGATCGTAGCCAAATAGCATTGGTCTCGGCTATGTTGTGTTCCTACGGTGAGTAAGGTCTCCAGAGCTCCACTTGGGGGGGTTGGGAGGGTTGGCAACGCGTGAGTGATACCCCCGGTGTTGCTTACGTCTATAGGCCACGGTGACGGCTTACCATCGGGCCGACCGTGTGCTTGTTTGCCACCAGTGTGGTATAAAAAAAAACGTCAATTTATTCTTCTCCATCGATCGCCATCTAGTCTTCATTGGATGTACTAGGTTCAACTTTCTAATTAAGAAGTAATTAGAATTATGACTATCAAGTTCAACAAATCCACAGCTTCAGAAAGGCTTTTTTCCAAAGCGGGCCGATTCCTGTACCATCAACGGAACAGATTGAAGGGAAAACACCTGTCAAAGTTAATTTTTTTACAGAGTGTATTCAAAAACATATTATTTTCACAAATATAATAGACAGTTTCATTTGCTACCGAAAACATCGATGTATATCGATCATCCCTAGTTAGGAGTTTTCGTATTACTTACATGAAGGATAAGCTTAACCTAAGTAATGAACTTACTGCAGAGAACACTAAAAGAAAGGTCACTGGCTCGTCGCAAAGGAAATGTCTGTCACTTGTTTACACTATCATAATAATATGAATGTTGTCGCAGTGCGTCTGCAGATTTATAATTTATTTATTTATTTCCCTAACAAAATGTTACAATACAATGGTGATTCCCAATGACGCAGATGTCTGCTGTCGCACGTGAGACGCACGGATCTCCTGTTAGCTTCCGAGAAGTACCAATCATTGTCAGGAGCTATACTCCATCAATAGCGATGACCAGTGGTTGACCCACAAAGAGTGAGAGGCTCAGAGAGCGACTCGCTCTACGTATATTACAACTAAATGTACCGGTGTCTTAGAACGCTTAGAACTTAATGAAATGAGCCAATACTAAGGAAGAATTGAAATGTTGATTTCTGTCCTGCGCGAACTACATGTATGTAGATAGCTGATGTCTCGGAAACCGAGGAATGCAATAAAGGACCTCCTGACCGCCCGCGCCGTCCGAGTCGACAGGCGGACAACCCCTGGCATTCATACGGTTTATTTATATGTGCAGGTCGCTGCCCCATTGTCACGCTCCCACGTGCCGGCCGGCGGCTGTTTCACGCCAGCAGCATCACGCTCACGCCCGCTGCAGGCCCAGCGTGAAACGGCTTAATTGCCCCGAGTTACGCAACACTTTATATTGCGAGCTCCGCGTCGCCGCCCGCGCCTACATTCACTGCCCATAAAAGCAGAGAAAATTGTTCGCTCCTTTTATTTCATTTTTATGTTCGACGCCAAAAAGATTCTAAGTTCTGCTGCCTCGTAAACGTATACGTAAAATATTATCATCTCTTTTGAAATGAACGCCTAAAATGATACTCAGGTTTAAACTCTCCCGAGCGGCGAGATTTTTAAAACAGAATTCTCCCGAGCGTCATTAGCTCGGCAGAATGCAGCGCGGTCATGTTCGTAATTTTCATCGGACGCGCGAAAAATTTAATGATCTCAGCTATCAGGAGTCCCGGGAGAAAATAAAGACACGAACGATCGGCGGCGGAACGACGACGCCATGCCGCAGAGGGCTGAGCGGTTTGGTTATATGGGTATATCATTTTATGTTTTAATATTCATGTTACTAAGTAACAATAAGTGAATTGTTTGAAACATATTAAATTGTCTTTCAATAGCTATTAGTTTACTTTGTGCCTTCGCTCGCGCTGTAGCGGGCGGCGCGGTCCGTCCGCAGTTCCACTGTTACATTCCAATTGAATTACGAAGTTGATGAGCCGTACTCCCCGAATTCGCAGCACGTCCCGAAATTGACAAACTTGGAAATATGTCAGTAAGTTCAGTAACTTCACTAACTTTGTAATAAATTGAAGCCCGACTAGCGTCACATTGATTTTGGTGATGCTTTTTATTGAATTAAATAAAATATTTATTCGCTGCCGATAGTGAGAAAGAATGCACCAAATGGATTACTTTCTCAGCTATTGCATAAAGAAAAGGCGTCTTACTATGAGCTCAGTCCCCAGAGAAGTTCTTTCTCTGCACAAATTTCGGTGTTGGTGCCATGCAATAAAATGATGCTCATGTTAAGACCTTTCCATGACGTAATATGTCTCTGGGAACGAAGCAGCTCATTCGAATGCATCCAAAGCGTTGGCCTTTTTGGTTACAAATTAATGACGCAAAAATTATTTCAATACTTGTTGTAGGTACCTACATCGCAACTGTAATTCAGCAAACGTGTCGTTTAACCGTGCCCCAATTAGTGCCGTCTGATTTCAGGCTAAATTCAATTTGGCTTAGCATTTGCAAACTCGACGCAGAAGTGTGACGAGTTCTCGCCATTTTTGCCGCTAAATATAGATATCGTTTTACATAATATTCCAACGATGGCTGGCGCCCGCTCAGCTTGAGCAGGAAGTCTTTGACTTCAAATGTCACATTTTCCTGTATTTCCTTTCTTTAGACTTTTTATAGGTTTCTATGAATTCCAGTTCAATATTGTTCCGTTTTATAATATTCCTACAGTAAAAAACCTCAAGAGCTTGACTTGTGATCGTGTACGTGTGTTGTGTGTGTTACGAAAGATACTATTGATCATTTCTCTTTAAAAACTCCAAACTTCTTCGTTCTAGCTGTATATTGTTTTCGTATATTACTGAGTTTCTTTCCTAATTTATTTTAGTGATGATAATTTTGCCTTGTTTCCGAAATGGTAGCTTGGGATTGATGCGATTGTATGTTGAATATGATTTAAGAAAGTGTCTGTGAAATACTCTCTGCGTCTTCTCTGAATTTTCCTTTTTAGGGTTCCGTAGTAAACTACAAGGAACCCTTATAGTTTCGCCATGTTCGTCTGTCCGTCCGCAGTCTAACGGTTAGACGCTTGATGCTAGAAAGCTGTAATTTGGTATTTATACTCATGTTAACAATGCTAACAAAGTGAAAGAACAAAATTTTGATAATTTTTTTTTGGTGCGCCTCCCCTACATGTAAAATGGGAATGAATTTTTTTTCGCAAGACTTTCGGAGATAGAGGGGGGGGGACCACCGTGCAAAACGAAAATTGACACGTTAAATTTAAAGATTCGCAAACGGATTATTGGATCGGAAATAATCTTCCCACATCCCTGGATGCTTTTAAGAGACCTATCTAACGATAACCCACAATGGGGTTGGTGCAAAAAAAAATTTTTCATTCTCGCTTTACCTGAGGCCGCCTGAGGAGTACCGGTACCGGGGGAGACACCCCAAAAAAATATTTTTCAAAATTTTGTTCTTTCACTTTGTTACATACCAAATTACAGCTTTCTAGCATCAAGCGTCTAGGCGTTAGGCTGCGGACGGACAGACGGACATGGCGAAACTATAAGGGTTCCTTGTAGTTTACTACGGAACCCTAAAAAGGTAGTAGTCCATATAGTGAACCTACAAGGAAAACTATAACGGTTATGTAGGCTCTAGGTACTAGTTACCGAGTAATAGCCGACGAAATTATGAAGTAAAATTTCTTTGACCAAAACGTACAAATGTCATAGAATATGGCATTGTCTCATTCATGTGCAAGCAAGAAACGCGTAGCCAATATGGAATCCTACATTGTGCTTGGCCCGACACGTACTTGCCCGGTTTTTATTTATAAACATTTTAAACAAACTGCTGCCGTCCTGGCAATTGTTGTCAAACATTGCTTTCCGTGGAGCGAGATGGATTCGCTAAGTCAAAGAATTTAACCCAAATACATTTTATGGAGATACAAATACACTAAATATTCATCATAAACACCGTTTCACAGTAGGAGCATATAATAGGCGTCTCTCGTTATCAAGCCGCCCCGCCGCCGCCGCTCGCCTTCCGGCCTCGCCGTGCGAGATCGGAACGCGTTCCGGCCCGCACGCAGCCCCGTCCGGCGCCGATCACTCCACACTTCACAGCTTTAAATACCTATTCTTTTGATCAATTATCAATTCATTTAATGTTTATTAGAAATACTTCAACAAATAAAAGATTCCACCAAGACATTAAATTGCACTATTTTTAATCGCAGAACCAAGGATCCAACAAATATTCTCAATCCCAGTAAGTGTTACAATTTTCTTTTGGGAAGTCAAGTTTCCTTCATATTTCAGCAATCAGCTGTTGTCTTCCACTTCCTCCAGTGTCATCCCTCCCCCTCCCCGCGTCCCCTGCTCCTCACACTCGCGTTATTGCCAAACTTTCCGCCGAAGCCATATTCCCGGTGACATTGACATACACGCCGGAACTTATGAAACTTTTTATACAAGATTTATGTAGAGCCGGAGCTTCTGTCGCTCACTTTACATATTGATGCATCCGAGCACACTCGCTCATACGTTACAGTGACGTGGGCTTTATCGAAGAATGCATGTGTGATATAAAAATATTTATAACAAGCGACAAAGTGTTTTAAGAACAAGCACCGTGACATTAATTCGAACGTTTATTTAAGATCACTACTTTTTTATTCGTAATAATATGTATTTGAAGATTTGATCTTCAAATAAATATTATTACGAATAAAAAAGCCTTTATTGCACCAATGGCAGTTCATTAAAATTAGACAAAGTATTTATATCAACAGATCGGCAAAGCGCAAGGAATTGGGGTGAGCGCGCTGCCACTAAATGTTATGTTCGGTTTCGACGTTGGCAGAAGACTGCTGACTGGAGTGGGCTTATGACTGGGAAATGCTGACTATACATATATCATATAATACAGTTCCTGAATAGCTCCTTTTCTCAAAGGATATACCTATATCCTTTGAAAAAAGGAGCATTATTCTGTTTCTAACAATGCAGTCATAATGGTCTTCACGAAGATGTTATGCGAGAGCATACTACCTTAGTCAACAATTTTAGAAGCACTTCTAGTTAATAACAACAACGAATAGGTGAGGAAATGGAGCACAGCGCGCTCACGTCTGTCGCACCTGCGCCTGGACATTATCCAGAGTGCGCGACGATGCGGGCGGTGATTTCCTCGTAAACGAAACTAAATAAATAGAGCTCGCATAGAACTATGAAAGTCCAGGGCTGGCGCACCGGGGTCACCGAGCAAATAATGCACATCTTCAACTACGTCGTATTTGTTCATGTACGTTTCCTTATTGAGAAGTCCACACTGTGTAGGTTATCAAATTAAGGAATTAATTTCAAAAGTCATCCGAAAACTTAAAAATTATTAATTTGTGCTTCCACTATCAGTTTGTCCATTAGGCCACTGTTAGGTGATGCGTCTCCGTCCACCATCCTCATAGGGGTATGTTGGGGCAACATAATTTTATCTGTTTGGCCTATAAGTGAGAGATCTTCAAATGGTGTTAATCGACGAATAACCATACGACATAATAATGCTCACAACTTATTCTACTGCTATCACATTACTTCAAAAAGTTACACACAGCCAACTTTATTTCAAGAGTTTTCCTGACATCCCTGTACTGAAACAGACGCACGGACAGCAAAAATAAATAAATTGTATGTTAGTTGCCGAGGCTTACGCGTCCGCAACCGAAATACTCTGAGCTGGTGTGTTATTGTAATAATTATGTTAGTGCTGCAAACGGTCGACCGCGGCCGGTATACGCCGGCTGCGGCGCTGCTAAATACACGGCCACACACCACTCAATCACATTTTATTAACTTATATTTTGAATTGTTGCACCTATTTATTTCTCTTTCACGCACATACTCTCTGTGTAGTATAAAATAATTGTGCTCTCTGTCATGTCCATCGTGTCTATTGATTGGTGGTTACAGATCGGTCGGTGGCATTCCTTAACAGTAGGATTTGATATGGTTAATAATAGTTATCTTTTTCTGTTTTGTATAAATTGCTCCAAGGGGATGTGTGTTTGACGTCTTTTGACTGTATTGATGTTAGTTGATAATGTTGATATGTAAAGTTAATTTAATTTTTGATGGTCGAGAGATTCGATTCTGGTGTTGCTTTGCGGAAGCCATATTATTCAGTTCAGTAGTCAATATGACTATACGCTTTGATGTGGGTAATGGCAGAACTGAATGTAATCAAACAGGATGAATTTATTTGTAGTTTGTAATTTTTGAAAGGCTTATTTTAAAATATTAGTTTTCAGTTTGTTTAATACGGCGTATGATAGCTCGGAACAACCAGAACTAAAATTATCTACTTGTGTTTTGTTTGTTTAAAACTGCAATTTTTTCGGGCGCACGCTAACAGAATCTGTGTTTTGAACATGGCTGGAAATGTTTTGAACTTTTTTGTTTGAAGCGCAGATCCATCCAATATGCATGTTTGGCCTAGATCGACGGACGTTTGCCGGACGTCATGTCCGGGCGTCCGGCGCCGGTGGAGATCCGCCGAATTTTGCCATAGGGTTTTCCGCTGATGACATAACCTGACAAATACGAAACTTATATAGTACGAAATCAGTGTCAATGTCATTATTTACGTATGCCTTCAATGCGAGGTGATTACCGTGCGAAATGGAGAAATATTGTAGGCGAGGCAACGGACTCCTTTCAAGAACACAACCTTCAGGAATGAAGTGGACGGAGAAACAGCTTACCTGATCGGGAACACTTATTTGCAGATTTATATCAATACTTTAGAGAAATTAGATATAGTGGAATGCGCTAAGGTCAAACAAAACTATGTAATAGCCCGAATTTGCTAAATACAGTAACATCATAGTTTTACGAACGTTCGTCATAATGATCGTCTCGTAACTCGAACAAAGTTGATCCTATCGAGCGATTAATAAACCTGTGTTTAATATCTCCAGCGATGGTATAGTTTGACGATATTAGTTTTACAAGCGCGCACTCATCTCCTCATAACGTTATACTTTTATACTTTACATCAATCAGAAAGCAAACTTCTAATCGATATTACGTGTGTTACTGATTACTTTGATATTCTCGTAAAAACAGTTACAACCTCATATCGTTCTCAAGCGGTGTCTCACTCATATAAAATAGGAATTGAACGAGATAGTGCGTGAGTTTGAGATGAGATTGAAACTGTTTTAGTCACGTTCAATGATCACTTTCAATGTTTCTTCTAGCTGGTAGTTCGGTGTACGGCTGACTGTCAGTGACCCGTGGAATGCGGACGGCGCATGCAGACACTGGCTTGAAACATAACTTATGAAATGGAAACAGAAAACCAGCATCGTGGTATTTCTACTGACGGGAGACCGATTTGGATACTTGATTGAATTTAAGAAATAAGTTAAAATTCTAAACAATTTAGTGTTCCAAATAATCATTTGTTTTAATAAGAATTTCTTTTTATAGTCATTCTCTGTCGAATCTGCAAAAGGAGCAATCTGTCGTATGTCAAAGTATGACTTCTGCTCGAGTTTTGTGCGCTCGCACTAACTATGCGATAACGACTCGCTCGCCCGCCTCATTACGCCACTTTTTGTAAATATCATTAGACGCAACTTCATCTCTAGTCTGTAGGTCACAAAGGACAATCTCGGTTACATTTTGTTCATGTCTACATGTTTTTTTTTTTATATTTATTTAAGTTTGTGATTTCTTTACAAGATAATTATAGATACATGTTACGTATCCTGACACATTGATCATGATTCACGAGACGTGACGGCGGAATTTGCTGAGGTAGCATTCAGCTGACCTTCGTGACGCACCGATCGCCAGACGGAAGTTGCTGCGTTAGCATTCAGATGGCTCCAAACTACATGGAATTGACAATGACGGCGAAACGCTGAAGCAGCAATCAGCTGGTTTAGCGGGGTGACGTCATGTTACGCTCACTTCGGATCTAACATCGACCGTTGTCGCTAGGTTAAGTTAGGTTTAGACTTAATTTTAGTAATTTTGTAATAAATTTTTAACTAAAATTAGACTTAAATTCATTTTTGGTTTTCTTACAACCCTCCGACTGCAGCCTACATAATTTACATGATTAATTTAATCAAATCAAATCAAAATATTTTCATTAAAATAGGCATATTACAAGCACTTTTTTCCCTAAGTACCTTAAAAGACCTAAGTTCTTTAAAAGTTAAACTAAAACATCATCATGTTAAAAAAATTAAAGGCCAAAAAGCTTGCAGCGTTACCTCGCTGAATGGTTTGTGATAGAGATATTAATTTTATCTACTGAAGTAATTTAAAAATTCTTGAAATACTTCATTTTGTTTCTTCTGTCTAGAGATGACCGCGATAGAACAGCAGAATATATAAAAAATCTCACCTTGTACTATTTCTCAGGCATTAACTACGTCTAAGCTTATCTTTGCTAGTCCTACTTTGCAAAGTAAACAAGCAATATCATTAATTCTTAGTTTTATAAATTATACTGATTTTGACATCGAGTAATTTTATCAGTGCTCATATTTTAAGGACTATTTTGCACATTCAGAGATTGACCAGGCTTACGTTTGCCTTTTGAATTGTTTGTGTTTGTGCAAACGTCACAAGGGGGAAGCGCTCGTTATGCTAAACATTAATTTCGTAGTGCAGCGGCAAGTTTGACAAATCTAATAATTCCGGAGTGGAGTTGCGTCGCATTGTTGGCCGTCTCAGGAACTTGCTTGTTTCTGCATAGTTCCAGCTCGAGTGCTTGGGTGCCCCAACTATTATTAGCTGACATTACTGGAATTCTCTTTTGCTAAATCATGATTAAAATAAAGATTTTGATTAACTGGGTTCCGAAAAGCATCAAATGGAAAGCTATTTGATGCTTTTTGTAAGTTAGTTAATGATACCGCTCAGCATTTATACTTTGAAACGAAAGTCATCTCAAAGTGGTCTCTTATTTATTTGAAACACTCGTGCGTTCCATAAATAAAAAGTACATTACATATCAGCATGTAAAATGAGTCCTCTAATGTGTACTCATGTTGAATAATCGCCACCATCCTCGATACCGATTACCGACCGCAATTTGTGGGCGCTACTTGTGTTGATGATGATTATAGATGGTTTTGAGCACATACGATTTTATTTCTTTTAGATCTAATTTTACATTATAATATTCCACGTCATACACCAATAATTGAGCAGGTGTAAAACTTGTCATATCGTTTGATAGTATTTCCTTAAAATCTAAAGCCAAGTTGAATCGTGACATGCCTAGCCAATTTATAATATCCCGTCGAATTAATTATATGACTTGCCCAATGATATTTATGGACTTCGGCATACACCGGTCGGATTTTGTTTAAAATAATTCCATGTTTTACTATGTTGATGTTACCCACTCGCGGCTGGTCAACGAACTTCGCGCCCCGCCGCCGCCTCGCTCGCTGGCGTAAACAAACGCGCGTGAGGCATGTTTTAGTTCGCGACGACACGTGCACGACGTGCGCAATTGCATCACACAATGCCTGTAATGTAGGCTACGTCAGTGCTATTAATAATATAACAGTTAAAAGAAATAAACTCATATGCATTGCATAATATGTAGGTAATCAATGTACTCCACGTTTCTCGCTGCTATTTCAAGAGCGTCATAAAGTAACAACAATTAACAAAATTCGTTGGAATTACGAAAATCCATAGAACTTGCATGTCAGCATTGGTCAACGTAAAAAAGTTGGTGCACTTACAACAAAAAAACTAACATTTTCTAATACGGAAGGCATTTTTACGTTGTTTACGTATAAATAAGTTTAGTACAGAAAAGATTCGTACGTAAGTACACGTATAATACAGGGTGAGTGATCAAAGTCGCATAGAACGCGCGGGGTCGCCGTAGCGTCCAGTTTACGAGGTCCGCAGTGCCGGCCGCCCAGCACCATCAAGCGCTCACCGCGCGTCGTAAATCCGCTTTACTGCTGCGTCTTGTTTACGATCATGTTCTGAAACGTTTATAGATCCACCACTATCGCCTCTCATCGTGATTCTCATTTCTCCTATTTTTATGTCAACGAGGACATACGAAACAGACCACAGCCTTGATGAGCTATTACTGCTGCTAATCTACAGGACTACAATTTATGCTCTAAACGAGAATATCTGTATTTAAGACTACGCCTCAGATGTGAACATGGTCTGTAACGGTTGCTAACTGTGGATTGGCCACTATCGGCTGTCATCGCGCACTCCCATTTCTGCCGACTATTCATTAGCGTGAATTTATCAACAAGTCTGTATTAACAGTTCGTCCGATTCGCTGCTATCTTTATTTATCTGTTTTGATCCGTGCAGAGTGGATCGCTTCTTGTCTCTCATCGAATTGAATCTGCTTCATTCTTACTTTTTATTACATCTAGTTAATCATCAGATCGAGAAAAACAAATACATACTATAATGAATACAGTAAAAGTAAGATCTACAAAATTTCGCACAGTGAAAACACAACAATATTACGATTTTGCTAGAAAAAGGCGAGGCGTGACCTCTCAAAGTGAAGTGATATATTTTTATTTAACACCCACTATATGTATATATGAATAATTTATTGGTACAATACATAAACTAGATAATATAAAATTTATTAAAACTAAATGAGATATCGTGTAAATGTGTAATTGGCGATAATGGCGATGTGCATCGTACTGACAAGCTTTATGTAGGCCATAAGTAAAGTTAAGTGTTTAGTGGTGTTTTGAGTTATATTTATAATCCTGTGACGTGGCCGAGCTCCGCGGTAAGCGGATTACAAAGGTCATCCCTGGACGCCAGGCGCAGCCGGCGCTCACCGGGGCACGCCCCTGTTGGCCGAGTGGATGTATTGAACTGTGTAGGTTCTAAAAGTGACCTATATTTTTAATAGATCTGGAATAGCGAACACGAGTAGAAAGTAGCAGGAAACCGCTGGATGCTAACCTCTTCTAGGTTATATCATACTTGAAACATTTGGGAAAGTCTATGTCCACCAGTGAAATTCTTGTGGCTAAGATGAATATGATATTTATAAAAAACCGGGCAAGTACGTGTCTGGCCACGCACAATGTAGGGTTCCGTATTGGCTATGCATTTCTTGCTTGCAGATGAGTACAATGCCATTTTCTATGACATTTGTACGTTTTCGTGAAAGAAATTTTACTTCATAAGTTCGTCGGCTATTACTCGGTAACTAGTAGTGCCTACTTAACCGTTATAGTTTTCCTTGTAGGTTTACTATATGGACTACTACCATGATTTTTTTTAAATTTCTAAACTCAAAACTTTTGGAGATAGAGGGG
Organism: Endotricha flammealis; assembly: GCA_905163395.2. Taxonomy (NCBI): domain Eukaryota; kingdom Metazoa; phylum Arthropoda; class Insecta; order Lepidoptera; family Pyralidae; genus Endotricha; species Endotricha flammealis. The sequence continues at coordinate 142,943 of LR990858.1, read as the reverse complement.
GGACCACCGTACAAAACGAAAATTGACACGTTAAATGTAAATAATTCGCAAACGGATCATTGTACCGGAAAATGATCTTTCCACACCCTCAATCTTTTTAAGAGACCTATCTAACGATACCCTACAAGATGGGGTCAGTGCAAAAAAAATTCATTCCCATTTTGGAGGCACCCCAAAAAAAATATTTTTCAAAATTTTATTCTACCACTTTGTTAGCATTGTTAATATGAGTATACATACCAAATTACAGCTTTCTAGCATCAAGCGTCTAGGTCTAGGCGCTAGACCGCGGACGGACATGGCGAATCTATAAAGGTTCCTTGTAGTTTACTACGGAACCCTAAAAACTAAAACTTCAATTGAATAAGGTGAAATTTTAATTATAAACATGTTAGTTTTGATGTTTGTAAATTAGAACTATGTAAAATATACATGTCTTATTTTAATAATATGTCATAATTATAAATCAAAATATATAGTTATCAGTAGGCAATGTTTAATGAAATGTATCCCCCAGTGTCTAATTATCTAAACGTAGCAATTCTATTGAAATATGTATCCATCCACATCAGACTTAACGAGCACCATTATAACAGCCCTTGATTAAACTACATGCACTATTATTATCGTTCTTATTCATGTTGAAAGAGCCAAAATTAATGTAAGTGATAACTCTCCGCTAATTGCTCGTATCGGCCCGATAAACCCATCGGCGTGTAAGTTTATTCGCCAATAATTACGTGAAATATTAAATTTTAATCGCACATTACGCTTCAAACTGGTAAAGTATAATTTTGTTTAATTTTATCCCGATTTCACTGCATTTTTTAAGCAACTTTAGTACTTATACTATGTCTATACTAGTAAGGCTTTATAAGAATATCGGATAAGGACATTTCTTCTGTTTGTATTTTCTCCTCTCACAAATTCATCAATAATATAATACTTACTCACGACACGATACAGGGGAAATCTAAACTCACATTGTTTATTTATTAACGAACACGAGTAAAATGTTTAAAAGGCCAGTTCCGTGTCTATTTCCGTGCATGCACATGTAATACCGCCGCCGCCGCGTCTCCCGGTCGCGTTCGTGACAGGTGTACCATCCCTGACCCATTGACGGCTGATTGATTTGCACGCGAACACCCCGCGCCCGCACCGACGCCGACACAAACACAGTTGGTTCTACGCAGACTAACTATCAAAATAGACTTGACAACCACGGTGGTCGATTGGTTACTTAGTAAACACTTGTAAACATTTTTAGTTTATGACTTCCTCACAGACACGAAGGCTATAAAATTAGACTGCATCCTTCCGCCAACTATCACCATGCGAAAAGTCAGTGTCTAATCTTTCAGTCGTGCATAGCCTTTCTTATACTTGGTCTATTGTTAGTTGGTCTGTAGTTTAAAACTAGCTGTGATATGCATCAACCATTTAGCTGTAATTGAATCTAGGGGTTTTGCTTCGTACTGAAATAAACCGTTCGAGTGAATCGATTCGATGCGTGTAAAATATTTCCTGGTTTTTTCCACCGATCCCCGTTTTTGTCAGATCGTATCGTTCAAAACGCATTAGTTAGGCAACGCCGAACTGAAAACATAAATGAATGAAAATAGAGAAACAACATCCGATGATTGGAACTCGTTTGAAACCGCGACCAAAATAATTCACTTTGTGTTGAAATACATCAAACAAAATAAACTGTTTTATTATACTTACAGCATATAAGAAGAAAATGTACGATAACCACAAAGCCATTTACAATTACAACACTTTGACTCATACGCGCATTGTGTCGGATATGTAAAAGGAAATGGAGCTACATCGGCCGAACTCGGCGACGCGCGACGCCATTCATGCAAACACATGCTCAAGCTATATTATCCAAAAATTTTAGATGAAAAGGCTATGTCCATATTCTTACATAGGTAGTATAAAATATAAACCTAATGCGTTTTCTTCGTCTGTTTATGTGTGATACGATTTTCACCTCCCATTGCATATTTTTAGGAAAGATATAAACCTACTATAAAGTAGAATTATTATTATGTCAAAATGTTTACTGGCATCCTTAATGTGCAGAAACTGTACTTACATTAATGTAGTGGGCACATTAAGGACCCTTGCGGTAGTAAGGTGCCGTGATAGGGGTCGCCTTACTACAAATATTTGGCTCAATATCCAAATTTATTGAAAAGTGGAATGGTCTACCACTGCATTTCGCCATTATAGAACAATTTCTCTGAGGCTACGAGCAACTATAATTTAAATTCCACCGTCCACCACATACCTACTGTTCGTAGCGGAATGAATAACCCGATTTTAACAATTTGTATTGTAGGTGGCTTGTGTGATGGCCACAATCTCAATTGCTCGTCGATCATTATCGTTGACCTATCTAGCTGCTCGGCCAGATTGTTATCGACCAGCGACATCATACCAAACCCACAACTAGGTGTGGCGCAATTAGTTAGTACTAACAGTGGTACTACCGTATTAGCTCTAATTGTGGTATCTTCATCGAACCACAGGTACAGGTATCGGAGGGTTTGTATTGTAAGCAGAATTCGTGCTCTTCGTTTAATTGTACATGAGATGGCCAATAAAGCGGTGACCGCTAAGTTTGTCATGCATGGAACTCCACTGTTTACGAGGCACGACTAATTTGAGCTCCATAAAGAGACGTGTCTCCCGATGACGCGCCGCACCGCAATCTGACTAAATGTAATTAATGAACAGGTTTACAGGTCTAAACAAGGCTCGGCTTACGACGCAACTTCACTGTTTACGAGTTTTGCTACCTTCGCACATCGCCTTGTGGGGTACGCGTCGAAGTTCCGCCTCGAATGGGGGCGAGATGTCCTTAGCCGCTCTCGGTGACAGAAGAAATGACAGTAACCGTTATGACTTGATAAAAATCCTGCATTAATGAGTGTACCTTGAAATCAGTGTTCTTTTTCTACTGATGGTAAAGATTTCCATGACGGATTATGCCATGCTAGTAAAATTACCTTTATGAAGATAATTAAGGCACGAATATTGTGATTAACCGTTTATTAGTGAAGTGTGTCTCCCTGTGTAAACTGTTTGATATAATTTAGGTGAGGCGTCGGGTGGCGGATTTGCATGTCAAAGCAAAGCAAGGAGCTTGCAGCATGCATGCCTCAAATTGAGGTCTCATGAAGTAAACAGGTATATGAAGTTATTAGATCGGTAGATACATCTACGTGAGGAATCAAATGAGACGACTCAAGCAGCATTTCTTTGATGGATGAGGTTCGAAATTAAATTATCCATCATAGAACGTGAGTAGTGGACATGATCCGAAAGATTAGCCAACAGAGGCAATGGGCCGGTCACATATTTCGCAGCACCGATTGTCGGTGGGAAAAATCCTGCTAGATGGATCGACGGCAAAACATATTGTGTGCGGAGAGCGGCTGGATGAGGGGGGGGGGGAGGCAGTGGATCGCTATATGGACTTGAAGAATTATTATGGCATAATGCTACGTGTAATGTAAATTAAGCTTGGATCGCCAGTAGATTCAAGATTTAGTCGGTAAACTTACCAGAAATGAAAATTATTTTTAAGTTCGGTTTCTTAAACATTTTTTAAACAAACACAGTGTTATAAGTTAACCGTGGTAGCAACGAAGCTGTTAAATCATAAATATATTTTCATTAACATTGCAGCAAGCCATCAGCGACGATTCATTTACAGAGCAGTGAGTTTTATCGCCGAAAACGCGCCCTCTTGAAAAATACATTACGCGGCCACTCGACCTTCACTCCCCACTCGAACACAAAGAACGCACAGACAGTTGAGACACTTCGTAAAATAACACAATTATTTGTGAAAAAAAAAAACAAACGTGGCATGGAATGAACTTACATTTGCTTAAAACAATCCAAACTGATTAGCATAAGTTAAAGACACTCATGATTTAAATCCCTTCTTCCACTTGGATCCATTATTTGGTCCCTCAATGGATCCTAGGCGACTTTCTTTTCCACTTGAATCCAAATTCTTTATGGTTATAACTCAATCTTAAGGGTTTTCAAAAGTTTATCTGATAGTTTTCAAATGATTTTCGGTTATTGGATGATTTTTAGATAGTTTTTGGATGGTTTTCAGATGGTCCAGCTGCTATATAAACAGACTATACTTACCATTCGGGACATTAAGAATCTTCTCTCAAATGCTTTTCCAGGGTTTGTAATATAATACTGTTTAAATACTAACATCTTTTACACGATTATGGAATGCAAAATAAAACAGACAAGAATATAATATTCAGTTTTAGGTTCTTAAAACTCTACTGATATTGTCTGAGTCTGAGGTACTTCTGGTGATAAATATACTATGAATAAATACACCGAGAGCTCGCTCCGTAACGGTAGGTATGTGTAAGCTTCCTTTTCTTGTTTCTCAGGATATGTCTGTATATGTATCCAGTAATAGTAGGCTCGTTGAGTCTTTTACATTAATCCTTATAAACATTTTTATTGACGTCAATGAAATGTACCCAATTCACACATCTGCTTGTGTTACGGGTACCAGACAACGGATATATATTATTGTACATATTTACTTATAATACAGAAAATACCCAGATTCAAGAACAAACACATTAATATAAAATGTCATTACTATAAAATTAAAAGAAGCCATACATACGTCGTCGCTGGGCGGCACTGGCTTCCTCATCATAATTCCGAAGTGCGCTCTCCACAATTTAAAACAACATTGGGGATTGTTCAAACGCCCCGCTCTCCTGCGCCCTACGCGGGTCGCGACTAATTTTAGAGCTTTGATACGGTAACATTTAAAACGGTAATGAGGGATGTCCAAAGTTGAACAACTTTGTTGGCTTGCCCTCGGCCCGCGGCCAGCTCCAGCAGAAATTAACATGAGGTACGCTACAGAGAACGCGAGCGAACATATTTAGCACTTACCTCACCTCACTTACTCACCGTAAAGGGTACGTGAAGCCTTCAGACAAAAGCCTTTTGGAATAGCAGAACTCAACCAAAACTTCAATATGCCTTTTGTACGTCCATGTTCCATAAAATCGATCTAAAAAAAATATGTCGCGTTCATACGACAGGTTTGATTTACAAATTAACTCGATGCCATAACACTTGGAAAGAGCATACATCCATTATCAGAAACATGCACGTTTCTCAATATTTAGTCACCTATTAGGCACATTTCTCTGCATACGGTATTGTTTTACACGTCGCGTCGTCGTCGCGTTGACGAAACCACTTGGACTCGAACGGCGTCACATTGACATTAAATATTTGCGCTCCACATTACCACTTCCGTTCAAGAATACGCTTAAAATAGAAGTTCCATAATTATCCTCAAAACGCAACCATTTTGGGGCGCACCTAATGAAGCGCAATTTAACTATTCCTAGCGCAGCTTTTAAAAAACTTATAGGTATAATTTCTATGGTGAGCGCAATTTTAAGGGGCGTTCTAAGGAATAGTTAAGATGTGCATCATTAGATGCGCCTCAAATGGGTTGCGCTTGAAGGAATAGGTAACTCATATTTTGGAAAATTCAGTCGCAGCTAAGAAGAATTCCTTTCCGTCCTTGGCCCGTAAACGCCTGCTTCTACTAAGTTCTCTGCGACGCGGCATCGCCAGTCCCGCTGCGTCCCGTTATCCGAGCGTAAACATCAATAAATATTTCTGTGGAAACGTGAATGTCTTCCACTATGATTTATTGTACGCGCCGAGCTGATTTTATGATATGTTTTGCAATTTATGGCTCATTGGCTAGACGGACTCGAGTTGCGAACGAATGCGTAATGTCCCAAGTCTGTCTATGACAGTTACGACGGCGGAAACAATCACCGCCATCCTAGTCAGCTTAAAAAAAGATCATGGAATATGATGTAGCAAAAATCTCATATAACCTAGGCGTATAAACTAACAAAAGGCCTGTGACATTGTTCTTGCACCTTGCACTTAAGACAAAGTCATCTAAGACCTTCCTCCCTCCCTCCGACCTCCCTTCTGCGTGTAGTGCAGGTGCAAATAAGAGGTTCTAATTGAATCCTCCTTGCGGCCCTCGGGGGCACGAAGCCCCTCTTAGCGCGGGCGTCGGCAGCACAATTAACTCATCCTTACGCCAAAGTGCAACAACTGCTCCACACTGTAGTGCTATAACTAACTTATCGGCGAATTCACACGTTTGCTGAATTTACATGCAAAAGATGCTACTAGTTTCCCTCAACCGAATGAACGAGCAAAATCATTTTTGAACCAAATTAACAAAGCTGAGTAGTGTAAGGATAGATTTAAAAACTGACAATAATAATATTTTAGTTTAGTTTAATCCTATGAAGTAGGTTTTTATATTACACATATTCTATTAATGAGATTAATCTATTTGCAAAAGGCAAAATATTAATTAAATTCATTCATTTATTTAACAAAGTTACAGATGAGGTGTTAGCTCGGCTCAGTTGGGAATTTGTACGGGCAAAAGAAAGCAAAGGTTCAAGTCAACACATGTAATATCCGAGTACAACACCAAAAGCAAGTCGAGTTCGCTTGTCGGGAATTTCGAGTTACGCCGCTGAGTCGCTTCAGCACACGCGCCGCGCCGCCGGCGTCGCCGCCTCGTACCGCAACTTGCCAACTAGTTCGCTAATTACCTCAACTATTCATTGTATCTTTAGAAGTAAGCTCTGGTACATTTTGCGTGTAGTTAGTACGTTAACGAGGCTTGTGATGCCTCTTTTAGAATAAACTAGTTTTCCATGGTTTCTCGGTGAGGGGTTCACAAACTTTGCTATTTTTCTGTCTACTACCTACTTTTTAATGGCAGTAGTGAATGATTACACCGCTTATAATTCTATGACCTCGTGGCGTAATGGTTACCACGCCAGACCGCCACCCAGGAGGTCCCGGGTTCGATCCCCGGTCGGGTCATGATGAAAAATGAACTTTTTCTGATTGGCCTCGGGTCTTGGATAAACATCCAAGACCCGACGCCAATCACAAATACATATATAGATAAACATCTATAAATGTATTTGTTATAAAATATAATATCGTTGAGTTAGTATCCCATAACATAAGTTTCGAACTTATTTTGGGGCTAGCTCAATCTGTATGAATTGTCCCTATATATTTATTTTATTTTTTATTTTATAATTTAGACGCTTTAGATTAGAGCCTAATACCTACTCCATGCGGTTCAGTCAGTGCAGATTTTAAATACTTTTGCTTTCTTTCTGATATTATGCGTGTTCTACCGGTTGTACAACGGGGTGTGTTCTCAGGAGCTATTCGACATGATGCCAACGTCATCTTTCTATCATCGCACCGCTCGCCATCGACAGGGAATCCATCCTCACACGCTGGAACCAAACCGGTCCCGTACTACGCGATTCCAGAGGGATTTTCTTCACCGAACCCTTAGGTTGTGGAATGAACTCCGTGTCCATGCTTTCCCTGTCGATTACAGCATGGGGTACTTCAAAAAGGGTGTGAAGAGGTTCTTACAGGGTCGGCAACGCGTTAGTAATGCTCCTGGTATTGCAAACGTCCATAGGCTGCGGTGACTGCTTACCATCAGGCGGCCGTATGCTTGTTTGCCACCTTAGTGGTATAAAAAAAAAAAAATGGTAGTTTAAATAATAATCTATTTTATGTAATCGGAATTAATTATGGTTAATTGTTTAATACTAAGGCTGTGAAGGCCTAGTCTCTGAGTAAACGATTTGAGAACATGCTTCTAGCATCATGGCCGCCTTTTTCTCATATACTAGTATGTAAGCTTTTAATTAAGCACAATCCTTTTTTTGAATGTGTATTGCAAATAAAGCATATTATATCTATCTATCTAACGATTAAATTGGCTTGAGTTATCGTCGCTGTAAGTTGTATGTTCAGTGAGTCCGACTCGCGCCACACGCCCCGCCGCGCTCCTATTTAGATTGAGTTAATACACGAAGCATAATATCATCACTAATTATGTCAATAGTACTATTGTGATAGTTGACAATGTGTGCTGATTGTTGCCTATAGAATTCAAGTATCATCGACTCGATTCCTACGCTTTTAATTAATGAATGTTGCTCATTAGATTGCCTATCCCTTCGCCACATAGGCTATGTTATAATGACCTAAATAATTTATTAGCAGGTAGTAATATTTTACATAATTCCACGTGAATGTGTCCGCCGCGCCGCCACTTTGCCACAAACGTTAATTACTTCCACTCCATTGTTCCTACAGAATTTAGATATGTTCCTACATGAATTAGAAGTCACAGTTTCCAGCCTTATATATAACTGTGCCCTTGTGTACCATACATCTTTGATCTTATACAGTACTCCACGAACTCTACAAATCTGCCGTCTGAACTGGTGGTAGGAAAAAAAATTACGATTCGAAAGAGCTTGTGCAATATGCCAATTTGAATAAAAACATTTGACTTGACTTTGACTTTGAACGCCAATACATATATGTATATGTCGCAGGCATCTGGTTGAATCCGCCATTTGATTGAATGACGGCATTCAATTGAATGACTAGGCCAAACGTTGATTGAACAAACGTCACTCAACGTCCAACTAGTTAGCTGATTGTAACATAGCCCATTCAACAGGGCGGACGTAAATCAGTCAGGTGATTCAAATTAAGTTCGGTTGGTAAGTGTTGAGACAGACATTGGCCGGTTAGGTTAGGGTTATCTTGCGACCATAACAAACGAATAACGCTAAATGTCCTTTAGTCATTCAATTGAATGCCGAACGGGCTTCATCAACCAGATTTTGATGCCTGCAATATATACCACCGCTGAAGTTAGTCTGTAGAGAAACCGTATGGATGGATATTTTCCTTTTTTTATATATTTGAAAATGTTTATGAATGAATACTTAAAACAGTAAGTTAAGAGTTAATTCTTTGTACCTTCACGAAATCGTAGAGTCGTACAAGTGAGTTACATATAAAGTGCTATTCTGTTTTATAAAGGGATCGTATCTCGTGCTCGCAACCCCTTCGCCGGCCGTGACCTTTCGGCCTTCGGCCAGCCAACCTCGGGCGCCATTTTTATACAGCGTGCTATATCATATTACCCAGTTTTAGCATACATTACAGATGATATAAAGGCGTTGACGGACTGACGTCGGCTAGTTAGGAAACAAGTCGCCTTTTATTACCGAAACATTAGTCTTGTGAGCACGTACTACATTATCTTGATATGTGTCTGCATTTTGAGGCATTTCCATTTAATATTATTTAACCCGTCGTCAATCCCGGCTGTTGTCGATGGATGACAGTCGTTAAACAAAAACCTTCGGGCGGCTCGAAAACACCGACCTCTGCTAATCCGCATTGGAGCAGAGTGGCAGAGTACTCTCTAACCCCATCTGGTTAAATAGACCCGTATCCCTGCAGTGGGATGATTATTGATTGATATGATTATTCTATACAAGGTAATTAAGGTAATTAGATAATTATTTTAGTGAATCAGAAGACATGACCGAGGATGGCTCCAGAAAGTGCTTACAGCCTTTTGTACATTCCAAGTTGTATTGAATAGGATACAAGAATGGCGGAATGTCTACTTAATGTCTCGCCGTGTGTCATCGTGTCCGCTGCAAATGATTTATGATGATTTCCTTCTCGCATTCATGGAGTTATGCTCGCAATTAATTTCCCGTCGTGTTATTCAAAATATGCGCTAATGAAACGTATTCTCAATGAACGTGTGTCGCCAAATCAGACATGATACGGTGACACACGACGTCGCGTCACCTATTTGCCACCGCTACCGACTTCAGCGACAAATCTTGTGTACAAAGTTTCGATTAAGTGCTCCGGAACCCGCTTTCCAAGCCCCTGAATTAGGCGTCATCCCGCGTGCTCCCGCACAGCGCCCGCAGCCGTTAATAATTCACGAGATCCTCAAACAACTCTCTAGAGCTAGAGTTAACGTATTTTTACGAAGCTAAAGATTTAAATAACGGATGGCTTTAAAACTTGATGTCATTGTTTGCTTGAAATATTGCGTGTGAGTGTTCTGCCGGCAGCCACATACGAGATGGCGTGTCTCCTCCCGCGGCCCATTGTGCTCCGCGTCTTGTATCTCGTCTGCGGCTGAGGACGAGTGTAATCTCGTGACGACAGCGCACAATTATGCAAATGGATGCGGTTATATAATGTAGGTATCAAACAAAACATCCCATTAATGAGTAAATGGCTAAAATTGTTATGTGTTGTGTTGTGTTCAACTCGTAATGTGAAATAGTCATGAGTTTACATTAGTCCAGCACACATCGCTGAATATTTATATCGGCCTGGCCCGGCGATGTCGTGGTGGGTGTGCAACTTTTTATTTTTGTTTGTTGTTTTATTAAGTGGTACATACTTACATAGTGGCATAAATTTCATAAAACTTCGATATATATATCTTTGTTTATAAATAAGAGCAGTCGTGTAAGCATACTATTGTGCGTAGCCATCAAGGCGTCTACGCCCGTCTTCGTAGCCCCGTGCGTGGCAGGCGTGAAATTGTACTCTTCATTCAGGCTGTGCTTCAGGCGTCTGCGCTCGGATCTGTGGCTCGGCCGTGGCATTAGGCAGGCCACGTACTGCTTTCTTCGCATGACGCTACGTTTTAAGTTCGTTAATGCCCTTATTCAAATTATTTTCGCCGCCATTCTTCGAGTTCGCCGGATGCCGGCGTCGCTTCACATTATTTATTTACGCACATTTATTACGTCAAAACAACCTCTCGTCGACTTTCCACTTCGAGTAAAACAGACTTTGTTTAAGCAAAGTTCGAATCAATAAAGAATTTCCCTTCTTAGTTAGTTTACGTAATTTATCTGCTCGCGGAAACTTCAGTAATTCACTAGTTTCAGTACACTTGGTGAGTGCGATCTGAGCTCCAATACCAGGCTGCTCAACGAAGGTTTTATTTATCAAATTAATCTACTAAAATCTAATTTTGCACTTTTATCGCTATTCCATGCTTGAGAATGCTAATAAAAAGGCTCCAGCGCGATCGCAAACTTGCACATGAAAATTAACCTCTTTGGCGCAACTTTCCCCGCAGACGCGGCTGCTGCCGGCAACAATTTGTTCTCACTCTTATTGCGACACTGTAACAGTTCCCTTTGGCGTCGGGCGCAAACGGCTTCGGGGTGTTCAGCCGCGCGGGCAGGGGCGCGGGGCGCGGGGCGCGGGGTGCCACACTGACCCATAAACTCTACATTTGTGATTTCCTCTCGCTTTTCCAAGCCCTGCAATTGGTATTTCCTCGCCACTTTATAAAGGATTGATAGCGCGCTCGCTATCAAAGGAAGCGCCCTCAAATCTGGGATGTAACGAAGCTTTGATGCGAGAGTAGATAACCAATTTTAAAGTCGAAGTTTTTTGTGAGAAAGAGGTTCCCCTTTGACTTCCCCTCCAAGCTTACAGGTATTTTGACCCACACAAAGTCCGGGCGAATGGAATCGCGGACAGTTATTAACAATATATAATTTGAGTTTAATCTAAAATATGCTTGTAGAACAAATCATAAATGTGCTTATGCAGTTCACAGACAATACAACGTTAACTTGGATGGACACTGCTCGGTGCTGTGCCACTGGCATGTAAGATGCACCGCCAGAAAACTTCGCCGGCTGCTGGCGCTAATGAATCTCGTCGTGTGCACGGGTTAGACCTGCTGAAAGTTGGTCCATTAGTATGTAGTAGTAGTTAGCTAAGCTGCAATATTATAATATAGTTCCTGAATAAAATCAGATACTTATAATAGTTTAATATTATGCCATTGTGTCATATGCCATTGTATGGGTCTCCACGTAGACCATGAAGATTCCTTCACAATCCTTTTAACTGAAACAGACTTAATAAAAAAATCTGGAATTAAAAAATGGGTACACTACAATACTCCGAAATATTAAACTCCGATTTTGAAAATTTCGATGTTTAAAATTCCGATTTTGAAAATTCCGAATGCTTCAAAACTCCGAGTAAATATACTCATAAAGTAGTCCTTACATTATCTAATTTGTATTTGCCTTTTATGGTGTAAAAGGTATTGTTATGTAGTAATTTGGTGCATCGCACGCAATGCTAGTCCGCCGCGCGCCTAATGATTGCTACAATTGCCGCACCTTGCATTCTGGGAAGTGCTCCTACTAGTCTGCTGTTTGCCTGTTTAAGTTTCCAATTAGATAAAATTGTCGTGTTGTCTAAGAAACACGCAAAGAAATCGAACTCAATTGACATTTAAACTAAAATAACATAAAAGATTGCAAGGGGTTGGATGCGCCACCGGCCCCGTGGGCGAGGGGTCGATCTGCGCCTAGATGAAGATTAATCATTCGCGTTTATCCTCATTACACCCGTCCGTCGCGAGCCGGCTTGTTTTCCTTCCCAGTGCGCGAAGTGTGACCGGCTACTGCTCAGACATTCACTCCAATATTTCCATGCCGACGCAGGATTGCCCCGTGACTAAAAATCTAATCAAAAATTGCTCCATGGGGCGAGCGCCGCCGAATAATGCTAGTGGAATACAAAAGAGGGCACTCGCCCTCCCCTCGCGCTTCAATGCTCGTTGTTAGTGCGAAGGGTCGCAATATAATCGTTTGTGCTCAAAACTTTAGTAATTTTGTTCACAAGACTCACGGCACAAACAAACTGAAGTAATCTAGTAACCTGTACTATTATTTTCCAACTTAAATTATGTTTTAGTGGCGATATTTTGGGAACAAAATGTCCTCGACATTGAACCTTGACCCGCCGCGGCGTCGCGGCCAGCACGTTCTCGCCGCACTCAGCTGCACCTCAGGGCGCTCTCTGCGGCTCACTCGGGATTTACCTGGTCTTTGCCGCGAATATCGTAGAAAGATAAATGTTATCATCGTACTATGCGGTACATCACAATAGCATGGGTACAAATAAATCAGTCATCTTGATGGCGGGTCACCAACCCCTGCGTGCAGTTCTCGGCCGCGTCACAGGAGTCGTGGCGGCGACAGGCGCTCAGCCTGCGCGCAGCGACGACACATTAAATATGTATGGAGCAGCGAAGGAGTCCGCGCGCCGAGAGCAACGTTTGGGAATTCATTTAAATTCATGAAGACGTTAACAAAGCAATTAGGCAGAATCGCGGAGACAAGCAGCGACGCCGCGCGCCGAACTTAATTAACAAAAATAATTGTTCTCGCCGCGGCATAAAATGATCGGCTCATACTTCGATTCGATACCAAATTAATGGCTTTGCTGAGCGGCTTTAGCGACAGCGTAAATAATGAAGGGCGAATGTGTTGCGCATCGCGCGCCCCCGCGGCGGGTTACGTCTGAACTTTAGGGTGCTCATAATTACTGTGCAAAGAATATTAACTGCCTTTTTATAGTCTTTGCATTTTTATTATGTTAACAAACAACAAGTTACTTGTAAGTATACAAATTATTATTCTTGGGTTTTTTATGCTGCAGATGATATTTCACTTTCCTAAACATTGCATTACGATATTTCTAAATGAACAAAACAAAATTTCTTTGATATTAAACCTAAAATTGAATGACATTACTTCCTAGTAATCAACGTCTAATGTACTTAAATCTCATCAAAAACCCGATATCAGTTAAATGAGGCAGACAAAACCGGCGTAACATTTAATGGCATCTGTTAATACGATGGGAAATCAAGCACTTAAGTAGGCATAAACTTTTTCCTCTATAAAGAGGCATTCGTGAGCTGCCTCGCCTAAAAAGAGAATATATACAAAAATGTAACGCATTCCCCGCACATTCAACAGCCACGTCATTTAACACGCATTGTTAGTTTCGCAGAAACACCGCTCCTGAATGACAGACTGTCAAAAGAACCCAAGGTATTATAAAATTACGCAGTTTGCTACCACTTCATATTTCTACTGTGATGTTACCTTCATCCAGATTTTATACCCAACGTGATGTGATTGAGTAGGTCATGTATCCTTTATTTGACTCCTCGATTGACCAATACAAAACCCACACACACGTTCGACTTATACAACAGCAAAAGAATCACCGAGAACTTATCCCGTGCACCATTTAGATCCTTAACAAGTGTTTGTAAACTATCAAGTCTAACTACCTTCATGGAGTGAGTCTACAGCTCATAAGGATATTAACTAGCGTGAAACTCGAGGCGACGAGGAACTTTTACTTCGCATAAGTTCCGGGCATCGCTATACCTGTGCAGCATATAGTCACCTAATCGTTAATTGTATATTTTTATGTATGTTCCGCCACAGCTACGCAAAAAAAAATACCATTTTGACTCTATGACTACCCTTTTGATAATGATATTTTTTCGTGTATTGGACGAGAAAATTTTGTTATATGCATACTCGTGGTATTTTTCAAAAAGGAATTGAAAATAACGAGCTAGTGTCTGACAGTCCTCCATCTTAATATTATGGAATATCGTCTAGAGTTATTACGGCTAGCACCTGAGTCACTGCATCCAAGACTGACCCGATCCGGTCCCGGAATAATCCCCGTCCGCCGGAGCTGGCACTCGACCAATGCTTAAGCATATTTTGATTAGTCTTTTTCTCCAACCTTATGTAGGTGACGCATCTCTGATATCGCGGAATACTCTGTAGCCACTCAACGCAGACCTTGCTCTATTTTAATGTTTGCAATAAGTAAATATTTAGATTGATGTAAATAATTTTAATGCGATTTATTTAATTTGACTACTTTTAATTTTATTCGTACTCACTAATTTAGATACCAATACTTGCTTACAGTTTTCTATCCACTATGTATGTACCAATGTTTAATTTGGTTTAAATTAACCTCTGAGTGTTATTTGACTCGTTTCATTAGTACCGAAAATGGACGTGAAAATCAGAAAACATCGTCGTTCAGATGGTATCATAGTAGGCTCTCTAAAAATGTGACATTTCGCCGGGAGTGCATTTGCATGCGGGCTTTAACAGCTCCGGCGCAAAAATTGTATCCCGACCGGCGCCATCCGCCGTTTGTCGCCGTAATAATTGACTAACAACACTTTTTCCTCGCTGGCTGCCGTCTCTTCAATATTGCGAAAAAAGTTGAAAGCAATTATTTAAATTTTCCATAATATTTACTTGGTGTTCATATCTTGTGTACCTACGAATCCGCGTATAAGCGTTTGGTTCATGCTTTACGTTCGAGGGTGTAAGAAAAGTTGGTAGGTCGGTTACTCCAGCCATCCCAGTTCTTACAGGAAAATGACTAGAGACCTACTAACATCGCTCGTAGACTACCTGGGTTCGCCAGGTAGTTGCCCGGCATCGCGCTGAATATTTTTTAAGATCAAACCAAATTCTATAATAATATTAGAAATTACTGGAGCGAGAACAACAATATTATTTTAATGTTACGTGTAAACGTCCGCCAGCATTGAGGTGTCCACGCAACAGGTAAATCTGAGAGTGGCCCAGAATAGAAGTGCTTCTGTCCCGCATTGGCGTTACAGCATTTACAATCCATTTGGTCCATTACACTTGAGACGGCCGCATGCACTGCACTCCGCGGCAAAATTGCATAGAGGGAATCACAGACCAACTAGATAAATGATATTTTTATATCTGCATACCTTATAACGCTTCCGATATGATCTTTTCGGTTGAAAAGGCCTATGTCTAGTAGACTTCTTGTGGCTGAGACGATAATGATGATGATAGCTTCTAACGAAGGAAATTTACGAATAATTAACTATAGAGTCGTGAATACACGGACTGGACGACACTGGGTAAAACAAGGATGTTTTGTAGGACGTTTTGAAGACTCGGATATTCAGTGCATCCCTCTGTGGTATCAAATTCTTGGTCTGCGACAATATTCAGGTTGAAGTGAGCATTGGGGCGTGCAGTTACGAAGTGCGAATAGTCTGAGTCGACAGCGGCCGCCACGTTAGTGCTCACGTTACGAGTATATTTGCGGGAAACGAGATCGGGGACGCGAATAATGCCTTTGTTTATATTTGTGTGAAGTGCTTGTACTGAAAATTTACTTTTACCAATAACGTGGTTTGTAGCACACGGCCTCGGGCGACTATTGTTACCTGGTTATGTTTGAAATAGCTTTTCTGGTCTCTAATATTTTTTCACCAATATTATGTCTCGGATAATCTTCGCCAGGGTGCTTCTTACTTTCTGGGTTTAAATTACATCATCAGTAAAGGTTTTTTCAAATAAGATATCTATATATATAAAATTCAAAGTCCTGACTGACTTAACTATATATCAACGCACAGCCCAAACCGGTGGGTCTAGAGATTCCAAATTTGGACTGTAGGTTCCTTGCAACGTCTAGGGGTGTACTAAGAAAGGTTTTTTCAAAATTCCTACGGGAAACCGAGATATGCGCAAACGAAGTTGCGAGGGTATATCAACGCACAGCCCAAACCGCTGGGTCTAGAGATTCCAAATTTGGCATGTAGGTTCCTTACAACGTCTAGGGATGTACTAAGAAAGGATTTTTCAAAATTCCTACGGGAAAGCAAGATATACGCATACGAAGTTGCGAGGGGACGCACAGCCCAAACCGCTGGGTCTAGAGATGCCAAATTTGACATGTAGGGTCCTTATAAGGTCCAGACCGACTGGACCAGACCGGACCGGAACGGACCGGACCGGACCGGACCGGAACGGATCAGACCTGATCGGTCTGGAAGGAACCGCACCGTACAGGGCCGTGCCGGACCGTATCGAACCGGACCGGACCGGATTTTTTTTCATAGATAAAATTCAAAGTCCTGACTGACTAACTGACTGACTTAACTATATATCAACGCACAGCCCAAACTAATGGGTCTACAGGTTCCAAATTTGGACTGTAGGTTCCTTACGATGTCTAGGGGTGTACTTAAAAAGGATTTTTCTAAATTCCTACGGGAAACCG
Organism: Endotricha flammealis; assembly: GCA_905163395.2. Taxonomy (NCBI): domain Eukaryota; kingdom Metazoa; phylum Arthropoda; class Insecta; order Lepidoptera; family Pyralidae; genus Endotricha; species Endotricha flammealis. Next base: position 126,008 of record LR990858.1, on the reverse strand, counting down.
AGATATATGCAAACGAAGTTGCGAGGGTATATCAACGCACAGCCCAAACCGCTGGGTCTAGAAATTCCAAATTTGGCGTGTAGGTTCCTCACGACGTCTAGGGATGTACTAAAAAAGGATTTTTCAAAATTCCCACGGGAAAGCGAGATATACGCATACGAATTTGCGAGGGGACGCACAGCCCAAACCGCTGGGTCAAGAGATGCCAAATTTGACATGTAGGGTCCTTATAAGGTCCAGACCGACCGGACCGGACCGGACCGGAACGGACCGGACCGGACCGGAACGGATCAGACCTGATCGGTCTGGAAGGAACCGCACCGTACCGGGCCGTGCCGGACCGGATCGAACCGGACCGGACCGGATTTTTTTTCATAGATAAATTTCAAAGTCCTGACTGACTAACTGACTGACTTAACTATATATCAACGCACAGCCCAAACGAATGGGTCTAGAGATTCCAAATTTGGCGTGTAGGTTCCTCACGACGTCTAGGGATGTACTAAGAAAGGATTTTTCAAAATTCCCACGGGAAAGCGAGATATACGCATACGAAGTTGCGAGGGGACGCACAGCCCAAACCGCTGGGTCTAGAGATGCCAAATTTGACATGTAGGGTCCTTATAAGGTCCAGACCGACCGGACCGGACCGGACCGGAACGGACCGGACCGGACCGGAACGCATCAGACCTGATCGGTCTGGAAGGAACCGCACCGTACTGGGCCGTGCCGGACCGGATCGAACCGGACCGGACCGGATTTTTTTTTCATAGATAAAATTCAAAGTCCTGACTGACTGACTTAACTATATATCAACGGACAGCCCAAACTAATGGGTCTAGAGATTCCAAATTTGGTCTGTAGGTTCCTTACGACGTCTAGGGGTGTACTAAGAAAGGATTTTTCTAAATTCCTACGGGAAACCGCGATATACGCAAACGAAGTTGCGAGGGTATATCAACGCACAGCCCAAACCGCTGGATCTAGAGATTCCAAATTTGGCATGTAGGTTCCTTACGACGTCTAGGGGTGTACTAAGAAAGGATTTTTCTAAATTCCTACGGGAAACCGCGATATACGCAAACGAAGTTGCGAGGGTATATCAACGCACAGCCCAAACCAGTGGGTCTAGAGATTCCAAATTTGGAAACGACGGCGACGTCTAGGGGTGTACTAAGACAGGATTTTTTTAAATTTCCACGGGATACCGAGATATACGCATACGAAGTTGCAAGGGTATATCAAATGTGGCATGTAGGTTCCTTACGACGTCTCGGGATGTATTAAGAAAGGATTTTTCAAAATTCCCACGGGAAAGCAAGATATACGCAAACGAAGTTGAGAGGGGACGCACAGCCGAAACCGCTGGGTCTAGAGATGCCAAATTTGTCATGTAGGGTCCTTATAAGGACCGGACCGACCGGACCGACCGGACCGGACCGGACCGGACCGGACCGGACCGGATCGACCGGACCTGATTGGACCGGATGGAACCGTACCGTACCGGGCCGTGCCGGACCGGAATTTGTTTCTGAAGAAAGATATGCTAATTGTTACTAGGCCATGCGGGCGAAGCCGCGGGCGGAAGCTAGTTGTAAATAAAATTGTTGAGGTCACGAATTCAAAGAGTACACTAATAAGTGGCTTCACAAGTGCGCCGTCCGTCCCCTCGCTGATGGCGCTGATGGCGTTGTGCAATACGTTTTCATCGCGACGTCCGAGTGACATTATCGCGACTTGTTATTGCAAATTATAAAACGCGCCTTGAATATTACGACACATTCAGCGGCGGGCTTGGGCTCTTTATTCGCATTTTTAATATTTAAACTTGTCCGGAACGGGGCTGAGATGGAAATAAACGCAATAAACACAACACAAGACTAGGTATACTATCATGATGATTTGATAATCGCGTTTAGCACATAGATAAATAATATCATTTTATATGAAGAGAACTCACAGCCAGTTCCTGAAATGTATTTGTAAAGTTAATGACACAAATTATAGCTGTTACTGTCAAACTAAAGAAGAAGAATGTGGAATTAAAATTAAAATGCGTTTCACTAACTGGTTGTCAGTGAATTTCGATGCACGCGACATTACATTTCGGCAAACATGGAATTGCAAGATTGGATATTGCGAACTGGCCCATTAGCCGGCGCGCGGCGGACGATGTTTCACTAAGGACGGCATATTTGGCAGGCCGCGGCGCACTGCCGTGTGTAATGAGATACAGGCTTGCAGACACGAAGCTGCATGGGACGTAGTCGCATCAAAGCCTCAAATATCGCGATGATTGTATGATCCCACCCACGCACGACATGTCGACTGTCGAGTCGTGAATTTCAAATTGTACAGCGCTATACTTTGGCATGGTGTAGATATTTTGATAGAACATTAGAAAATTATTGCTCTATTTTAGGAAACATGCATGCTTAAAATGCCACCTATGGAATGCACTTTAAGGTGTGGACAAAGTACCTAAGTGATATGGCTTGGTTACACCGCGCATCGCTCATCATTGATGGAAATAGTCGATTAGTTTCGCTACATGGCTGTGACCCCAGAACTAAGCTACTACCTCGCACGTCCCTGATGAAATACTTTAAATGAAATGAAAATATTTATTCAGAAAGAAACTAGGCTCTCACAGGCACTTTTTATTGTCAAAGTGTACAAATAATCTGGGTCTGTTTATAGGCAGGAACCTTTGGCTGCGTCTCTGTACGGGCACTTCCACTATAATGCGTCGCACCGCCGCTCGCTGCCAAATGAACTGCCATTAGCCCCCGTGCTGCCGTGCACCCATCTTACGTAATAATGTGCTCTGTTATTTGTATTGTGCGACGATCGTTAACTTGATCATGCGGTTAAGACTAAATCAATAAGGGAGATGGGAATCGTACGCAGCCTGCTCTTAAATTTCAAGCATTTAAATAGAGTAAATACTGAAGTTTACACCAGTTATTAAACGCTGTCAAACATTAGCGCGATACTGGCTACTTCGAACAATCGTATTTTAACTTTGTTTCCGCTTTTTTTAGCTAGGCCTATGTCCAGCAGTGAACTTCTTATGTGGCTGAGATGACAATGATTTGCATTCTACTGAGTGTGAGTTATTTAGCGCGATTGCTCTGCAAAAATAATTTAAATTTCAAAATATTATTATGTCGTTTCAGTTTCTGGTCAGGGCTCATAATAACAGTAGTTGGTTCGGTTATAACTTGATATCGTAATCAAGTACTTACGTGTCGTGCTCTGCCCATATAAACTGGCTGAGCTTCGTGTCCTTTCGTTGTCCTGTAATTAGCGGAACTAGAGACCTTCTGCGTTTGGAGATAAAGGTGATAATGGAGTTGCCTCTGGAGGTGTCACGCTCGTGGTGCTGCACGCACGCGCGCTAATTGCTCTCATTCGGTTTATTGGTGGCCGCGGGGACACGACATTCCTGCGCGTTGACGCCACGATGCCCGAGACATGCGACGCCGTATCACCGTAGTGTGTGACAATAAACAATAAATAAATAAATATATAGGGACAATTCATACAGATTAAGCTAGCCCGAAAGTAAGTTCGAAACTTGTGTTATGGGATACTAACTCAACGATATTATATTTTTAACAAATACATATATATATCGGATAGCCTAGCGGTAATTCGATGTGCAATTCAACATCACAAGGGCGTAACGAGGGTAGTCGTGATATGAGAGAAACAACAGTTCGTTCTACATTAAAACATTTAATTAATCTTAGTCTAGGTCTTTATCAATCGTCGTTATAACACAGTTTAATTAGGTACAGTTTCTCAATATAACCCAACACAAAATAGACACTAGGTAAAACGCGACAGTTCCGTGACTACGAGTACAACTCTCGGTGGCGCCCGATAACGAAGTGTTCAGTCGAGCCCGCCTTCCGTATCACGACTCTGCCGGAGCGCGCCAAAAGCAACGTTTCCTCAACACGCCGCTAGATGGCGCACCCTCGCTTTGCTTAGTGTTCATGTCCATACTCATGACCGTATGCGACACGGCCATCCTGCGAGACACGCGTCCTCGCGTGTAACTGAAACAATCAATACTCACACAGTATCACAACGTTCAGTCACTCCTGACCCATAGACACATAGGACTTGCTCTCTAACTCAAATCCAAAGTTTCAATATCAAATCCAAGTTTCAATATCAAGTCTAATTTACTTCTATTCTAAGAACTTTCTCTCCAACTCAAATCCAAAGTTTCAATATAAAGTCCACTACTTGTAAGTAACACACTTAGCTTAACAAATCAAGTACCTAACCATGAAGAGCTTAGTACCAATAATGAAAATAAAATCAATAACAACCGAATTAACAGAGTTCGAAAAAACAAGGTGCCATAACCATCCCCGTAGTTACAGCTGGTCAGCCCTGTGACCCCACTCTTGGTCAGCCCTGTGACCACTCTCTGGTCATCCCTGTGACCGCACTCTAGTCATCCCTGTGACCGCACGCTGGTCATCCCTGTGACCGCACTCTTGGTCATCTTTGTGACCGCACTCTTAGTCATCCCTGTGACCTCACTCTTGTCATCCTTGTGACCACACTCTTGTCATCCTTGTGACCTCACTCTGGTTATCCTTGTAACCAACCACCATGCCATCTCTGTGACCTTTATCACGACACGTATCATCCCTGTGACACTGTCTAATCAAACAAAAGTGACCATCCCTGTGGACACCCACATGATCATCCCTGTGACCATGTTCGGCAATGATCCCTGTGACTACCACAAAATCACACACATGGTCCCTTGCTGTTGAGTATACTCTGTTACACGTCAATAAAATTGGTACTTAGTCTTCACGATTGTATTTTGCCAATACTGTCCACTCAGGTCTCTTGGCCTTATCACCAAAGAGTTCGCATAGAGTTATGAGAAAACTTTACTCAAAGAAACTTAATTTAACATAGATACTACATACAATGCATTGCACTGCACCACTCTTCATACCAACAAACAAACTCAAGCCTATCCATCAGTCACTGTGGTAATGAGAATTGTAAACAGACACTAATTTTAATTAGATCAAACTAAATATGACAAAAGCGGACACATAAAATTTACTATACTATAGCCAGAGCCACGCACGAGAGTCGATCGTATCTAATCTCAAAACAAGTCAGTAGACAGCTTACTACTAGCAAGGTACCATAAACGAGTAAAACATCCATCGCCATGGCTTACCAGCCGACCAGCAATCGCATTGCTCTCTCAAACACATCCACCATGTGGATTTCTGTATGCTTATCCTCGAATGGATCGCCTGTGTGTCACCCACTGACCACAGCACAGGATATAGTCTCTGCAAACAGCGACCTCCGCCAGAGTCAAACGCGCATCGCCCACCCACGGACTACTTGAATTACCCCAATAGACACAGATTTCTACCGGGCTACGGCTACTACGTAATAACTACTGGTACGGTCGAACTCACTGCGGCCGATAGAATCCTCTTACTCGATTTTCCATCACAAATTAAACTAGATTAAACTTTATAAGATTTCGATGTTACTAACCTCTCTATGGATAATTTGAAGTCTGAAATAAAAAGTCATTTATTTATTTATTTATTTAAACTGGCACTTTCTCATTATCATTACTATTTACTTTATCATCATCGTTACCGACTCTTCTATCGTGTGGGTATTTGTAAGTACGCTTCGAATTTAAAGCTTTCAATACGTAACGATCGCTCAATACCTCTACTACTTTAAATAGTCTTTTAAACTTAGGATCTAATTTTGTCTGAATACGCTCTTACACAACCAACAGAAAAGTGTTAAATTTTCGTCTTCGTTTATTAAAACTCTTATAACTCTTATAAGTAAAAATAACTCTATTTTGAATAACTCTACCTCGTACAGCTCTACCTTGTATAGCTCTACTTCGTACAGCTCTACCTCGAATGGCTCTATGGCTCTATCCTGAATGGCTCTACTTTGAATGGCTCTACTCAAATGGCTCTATCTCAAATGGATCTATCTCAAATGGCTCTGTCTCAAATACCTCTGTCTCAAATGGCTCTATCTCAAATAGCTCTGTCTCAAACAGCTCTGTCACAAATTGCTCTATCTAAAATAGCTCTGTCTCAAATTGCTCTATCTCAAATTGCTCTATCTCAAATATGACTCTACTCAATTATGGCTCTACCTAGCCACATTATAATTTCAAATTATAACTTCAAATAAAACTGAAATTTTAATATGAAGTATTATGAGAGTTATAAGGTCAACCAGAGAGAATCATGTACCATCACAGTTACAACAGACGGTGTTTAATTACTTGAAAAATAACTAGTTGAGTAAGTTCTCTATCTCCACGGCAACACCAGCCGACCGGCAAAATCACCATTGCCAACTCAACATTGACCAACAACTCTGTGTGGTATCTCACAGACCCACTGGTCTCTCGCTACATAGATTACTTACTCTACTCAACATTATAAAATGGTACGTTAACTTAAACTGGTAACATTACTTTTTGAGCACAATTCGAACTAAGTATACTTTAAATTATACTCCACCATCGAAACCATTGAGCAATTATTTCTCAACATTTCATTTAAAATGTCTCTCAATTTACATGAAAACAGAACTTTTAAAATTCTAAACAACATTATTGCTCAGTAGTCACTCCAGTATCATCAAACAATAATCTCCTGAAGATATCCCGGACACCTCGACTGCGCCGGTGGTCCCGCGAAGAGCAGTAACCTCGACAGCAAGCGCGATCACTGCTGTCCGCACTATGCCGCGCAGGTGGTCACATCTGCCTCGCCAGCTCGCCACTATCACGAGCAGACCTGGTCCACTTCAGAGTCCGCACACCGCTGACCCGCTGATTCTCGTCTCGTTCCATTGTCCGGAAATCGAAAATAAAACAACTGTTAGAGTTCATTGAAGTTACTAAGTAAAAATAATTTAAACAAAACGTTTATCTCGAAAACGGTGCGTCCTAGCGATAAAAGGATGAAAATTTTGGACCCCTTTTAAGAACCCCACTCTCCACGTGATACATTTGATTTTGACCTCCAAAGTCAAAAATCTCAAAGTCAAAGTTGAAGTCGAAAATACTTAATTCTATGTGTGCATTAACATTTAAATGACCTTGTCCTCTAAACCATTGTGTGCATTAACCTTTTAATGACCTTGAACTCGCATTGACCTTTAATGACCTTGACCTCTAAATCATTAATTTCAATGAATAGTGCTAAATGACCAATGAGCTTAACTTCATACACAGTTTCAGCTTAAACTTACACAGTTTCAGCTTAAACTTACACAGTTTCAGTTTAAACTTACAATTTCAGCTTAAACTTGCACAGTTTCAGCTTAACTTAACACTTTATGCTTAAACTTAGCATCATACGTAATCAACACTGACCTTTTTTTTTATTTTTATATAATATCGGAGGGTACACTTTACCAGTCCGCCACGGGCACACACACCCGTGTTTACTCGTGTCGTGGCACGTCTCTGCCTCAATTGCACTGCGACTCGGGGCACGTCGCCACCACGCCGCCGCCGCTGCACCGCCAGTACCGCCACCGCCTGGTGCGCGTCGCGTCTCAGCCTCAGCTACCCGTCACACATCGTCGAGTATCGCACGGTCATACACCTGAAATTACACTATTTTAGAATTTGGATTCGTTTTGAGGTTAAGTACCCACCATACGATACACTTTGCGCTACTAAATGCCGGTACTCGGTAGTCCGCAAAACTCCGCTACTCGTAGTCAACAACAGTAGACTGTCCGTCGTGCATCGAACACGCATTTTCTTAATTTGTCACGTTAGTTTGTCACGCTTTACATTAGTGAGACCAGGCTGATCTGTTAAACTCTCAATACCACGACTTACATCCCAATTCTGATATCGGATAGCCTAGCGGTAATTCGATGTGCAATTCAACATCACAAGGGCGTAACGAGGGTAGTCGTGATATGAGAGAAACAACAGTTCGTTCTACATTAAAACATTTAATTAATCTTAGTCTAGGTCTTTATCAATCGTCGTTATAACACAGTTTAATTAGGTACAGTTTCTCAATATAACCCAACACAAAATAGACACTAGGTAAAACGCGACAGTTCCGTGACTACGAGTACAACTCTCGGTGGCGCCCGATAACGAAGTGTTCAGTCGAGCCCGCCTTCCGTATCACGACTCTGCCGGAGCGCGCCAAAAGCAACGTTTCCTCAACACGCCGCTAGATGGCGCACCCTCGCTTTGCTTAGTGTTCATGTCCATACTCATGACCGTATGCGACATATAGATAAACATCCAAGACCCAAGGCCAATCAAAAAAAGTTCATTTTCCATCATGACCCGACCGGGGATCGAACCCGGGACCTCCTGGGTGGCGGTCTGGCGTGGTAACCATTACGCCACGGAGGTCGTTAACAAGCGAGTGGTCATCCTCGGTCAGTAACAAGTAGAATAGCCTAAATATTGACTACTTAACTCAAAAGTCATTTATCTCAAAGCTTTTGTACGTATTCCAAGATTTATTACTACTTCCATTATCATTGGTTGTAAGAGAGATTCGAAGCCTGTCAGCATCGGTTGCCTTAAAGCAAATAACCTTTAATGAAGCATTCGTATGGCTTACGTGTCTGCGCGATGCCCGCGACCGCGACCAATCACACTTAATATCAGGTGACCAGCATACTCGTTTGCCAATCTCTTACATTAAAAAAATATTAAATTAACGCCAGCCTTGGGACGGGAACAGTCGCCACCACCGTAATTAAAATTTAATATTGTTCTAGATATTGTAATAACATACAAATTGACTGACGCCGCTGTCTGGGTCATTAACGATTAGTAAAACAGCCATTACACGGTCGATCAATAAAGCCTTGGTGATCACGCAACGTGAACTTGATTTTCATCTATTTTTCCCGATTTCCGTTTTATTGGCTGTCATCAGGCACACAAGAGCCAGCGAGCTGGCTTGCGGATCTCCAAATAAAAACGGCTACGATAGCGAATTTATTGGACTTGCGAAGCGAAACAACAATCGTAAATATAAACCTCTACCTGCCTTCTAGAGCGGCGCAGCGCGAACTCATTCCGCTAGAATGTAAAACATAAGCATTTCCACTTGCACAAAGTATTTTATTGGCCACTTTAACGACCAAATAAAATTATAAATAGCTGTTATGTTTGCATTCTGAGGCCAAAATAAACTTATATCGGCGGTCATTTATAAAGTGTCGTGTGTGTAGCGGATAAGATAAATAAATCCACGGAATGGATTCGGCAATGCGGCAAACTTGAATAAAATAATTCTTCAAGAGCATCCGCCGGCGCGTGCGGAGCGAACTTTGTAATGGATGCGGGGCCCGCCGATGCCAGCGGCCCATTACCCGCTCTCGTTCGGCGCTAATACATCATCTTGTCTATTTATTTGCTTATCAGCCAATGAATCCATAATAAGAACTTTAGTTACACGCGATCATCTTCCCGCATCGTAAATCAATTTGCCAGTTGGCCTTCGCTCGAGGTGACTTCAGACGCCAATTCATTTTCTCAAATAAAAATACTCCCACCTAACTTTGTATGCTATGTGTAATGTAAAACATTAGCATAACAAACTGAATTAACCATCCAAGAAAGTATATATATATAGTATAGTATATAATATTTTACAAAGATATTTTCTGCGATTGAAGCTGTGCACTGTGCAGTGATCATGTTTGGATCACTCAAACTCGCTAGGGGAGAAATAACATAGCAGTTTTTCTATCCAACGTATGCAACATTTACGCTTTACCATTTATCGCGACACCTAGCGCATTCTGACAGATGCCATGAAAGTAATCCTTCAAGTCCACTACAACAGACTTTTTAATTCACATATCGCAAGAGCTCTATGTATTATAATAATGTAAAAAGTTCTGTGTTACATTATTACAAGATAGTGCAAATCAAAGAATATAAAGTCAAATTAGCAACCCTTTTGCAACATTTGATTTATAGACGAGTTGCTGCATAGGCGACTTACGTTTGCACCGACTTGATACTACTTTATTCTTCGCTATTATCGATAAGATCGGTTGATGAGCATATGGAAAATAGACATGCATAAAGTACCCAGGAATTTAAACACATTGAATCTAATGGTGACGGTACATAGATCAACCTTGACGATCCTGATCGTCTGCATCCATTGACCTCTGGTCCCGCTAATGGAGCGCTCATTCACTTTATAACATACGCTCTTGCAATCGAATCTATTAACGCTTCAAAGAATTCTCTTTGAACACATATGCCTCTCGTTTTGCAATTAAACACTGGCGGTTTCCGCACAGAAAACATACGCAGGAGCCTTTATGTTAAAAATGTGTAATTTTGTGCCCTCCTATGATATACATAGTTTTTGAACTGACTACAATAAAATTGTAACCATGAATATAAAACTGAATCCTCAAAATACGCACACTTTTCCAAACGACTGCACCAATTTGGATCCAACAATCTTTTTTATCGTTAAACGTTGTTGTTAGGACTGTTAGGGGGGGTAGGATTAGGAACAAGGTTTGGATTCAAAGAACTTTGAAAAAATCGTAAATTATGAAAAATGAGTGAATAAAATGGAAGACTGTGAAAGATCTTCAAAATAGGGAAAAGGGTGAGGGATAGAAATAGGGGAGAATCAATGGAGAAGGTTACAAAAACGAGAAAACGCACACGAAGTTGCACGGGTCAACTAGTAAATTATGAAGCTGGGCCATTGTTTTGTGGCGTGTAGCCGGTGCCTGGCAGCATGCTAAACACGGCAGCGGCCCCAGAGGAAATCACCGCGACAGGCAATCTGCCGCTTCCGCGTCGACGCGCCGCCTCATTTGCGACGGCCAATTGCGGCACGCTCGACCACTCCGACAGATACTCACGCACCTATATTCGACAGTGCGGGGTCGATTTATGGCTACAATTTTGCATGACCAAATAAAACGGGTTACGTCATGAAATTAATGAAGAACGCTGAAAACTGGCATTCATGATATTCTGTGCTATTGACTCTTACCATGGTAGTAGTTTATTGACGTAATATTTCAGTCACATTTTCAGTGTATATAAAAAGATAAAGATTAAAAAGCCATTTGTCGTGCGTGATTCGTTTCCTGCCGCCATTGAGCGAGATTTTTTTGCACTGCTGCAAGGCGACGGACTGATGCGACTTGCGACGGACAATACTACTCGTCAGTAAAGGGTTATTCTTGGAAATGCGATTATTCGGTTGATTCCACTGGCTAGTTTTTTTTTCAAAATATAATGAAACCTGGTACTACACGTAAAAATAGGCTAAACCTGAAGTATAAATTTCGAATAGGCACTCATTTTGAACCTATAAATTCCAAGATATTAGACATTAAAAAAATCATGACCAGGGGAATCAATTAATAGTTACAGGGGAATCAAAAATCAATAACTCTGTACTTTTTTTAAAGAAATTGTAAGTTTTTACATATCAAAAATTACAAAATTAATTCTCAGTTATACATATCTAAATAAAATTAACAAATGTGAACATGTATTCTTCAATTTTCAGATATTATTATCTACTTTTGTAAACAATCGTCTGACATAGGTACATAAATATCTAATAATCTATTGGTGTCGTAATCACATTCGTGTTCCTTGAGAGCACCCCATTTGTACAACATTATTGTCATATTCCTGCAATAAAAAAAGGAATATTAGGAAAATTGCGAAATTTTAGAAATGTTTTACAAAAATAAAGTTTAAAAAAAGCTTTACTTAATCCAGCTTAAGAACAACAAGGCGCCAGGCGAGGACGGAATCACAGCAGAGCTTCTGATAACGGGTGGTACACCGGTGCTTAAAGTCCTGCAGAAGCTCTTTAATTCCGTGTTGGTCGAGGGCAAAACGCTTGAGGCGTGGAACAGAAGCGTGGTGGTTCTGTTCTTTAAAAAGGGCGATAAAACCATCTTAAAGAATTATACCACATCCCTACGCTGCGGCAGATTGTACAGAAGACCGAAGAGTACAGTCTGCTATTATGCTTAGCGTTTGTGGACTATGAGAAAGCCTTCGATTCGATCGAGACATGGGCCGTGCTACAGTCTCTCCAGCGATGCCGCATAGACTGCAGGTATATCGAACCTTTGACGTACTTATACAAAAACGCCATCATGTCAGTCCAAGTACAGGAACAGAACACGAAAGCAATCTCATTACACAGAGGCGTGAGACAGGGAGATGTCATATCTCTGAAACTGTTCACGACCGCTCTGGAAGATGCCTTCAACTTTTGGACGAGAAAGGATGCGGCATCAACGTTAACGGCGAGTATATCACTCACCTTCGATTTGCCGATGACATCGTGGTCGCTGGAGGACCTCAGCACCATGCTCGAAGGCCTCAATTGAGTTTCCCAACAGGTGGGTCAAAAAATGATCATGGTCAAGACGAAAATCATGTCGAATATCCATGTCGCACCCGCCCCGGTCTCAGTTGGGAGCTCGATCCTCGAAGTTGTTGACGAGTACGTATATCTTGGACAAACCATCCAATTAGGTAGGTCCATCTTCGAGAAAGAGGTCAATCGACGAATCTGACTTGGCTGGGCAGCTTTCGGGAAATTACGGCATATCTTCTCGTCCAAAATTCCTCAGTGCTTGAAACGAAGAACCTTCGAGCAATGTGTGTTGCCAGTGATGACCTATGGATCGTAAACGTGGTCGCTCACTATGAGCCTCATAAGAAGGCTATGGGTCACTCAGCGAGCCATGGAAAGAGCTATGCTCGGGGAGATCGAATCAGAAATGAGGAGATCCGTAGCAGAACCAAAATAACTGACATAGCCACTGACATAGCCAAACACTGAAGTGACAGTGGGTAGATCACATAGCGCGCAGAACCGAAGGCCGATGGGGCAAAAGGGTTCTGGAATGGCGACCACGTACCGGCAAGCGCAGCGTAGGACACCCGCCTACAAGGTGGTCAGACGACCTAAGGAAAGTCGCAGGAAGCCGCTGGATGCAGGCCGCTGCCAGCAGGTCGCACTGGAGACGTTTGGGGAGGCCTAGTTGACTTCTTGTGGCTGAGATGATGATGATGAAATAATTTTTCAGTCAAAAACTTTATCACATTTTGATTTCACTGACCTTAGAAACAGAGTAATCAATGTCAGGGAATCAAAAAATGTAGCAAAATTATCGATTGTCGCTAAATGACTGTATCTAGTACAATGACCTTTACACCCTAGGTAGTCATTAGAGTGGCGATAGTGCATATTTTTTTTTAGTCGTCTAATAAAATTAATTGATGGTAAAATTGAGGTCAAAGTAATCAACGATGTACCAAACCAAACCCAGTGGAATCAGATACTTACCTCTATATTTCTGGAATGCAGCAAGCAGCCGCGCATCTCTTCCCTCGACACTCAAAACATGACTGACGGTTAACGCTCGGGGGGTACACATTGCTTCCAAATTGTGTCACTAAGGACGTATACGTACATTTTAGTGATGTACCAGTGGAATCACTGCTAAGGCCCGGACAACATTTAAAAAATTCATATAATTAAATGTACTATAAATACGTGGTTCATCTATTTTATTTATTAATTCTTATCAATTTGGGATCTAATATAAAATATTGAAATATCTATGAACTGAATGGAAATAAATTAAAAGTAAAAAAATATATTTAAAAACAAGCTTTTATTTAATTGCGCTAAAAAGAATAAAATAAACTTTTCTTTCAAAATTTTAACTAAGTATCAACTCATAACGTCATTACACAATTTATATGACACAAAAGCTTGTCGCGAGATTTAATTACTAACATTTACTCGTAGTACGAATAAATGTTAGTTCGATAATTATGTTTTCCTAAACAGGTAAATCTCGCGACAAGCTTTTATGTCATATAAATTGTGTAATGACGTTATAAGTTGATACTTAGTTAAAATTTTGAAAGAAAAGTTTATTTTATTCTTTTTAGCGCAATTAAATAAAAGCTTGTTTTTAAATATATTTTTTTACTTTTAATTTATTTTTTACTTTTTAGTTATCACTGGACAGGTTTCGCAGTGCCATCTATTGTCGAGAGGCGGTACTTGTCTAATGAATTAATTTGTTATAACTAGCAATTTGAATACCAATATAATTTCCTGATTTTACTACAGTCACCCTGCGACAAACTAAACGGGTTTATGTACCCATCAAAAATAAAATACCGACCAAGGGCAAGTAGAACTCGCGCGTGAGAGTTCCTTCCCATAATCATACTAGTCATCATCATCATCATCATCATATCAACCCACCCATAATCATCACACTGCTGGTCTCAGGTCTCCCTTCAATCGAAGGTGATTAGAGCGTACTCTGCCACGCTGCTCCAATGCGGATTGGCAGAGGTCGGTGTTTTCAAACCGCCCTAAGGCCACCGACTTGGCTTAACGACTGTCATCTATCGACAACAGCCGGGACCGACGGCTTAACGTGCCCTCCGAAGCACGAAGAAGCTCGAAATAACGAAACCCATCCAAACGCTGGCTAGGGTCGCCGTCGCTTAACTTGTGTGTTCATATTAGAGTGTGACACACATCGACGCCATCGAGCTCCTCATACTAGTCATACTATCATACTAATATTATAAATGAGAAAGTGAGTTTGTTTGTTTGTTATTTCTTCACGGCTTGGCTAATCAGTTGATCATTATGAAAATTTGTATATGTCAGGGGTACAGAGCCCAACATAGGCTACCTTTTTTACCCGTGAAAGTATGTCAATCCAAAGGGAAAATATTTTTTCTACTATAAAGGGCGCTGTATGGGATGCTATCGGCCAACAGATGGCGCCACAAGTCGCGCTATGGGTTGTTTTGTTATCAAACGAGATCTATGTCATAAAATTAACACGAGCGAAGCCGCGAGGAAAAGCTAGTAATAGATAAAATACATTTTAATTAATAACCGGTATAAAAAGAGCCATGTACCAATGTAAAATGTACCAAGGGTAGGGTCACATTATATTGGTTGATTAAAGAAGAAGAAGTAACTACAAATTTACAATTTTCAGATTTATTCCTGTACTTGTACTACATCATCTTGCTTCTTGCCAAATTTCATGATTCTAGGACAACCGGAAGTACCCTATAGGTTTTTGGTCGGAACTGTTTTGTACGAAAAACGGAACACAAACGGCTGTATCGTAATTTTGTTATCATAATATTGTATTGTCATCTGATCTACAGTTTTAAGCAAAATTTCAGCTCAATCGGTCTTCGGGAAGTGGTTCAAATTTTCGTTCCAAGATTCCACCCTTACATACATACATACATACATTCATACATACATACATACATACAGGTCAAGTTAAATAAAAGCTTTTAAAAATGATATGGATGATATTGTGTACAAATTTGGAGTACGGACACGCCAGTGGAATCAATTTTTAACACTTCAGATATTTTTTTTACTCACTTTGTTTTATATTTTTCTTAATTATCGTAGTGACTCAGTTAGATTACAGTTTAAATTTTAATAAAAAAAATACTTCATACGCTTATTTAAATTATACGTACACTTTTTACTTCCGGACAACGAAAATCCAGGTTTTCAAGAAACACCCTAAAGTTTGCATAAAATAAACATAAAATTGTTTTAAAAAATTTGACGATATTAAACAATGTGAGGATAAAAAAAAACAATTTACTGCATATTTTTTTAACCAAATTTTTGTGCACGTCCGTCTGTTCTTTTATTGGGGTGTTAGATAGGAAGGCTCTTCCAAAATTCGAGCCTTAGATGAAGTCGTAATCAGTCCATGCTTTTGAGTGGACTATAGTGGATTCCGCAATTAAGCGGAGCTTTCAGCGACGAATGCGCCGCCCACAAGCGGCGCTGCACTTAACTGCCACCATCATTCGTTAATATCTCCTGTGAAATTCCACGAATTAAGGTTGAAATAAAGAAATAAAAGATCAAAAGGAAAATCGTCTGAAAGCTAGTTGCAGATCAACAATTAAGCGTTGCCAGTAGGATAAGCTTCGTCGACTATAAAATAAACCGTTTTACATAAATATTCCTAGCTGGTCAGCAGGTAAAACAGAGAACTAATTTCCATAAAGCATTATAAGGAGTAGGAGTACCTCACAAAAGTATCAAGATTTATCGAATGAAACTAAATGATTACGTGTTAAACCAACCTGTTTAATCAGTTTGTCGAGCCGCTGCAGGTAAATGGTTTTAGCCTAAAACTGATTGCCAATAATAAGTTTAAAGAAAAATAAAGGGTTTTATTGTGATCAAAATAAATTTTTTGTTTGTTTTATTCTATTCTGCCCACATTTCAATTTCTACTTTATCTCCTCGATGTTTATCAACTGGAAATTATCATAAGCATCTAAATCTTAACAACAATTTAGAATTACGACTGAGAGTCTCGTAGTCTGCGGTAATCTATTCTGTTTGCGTTTTCGGCAACTCCAACACTTCACTACAAGTTTGATAATGTCGGGGCAAAGTTTACACGAGTAAATCACTATCACGCGACACATGACAAACCGCTCGAGTAAGGCGCTCTGCTGATCCCGCGTTGCGCCTGTTTCGTCGATGCGGCCTTTAATAAATAAATGATAATAGGATCACTTAGTCTTGTAACACCATGCTGATACTATAAACTGTGGAAGCGCACTTCAATAGCTTCCCTCCAAAAGGATTTTCCAGGCTACCTTGGCACAAATATGAAATAACAGTACGAAAAATGCATGTGTTTCGTTCCCATCACATCGCTTTCGTCCGCGCGAATCCGGGTCAGCTCGCCGGCGGCATGCCGCGCTGATCTAAGGTTTCTTTATCTTGTGTCTCATAAACGTACTTGTTAAGCCATAGCTAACGTTCATGTACTTTTAGTAATAGTACAATAATATAATGATCACACCATTGCATCATTCTTATTTCTTTTTATGGTCCTCACGATGATTTCTGCCTACCCCTCTAGCTGGGTACCACCTGGTGGGTAACTCCCTCAGCGGCTCACTTAAGGCGCACCCATATAGAATAGAATAATCTTTAAAACTATACTATTATACATATTACTATTATGTTTATTGGAAGATGTGACGGAATATAGAATTGCAGTTGCTCCTGTCAACTAGAGCAATGCTTTCGGACTACCGCGTGCATCAAGTAATCCCAAAGAGAATTAACTCGATCATTTCTATCATACTATTTAAGTATTATTCAAAATTCGATTTATGTAAAAAATTAACCCACTTAGGTATTGGACAAAGTTATTCTGTATTAGACACATTAGGCACATTACTACACATGGCCACTCGACCAGACGGTACTTGGAATGATTTTATAATGGCCACGCTGCGCATATTACATCCCTGTATCAGATAATCGAAATAAGGATCGATTCACATCGACGTGGCCATCGGCATAACCGAATAGAAATAGCAATAGAGAAAGAGTAGATAAATCTGTCGCTACTCTGTATGGCATGGCACCAACCACTGTATTCTATGTGAAAGACTCCTTCAGTTCAAGTAGAGGCGGCATGGACGTGACCATAATAAATGTAATTGCTTCAATTGACGACATTCAGTGCACTGTGTGTGTGTGTCACTAAGTAATACTGATCTATCATTGAGAATTTAGAATCGTGGCCATAATTATTATTCGGCAATGTCATATTCAAAACATGATGACGGTAGCCGCATGACGTCACCGGCGATACGGTTGGACTCCTCAGTTAGATGAGTTACAAGTTTCGTGTTACAACGATGCAAAAACACTCGGCAGTCTGTTTAAAGTCTAGCTTGTTATTCGTCTGTATGGTGCGGCATCAAGAGATAATAAATAAACAAATAATTCTATATAATTCACACAGCGCCGCCTGGTGCCAAAGTAGACTTAACAACCTGCTTGTGTGTGCCCAGACTCGACAACAAACACAAATGCTAGCACATAAATGTTCACCGAGAGCGGGCGAGAATTAAACCCGCGCCTTCTGGTGCCGACGGTAGGAGCACCAACGCCCACCGGGCTGTCAAAATAGTGTGGCGAACAGAAATTAAAGAATAAGTCCCCATTCCAGTTTACATAACGGGTTATGAGCGTGACCCTTTGCACTGTAAAAATTCATACGCTGTGCTCACGGCTGACATCAGTCGGACCAAATTGCCATCTAAATGATCTAAACCCCTAACTTTGAAGTAAAAGCTGATTATTTCATAAGACTTTCGAGTGACACAACTTCAGAAATGTAGAGTTTCCACTCTGGGATGTGAAGATCTAAATGCAGGAAGTCACTATTATTAAATATCAAAAACATGAAATATATGTGAAATGATAACGGGATGAAGAAGCAGAGTCTACACACAGCCGCAAACACTACTGTATCACAGTAACTTCATTGTGTCAACATCGTCGTATGGTCCGCTTTCAACACTACCGCTCCCTGCAATCGGCAGCATCTCGCGACAGCGCAGCTCCGTCCACCTGCCTCAGACTGCAAGAAATCTCTCTTCACAATCGCACATAAATTATCCCGAAGCAACATCGTTAATCACTGCGGGGCGGCCGCCGGAGGTCCGGCGCGCACCTGTCCAGGACTGTTCTTTACTTTTATATAATTAAGGTTACAAACAAACCAGTTTGAAACATGAATAGGATAAGGAAATTCTCTGAAAGGATATTGGCATGAAACATCAGCGTTAGATAAGTGAATTCCGAAAGCGCTACTTCGCTTTTAGTTGCACTAGAAAGGAATACACTAAAATTTGGATGTTCAACATTGGTTCCTATCATTGTTTTACTGATCTACGTATTATTTTTATTTAACATTGATTTCTTCCTCTCGGTCCTTGAAGCACTACTAAATTATTGGCGGGCGAGGCGCGACCCGAACTCGTTAAGTTGAATCCAGGTCTGACCTCTGCCCTTTTGCAGTACAAGTGCGCTAAGAGGGCAAATGTTGCGTTCCGAACGTACGTGTACTACAGTTTGGAGAACATCGGCGCCGCCTCCGACACCAATACAAACACTACTTATACGGTTTTCACTTTTTTCTGCACAATTTGTTTTGATTGCCTAATTTCAAAGTCGATATAAAACTTTTTTATTCAAATAGATTTAAGAGAGGTAGGGCACAGCGGATAATCCGCTCAAATCGGAGCAGCCCGTCTGGGGAAGGACCTCCACCTTACAGTAGATCGTAGCCAAATAGCAAGCCATGTTGTGTTCCTACGGTGAGTATGGTCTCCAGAGATCCACTTGGGGGGTTGGGAGGGTTGGCATCGCGTGAGTTATACCCCCGGGACTGCAAGCGTCTATAGGCTATGGTGATGCTTACCATCAGGCGGGCCGTATGCTTGTTTGGCAACTTTAAAAAAAAGACCTATTACAAGATCTCTCGAATCGTCGCTTTGTTACATTCAACATTTTTTTAATTTGCTACCTATGTCCTACTGCTCAGCAAGAGTTTTCCTCTGCCAATCTACAATCATATTTTGTATAGGTATCTATTATATCAATGAGATTTTATATATTTTATGACAAGAGAAGTAACGTCATACAAAGCATTCGTAAAAAGCCGCAACCACTCTATAGTGTAAAAGACGTAGCTTTGAAACCGATACATATTCCGAGCACATTCCAAAGTAAACTATATTTGTCTCTTTTTTCTAGAGTCAAACTAATTATGTCAAAATGAGATAAAAGCATTACTCCCACAAAAATTACCAGAGTTGCCAGCTCATGCCTTTTTTCCTAAAAAACATGAACAATTTTCTCATTGAATGAATGTTATTTGAGTCATTTATTTAAATAAAAAAATGAAAGTTTTCAAACTATGTATATTGTTTCTTAGGTGACAGAAGAATTAAAGATAGGAAGAAATAAATATATAGATGCGTAAATATTGGTACTTACATATTATATTTCAAGAATAAAGCATGGCGGAATGGAGAAGTTTCCATTTTTTGTTTATCGATGAATCTCTAAAACTAAATGAATCTTCTTCTTATTCTTCCTTAATTAATGGCGTTTCTGTCGTGTCTTAACGACACATAGACAATTTCGCCAATGTCGAGTATTTTAAATGAACACTTTTTGACTAAAAAGTACACTTTAAAAAGGCAACGTGGTACGGTGAGGATCCGAGGTCGCCATCTTGACGACCTTCGTTGACAAGGCGGCGATCTAAATGAATCTTTATGAGACTTTATATGACAGCTGTCAAAATAATAATATGACGAAGTACTAATGGCAAAATAAAACGAAGAAAAAAATATATATTTTACCTTTTTTCCTAAAAAACATTAAATAATAATAATAATTCGTTACTTCAAGTAAGCGAATTAAAGACAGTAGAAATAATACCAGTGTGGAAACTAAGACATTTTTTCGAAACAAATACCTAAACTTACACAACTTCTTATGTTCGCGGATGACACAAAAATCTTTAGGAAAATAAACACCATTCAAGACTGTAATACTGTTAAAAGTTATTCACGGTAATCCAGAACAATATTTTGTTATAAAATAGTTATCAGAAGACAATTGTAATTCATAAGTTTTTTAAAGTAAATTCTTTAATAAAGTCGGATGACAGACTTCTACCCGCACGTATGCAACTATCGGTATAATCAGGGAAACCTGTTATTGGCCTTATTGTTTGTTTAAAATTGTGATTCATTATCTGTAACGCGGTTGTTTTTCTTAATAAATAAAATAAGAATAAAATACAACATACAAGAAAAAAAAAACTATTGTACTCAACCAAACATTTGATAATGGCAGAAACAATTTAAATTAAACACCGTTACCACAATGAAAAAGATGAAATTGTTACGTCACTATCATAGTAATATCATTATGCCAAATGTCAGTTAAAAGCCATACCAAAAAGAGGAATTATATTATTTTGTTTTCTCTTGTCTTGACGTGCGTAGCACTAGCGATTGATTTTAGTATCAATCAATTTTATTCTAAGTAAATAATTAATTCTAGTTTGAGCCTGGTTGTAGGTTTACTTCTTTCTAATACTTACAGGCGTATGAGTTCATCATTCACTCTTTCATTCACTAAACTCCCAACATTTGGGAAAATTAAAATCGTTTTTACTGGCAACACTGCTGGCAAAAACAATGCGTATTATATTAATTTCGATTTTAATGCTATTTTCGTATAATTTGAACACAAATAAGCATTCTTACTTGTGAAAAGTGATACCACATGCTTTGTTATTAGTTTGGGACCGCGATATACATGTTTTGACAGTGCATTTAACCATTTTTGTGATATTATTGTGAGACACGCATTCACTGAACGTCAAACTACGATTGAGTCGGAAGAAATTCAACTAAGACTGTGGCCTCAGTCGACGTGGCGACAGGTATGTGTCAAACGTTACGAATCTATAGTAAATAACAAATCACTGTATTATATAATAAATTACATTTACCTTTATAAATTAGTTGGCTTATACTAAATTCAGGGACCACGGGTAAAATAATTCCCGTGGTACCTTCCAGGGACCATCACAGGGACCATGGGCAAAAAAGGAATGTAAAATCATAAAAATCTGTCAAAATCGACTTCCGACAATCGAACTTTCGGTCCGAGTGTCGACCAAGACACGCGTCGTCGCTCGGAGTGGCGCAAGTAAGCCTCGTAAATCACTCATTGATTTCACATTTCATAATAAATATTTTGGAGAAAGTAATCTGTTAAATGTATCGCGTACCAGTTCAAAAGGACCGCCGCCGCCGCCGCACGGCAATCGCAGCCGCGGATCGGAGATCCTTATCCGGGACTAGGCCAAACGGGGACGAACTGTGGACTCTATGTGGCGGCGATAGAGCCTCATGGTGGCCGAAACGCGATAAGTCAATATGTGTAACGCGAAATCCTCGGGTTGAATGTTAAAGACGTGTAGTTGGAGCGCGCGTGACGAGCGTGACACGCACGGACCGACGACGGACACACACGTATCGCCAAAGTACCATAAAAATGTAACACAATATGTCTTTATGAATTAAAAAAACCGGGCAAGTGCGTGTCCGGCCACGTATGTACATACTCGTACAATATAAAGTACTGTGTTTACTTCGCAGTGGTTAATAACAGATATAATATTGTTTTATTATTATGCAATGTAGAGCTGGAGGATTTCTATGTTTGAGTGACTCGCTGTTCCCCAGAGTTGTATGCCATAGATCCAAATCGGCTTCGAAACACATTTGTAAATAAGGAGTTTATTTTCCACACTTAGTTTCGATTGTCTACCCAACAGCCAGTACATATCTCAAAATTTTTTATCTGCTTGCATCCTTTTGGCCTTTATATGATCTCGCCAGGTGAGTCTTCTATCTAAGTGCATTCCTAAGTATTTAGTTGTCACCTGTTGTGGCAAGATGGTACCGTCGAGTGTTACGGGTGAGCAGTCTTCTCTCTTAAGAGTGAATGTAGTATGTACCTATTTTGCAGGGCTTGCTCGGATTCTCCACTTCTTTAGCCATAGTCCAATTTTGTCTAAGCACTCTTGCATTTTAGTAGATGCTGTGTTTGGATCTTTATCACATGAGAGGATTGCGATGTCGTCTGCATAGGTTGCGGTCTGAGGTGGGTATGTCCGCGGTGTTGATCGTTTACAGAACGGGACCCAGCACAGAGTCCTGTGGCACTCCTGATTCTATTTGGCAGATAGATGAGAAACATTCTTCACATTTTGGAATATTCGGTTTTGTAGGTATGATTTCATAAGCATGTAAGCAGTATATGGCAGGTGCGTTTTTAGCTTGTACAGCAAACCCTTGTGCCATACGCGGTCAAAGGCCTGCTGCACGTCGAGGAACACAGCCGAACAATATTCTTTCCTCTCCAAAGCCTGTCGTCTTGTGTGAGCTACTCGGTGTATTTGTTCTGTCGTTCCATGATGTGCTCGGATAGAAATCCTCCAGCGCTACCAGAATAAAGTACTGAAGTCTTTGAGCAACGCGCCATGGTTCACACGAAACACTGAAGTCCACGAATACCTGGACATCCCAACAGTCAAAGAGGAAATAGACAAATACTCAGTGAAATACAAACTGAGACTGGAACTGCACAGGAATCAATTGGCTACAGACCTCTTGAATACAGATGGCAACATATTTAGGCTGAAAAGGGTGCGACTGGTCCTCATCTGAACCTTCAGGTTCACTGAAGTGAAGGGGTGAAAAATATATATATATTATATATATTTGTATATATATATATATATATATATACATCCAGCGATGTCTATATATATATATATATATATACATGTATATATGCACTCGCAATACCTGTCAATAATTACGACACATCTGATTATGGCTGCAAGGCTGATAGCAGATATAAAAAAAAACTTATGCAATGTCATATTGTATGACATTTTGTCGTTTTCATAAAAGTGAAAAATCCATTGTGTCTCTAATTAGAGCATTCACTACTGTGTCAGTATGTTACGACACTCGTAATTACAATATCAATCGTCATCGGGATGAGTAAAGTTCTCCTCAAACGACCCGTTGCGATGGCCGTGAAGTGTGCCGATTGTCTGTGGGCAGGCACCGCGACAACCAGCGCTCGAGTCGACTCTAGGAGTGGAGCTCGCCCTATTGTCTGGGCGGCCTCGGGCGCGTGCGATTCCTTGCTCGTCTGCATCTGTTACAATTTTATGAGGGCTTTGAATACAACGCTATGTATATTGTTATTATGGGCCGTAGTTGTTTTACCTTTTATTGGTGTGTCAATATGAAATAACAATTCTTTTAGTGCTTTTTTTCACTCCTGGTAGAGTTAGATTAGAATCCTGTATTAGGATTGCTGAATAGAGATTACTTAATAAAACTTTGTTTTTATTTGATCCCTCTTCATAATGGTCTCAAATATATTTGTTCCGTCTCCAATAACCATTGCGGCCTGAATTGTTTTTATTGTCTTACGACAGCAGTCTTAATTTATAGTCTTAATTATAATATTAAAAGGAATAACTCATTTAACTAACTAATGATCAACGAATGTCTTAATAGAATGTCATGAATGGACGAAACACCAGCGCGGCGCCGCAGCGCACCGTGACAAGTAGGTGACGTTATTAAGTATGTTTATAATGTAGAGTGTGACAACAACCACCGCTGTACTCGGCGCATGTTCGCCGTCCGCCACCCGCTGCGCACCCGCCTGTGCGTATAAACATATTCACCTTTCCAGAAATGAGTCCGCACATTATGTGTGCAGTATTAATATAAGTAAGACTTACAGCTAATATGTAGGAACCACTGATTTGTATGTGTTCTTACATTGACTCATAAACATCTAAAAATATGTTTTACACAACTTTGAAGATAACCACGTCTTCTAAAATTGGTCTCAAATTCAACAAATAACAATTTTCTGTGAGCCAAGAATGTGTTATAAATGTTTGGTGTTGAAAAAATATGACTGACTATTTAAATTAAAATTCCAAAGTGTCGTCGTCTGCGACGTCTCGCGTATTTCTGTCCTTGCATGCGGCGTCTCCTGGATCTATGGCACATGTCCTCGTCATTTTCCCCTCGGTGCGCTGCAGCTAAGCGTCGTTATTGACTTTCACATACTTAATGTCTGTCAGCAATCAGCATTCATCACTGTCGTCGTTAAATCCATCGCTTGTAATTTTATAGCAGTAGTCTATGAGCTTATAAAATCTTCATCTAAATCGAAATCCATTTGTTCAGTGGCACGTTTAAGACGTTACCAAGCTGCATCACTCATTTCAAATGTAGTCATAGAAATGAAATAATAGTTATTTGTAATGCAAGGCTGCAAAGTTGGTTTTTGGCGTGAGCGAGAGAATATTGAAACCTGAGCTAGCGAAGGATTCTTATTAGGTAACCTACCTAAACTACGATACAACCGAAGATACTTTAAAGATTAAAACTTAATAAAATTATACTACTCACTGGAAATCGTAACTTATATTATTATTTATCTATATATAGTTTAATTATTAATAAGTACATAATGTATTATTTTACTCTTTTTTTTTTTGGTATGGCTTATATTACGTTACGTCTGCATTATGTATGTACTAGCGCCCCTAGTAGGGATCCTTATAAATATATAATTTTTTTCTTATTATATAGTTTTTATATTTATTTTTTCTTTGAAAATAAAATTATAGCCTGTTGCCCGGGGATGGCGTTGCTTCTCAACGGTGATAGTAGCTATTTGTCACGCACTTTTGTCGTTTTTTCTTTGCAACAGTAAATTCCTTTTTATTTTATTTTTATATAGATACTATAGATTTAATAACTAAATTGTTGTTATTTTTAGTGTTCGGAAAGACGTTTTCTGATGTTCACGATACAGGCTTGCCTAGTGTGAAGATCGCAGATTTCTCCTGCATAATACAAGTCATCAGTGTTTGTCATTACTAGTGAATAATAATTGTTTACTGTTACTGTTTCTGAGAAAAATAAGTATTATAATTATTAAAAAATATTATTATTCTAGGATTGAACCAAATTGGATAGAATCCTGAGCGTAGCGAGGGTTTCAAAGGTACGAGACGCAGAATAACTTTGCTGTCGAGCGAAACACACAACTTTTCACCTCACTACAGCGAGGAAAATGCTAGGTGCAAGAAAAACGCAAATAATATATTAAATGTTTATTTTTTTTCATGCGGTGTCGTGCTGGCTAGTTCCATTATTCTAAAAATAAGGTTGGCGCACTGGCATGAAATAAGTATTAATGCATTTTCAAAGGACTGGCGGTATAAAAAATTATAGAATAGAAGGTTCGAATTTTAAAAATTCTTTCCACGCTAGGGCACAAAATGCACTTTTGCGCTCAGATTTCGAATGACAAACAGATTCTTTCCGAGCTTGTGAGGTGAAAAATACATTATTAAAAGGAGTTCCTTTAGGCAAGGTTCCGAAGATACTGGCAGCGTTCCCCCTTTGAATAGCTAGACTAATTCTTTGTCCGAGGTAGCTGGCAGCTCTTCGGTCTCCTGTGATGTCGACTAACCGTTTTACAATTTCCTTAAAAAGTCTTATAGCGCAAGGACCCCACAGACCAAGGGTCTCGACACCGAATGGGACAAAATCATATTCGGAGCCTAGACCCCTGTATTTACAACTTATTTATGTAAAATGCGTTATGTTCACCTTTCATGTATGGTTTGCGACTTGCGAGGCTTAGCGCATTTTATCGCATGTCCACGTGTGTCAGCAACAATTGATGTCGCGTTTTGGAATCACCTCGGACAATCCCGGCTTACTACACTTTACTTAGCTATTCATTAACATCTTGGTTTACTATGATTTTCTACTTATTATTTAGAAACAAGGCCTCCCAATATCATCGGATGTCGTCGGTGCTCATATGCCACGCTCTGTTGAGAATGGCTCCATTCTCGATTCACACTCAAATTTATTGAAGCCATAAAGCTAATTCCTGAAACGGATGGTAGGGACATTTTAGTAACATGTCATACCAACTGTTTCGTGCGCTGATGAAGACAGTTACTGACAGCTGTTCGGATCTTAAGAAGTAGTGGTACTAAAGTGTTAATTTACCTTAGTTGCTGAGCGAACAGATAAACCCGTAGTCTCATAGGCCTCGAAATCTTAATCACCTATGAAGCTGTAATTAATATTTTAGATTTGTTGTGTTATGAAAATATTTCCAAAAAAAAACCGTAGTGAAAGACAGACACAATACAAGTTAAACGTTAAAAAGAAGTAAGGAATAAGTTACTGCTGTGTGTGCCCGCAGCCGCGAATCGGCGGCGCGCGGTTGGTCCCGTGGGTGCTCGTAAATATGAATCCTTTCCAGAAGTTGTCGCGACACTTGTTATTTTCGTCCCAGATTGCATCTGTAAATACACCTTCCCCGCTTCCCCGCCCCCGCCGCTGCACCGGGGCGCCACGCGTCCCCGCAGACTGCATTGAATCAAGAAAACTACAACACACTCATATCGTTTATATGATTACTTTTCCCTGATGAATTTCTACCTCTCTCCTGTCTTCACT
Source organism: Endotricha flammealis (assembly GCA_905163395.2). NCBI lineage: Eukaryota > Metazoa > Arthropoda > Insecta > Lepidoptera > Pyralidae > Endotricha > Endotricha flammealis. The sequence goes on along the minus strand of LR990858.1, from coordinate 98,926 downwards.
TTTTTACAAAGAATTAAAATCTTCTAAAATAGGAAACACGAATCCCTTTACCAGCAAAGTATTTTTGGAGTAGTAGGTGTACTTTATACTTAAACTAGTTTACCAATTATGTCAAAAATAAAGGCTTCGACACCGCTTGGATACTTAATATTTGTGTGGTTTTTAAAATCCGTTGAATTTATTGTGATCACTAATAAAAGCCTTGTGGTTCGTCACTACAATTTTATGAGCGTTCCCGAGGCGCGCCGCTCGCCGCGTCGTCCCGGCTTTAATTCGTGCCCATATTTATGAGTACAGTGAAATTCTATTCCCGACGATTTGTTCTTGTTGCGATCAAAGTCCGGAGCTAACACGTGTCGCGTGTCATCTGTCACCGTCCGCGGGGCAATGAGACCAATCAAAGCCGAATATTGATAGGTCTACATGTGTCACGGCTACGACCGGCTGAAGTCATAATATTAAGACAAATCACTGCGACTTTTTAGAAGCTTTTGTCTTGTTTTACATGCCCCTGCCTGTCTCTATGTACATGTTATGTTAGATTGTGAAGTCAAGGTTTGAAGTTTTGACCAGACTTAAAATAGTATCAATTTTACCTATACCTGTTTCTGATAACAACGCTATGAACAAACTGATATGTTAACCTGTTAATTAATATACAACACAAGAGTAGGAAAAGATTAAATTTGCGACATTACGAAGTGACTCTACATTTAGAAATATGTATTTAATTTTTGAAAGTTAACTTCTTATAAACCAAACTTTGTGGACGTTTTGCCGACGAAGCGATATTCATAACTAAAAATCAAGTACGAAGAAGAGAAGAAGAAGAAGAAAAGAGGAAGAAGAAGTGGGAGTTTGGGAGGGTTAGCAACGCGTGAATGATACCCCCGGTATTGCAAGCGTCTATAGGCTATGGTGATGCTTACCATTAGGCGGGTCGTATGCTTGTTTGCTAACTTAGTGGTAAAAAAAGGCTTTTGAAATTGATTTTGAACTCAAATAGAATCCAAACCCGTTATGTTTATTAGCAAAAACATATAAAACGTACTAAAAATTACTTCTGTAAAATTTTATGGCTCCGCTTTCTATGCAAGTTATCATCAGGTGCGGCTCCGTTATCAGTCATAAAGTCATAACATGACCAAGTTGTTGTTTACCTGCGTCTACCGTACTGTTGATTAATCAGACGCCGTCGTCGCCGGCGCCCGCGCAAGCCGAGCCCAGTCGCGGGCAGTCGCGGCCGCTATCTATCGGCAGATAACACCTCGGCATCCGGCGCCTAGAATGCGCCTCCAATTTAGTCTTTTCGATGTTTACATATCACTTGAATTGAAAATCGGTATCTAATCGACCAAGCTCGATCAGTGCGTACTAAATTAATATTTGATTACCGATATCTAATCGGAAGCATATTCAGTAACGTTGCCTCACAGTGCATGTTTAACTAACACTTTCAATAGTAACCATCTTTTAATAGTCCAAAGGTCGTTGCCTTCTTAAAAAAGTGGTAAGCTTCTCCAAATTAGCAATTTGAATATGATGGCGCTCATTCAAATTGTGACTTGAAGCTGTATGCGATCGTGTACCGAATTCCAGAGACATAAAACACTGCCCGTAATTTGTGGATCCCTCGTCCGCCATTTGTCTAATTGACGCTTTCTTTACTGCGTCACTGGGGTGACACCGTGCCTCAGCACGCCAAAGCCAAAGGCACGGTAGTAATCTGTGACGTGAGTGCACGGGAGGCGCCGCACCGGCGGGAGGAGCACGGCCACGTCCCGCCGCTCCTTCATCGCATATTGCATTATGACGCTTTGAGGAATTTCAATATTTCCACTGTCCCTGTACGGACGACGACGACGCCATATAGGCGCGATCTGGCGCCACCCGCCACCGCAAATGCAATAATAGATATCCTCTCGTTCGTATAAAACGAAAGAGGGATTATACATACGTGGAAATTGCTAAAGGGAGCCGATCTAATTCTGCGTATGTCGAGGGTATTGTAAAGTAATAAATAATGCGTCTGCGGTGGGAAGCCATAGCAACTTACGAGAAATGAACCCAGCCCTCGCCCCCCGGCGCGTGCACCCCGACACTCGCTTCCCTGTAATGCACTCGAACGTCCCTACGTATAAGTGGGAGCGCACACTTGTAACTGGCGTCAAATTACTTCTTACTAGCTGGATGTTACGAACAATATGATACTTTCTGCGTCCAATCACTAATCCCTCGCCTTGAAAATCATGTTTTGGTTCGCTCAACTGAAGAATTGTTTTTGTGCTTATTGATGTCCTCAAAGTTTGTGGAATACGTTGAACTGCACGTTATTACCATTTTGCGTGCGGCTCATGACATACAGAAAAAAGTTTGTGCACTGCTTGAAGAGTAATAAAATACTAAATTTACTCATAATCTAATTACCCATAATTCCGTACCCCCTAAAGGCCTATAACCTTAATCATTCACATCCGCTCTACATTCCTCGGGTGGCCGGTGGTGCGACCTCATATTACAACGACGAGTCCGTTTGTCCGCCCTCGACAAACCCCGGAACCGAATGCAGCGATTCGGAAAAAGGTAGGCTCGATCCGGAGCGCGCTCCATCACACCTTCCGCCGCTGATTGATGAATTACTTCATTACCACTTCATACCACTCTTCATTTTTATCAATTTAATGACAAATACCGTCGTGTCTGGAATTCTTTAATTTATGATCAGCTTTATACAGCTTTACACTTCTTATCCCGCACTTTCTTATCAAGTCAGGCTCTTTTTCCGTTCTCTTTGATATTGTGCATTTTAATCACTGTTTATTAAAATCGTCTCCTAGACAGCAGAGAAGTTATCAAATACGCCAAATTCCTAAATAATTTCAATCAGTTTGACGAGTTCTTTATTTTTGCGTCCGTAATCGATACAGTGATCAATATTTCGACACCGCGGTCTTCCTACGCGAACGGGCCCTGCTTTTGAAATGGGAACGAAAGGCATTAAGCTCTCCGCAAGCCGCGCTTGCCCTTCCGCCCACAGCCGCTGACCATCTTCAGCCTACGTAACATGCGTACTTGGCATTTACCACCAGATCACCAATATCACATCACTGCAGACACATTGACGTAGTATTGGAATCTTTAATACCAGTGCTTGTTTTTCTTAACAATCGAAAGTGAATGCACAAATTAAAATGCGAGAAAGTGCAGGAGAAAAACTCTTAATAGTCACATAAAACCTGAGTACGCCAAGTCGAAATTCACATAATTTGAATTAAGTACCTTGTTTTCTTATCAAACTTAACATGATAAACCTTTCTTAGAAAGTAGGTAATTAAATAAATTGTAAAATGGAAGGAACGTTAAACTTAAGTTACTTCACAGGACTATGTAGTTACCTTCTTACGGTAGGTAGAAGGAACAAAAAAAAAGCTTGCATCCTGAAATTCAAAGTGTTCATAGTATCCGAAACTTTAACTAGTAGCAATATAGGTCGTTACTGCAGAGATACGTATCAAGTGTAGACATGGTGCGGCGATGCAAATGCAAATACTTTGCCTTTCACAAAACTGCACGAAGCCAGCCTACTCACGATATGAGAGCAGGCAGAAAGCAAGTTTATAGGGCAAGCTGCGGAGAGCCCCCCCCCCCCCCACGCGCGCGCTCCGCGCCCGCCGCCCCCCGCAGCCCGCACCCTGCGGCCGGGCCCGCCGCCGCCGCCGCGACCGGTCTTCCTACAGCTCACCAGTGCAGTCCAGCCAGTCAGCCGTTGGCAGCCCGCGGCGTCACTTGTGTCGATGGTGCGCTTATCACTCCCCGCGCACCGCAACTAACATTCGTTCGAAAGTACTCGCGAGTGGTTCTCGGAGATTATTACTTGTGAAACACTGCTGCAACCCCTTGGATTGGTGTTTGTAACTAACAGTGGTGATGCTTGAAAAAAGTTTTGTGTACAAATAAGCATAGTGCATTGTTGTAAAAGCCGGTTCACCTCGTGCGCGAGGCCGGTTCTGTGTACCGGTCGCAGTGCCTGTACCCTTTCGATTTGTGCTTTCTAAACGAATCTCGACGAGTAACTGTGGGCTCGCCTACATGCTCCCGAATACCTTGACACATTGGAATTATATCTAAAAGGTGAGCAAAGTGCGGAAGTGAACGCCGAGTGCTTCGTAGTGCATCCAACTTTTCTTATTGTACATAATAATATAGGGATATTCACTATTTTAGAAACCGTCAGAGCGGCCTTTCGTGAACTCCATACTAGTGCAACAAAACACGAAGACCCATATTATATGAAAATACATTGGCCTCATCATGCATTCCTATTTAGAAAATCATCAGAAAAATACCTGAGCTTTGCACAAAATTCACTCAAAAACGGGAACTTGCTATACCTTAAAACCATAATTGTAGGGCCATCATCGTGAAAATATTGATGAATAAAAGACATTCGTTATTCGAATTGTTATTATTAAATGTGAAGTCCACTATATTATGTTCTGCATATGCTTGACCAAAGCAAAATTAAATACCAAGCAAGACCAAAACTTACTGAATCAACTGCAAAGGAATATTGTATTTCAAAACTCATAAACTAAATCAAAGAAACAAATTTTTTCGAGCTGTATGCTGACTTCGAATTCTAGTCGAGCCATGCTTCATTTGCCCACAGCTGTATTAACAGTTTTTTAATTAGAACCTGATTACCACATAAAACACAATAAACAACCTTTCAAACATGACTTAAAAAAGAAACACCACACCCGAGGATACCATTACATAAGTTCAATGTTCAATCAAAAATTAATTAATATCACGGCATAGAGCCCTTCTTAACATCTTACCAAAACGACCATTCATGTGTGTTTCATGTTCCACGAATAAAGAATATTTGTATTAATCTGAATAAATATCGCTACTACTAAGACTGTATCGCTACTATTTAATTGTAAAAAGAAGCAGATTTATAAAAAGATTGATGAATAATAAAATCTTTATTCAGATTAGCTTCTTATTGTATAATCTTAAACAATTTAGGTAAATAATTATTAAATTAAAACAAACGCGTAATTATATCAGTCATAACGAGCACCAATAAAGAGGAACCCCATTTCCAGATGATCATGTTCTGAATAAAATTGCACTCAATGCAAAGGCGACAACTGAACCAAACTTCTAAAAGTACCTAAATTTAGATTTTTGGAAGAATTTTACTATCTAATCATTTTGTGGAAAGTATCATTCTACAGGGTAAAGTCTACGTCGAGAGTAGAATTGAAATTAAATATGCAATAAGAATTTTTTTAAATTAAATATTTCGTTTCTATCGAAAAAAGAGTTAGTATCAACTGACCCATTTCAAGCAAACGATAGATTGATATACGGTAAAAAGAAACGGGTTCTAAAGAAGATTCATTAAAATCATAACACTATCAATAAAAACATAGCATAATGGATTGTGAAACGAAATAACGCTAAAAAGAAGAAGACATACTTACAGTCTTTTATTACAAAATGGTTTATGATCTGACAATAAAAGATATCATTATACTTTCTTCATTGAACTGGTGGTAGGAAGAAATGTGACGATTCGAAAGAGCTTGTAATTAGGCCTATTTTAATAAAAAAGATTTCAATTCAGTCTTTATTTCCCACTAGTCTCTTTATAAGTAGTTCCTTTAGGCTACGTGTTGCCGTTTGATACCCTGCATCCAGCATTTATTCATGTATTTCAACCATCCAAGGATTCCATTGCTTACTTTTCAAATATCCAACCCAAAATGCAACAAAATTTCGTTACCACAAAAATTTTGGCCGACATTATTGGGGGAAACGTTTTCATTCCTTGTGTCAGCTGCTTTAATGCTCTCGTCCAACTCCCACATTCGTCTTGATAAACAAAATTAAATGTGTTCGAATTCAAACAGAATACGTTTCCTAAACTGGGTCCTGTTTCATTTGCGAACACAATTTATTATTTATGGGCCGCGCGGGATCTTGACAAATGTAATGTCGTCTAATTTACCGTCGGAGTCATCTTCTCAAGTCGGTTTCTCATAAGCTCATCACGTCACTTTGATGCTTACTATTTAAAACTGCTCCCAAACCTTAGCTTTTCTTTGGCTTGTATACTATTACATTTTACTTGAGACTATTTATTATTGTACATTCAAAGTTTGTAAAGAAATTGTGTTTTTATCCCAGCAAGAAGCGATACTCCATAGAAACTATTAATACAACGAGAGCTGACAAGCACCATTGCAGCTCCAATTAGTAGTACAATTTGACTCATGGCGATGGCCAGTCATCCTTTTGATAAATTTCTAGAAAACATCATGCTAACGCTGATAAGCTGTAATCAAAGATTACAGATAATGCGTGTAATAGATATTATTGTTGTAATGACCATTTTATTCGCAATAAAACCCCGTTGTGCGAGTTTAGAAGTAAACGGCTAATGATCACAAAAATGGTTTCTTGAAAAACGTTTAGGAGACCTCTGAGATTTAACACGAATTTATCCACTTCAGAATAATTTCATGGCGAAGTCATCTCAAAACCTTTCGTCTATACAATAGAAAACATTTTAGAATTTAAATTTAGTGTTTCTAATCTCACAACCTCCCACGGAGCTATAGTATTAAATCATTGCAAAATCTTCTATTATGATACAGTTTCCGCCATCTAGCGGGTGGCGGAGGCAAAACATTGTAACATGTCGTCTCGCTTTTACACATTATTTATCGCTTCGTTTGTAACGTCACAAAAGCAAAATAAATTGCACTTCGTCCACAAGTTTTTTCTTCATAATAATGACCTAAATGTGCAGTCATCTACCTGTCCACTTACCCGACAAGGATCGTCGCAGATGGCATCCCTATTCGCCATCTGTTCCGTCCGACCCTTCTGCTTCCTGTTTAATGCAACTAGTTTAACCAATGGCAATACATTATTTATTACTTGTGCCAAATTAACTTTTTTGCTTTTTGTGCGAACGAAAGTTATGGAAGAGTATCTTATTACTAACCTTTCATAATTAAAATGATTTATTTGCACAAAAACAGAGTGTAGTAGGTATATAACAATAGAGTTGAAATGTTAAATTTCACTTTATTATTATGCATACAAGGCAGCACTCTAATGTTGCCGACCTTAGACCTAATTGATGCATCAGCAAATCTTAACTCGTTAAGCATCTGGATGTAGTCAGTCAAATGTTATATAACAATGACAAAATGGATTCCAATGTAAAAATAATAAGATATACGTGATAAATTAAAACTTTCGGTTTTTATGCAAGGATTTAATTTTCTCTGCAAGGAGGCATACGTCTAAATAACCGGTTCTAATGAGTTTTTGGTTGCCTTAATTCACGAGCTGTTTATTCCATGGTGTAGAATCATGAGGCAAGATCACTTTTGGAATAATTTGTTTAGATGTATGGTGCTAATCGGTGAAAGCCTCCCATACACTTCCACCGTCGCTCGTTGAGTCATAGCCAAATGATACCTATGATACGCCCAAATTACGTACACTCCAAACTAAGGAAGTAATGGCAATGGCATAATTGCGATCCGAAGTCTACTCAAGTACGGAAATTGACTTCTGAGTGCGTGCAGGAGCGGCGCCGCCGACGCGCTCGTCCGCGTTTTTACGGATATGGTCTCCTTAAGTCACGGGTTAATGACTCACGAGCGACGACAAAATACCCTTTTAGCGATCTTTGTAACGCGCGTGTTATTTATAAATGACACACCGTTTATTATAAGGAGTTTTGGTCGATCATTACCGTTATGACTGCTGCCCATAAATATGAGAGCAAGAACTTATTTGACAAAATGTGTTTTTATGTAAATTGGGCTCCAAAAATATAGAGACCAGGTAATACATCACTTTTAAGCATATACACACAACACGTACTCAACTCCTATTGTACAAAGGTATTTCCTGTAATCTACTTGCGAAATAAATTATTTTGTTTTATTTTTCTCATTAAAACTAGGTCTGTGACGTTTTGGGAATCTGAGAGTAGGCATGGATAGACCAACAGATCTGAAGAATCTATGGGTGCAATAGTCTTGAATAAACGATTTCATTTCATAAATATTGTACTACAAGATGGTGGCTTGTAGGTCCACAAATGATACACATAGATCGTGAGATACGTTTAATGAATGCCTTAAATTACAACAGTGCACCGTTAATGTAAATGAAGGGAGGAGGAGGAGGTACAGGTACATAGACGCTACAATATCATAAACCACTTCGTATGATTTTACCCACTGCGAAAAGGAAGAAATTGGACAGAATGTAAAAATTAACGACTTCGGCATGGCATAAGCCGTATAAGTCGCATATTGTGGGCACTGGAAGTCGTCGATAACTACCCTATTTGTGTAATAATTGTTAATTTTTAAACTATCAAATTATGTGGTCTGCAGGGTTACCACCATCTCTTATTCCCATTCAATTCAGGACCTAAACAGAATAGAATCGTTATTTCGTACCACCATGTATTCTAAACGACTCGGTTTAGGTGACAGCGATTCAGCAGATATTATTCATTCATTTTGTATGAACTTTCGTACCACCATGTCTTTCCACGACTTATATTGAAAGAATTGATCTGTCAAAAGAGCTGTCAACCTAAACTGAATCAAGGACTGTCAAGGAGGACAGAGTGGCAACTCCGGGGTAAAATCGTCATGTATGGAAGGTGCTGTCATGCACTGGCTGAGATATGAACTAAAATTTCAACTATATACTTTTATACATAGTATGTATACGCTACCCTTTATTTTCTAAATATATTTCTTTGTTAGCGCTCCAAAGACCAAACCGACGGAATATATAGAATTTTGAGTATTTAAGTATCCAATTATATTTTATTTACATTTTAAGTAAATAAACTACTAATAAAATAAATAACGTCAATGGTATCAAATGGTCCGCGGTCCATCAGACGCCATGTGAAGTTGGAAAATGGCCATCGCTTTTTTTTAATTTTAGTTCACCCGCCAGCCGCCAAATGTCGCTGTTGCCTATGAAAATTGACGGTAATATCTATCAAATTTCTATCTAAATATGTCTACTTGGTGCGAATTGTTTTATATAATTTAATAATTATAAGAAACGAGTAAATATATAAGAAAGTAAAGACAACGACCACACAAAATGTATTGTTGTAACATTTATATAAATTACATTTATTGTTATGAACATTAACATTATAAAAAAATGTTATGATGTGATATGATATTCATCAATAATGTTATGCTAGTTAACAATAGTAGTAAATATTAAATTATAGAAATTAATATATTTTTTATATCTCTTAATCTCCTCTACTAAATTCCTAAAAAAGACCAATGTCTCCCTCGATAAATTGGCTTTTTTTATTGAGTCAGCACACAACGCCCTGCGTGCTGCATCTTATTTCAACGCCGGTTCACCATCACCACAGAATTCATATCACCACACCACCACGTCTCCGCCTGTCACGCGTTGTTCTGCGTCTAGGAGTTAGATGCTGAGGCGTAGCTGCTACGGTCGCAGATGGAAAATGACGAGGCGTAAATTTATTTAAATTCGTAAAACGCGATTTCACTTCACAAGATTGACTTGACATTTGTGTCAGTCCGATCCGACAGGGTGCGTTTTGAACGTGTAATATTTAATTTTCGTTAAATACTTTTTTTACGCAAGTATAAGAAAGTATACCCCGTTTAATCTGTCTATAATCTATAAAAAATCTATGTTTTTCGTTTGAATATAGATTAATTTACATCTTAAACAATTTTAAAATAGATAAATAATAAAATTAAGTTGTTTTAAAAAACCGGTAATGACTAAAACGAATTAATGGTTTGTTTTGAACGCACCGCTGCAACTAATCAGCGACAATTTTCATTTGCTCATCCGACGAAATGAGATCCTGTTTATGAGAGATGGTGGTACGAAATAATGCGATTACGTTTAGGTACCTAAACGGAACCAATTCAAAACGTGAGTAGTTAGGTAAAAGATGATGGTAACCCCCCTGAAATAAAGATTTTTTTATTTTTTTTAAAATACACAGAGGAGGAGTTTTGGAGCCGATTTAGATAAATCACATTTTAAAAAAACTTTATCCTTGCTAGGAATCAAACCCCCCTCCATTTGAAAGAAAAAACAACTCATCGAAACAAAATTAGGAAACGAGCATCTCTGTTCGTAGTAATAGCTTCATTCTCGACGTAACATTTGCGTTCCTGATTCGCAGAACCTAAGCAAAAGAAAGACGAGACGACGAAAGGAACAGAGAGAAAGGACGCGTTAATTTAGGAACCGTTGATATTGTAGCCGTAATCGATCTGCGGAACTCAAATAAGATTTATTTATTGTACGCCCAAATTAATATAGATCCGGCTTTAAACTGTAAACATTTAAAAGTGTAAAAGGGGCGATCAATCAACGGCCGCCTTTTGTCGCTCTATTTTGGTGGCTTTACGACTCGCGCCGCGTGTTAACATTCGTTTGCATCCTATACATGGAAATATCGCTCCATTTTTGTCACCTATCTGCTTGTGTATGTATACGCACTGACACACATTTGTAGATTGTGTTTTCTCCGAGATAAGGCTCCGCATTCCTTGCGTCACATGCTTCCAGATGTTGCGCGGCATTGCGCTTAGATATCCGTCTATTTACATGCACAGTCGGTGTACAACACAGATTCCAATGTCAAAAACAATTATAACGTATTTCGTTCGTCGTCCTGTATTGCAGACGATAAAAATTTACTTTAATTTATTTCATTTTACAATAACGAGAAATTCAGAGCAATTGTATAAGCGCAAAGATACAGAGGTATCTTCGTAGTACATAATTTTTTTTTAAATATATTCATCACTACTATAGACAAGAATACATTTTACCTGCCTTTACGGATTCAGGTAATACATTAAACAACGTTATTGACATCTATACGCTGTTCTTTAAAAAAAAAACGTGCTATGAGAGGGTGTGAGCAATCTGTTGAGATATCTGGTCGGAAAATTAACTATTTATTTTTTCTTGGTGTAAAAAACTGAGAAGATTCAGCTTTCTGAACAAGGATCGACACGACTCCATGGGCTCAGCACCACATAGCACTCTTATGCATTTTTTGGATGATGAATGCGCTGCTCAGCTCCATAGAGTTGCCCCATATGACAAGCCCATATCTCAAACCGGAACAAACAAAACCATGATATGCCATCAAAGCGGTCTTTAGGTCACAAGTCCGAGTCAGACGGTGCAAGGCAAAAACAAATCTATTTATTTTTCTGCATACTGCTGTTTCCAAGTGAGCTGCGAATCCAAGATTATGCCCAGGAACTTGACCGTCGTGGCTTCAATAATCAATTCGCCCTTATGAGACACGGACAAGTCTGAAGGTTTCCCGTTTTTGTTATTAAATTGTATTAATTTTGTTTTTGATGTGTTTATATTTAAATTATTGCATTCCATCCAATTAATAATTTTTTGAATTGTATTTTTTATTTCAATTTCATAATGAGTATTCGAATCTTTATTCACAATAACTGTTATATCGTCAGCAAATAATGGTACATGGATAGTCTGTTGCATCTGGGAGGTCATTTATGAATATTAAGAAGAGCAAGGGACCCAAGATACTACCTTGCGGTACACCATATTTGACTTCTTTAAATTCTGACATATATTTGGTATTCTGTAAGATTTCATTAATTTTAGTTATTTCAACACTTTGAGTTCTTTGACAAACGTAACTTTTTAACCAATCATAAGCCAGTCCACGCATTCCATTCTTTTCAAGCTTAGTCAGCAGTATCTTATGATCAACGTGCTCGAACGCCCTAGTCATATCAAATAGAATTGCACATACAGGCATCCATAAATTCTGAAATTCTCTTTACTAGGGAGAAGCATGCCTGGGTTGTCGATGTCGAAGACTCCCTGAAAATAAAAATTATTTAACTTTCCTATTGTTACCGAAATTAAATCACAATACAACGTACATAACACTCACGAGCGAGTACATCTCAATGGAAATAATACATTTTGTTAGACTACTATTATAGTAGTCAGCAAGATAGCCGACATTGGCTTATGATGCCACTGACGTAATTGAGGTAACCTTGACTACTCATTCAAAACAGGAACGGAATGGACGCTGCCGTGTGTCGACATGGACCGGTAGTCGTACCGGTCCATTCGGACGTAGACAGTTTTGGATTTACGATCAAAAGTACCGTGGCCCTTTTCATTTGGTCCTTTAAGGGTGAACACCGCTCGACCAACCTCTAGAGCATAAGGAACGATATCTCCATCTACGATAGTGCAACATTCGTCGACGCTGTATCATTTGCGTGACGCGAGCGCCGCGCGAGGAGAGGAACTCGCGGAAATGGAAGTACAAAAACATAAATAATGGACGCATTTCCGCAATTAACGTCCCCGCGGAGTGGGGCCGGCGCCGCGGCGACGTCGCCCAACTCAGAGAGCTAACGGCCACCTCTGCTCTCCTATTTCGTGCATCAGGTATAATCAAAAGTGCTGATCGCGACAACGATTTAAGTTTAACAGTATAAGATTTAAAAAAAGAATATTTCACGTTATAACGTAAATACAATACTCCTAGCTTTGAATTAGTTTTTGTTTGAATAGAAATTCCGTGTAACTTTCGAGATTTTTTAAGTTCAAAGAGTTCATTACTACTAATTTATAATATTGAAGCGCCCGCCGAATTTTATTAACATTACATACATTGAGTCTCAAACTATCAATGAATGTTTGTTTTGTCTGTGAACGGGACACGTGGCGGGTTCAAACTTTTGGAGATAAAAATGAAGACAAGTCCGAACTCGTCGTGCCATTATCTTGGATTCTTGGAATAAGAATCGTAAATCGTAATACAGAGGTAGCGTTGTTATATTGTGTGTGTGACTCATCTGCGCGCTAGACTCGCCGCAAAAAAAGAAACGGTTTACCATCTTATTCGTTCTCTTGCATGATTTGTTTATTTCCTTTGTTATTTTCTACTGTTATTAATAATATAGAGACTCTCTTCTTTGTCCAAATGGAAAAAAACAAAGGCAATAATAATTATAATAATATTCCTAATGAATTCTTGCTTGAATCAGAACTAAGACAAAGCATGTAAGTGCCTCTCCTATCAGTCCGAACGTGCTCGAAATCTAAACACGTTGCATATGCGCGCCGAACACCATAAACATGAAATTCTTTCGGCGGATCCCGCGACCCGCATGACTCGGCGCGCGCGTGTGCTGCGTGCGCTACACGGGCGCGTGTGTGCGTCAGCAGCTGCCGACGCCCTCCCCTCCCCAGCCCAGTCCCCGCCGTCGCCCGCTCGTCCTGTTAACTTGCCGTTGCATTGCTTTCCACACCCCGCATACCTGCGCCTGCGGCGGCGGTGCGCGCGCCCAATCTGCCAGACATTGCTTGTTATGGTTTTTGTCCTTCACAACTATTATTACCTGACAAACGACACGCAACTTAGGATACAAAAGATGTGATGCGAGCTCTAAGTAATCGTGATATTGTTCATTCATAACAAATTGCTGTTAACAATATTCGTGTACAAGTACATACATATAACATGAGACCATTCGAAGCGACATGTTAGTAAAGTAATTAAAGTTTAAAATTGTAGACGCGTACATGCCTACAAGTTGTAATAAAGCACATAGCTGGTACGATGCCTCGTGTCGTTGTTAAGTGGCGTTGATTGTTGATTGGAGGCGGCCCGTGGAGGCCGCGCGGCCATGGCGCATGGCGGCGCGGCCGACGACCGCCGTCGCCGCGCCCGCTGACATCACCGCCGCTACACTCGCCAGCGAAGCTCGCATGCACACACGACGACAGGCGACACAGCCTGACACAGGAGAACGTATCATCCATCGATAATAAAACTGATAACATAATAGCCGAACTATTGAATGAATCCTCTGTAAAAGCATCAAAGCGAGAACTTGTATGTAACTAGTATTCTAACTAACGACGACGTTGAAACTGTATTTGACAAATCTCTGACGACCTCCGCGCAATGGTTAGCACGCCAGACCGCCACCCAGGAGGTCCCGGGTCATGATGAAAAACGAACTTTTTTTGATTGGCCTCGGCTCTTGGATGTTTATTATCTATTTATGTATTTGTTACATCAACGTAAATTTGTTATTAAATATAGTATCGTTGAGTTAGTATCCCATAACACAAGTTTCGAACTTTGGGGCTAGCTCAATTCGTGTGATAATTTCGCTGGCTTCACCATGACGAGAATAATTAGAACACGACATGGATTATGGGTCAATGATTGGTTGACTAGTACGTGTATAGCACAGGTCATCGACGTTGCACGAGACATGTGCGCAATGCACTCACCTAGCCGATGTTGTAGAACACCTGCTGCGCGCGCGACCTTCGCAGGACAATGGCGGAGGGGGGAAGGCCGGAGCAGCGCCTGTCGTGTCGCAGCACACCGCGGGCAGGGGCCGCCTCAATAATGGCGGCGGCATAAACAGACAATGCGGGAACTACTACAACGTGCTGTGATGATTAGGAAACCTACAAAATGTTGTAAAATGTCAAATCATTTATTGATTTTTCAATTTTACCAAAAAAAACGCGTGTAGATCTGTGGAGCTAGGAAACTGAGGAGTCATAGACAAGAATACTGTGTTAATCGACGTCCTCCCGGGTTCGAATCCCGGCCGGGTCATGATGAAAATCTTTTCTGATTGGCCTCAGCTAGGTTACTCTGCATAGCAATCGCGATTTAAATTTTAATTCTGTATAATTCCAAATGCAAAATTAACAGCAAATCCTAATTCGTACCATTGAAATTTTATACTTTACTAACTGTTTGGTTAGCATACAATCCGATTTCATTTAGTTTAGTATTTAGTTAGCGCTAGTTTAGCTGTAAAGAGTACCTAAAATTAACAATCCAATGGCGATCGTGCGGAATTATCTTCAAGAGTAAGGGGACAGGTCTTGGATGTTTATCTACTTATATATGTATTTGTTATAAAATATATTATCGTTGAGTTAGTATTCCATGACACAAGTTTCGAACTTACTTTGGGCTAGCTCAATCTATGTGATGTGTAAAAAAAAAAACTAAATCTATACATGTAACAAAATAGTAGACCCCGGTATGTCTGTATGTTTTTTTATATCACAAAGGTGGCAAACAAGCTTACGGCCGACCTGATGGTAAGCCGTCACCGTAGCCTATAGACGCTTGCAATACCGGAGGTATCACTCACGCGTTGCCAACCCGACTTGACTTGGAGCAAAATTATTTAATTTAAATCTGATATCAGGATATAATTACGCGGACAAAGTAATTAAAATTAAGTTCCTTGAAACTTCACAAGATGTCACTTACTCCGATTTATCTGTAATCACAAGTCCAATTCCACGCGGGTGAAGCCGTGTGCACAACTAGTGTTAATAAATACGTATGACGATAAATAAGTACGGATAAGAAGCAGAGCCCCTTACATAAATGGCACTCATCCACCAGTAGACAATGATACATAACAAAATTGTGTTAGTTCTGTCATTTTAAAAGAACTCTTGCTTCAAGTGTTAAAATAAAACTCTTACCCAAATAGGTACTCGACCAAGAAAAGAATGCAAATAAAACAAATTCGTATCCGGGAATCTGCTTATTTTTAACTAAAGGCGTGTACGCACGACCGAACACGAACATGGTGAACATCGAAAACGAACACTTTGTTCGCACCACTAACGAACATCAAACAATTTGTTCGTCAAAAGTGTTCGTGTCGATCCAATTTGGTTGTTCTGTGTGGACGATGTTCTCAGCACGACCGAGCAAGAACATTGTTAACACGAACATCGAACCAAAAGAGTAAGACTTGGTAGCCTCTTTTGTTCGACACCATGTTCTTTGTTCGGTCGTGAGTGGTTGTGCGCGAACACAAGTAGAACTATGTTTGTAGGTGTTCATGTTTGCTTTACTAATTTACGTCCATACGTGCGAACCACATGTTCCATGTTCGTGTTCGATGTTCACCATGTTCGTGTTCGGTCGTGCGTACACGCCTTTATACTTTAAACATAACGTACGCAGGGCATAGGACTTAGTCCAATGAAATTATCAACCTGTAATGGCGCTCTAAAAAAGGCAAAGGCGTTCATAGTGAGGAGTCGTTGTGTAGTAGAGAGTAAATAATATTGATTTGTAGTATAATTTTTATTTTATACTACGAAGTTGGCAAACAAGCATACGGCCTGCCTGATGGTAAGCATCACCGTAGCCAATAGACGCTTGCAATACCGGGAGTACGTACCTCCCAACGCCACGTCGCACGTCGCGCGCCAGGACTGCCCGACGACGACGGGGCGCCCGATGCTGGCTCGCAGGCTGGGGCTTACGTTACGAAGTTTAGGCTTTACATAAAGAATAATACATAGTTATGATTTATAAAGCGTTCTCTAATCGTCCACCACCTGCGGCTGTGCACTGATCTCGTGCTTGCAGTAGTAGAAATAGTTCGTCTTTTCGCATCAACCAAATTATTTGACACCATTTACTTATGTATGACGGTACAATATATGCAATAAACTTTGAAGACGGGTAAAGTCGAGGCTCCCCGAATAAACAAGCACACAGTTAGGTGCGAATCTCGGAAACATTGCTTTTCATCATTAAGTTAATGAAAGCACTGTCACAAGTCAGCACCGACGACTCGCAGGTCTCGGGGGGTATAAATAGCGCGGACAGCTGCTAATGGACTTCGATTAATGCAGCGAGGACGCCGCCGTGATCTTAGGAACAAATGAAGACGATTAAAAGTCACCGCAGCTGATTCACCGAGTGACTCACATTCGCAAAACTTCACAAATGCTGCGCACGAACACGTGGCACATTACAGCTGCGTGGATTAATTTGATTGACTACGTGGGTCTACGTTTCCACTGCAGTACAAGCTATACACGAATATAAAACCACGACTATATACAGCTGGAGCGTGGCCCACCACGGCGCACGGAGAGGCTACGCACGCTCTAGTAGTAGTCAATCAAATGAGTCCACGCAGCTAAAATGGACGCGTGCTCGTGCACAGCATGCGCAGCGATGTGTACTCTTATTATTTTACGATCGAAGATTTATGCCCTTCTGTCGTTCTTGATAGGTCGCCTGGCCGGTGGGGCCTGTAGTCTGTAAGTCCATAACTGACTTATGAGGAAACTTGCACAGAGATTCAGTGAATGGATGTCACTAAAATCCTTACATATTTTAAAACAAAGTCCTCCCTCGCGTATGTCTGTCTGTTCGCGATAAACTCAAAAACTACCCAACGGATTTTCTTGCGGTTTTTACCAACGGATAGCCTGGTTCATGAGGAATGTTTATGTATAAAATTTGTCAGGATTTAGTGTAAATTGGCTGAAATATAAAGATTATTGTTGGGAGTGTCGGAAAAAATCGACCCGCTTTGGAGCTGTCGATGAAAACGCTGTCTAAACCCTTTGAGATATATAACAATACAAAAATTATAGGATATTCCTCTTATTTAGGTCTCCAAAAAAGTCCGTGATAGCATATATTTATCGTTTAAGCATAACATACTATAAAATAAAAAGCGATTTCCGAGTAATAATGCGGAAATTGGAAACCGATTTTGACGTATACAGTATTAATCCTTATCCAGTTAACTACGTTAGTTACCTTAAGCATTTCATGTGTACATTATTATAATCTTTACACCATATAATTTAAATAGATACTTTAGAAGTTATAGCAAAAAATTTACGCGCTTGCCGAAATTAATTCAAGTTCTTTCTATTCTACGCTAGATGGCGCTATTCAAAAGTTACATCGCGCCGCTATGGATACGTTTTCATCAAATTATAAATATCGCGCGAAAATTAAAGCACTTTAAATCTATTACGCAAGGTGGCGCTGCGCTGTTTAAAAATCTATACTAATATATAAAGCTGAAGAATTTGTTTGTTCGTTTATTTGAACACGCTAATCTCAGGAACTACTGGTTCGAATTGAAAAATTCTTTTTGTGTTGGATAGTCCATTTATCGAGGAAGGCTTTAGGCTATATAACATTACGCTGCGACCAATAGAAGCGAAGCATCAGTGAAAAATGTTGCAAAAACGGGGAACATTATTAGGGCTTCCGTTGCGTGTGCTGCATAAACGGTTCAAGTTACCCAAAAATATGTATGGCGCTCAACCTAGAAAGCTGGAATTTTGTATAGAGGTTCTTTTGACAAGAATAAAGATGGGGTTTTATAGAATTCCCACGGGAAAGGGAGTAATAGGACTTTAAGTGTATTATCGCAGGCGCACAACCTAGAAAGGTGAAATTTTGTATAGAGGTTCCCTTTTTATGATGTTGACAAGGATAAAGACGGCAATTTATAGAATTCCCACGGGAAAGGGAGTAATAGGACTGTAAGAGTATTATCGCAGGCGCTCAACCTAGAAAGCTGGAAATTTTGTAACGAGGTTCCCTTTATGATGTTGACAAGGATAAAGACGGCAATTTATACAATTCCCAAGGGAAAGGGAGTAAAAGGACTGTAAGTGTGTTCACGCACACAACACTGGTGGGACGTCGCTCGTCTTCGGGCGGGCTCGGCTGACATCGGCGGCGCTCGCGATCTCGGTTTATTAAGCGCGTGCCTCTCGCCCACGCAACATCGAGTGCTCACAATATTTGTCTTTTGTTATATAAATTATTAAAATAAATAGATTATTCACGAAAGTAATAAATTCGTCATTGAAGAGTCCTAAATTCCTAACTATACACAAAGTCAAGAGAAGGAGTTGGCTGCAGCTTAGCACACACACCACCATAGTTTGGCCTTCGGAGCGGATCTTCAGCATCATCAGCGCATCATTAAACGGTCAGGCCAGTCATTCCTTCCTATCCTTCGCGTCTTATAGTTCAATTTGTGCTAATCGGTTTATCGTTAATAAATTCCAGTGTTCGTAACGGTCATCGCGACTTTTCTTCCTACCCGCGGTTGGCGGATATCGCACTCAACGTACCACAGAAACATCGAGAACCTTCTAGAACTGTAAGTACTTACCTTTTGTTTCCCACAAATTCCACTATGACGAGAAAAAGGCATTCGGTAATAGATATTGAAAGTAATGAAGATATAATTCGGGACCTTGTTAGAAAACGGGGTGTTGTAAAGAGTAAATTTACATTATTTCAAAAACATGTTCACTCTTTAAGCGATACACAATTAAATGAAATGCAAGTATCTGAATTTCAAGAGCGTTTTAAGAAAT
Source organism: Endotricha flammealis (assembly GCA_905163395.2). Taxonomy (NCBI): domain Eukaryota; kingdom Metazoa; phylum Arthropoda; class Insecta; order Lepidoptera; family Pyralidae; genus Endotricha; species Endotricha flammealis. The sequence goes on along the minus strand of LR990858.1, from coordinate 79,615 downwards.
TTCAGAGTTTGTTTGATCAGTTTACGGCTATTCAAGATGAAATAGATTTGCTTGTTTCCGAAAACCAGCTGGAAAAAGAGATATTAGAGAGAGAAACCTTTGAGAATCAGTTTTATGCGATTGTGGGCAGATGCAAATGTATGTTGAAGGATGTATGTTCTTCTGAATTAGGTTCACAGTCCAGTAGATCTAGTATCAAACTACCTACTATTTCGTTGCCGCGCTTTGACGGTAATTTTGATCAGTGGCTTGAATTCCGTGACACGTATCTCTCCGTTATTCACAATTGTAAAGATTTAGACAACGTACAGAAATTTCACTATTTGCGTTCGGTATTATCGGGTGAAGCTCTGCAGGTAATTAAGTCGGTGGAGTTTTCATCTAAGAATTACATTGATGCCTGGGCTTCGTTAGAATATAGATTCAATAATGATCGTATGCTAATTCACAATCATTGTAAAGCTCTATTCGATGCGCCGTCGGTTACTAAAGAGTCGGCGACTCAAATACGTAGATTAATGGATACTATTTTGAGGAATGTCCGCGCGCTAAAAACCCTAGACGAGCCTACCGATACGTGGGATACGTTACTTATCCAAATAATTGTGAATAAATTAGATTCATCCATTGAGCGGGAGTGGGAAGTTTATAAAGGTACCGTCAGTAAAAACAATAAAGAACGTTTAAAGTTAACGGACATACTGGAGTTTTTAAAGGACAGAGCTGATGTTTTAGAATCGACTTGTAAGAATAAGCACTCGGTAGATACGGGCAATAAGAGGGTAACGTCGCATAATCAAAAATCGCATAGTCACATAAGTTCACTAAAGCCTACAGTTAATAAGCCGTCATCATCAAAACCCAAGCGGTTTTCGTGCATAATGTGTCACTCAAATCATCCAATATATGCATGCGATAAGTTTCTTTGTTTATCTATAACAGATAGAATTAACTATATTGATGAGAAACAGCTTTGTAGGAATTGTCTGCGCAGCGGTCATGCAGTCAAAGACTGCTGGTACGGCCCGTGTAAACAATGTAACAGAAAACATAATACTTTAATTCACACAGATTCGGGCGACTCTTCAGCGGTCGCACACACTTCACAAACAATTACGCACCACGAGCCAATCGGTGAATCGTCAGGTGCGCAGACGCACACATTTCATATCGCCTCCCATAACAATCAACGTCACACGCATTATATAAAATCTAATGATAGTTGTAATTCGCACATTATAACACAACAGGTGTTACTATCAACTGCATTAGTTGAAATCGCGGACGTGAATAACAAATATCACACGGTTCGCGTTCTTCTTGATAATGGGAGTCAACATTGTTTTATATCGAAATCACTTTGTAATAAACTCAATATTCCATTGATACAGTCCTCTGTTCAAGTCACAGGTGTAGGTAACTGCATAACGCAGTCTACGCAATCATGCAAGGTTCACATGCGGTCAAAAATATATACGTATAACACACACATTACGTGCTTAGTTTTGAGTCGCATAACGGCTCAGTTGCAATCATTGAACACTAATCACAATATTCAGGTTCCTGAAAGCGTTCGACTTGCGGATCCCCAATATTACTCGCCAAACCAAATTGATATTTTGATTGGCGCAGATAAATTTTGGGAACTCCTCGAGGAGGGTTTAGTTCGACTGTCAAATGGTCCTTACCTACAAAACACAAAATTGGGTTGGATCATTTCGGGAGCTGTACAAAACAAGAGCTCGCGCATTAATCGGGTTCATTGTAATTTCACACAATCACTTGATGCGCAATTAAAACGTTTCTGGGAACTTGAAGAAATAAAATCAATCAATAATTTGTCTGCTAGTGAAGCATCATGCGAAAATTTATTTTTAGACACTACTTCCCGCGACAATACGGGTCGTTTTTCCGTGCGCCTTCCTTTGTGCGAATCAGCTGATGCACTAGGCGATTCATTTTTGTCAGCTGAGAACCGGTTTCTTGCACTTGAGCGTAGACTGCATCGATGCACAGCTAATTATAGACAATTATATTGTGATTTTATGAATGAATATTTGACACTTGGCCACATGACTCGTATTGACAATTATACGACTCCATGTTATTTTCTACCGCATCACGGCGTTTTTAAGGAACATAGCACAACCACGAAACTTAGAGTAGTGTTTGATGCGAGTGCCAAATCATCGTCGGGAAAATCATTAAATGATATTCAACATATCGGTCCTCCGTTGCACAATGACTTATTTACCATTTTATTGAGATTCCGTCAATTTAAATATGTTGCTTGCGCTGACGTTGAGAAAATGTACCGTCAAATACTTATTCAAGCAGATCAGCGGAATTTACAGTTAATTTTATGGCGGGAAGACCCTTCCCAGCCTCTCGGTGTGTACCGGCTTAATACCGTGACTTACGGCACATCTTCCGCGCCCTTTCTAAGCATGCGTTGCTTGAAACAGTTAGCTTCAGAATGCACTAACGACACCATTGCTCAGGTTATCAATGACGATTTCTATGTCGATGACCTAATTACAGGGCATGACAATAAAGAAACCCTCATACAAACCTGTGAAGAAGTTTCAAACGTTCTGAAGTCTGGCTGCTTCAACCTGAGAAAGTGGGTTTTTAATTGGGATAAATCACAATCGTCACTTTCGAAGGAATTGTCGTTTGGTGAAAATTGTCACACTAAAACTTTAGGTTTAGGGTGGGGGCACACTTCGGATGAATTGCATTTCAGTACACAATGTAAACAAGATGGAAATCGAGTGACTAAACGCACTATTCTTTCTATGATTTCGCAAATTTTCGACCCATTAGGACTTTTAGCACCAATTACAATAATCGCAAAAATTATTTTACAAAAATTATGGTTGGCTAAAATCGATTGGGATGACGATGTACCTCATCACATCTCGCAAGATTGGTATAATTTAGTTACTAAATTGTCGTATATAGAATCACTTCGCATTCCACGTCATATTAAAGGCGAATGGACACAACAAATAGAATTGCATATTTTCACCGATGCATCGCAGGACGCATACGGCGCCTGCGCATATGTACGTACCTTTAGAGATAACGAGTCATCGATCACAGTTCATCTATTGTGTGCGAAAAGTAAGGTGGCTCCCGTCAAACCGGTTAGCGTGCCGCGTTTGGAGCTGTGTGGCGCGTTAATTGGAGCTAGATTGTATGATAAAATAATAAAATCACTCAGATTAAAATTTAATAAAATTTGTTTTTGGACGGATTCAACGATCGTCTTAGGGTGGATTCGAACATCGCCTAATTTATTAAAAACATTCGTGCAAAACAGAGTCGTAGAAATTAATGAACTTACGAGTGACTCATCGTGGTTTCATGTTGCTGGGAAACAAAACCCAGCTGATTTGTTATCGCGCGGTGTGCAGCCCGACGCACTGTGTTCTTCTAACATTTGGTGGGAGGGACCGGCGTTCTTACGCGAACATAATTTTACTCACACAATCGGCGTTGACGTTTGCGACGATTTACCAGATTTAAAGAACATAAAGGTAGCTATGATTTGCCAATCAAATGGAGATTCGTTTCCATTTGACCGGTTTTCATCTTTCAACCGTATGATACGCGCAACTGCATACATTTTACGCTTTATTTGTAATTGTCGTATTAAAATTAAAACACAGCGTTATATCGGCGTATTATCAGTTGACGAAACAAATGATTCTACTAAAGTATTGGCACGCATTTCTCAACGTCAGTCTCTGTCAGACACTTATAATAAGGTGAAAAATAATCTTAATAACAAACACACGCGTAATGTTGCTAGTTTGAATTTATTTTTAGATAAACATGATTTAATTAGGGTGGGAGGCCGATTAGTGAATTCTAATTTATTCTCTTATAATAAAAAGCATCCGGTGCTTTTATGTTCTAAACATAGATTCACTAAACTTCTCTTTCAATATCAGCACAAGCTCTTGCTCCACGCCGGGCCGCAATCACTGCTGGCTACGATTAGAGATACATGGTGGCCTCTTAAAGGAAGAGACTTAGCGAGACATACCGTACACACATGTGTTACGTGCACACGTATGAAGCCTAAACCTTTACATGTTCAAATGGGTAACTTACCTAGCAAGAGAATTGAACCGGGCTACCCGTTTATACGCTGCGGCGTCGATTACGCCGGGCCACTGTTCATTTTAAACCGTAAAGGCAGAGGTGCAAAATTGGAAAAATGTTACGTTTGTCTATTCGTATGTTTCATCACCCGCGCTATACATTTGGAGTTGGTCACAAGTCTCACTACTGAGGCATACATACTTGCTTTAAAAAGGTTTATCTCTCGTCGTGGGAAACCTGCGGAAATCTTTTCAGATAACGGAAGGAATTTCGTAGGGGCTGCAAAAGAATTCGCTCAATTCTTACAAACTGGTCAAACAGACATCTGTAATTACGCAGTAAATAATTCAATTAAATTTTCATTCATAATTCCGTATTCACCCCACCTTGGGGGTTTGTGGGAAGCAGGAGTTAAGTCCTGTAAGTTTCATTTGCACCGCGTAGTAGGCAATGCCAATCTGACTTACGAAGAATTAAGTACGGTACTAGCACAAATTGAAGCTGTCCTTAATTCCAGGCCTATATCACCAATGTCTACCGATCCTAATGACTTACTCCCACTTAGTCCTGCACACTTCCTGATTGGTCGACCGCTCACCGCACCAGCCTGCAGGGACGTCACGAAAGCCTCGACTCCGCAACTTTCACGCTATCACCGCGTAGAGCAGATGAGACAACACTTTTGGGAACGCTGGAGTAAAGAGTATATCTCAGAGCTACAGAAGAGGACAAAATGGCAGACTAACAAGGACACAATTATTCCGAATATGCTTGTATTAATCAAGGAAGATCATTTGCCTCCCCTGAAATGGCGTGTTGGCCGTGTACTGTACACACTCCCAGGCAAAGACGGTCTCTCACGAATAGCAATGATCAAGACTGCTACGGGAGACATTAAACGGGCATTCCCTAAACTATGTCCGTTGCTACCCTTTGATGAAGATCACACAACGCAGTAGTCAAGTTTCAATCCTCAAGTCACAAGATCCTGTTGGAATCAGTGCTTCCAAGGCCGGGGGCATGTTCACGCACACAACACTGGTGGGACGTCGCTCGTCTTCGGGCGGGCTCGGCTGACATCGGCGGCGCTCGCGATCTCGGTTTATTAAGCGCGTGCCTCTCGCCCACGCAACATCGAGTGCTCACAATATTTGTCTTTTGTTATATAAATTATTAAAATAAATAGATTATTCACGAAAGTAATAAATTCGTCATTGAAGAGTCCTAAATTCCTAACTATACACAAAGTCAAGAGAAGGAGTTGGCTGCAGCTTAGCACACACACCACCAAAGTGTATTAACGCAGGCGCTCAATCTAGAAAGTTGGAATTTTGTATAGAGGTTCCCTTTATGATATTGACAAAGACAAAGACGGCAATTTATAGAATTCCCACGGGAAAGGAAGTAAATAGGACTGTAAGAGTATTATCGCAGGCGCACAACCTAGAAAGGTGAAATTTTGTAAAGAGGTTCCCTTTTTATGATGTTGACTAGGATAAAGACGGCAATTTATAGAATTCCCACGGGAAAGGGAGTAATAGGACTGTAAGAGTATTATCGCAGGCGCTCAACCTAGAAAGCTGGAAATTTTGTATAGAGGTTCCCTTTATGATGTTGACAAGGATAAAGACGGCAATTTATACAATTCCCAAGGGAAAGGGAGTAAAAGGACTGTAAGTGTATTAACGCAGGCGCTCAATCTAGAAAGTTGGAATTTTGTATAGAGGTTCCCTTTATGATATTGACAAAGACAAAGACGGCAATTTATAGAATTCCCACGGGAAAGGAAGTAAATAGGACTGTAAGAGTATTATCGCAGGCTCTCAACCTAGAAAGCTGGAATTTTGTTTATGGGTTCCCTTTATGATGTTGACAAGGATAAAGACAGCAATTTATAGAATTCCCACGGGAAAGGGAGTAATAGGACTGTAAGTGTCTTAACGCAGGCGCTCAACCTAGAAAGTTGAAATTTTGAATAGAGGTTCCCTTTATGAAGTTGACAAAGATAAAGACGGCAATTTAAAGAATTCCCACGGGAAAGGGAGTAAATAGGACTGTAAGAGTATTATCGCAGGCGCTCAACCTAGAAAGCTGGAATTTTGTTTATGGGTTCCCTTTATGATGTTGACAAGGATAAAGACGGCAATTTATAGAATTCCCACGGGAAAGGGAGTAATAGGACTGTAAGTGTCTTAACGCAGGCGCTCAACCTAGAAAGTTGAAATTTTGAATAGAGGTTCCCTTTATGATGTCGACAAAGACAAAGACGGCAATTTAAAGAATTCCCACGGGAAAGGGAGTAAATAGGACTGTAAGAGTATTATCGCAGGCGCTCAACCTAGAATGCTGGAATTTTGTTTATGGGTTCCCTTTATGATGTTGACAAGGATAAAGACCGCAATTTATAGAATTCCCACGGCAAAGGCAGTATCCACGCGGGCGAAGCCGCGGGTACAGCTAATAAATAAATAAATATTTATTTATTTGTACCTTTATTCCAGACATTAAATAGAAATCCATATTTGTTAGTAATATAATAAATGTACTTAACCTATGTTAGTAAACTAAGGCTCAGTTGCATCATATTTGAAGTTATAGTAAAGGTTTGTGTTAAAATTGACACTAACAGTAACGCTGACTTTAACGGCTACAGCAAAATGTGTGATTTACCCTAAATTCTTGGGGGTAACATTTTTAAATATGGCATCATCGTCTAGCACTGTCCACTAATGTCAAATTTTTGACAGTTCGTTGTGTTTGTTTTATTTCAACGCGTTTGACAGCTTGACGGATAATTTAACACAAACAATAGCACTAACCAGCGAAAAATGAGCGGTTACGGTTAAGGTTAAAGTTATGACGTCATTTAACTATTTGTCAACTGGTGCAACTCATTTTTAGCCTAACCGGTACTTTAACTGAAGTTTCGTTGTTTGTGATTGTTAAAGTAAGATGGTGCAACTCAGCCTTAGTGTTTCGACTATTTTAGACTGCAGTTCATGTGTTCCCCACGTGAACCCCAATCCAATATTTTATTATTAGACAGTCCACTCGGTCCGCAAACACACTAAGAATGCTGCTGGCGCTGGTTCGGACACGTTGCAGCAAGGAAGCGATTCTTTTCCTGATGATGGCATGGAAACCATCGGTGTGCATTTCTGCAAGGCTATACAGATAAACATCCAAGACCCAGGCCAATCAGAAAAAGTTCGTTTTCATCATGACCCGACCGGGATTCGAACACGGGACCTGCTGGGTGGTGGTCTGGCATGGTAACAATTACGCCATGGAGGACGTAAAAATTATAACAATACAGTACTGTCTTAGATCATAGTATGTACTATTATTATTCTGTGACAAAGGACAATACATAATATATATCTATTAGTTGGTGCAAATAAAGAATCTATCTACACTGGGCGTCAAAAATAAGTAGTACAGTTTTAAAATTGCAATTACTCTTAAACTATAGAAGTTAGAGTTTTGAAATAAAAGTCATTTTATAGCAAATTTAACAAAGTTTTCTAAAAATAATATTTTATTTAGTATTAGTAAAGTTTTACACTGAAAATTAAGAAAAAACTAAAAAGCTAACCATTTTGAAGTAACTATCAAGAACTTAATTTTTACGTTTTGGGCCTTGTTCCCACTTTAGTAACTTGTGTTGCCGCCTCGGGCTCTGATGACATCTTGGAGCCGGTTTGGCATGCTGAACACTAAGTTACGGAGGCGGTGTTGGGGAATATCCACCCATTCTTCTATCAGGGCCTGTTTTAGAGCCCTGAGGGTGGCGGGGGGTGGTCTGCGTCTTCTGACTAGCCTCCCAAGCTCATCCCAAGTGTGTTCAATAGGGTTAAGATCTGGCCTTCTTGATGGCCAAGCCATCAAGCTGATGCCAACCTCCTGAATGTACTCTTGTACGAGGTGAGCGGTGTGTGGCCGGGCGTTATCATGCATTAGTATCGCTCCATCACCCATATTTACTAAATATGGCCCTGCATACTCGATAAGGATCTCTAATGCATATCTTTCACCAGTCAGAGTGCCATTTTCTATCACCACTAGCTCTGTGCGACCCTCTGAAGAGATGCCAGCCCATACGTGTACAGAGCCCCCGCCGTATTGAACTCTTTCCGAGATGCAACCTTGAATGTATCGCTCACCAGGTCGCCTGTATACTCTCCGCGTTCCATCGGAAGTGAATAAAGAAAACCGAGACTCATCTGTGAACAAAACTCTTGTCCATTCTTCTTCGCCCCATTGTACGTGTTGACGGGCGTAGCGTAGTCTTGCTACTCGATGCCCTGTCTCAAGTTTGGGGCCATTTGCTGGCCTGTACGACTTCAGGTTGGCTTCAGCAAGTCTTCTCCTCACTGTACTCTCACTAACGTAGTCTCTTCGGGTCTGAAGAAGCTGTTGCTGGACCTTAACTGCATTAAGGTGACGATTTCTTAACACAGTAGAGACAATTAAGCGGTCTTTCGGGTACTAGTGCACCTGGGTCTGCCATTACTTGGTCTCCTTAGATGCTTTCCAGTCTCTTAGTACCTTCGCTTTACTTGCTGCATCGTTCTTAGAGTTACACCCACCGTTCTTGCAGTATGACGCATACTGATGCCTACTTCGAGAAAAGTTATGATTCTTGCACATTCTTCTGGTGAAAGAGGCATGATTAGTGAAGTTTACTCGCTGAAGACACATTTGCTTTTGAATTGCAATTGATTTATCAGCAATAAAGAAAACAATAAAAAACAAAAGTACAAGCCAACAGTTTAAAAAAGAGTGTTTTTGTTTATTAAGTTTTTTTTTCAGTCAATCTTTAAAAAATGATATTATGCATGACGTTTTTATTAAATGAAATGAAATTGTCTTTTAACTTTTTTTTATTTCAAAGGTCTAGCTTCTGTAGTTTAGGAGATATTGCAATTTTAAAACTGTACTACTTACTTTTGACGCCCAGTGTATATATGTAGTGAGTGTGCAATCCGCAATCCTTGCCGAGAACGGAACTGAATCGAAATAAAGCTGTGTCGAGAGTTTTTGCAAATGCGTTTAGTCGTGCAAACTAATTGCGTGCGCGAGAACTGTCGTGACATTTGACGTCAGTAACTTGCTTGTAGTTTACATTTAATTTTGCAAGTTGCTATCGGACAGAGCTGTCTAAATTTCACGCATCAATTTATTGCAAATGAAAATTAAATGCAGCTTAATGTAGCATCAACAGCGGAGTGATAATATCATACCTATTAAAATTTCGGGGTGATTGATTCATTAGTCAACACGTGAATGGAACCGGCTCGCCCAGCGAACCTGACCCGCGTTGTATTAGTTTGGTCCGTGACAGCGATAGCAAGACGCCGACCACCGCCGGTCGAGCGTCGCGTCGTTGACCGCCGCCGCCGCCCCGAGATAACCGCGCGATAAGCCGCGATCCCCGTCGGAAACCATACCCCATGAACATTCGACTCGGTTCTGCTGACACGTGTGTTCACATTCACACGAAACCACATGTGCCCATTTCTTCGTTAGTTTCTTCTGTAATTAATTAGTACTTCACGATTTGTTCAAATTCTATGCAGAAAAAATGTTTTTAATAGTTTTTACTTATAGATCTTATTCTCTTTTATTTTTTTTTATTTTTTTTACTTTGACATTGTCAGTAAAATTGGCTTTTTAAACCCATCTAAAAACTGACTGACGTCATACTTGCTTATCATTTAAGTTTTGTTTGACATACGCAACAACCAACGATATCGAGTTCTAGGCGTCACAAAAAAAGCTCAAAATATGTTCTACGAAGGTATAATTGAACTTTACTCTTAGTTTTTTGATTAAATACAAGAGGAGCCCGGCTTCGCACGAGTTTTACTAAGAATCCCTATTTTTTTTGTGGTCAAGGGAAAATGTCAATAATTTTTCCCATGGGAATCTCTTCCCGTGGGAAAAAAGTAGCCTATGTCACTGTCCAGACTAAACTATTTCCAATAAAAAAATCATGTCAATCTGTTCATTAGACTTTCGGCGTGAAGGGAGGACAAACAAACAAACACACTTTCACATTTTTAATATTATAAGCTTAGATTAAACTAGAAGTGGGGTCATACAAGCGCTCTGTCAAAAGTGAATCGCTAAACGCTCGATGACATGTCGGTGACATGCCCTTGACACTTGCGCAATGTTGCCAATGGAGGTGTAGTTTCCAAAAACCGGGGAAACAAATAGAGTCTGTTTAAATTTCTCAACTTTCAAGTAACAAAATTTTAGGTATATGATATCGTAAATTCACAAGGACTTCCATTAGATAACGTGTCACATACATACCTACGTAAATATTAGTAGCAGCAGAACTGTTTTAAAATTAATCAGTCGAAGTCTCAGACCAAATAAGAAGTCAAGACGGAGCGCTGCGAACAATATAGTGAATATAGTGAAGCAGGCAAAACTACACCTCGCGCTGTACATATACACCTCAAACTACACCTCGCCGATTAGTTTGAGCTAATTCGTCAATGACGTATCACGTCCAAAGAATTAATTCTATTAATATGCAAAAATGCTGAATTGTGTGGTGAAAGGCTGCAAAAACCATTCATCGAATAATAAAGAGCAAGATGGAATCACATTTCATACGTTATTATACATAAAAATACATATTGTTAACAAATCAATTTTTTTAAATATTATGACAGCTTGGAACACAAAACCTCCACAAGTGTTGCCGCTAGTAAGCGTCACAATAGTCCCAGTTTATTGGGGTAGTTATTAATGTGACGCGAAACGTAATCTAACACGTTCTTTTACTTATTTCTATTTTTACTGTTAGTTTTCATAAAATTATTGTAAGTGTAAATAGCCGTTAAGTTTTTTTTTGTTTTTTCATATTTTATTTATTTATTTAACTTTATTGACCACAATACATAAGTACTGATACAATAGGCGGACTTAATGCTAAATTGCATTCTCTACCAGTCAACCATTGGGAAGTGCAGAGATTCACGAATGCGGTTTACTTGTTACTACTAATAACATTACTATACAATAGACATACATACATATATATAAATATACATAAATATACATGAATATATATAAATATACATAAATACATATAAATATATATAAATAAACGTAATATATACAAATATTAATACCGTTGATGATAGATAGACTAAATAAAAATGTACCTAGTGATGATGATAATGAGTTGGTCATTTTGGCAAGCCGTCTAGTAGATGTGAACGCACTTTCTTTTTAAAGATGAAACTACTGTGGGTATCTCTGATAGGATACGGCAGCGCATTCCAGACATTTATCGTTTTATTTATCGTATATCATCACTTCAAAACCCTTTATTTTTAAGATTCCCGTTGCGAAATAAAGATAATAAAGAGAAGTGGGTAGAAGTGATTCGAGTTAGTCGGAATCAGTTCCTTATCCATTCATCCTGCTAGTACCTAATACCTTATTAGGGTAATTAGTTATTACTGCACGGCAACACTCACTAAATGCACACATGTTTACAAAACCTGCTTTACATAATTGTTGACAGCGCTCCGTCTTGACTTCTTATTTGGTCTGAGGTCGAAGTAATAAAAATAGTTAAAATGGAAAACTATTTTCACAATCTAGTAACACCGAGCATTAAAATAATACGCTAAAATCGTATTATTTCTTTTTCATAATTAACTACAAATTACTATGAAATATTTAAAACTTTCCTGTGAAAAGTGATATCATTACATTTCTTTTGTTTTTCAGGCGTGTTGTGTTGTGGCACGATTTAATAGCACAAACCGCCATTTTTTTTTTCTGGGAGACACGTTTGGTGCGCTTTGACATCGACAACTACGAAGCGGTTCGGCAAGACTGGCACCAGTTGAGGTGTATCAAAACGGGTGCAGGGACACTCCCTCTTTATATTGTTATTACTCTAAGATTATAATTATAACTATGCATCTGCTACTGTTGTCAAATTTTAACAAAGTAAGGAAAAGTTCTACCAACTTCAACGACATTAAGATAATTAAATTACCAACAGAATGAGATAATCCGCTCAAATCGGAGCAGCCTGTCTGGGGAAGGACCTCCACCATACAGAAGATCGTAGCCAAATAGCATTGGTGTCCCAGTATTGCAAGCGTCTATAGGCTAATTAACGGTGATGCTGACTACCCGTTCGCCTCATGTTTGCCGTTACCTCGCGCCGCGCGCACTCTACCGCACCTCAAGGCAGATCCGCAGTTGCTTAGAAAATCGGGATCTGCCTTGAGGTGCGGTGGGGTGTGTGCGGCGCGAGGTAACGGCAAACATGAAGCGAACGGGTAGTACCATCAGGCGTATACTCGTATGCCAACTTTTGGTATTAAAAAAATACGTGTGGCACTCGGGGACTGCCGCGGTAAAGCTATTGCATAGAATTTTTTATCAACATAAGCAAATTTTATCTATTAAAATGGTTAAATATAACACTGGTTAACAGAGTCCTCTTTGAGGAAATATATGAGGTACTGTTAAGTATTATAATATCCGTGTATGAGAGAATGTTTTGTTGTAAAAGGGCTATTGGGCAACAGATGGCGCCACAAATCGCGCTATAGATTGTTTTTTGGTCAAATGTGACACACGTGTTGACAAGGACAAAGTTGTATTTTTTTTTAATTCCCACGGGATCGAACTTATTGGCATTTCGCTTGACCCGCGGCTCCGCCCGCGTGGTCAAGCGAAATGCCAATAAGTTCGTATATAATATCAATAAGTTCGTAATAATGTTTCTTGTTTATTATTAAGATAATGCATATGAATCCGCGGAGGCGAAAAATTATTTATTTATTTATTTATTTATTTATTTATTTATTTATTTATTTATTTATTTATTTATTTATTTATTTATTTATTTAATACGTTTACATTCCATGAACATTACAGACTCCTGTCCAAGGCGTTCATAGATGATATAATTTATCAATTAAATACAATTCAATATACTTCCAAAATCAATTCAAAATAATAAAAAACAATAATAATAAAAAAATTCAAAATAATAAAAACAATACATTACAAATTAATCAAGGTCTTTGTTGTTCCAAGTAGGCTTTCACTGTTAACCTGAACTCTAAATTGGAACAATGAAAGATGTCTAGATTAGTAACCGAGGTACAACTATTAAGGAGGATCAGCGCTCTATTAACAGGAGCCTGATATCCTGCGACTGTCCTGCTTTGCGCGATCGCGAATAAATTATGTCTTCGAGCCCGGTTAAAACTATCCGGCACGTATAAGCAGATTTGTTCTAATAGCACTACATTGCTAATATGCCCTCGGAATACGTCAAATATAAATTGGAGTAGTTTGACATTACGTCTAATCTCCAAGGTGTCGTAGCCGACCATGCCTAGCAGAAACATGCTTGGGTAAAGGTATGGATTTCCTACATAGTAACCATAGCGCTTATAATAAAGCCATCTGATAAATTTCTTCTGCAGTTTCTCTATCATCACAATGTATTTTGCTTGATGTGGGTTCCAGATAATTGCGTTACTCTCTAATTTACTTCGCACAAAAGCATTATAAAGCACTTTTACAGCAGTGATACTATTAAAGTGCTGGGCTTGTCGCATCACGAAACCTAACGCTTTATATGCCTTTGCACATATATTAACAATATGATTAGAAAAAGACATATTTTCATTAATCAGTACCCCTAAATCAGTGACAAATGATACTCTAGGTAAGGTACTACAGCCTAACAGATAACTTTGTCTTAAACAATTCTCCGACCGGCCGTATGACATTACAGAACACTTGTCACAATTAAACATCAAATCATTCTCTTTACTCCAACGCAGCAGTTTATTTATATCTTGCTGGAGGAGATCGCAATCACGCAAGGATTTAACCTGTAGGAAGAGCTTTACGTCATCCGCGAAAAGTAAACATTTTGCTGTATCTATAACATCCATCTATAACATCATTATTATACGGAATATTTAGGACACCACTGACACAACCCAACCAGATAGTTAATAAATATTTCTAACCAATATTCAACGATTATACTCCTACTCAGAAATAACATAGTTACGCGAACGCTGAACTTAAATGGTCAATGGCTTGTTCCCAGGAGTGCGCACGGTGCCATGCGGTGCTGACCCGCGCCGCGACGCCCTTTCGCCGCCCGCCGCCGCCGCCACGCTCGCCTGCATGAGGTGAGTCAGACAATAATAATATTCATGGGCCGGTGCCTGGTATGGCCGATCTAACACGTGTGTTGTGTGTGCAGCTCGTCGACGCCGCAGCATGCTGGGCACGCAGTCGTGGCTGGTGCTGGCGGCGGTGGCGTGGTGCGCGCGCGCCGGCCCCGGCCCGCCCGCCGCCGCCTTCGACAGCGCGCTCTACAACGTCAGCATCCCCGAGAACAGCGCGCCGCGCACCTACGCGCTGCCGCCGCCCGCCACGCCGCCGCTCGGCCTGCGCCTGCCCGAAGGTGCGCGCTGCCGCTTCCGCATCCGCCACGGCGACAAGGACAAGTTCTTCAAGGCGGAGGAGCGCCTCGTCGGCGACTTCTGCTTCCTCTCCATTCGGACGCGCACCGGACACGCCGACGTTCTGAACAGGGAACGCCGCGACTCGTACCGGCTAGACGTCCGCGCCACGATTGCGCTACCCACCGGCCAGCAGCTCGAGGCTGACACCGCGGTCGCCGTCACCGTCACCGACGAGAACGACCTCAGTCCACTGTTCTATCCAACGGAGTACGACGTACTCGTGCCGGAGGATGCGCCGGTGCACTCCAGCGTGACACGCGTCACCGCCGAGGACGCCGATCTCGGGCTCAATGGAGAGATCTACTACAGTCTAGAGGAGCCTACCGACCAGTTTGCGGTGCACCCAACCAGCGGCATCGTCACGATCACACGACCGCTGTCGGCGAACGAGAAAAAACGACATGAAGTGACGGTGCTGGCCCGAGACCGCGCTTCGCTGTTGACGCGCGGCGAAGATGCACCAGCGGCGCGCGCTTCTCTAGTAGTGCGCGTCGCCGAAGTAAATTTACATGCACCGGAACTTCACGTGCGCCGGTTGCCGGAGCTCGTTGAAAACTCCACCGCCGAAATTTACGCTATCATCGAAGTGACCGACAGAGACAGTGGCGACCACGGCCGCATCGCGAGCTTAGACATCGTGGATGGTGATCCCGACGGGCACTTCCGCGTGCGGTCGTCGGCGCAGCGCGGCGAGTTCGACGTGGTGGCGCACGCGCTGCTGGACCGAGAGGCGGCGCCGCGCGGATACAACCTCACGCTGCGCGCCGCCGACGCGGGCCGCCCGCCGCGCGCCGCCTACCTCACGCTGCCCGTGACGCTGGTCGACGCCAACGACAACGCGCCCGTCTTCAGCCGAGAGGTGTACGAGGCCAACGTGCCGGAGACCGCTCCCCCGAACACGCCCGTCATCCGGCTGAAGGTCAGCGACCGCGACGAGGGGAACAACGCTCGCGTGTACATCGAGATCGTGGGCGGCAACGAGGGCGGCGAGTTCGTCGTCAACCCGGACACGGGGGTCCTCTACACCGTGGTCTCCCTCGACGCCGAGGAGAAGTCCCTGTATACTCTAACAGTCTCTGCCATCGACCAGGGCAACGCTGGAACTCGCAAGCAATCATCAGCAAAAGTCAAGATTACAGTATTGGACGCCAACGATAATAACCCTGTCTTTGAGCAGGAAGACATGGATGTGACTATTTCGGAGAACGGAGCGAGCGGCGCGGTGGTGGCCCGCGTCGTCGCCCGCGATGCTGATTCCGGTGAAAACGCTTATATTTCTTATAGCATCGCAAATTTGCAGCCAGTGCCTTTTGACGTGGACCACTTTTCGGGCGCAGTGCGCACCACGCGCCTCCTGGACTTTGAAAGTATGAGACGCGAATACGTGCTACGCATCCGCGCTAGCGACTGGGGCCTGCCTTACCGCCGCCAAGCGGAGATGAAACTGACTGTGCGGCTAAAGGACGTCAACGACAACCGGCCGCAGTTCGAACGCGTCGATTGTGTCGGCTATCTTTCTCGACGTCTCGTCATCGGCACTGAAGTTGTCACTTTGTCGGCCATAGACTTCGACGCGGGCGATGTTGTTTCATACCGAGTTGTCGGCGGCAACGAAGACAATTGCTTCGCTTTAGATGCAGGCACCGGAGTAGTCAGCCTTACTTGCGATTTAAGCGACGTGCGTTCTGAAACGCGAATTTTGAACGTAACTGCTACTGATGGCACACACTTTGCCGATTCGACGTCTTTGACGCTGCACCTGGTCGGAGGTGGTGGTGCCAACGACGCTACATCCCTTGAATGCCGCGAGACTGGTGTCGCCCGCCGTCTGACAGAACTTCTCGCAGCAGCTGAACGAAGTAATGCGCCCATTGATTTTGCAGACGAATTTCCACTAGCTCCATCACGATATGGTGAAAATTTACACGCTCCAGAATTTATAGACTTCCCAGTGGAAGTTAAGGTAAACGAATCCATTGCACTCGGTACTTCGCTCATCAGGTTGCGAGCCCGCGACCGGGATCTCGGCTACAACGGACTACTTACATATGGCATCTCGGGAGGCGACTCGGATTCCGCCTTTCGTATCGATCCAGACACCGGTGATCTACAAGTGATAGGGTACTTAGATCGCGAACGGGAAAGCGAATACTACTTAAATGTGACAGTGTACGATCTGGGCACGCCGCGCCGATCTGCGTCTCGCCTCGTACCGATCACGGTCTTAGACGTCAACGACAATCGACCACGTTTCGAGAAAACGCTTGCCAGCTTCCGTGTAACGGAAAACGCTCTAAATGGCACAGCCATATTTCGCGCAAATGCAACCGATCGCGATAGCGGAGAGTTTGCTCGGATCACGTACAGCCTCCGAGGCACCGGCGAGGGCGAGAACGAGTTCTGCGTGGACGCCGAGTCGGGCGTGGTGTCGGTGTGCGCGCCGCTGGACCGCGAGCGGCGCGCGCTGTACGAGCTCACCGTGCGCGCCACCGACGGCGGAGGCCTGCACGCCGAGGCGCTGGTGCGCGTCGCCGTCGACGACGTCAACGACAACGCGCCTCGCTTCGGGCTCAGCGCGTACGGCGCGCGCGTGCGCGAGGACTTGCCACGCGGCGCACTCGTCGCCGTGCTCGAGGCCTTCGACCCCGACCTGGGGCCCGGCGGGCAGGTCACCTACTCGCTGCCCGACCAGGCGCCCGAGGACGCCGTGTTCACCGTGGACAGCACCTCGGGCACCCTGCGCACCGCGCGGCGCCTGGACTTCGAGGAGAGGCAGGTGTACGGCGTGACGGTGCGCGCCACGGACGGCGGGCAGCCGGCGCTGTGGTCGGAGGCCACGCTCATCGTGGAGGTGGCGGACGTGGACGAGAACGCGCACGCGCCCGCCTTCGCCGACCACGCCGTGCTGGCGGCCGCCGTGCGCGAGGACGCACCGCGCGCCGCCCGCGTGCTGGCCGCCGCCGCCACCGACGCCGACGCGCCGGGACGCGACTCGCGCCTCGCCTACTACCTCGTCGGCGGCACCGGCATGGCGCACTTCTCAATAGACGACGCAGGTTCGACACTCATTATTCTTCCATTCATTTATTCGAAAATCTTGAGTAAGTTTAATTCTTTGAAAAATCTGAGCAGGTATCATCCGAACGCTGACGCCCCTGGATCGCGAGACCACTGCGCACTATTGGCTGACGGCGTGCGCCCAAGACCACGGCTTGGTGCCGCGACATTCATGTGTAGAAGTGAGTTAACGGAAATATTTTATTTGAAATACAATAATAAGAATAACACAACATTTAATTATTATAAAATATTGTAAATAATAATGTCAAAACTAGAGAAACCCGCACAACTTCGTTTGCGTGTATTTATTTATGCACAGTAGCGCCATCCTACGGGAATCGCGTACTTTTTGGGATAAAAAGTACCCTATGTGTTAATCCAAGGTATCAGCTACCTATATTGCAGCAGCAGCATACAGCCATTTGAGCGTGAAGAAGTAACAAACATACACATAACTTTTGCCTTTATAATATTAGTAGGATAGCAAGTAGGATTATTATTTATATTTTTATATACTTCTCATTACTCCCAAGGACCTACTCTCTGAATAAATATTTAGTATTTATGTTTTTTTTAAACTTAAACTAAAAAACGAATTGCATGTAGGTATAGGTACCTAATGTAAAATACTTAACCCGTCCGGCCAGGTTTACATCGAGGTGGAAGACGTGAACGACATGGCGCCGTGGCCGGAGCAGGCGGCGTACGAGGCGGAGGTGACGGAGCACTGCGCCGGCGGCACGGGCGTGGCGCGGGTGACGGCGCACGACGCCGACGCCGCGCCGAAGCCGCCCACGCTCGCCTACGCCATCGTCGCCGGCAACCCCGACGGGCTCTTCTCCATCGACGAGCGCACCGGTAAGCGCCGCCACGTGTAGCCGTTATCAAGTATCGCGATCGCTGTGATTAATTATTGCATGATTGCCATAATCATCTGAAAACAAATGCCAAAAAACGCATAAATGAAGACCCAAAATACTTTTGGACATTCATCAAATCTATGAGATCCAATAGCAGCGATATTCCAGATGAGATGTACTTTGACTCTGGCGTGGCGCATGGGGGTCATGTCATGACATCAGCAATCTCTTCTCAGAATACTTCCACTCAATCTACCCAAAAGACCAAACTGTTCCTACTGCAGTGTCCATGGACGAATTACCTAATTGCAACCGACCACTAGGTTCATGCTACTTGTACAAGTCCGAAATTTATAAATCACTCCAACTCATCAACACGAACAAGGGACCTGGTCCGGACACAATTCCATCAGTTTTCCTTAGAAACTGTGCATCCGAACTGGTAAAGCAGTTACATCATATTTTCAACAAATCACTTGAATCTCCTGGGCTGTTATCGAAGCCATAAAAGACAAAAATGAAGTACACGCAATCTGCACTGATTTCTCGAGGGCATTCGATGTTGTAACTACTCATCGAAAAACTGGGTCGCGCGGGCAAATGTGGCTCGCTCCTAAGATGGTACGAATCGTACCTCAACAACCGATCTCAGCTGGTCGCAGTTCGAGGCTTCAGATCTGCTGCAAGGTCAGTTCCATCCGGGGTCCCACATTGTTCACACATCGGTCCTCTCTTTTTCTTGGTCTTTATCAATGACTTGTGTTCGGATGTGACATCTAGATACCAAATGTTTGCAGATGACCTTAAGCTGTACAGAGTTATTCCTTGCAAAATGACATTCTTGCTATCACTAACTGGTGCACACAAAACAAAATGGAATTAAATACATCCAAATGCTTCCACATCAAATTCTCTAGAAAAAAGACACCCACACCCGCTCAATACTACGTTGATAACACTCCCGTTAGCGAAATCTCCAACATGCGCGACCTGGGCGATATTGTAAGTTGTACTTTCGTGACCATATCGACCACATTACCAAGGGGGGCTCGTCTGGCTGGTTTTGCCATACGACAAACCAAATTTTTCAAAGATCCAGAGATCCCAATGATTCTCATTAACTGTTACGTGAGATCGCTTCTTGAATATTTCAGTCCTATCTGGAACCCTTCCTTTGCAATCCATATAAATCTCCTGGAGAGACTCCAAAAACGATTTTTGTACCATTTAACTTATGCAAACAACCTTTGCCACAGTCTAAAGACCTAGGAATCTCAGCTCTCGCATTTCAAAACGGTTCCACTCTCGGTACGTCGAACCACCACAGATGTTATGTTCATTAAGAAACTTGTTGGTAAAATTGACAATCTTGAACTATTAGAAAAAATATCTTTCAACATACCTCGATCTAGCAGTCGCATTCAAAATAGAAAGACTTTCAGTTTACCACTTTGTCGTACAACATAATATTCTCATAGAATACGCATTGTACTCATCTGCAAGCAAGAAATGCGTAGCCAATACGGAGCCCTACATTGTGCGTTGCGTGGCCCAACACGTACTTGCCCGGTTTTTATTCTAATTTTACACTAATTTAGTTTTTCGTTATTAATTTAGTTTTTTTTTATTGTGTTAAATTTGTGTACCAGATTGAAATGTCACATTTTAATTTTGCATGCTGTGTTCACTTCTGGAAGGACGGACACTGTTACGCCTATGTTTGTTTTTCATGTATACCTGTAGTGTAACGTGCAGTATGGCCCGCAGGTGAAATCGTCACGACGGGCCGCGCCCTGGACCGCGAGGCGGCGGCGGCGCACGCGCTGGAGGTGCAGTGCTCGGACGGCGCGCTCGCCACCACGGTGCGCGTGCACGTGCGCCTGCGCGACGTCAACGACCACGAGCCCGTGTTCACGCAGCGCTCCTACGACATCCGCGTGCCCGTGCTCGCGCCGCCGCCCCCAGACACGCTGCCGCAGGTAAAAAGCTAACCACTTTACACCACGAAATCGATTGCAGCATGTGTGTTCAACTAAGTACATTATTTTACAAGGAATATCAATAAAACTTACTTTTTGTTTATGTACCTATGTCATAAAAACTTTGATAACGCTCTTCGTTCAGCATGCTTAACGAAAACGAATTTAGCTTGTTAAATAAGAAAAACTAAGATTATGAGCTGGAAGAATCGTTATGCTTAACGTTTTTGCGTGTGGAGTGGTAGTGTACTAGCGAGTGGGTGTGCACAGGGCGACGCGGCGGCGCGCGACGACGCCAGCGCCGAGTGGGAGGCCGACGGAGACGACGACGACGAAGGCGCGCGCCTCGCCTGGGACGCGCTCGACGACGACGCGCCGCTCGGGACCTACATAACCACGGTCAGTACGCATGGATTCAGAAGGGACACATATGGTTTTTATGCTGCGAAACCTGTATGTCAGTACATGGAATTGGAACATCTCACAGGTCGTCGCCCTGGACGCCGACGCGGGCGCCAACGGCACCGTACGGTACAGCGCGCGAGCACGCGGCGCGGCGCGCGGACTGCTGCGCGTGCACGCGCGCACGGGCCGCTTGTTCGCGGCGCCGCGCCTGTCGCTGGCGGCCGGCGACGCCTACGACGTAACGCTGCGCGCCTGCGACGGCGGCCCGCGGCCGCGCTGCCAGAAAGCGCGCGCCGCCCTGCGCGGCGTGCCGGCGCCGAGCGGGGGCGCGCCGCCGCTGCCGCCGGCGCTGCCGCCGCTGCAGGTCGCCGAGCTAGACGCGCCCGGCTTCCTGCTCGCCGTGCTGCAGGCCTCCGACCCCGACGGCGACCAGCTCTACTACGACATCGTCGGTGAGACACTTCAAGTTCGCCTGCAAAACCACCTGATATTAGCACATCACGATTGTAAGCAAACTAAGCATTATAAACTACATTTAGGTGGCGATGAAAGGCAAGATTTCTACATAGGCCGCGAGGACGGCAGTCTGGTGCTGGCGCGTCGTCTGCTTTGGGAGCGGCAGCCGAGCTACTCCCTGAACGTGTCCATCACCGACGGCCTGCATGTCGTCTATTCGTTGGTCAGTGTGACATCGTAACATTCAAAATTACCAACCAAAAAATGAGAAATAAAAAGTTTCAAGAGCTAAAATAAAGGGGCCTATTGCCAGGTGAACGTGACCGTGATCAACGACGCCAATGAGGCCGGCGTGTCGTTCTCGCAGCGCGAGTACGTGGTGGAGACATCGGAGGCGCGCGCCGCGGGGGAGGCGCTGGCGGCGTTGCGCGCCACCGGCGCCGGCCGCCTGCTGTTCGGGCTGCACGCCGCGCGCGCGCCCGCCTCGGCGCGCCTCTTCCGCCTGCACGAACTCAGCGGCGTGCTGGAGCTGGCGCAGCCGCTGGACCGGTGAGCGAGCGACGCGACTCGTGCTTACGCGCCCTGCCTCACGCAGCGCTCTCTGACGGCCCTCTCTTCCGCAGGGAGACGGCGGCGGTGCACGAGCTGACGGTGTGGGTGCGCGACCAGGCGCCGCGGGCGGCGCGGGCCTTCGCACGCGTGACGGTGCGCGTGCACGACGAGGATGAGCACGCGCCGGCATGGGGCCGGCGGCTGGCCGAGGCGCGCGTGCCCCGCGGCGCGGCGCCGGGCGCGCTTGTGGCCGCGCTGCGTGCCGCGGACCCCGACGCGGGCGACGCGGCGCGCGTGCTCTACTCGCTGGCGGGCGGCGACGCGGACGGCGCCTTCGCCGTGGACGCGGCGCTGGGCGACGTGCGCCTCGCGCGCGCCCTGCCGCCCCTCGGCCCGCGCGAGTACACGCTGCACGTGCGCGCCGCCAACCCGCCGCCCGCCGCGCGCTCCTCCACGCTGCCGCTGCACGTCATCGTGGTGGAGCCGGACGACGCGCCTCCGAGGTGAGAAAGCTACTCGACGATTCTGGCATTTCCATTGCGACTGAGCTGCGAGTTCGATTTCACCGAATATCTTCACAGGTTCACCAGCACGGAAGTCGTCTGCGAGGTGTACGAAAACGAAATGGAGGGCAGCGCGTTGACTACACTGGAAGCAAGAAGCGGCACGTCGGTGTGGTACTCCCTCGAGGGCGGAGAGGGTCTGTTTCGCCTCAATCCGTCCGCCGGCCTTCTAACGACCGCTGCACCGCTGGATTACGAGACTTGCAACTTTTACAATCTCACTGTCATCGCAGTCAACATGGTAAGTCTGTCGCACGACGCGGCCGTCCGACGCGAAGGTTGCTTGAGGGTGCAAATGACGTCCTATTTTTGCAGGGCGGTGGTTCGGCGCGAGCGCACGTGGCGGTGCACGTGCTCGACCGCAACGAGCACGCGCCGACGCTGCGCCAGCGCGCCTACCGCGGGCGCGCCTCGGAGGCGGCCTTGGCCGGCGCGCTGGTGTCGGCCGCCGACGCCGCGCCGGGCGCGCCGCTCGTTCTGGCGGCCGACGACGCCGACTCGGCCGCCAACCGGCAGCGCGCCTACGAGATCCTGGAGCCCGACGCCGCCGCGCTCTTCCGCGTCGACCCCACCACCGGCGCGCTGCACCTTGCGGCGCAGCTCGACTACGAACGGGCCCGGATCCACGAATTTACTGTCAGGGTAAGTGTGTATAAAGTCGCAGGGTTTCCCCTGACGACCTTACTGAGCTACCATAGTGTCCTCTCACTGCCAGTTGCACAGACTCATGCAACCGATCGTACTGACGGCTAAGGGTGTCTTGGCCACAGCGAGAGGTACACCAGGTTAGGTGTTGATTGAAACAGCAATCCAAAGTGAAGAGCCTTTATTAATAATTTATCTAATTATTTATACAAAAAATATTTATCTATGTGTGTATAATATTTGCAATCTATTTGTATGTGTCTCATGTATGTAAAGTGCAGCGCAGCAGGTGAGTTGTGCTAGATAAAGAATTGCAGCGTTGCGTTCTTCATGTTCATTTGGTAAATTGAACATACTGGCGCCTATCAGAAACTGTATCAAGTCGATTGTTCGTAGATGGGTAGTGATGTTGGTACTGTTGGTCGCCCGGGGTCAGACTGGTCGCCGGAGGAGTGCTGTTCATCGGGATCGTTGTCTGCTGGTTGTTGTAATCAATCCACTTAGTTGCTGCATCAGATATGTTTGTGTGATAATATTACTCCAAATTGTGTTGTCTAAAGTTGTTTGGAAATCTTCGTTGTAAAATAATAGTCTATAGTCTAACTATGCAATTTGTAGAGAATTGCATAGTTTTTACCCCCACAGGAAAGTATATGAAGAAATATGTATATCTTGAAATAGTTTCTCAAGAATCCTGGTTAGAGATTGTAAGTTCCGTCCCAGAGTGTCTTCTTGTTTTCGTCGTCGTTGTCTTCTTATTTGGTCAGGGATTGTAAGTTCCCCATACTGGTTTGTCTTCGTAATTTTGTCCTGGTCAAGGATTGTAAGTTCCCTACCAGTTTGCCCTCTTGTTTTTGTCCTGGTCAAGAATTGTAAGTTTCCTGCCAGTTCTTCTTATTTGATCAGGACTCTCTGACCGGGGAACTTACGATCGTAAGTTCCCCATAGTAGTAGTGGTAGTATAGTAGTAGTAGTATAGTAGTAGTGTAGTAGTAGTAGTAGTAGTGTAGTAGTAGTTTGTTTTCGTGTTGTCGTCTTCTTCTTATCTGAACAGGGATTTGTAAGTTCCCCATACCAAAGTGTCTTCTTGTTGTCGTCGTCTTCTTATCTGGTCAGGGATTGTAAGTCCCTAACCAGATTGTCTTCTTGTCGTCCGAGATCTTCTTATCAGGTCAGGGATTGTAGGTCCCCTTCCAGACTGCGTGTTGTCGTCGTCGTCCTGTGGTGTCTTCCTGGTGGTTCATAGTTGCTCGAAGGACCATGCATAAAATCGCAGGGTCCTATGACCAGTTGTCGTCTTGTTGTTGTCGTCTTGATTGCTGTCCAATGTTGCTCTTCATTCGTCTTCTTGTGCTCGAAGGACCATGTATAAAACCGCAGGGTCCTGTCACCATTTCAAAGTTGCTCGAAGGACCATGTATAAAATCGCAGGGTTTCCCCTGACGACCTTACTGAGCTACCATAGTGTCCTCTCACTGCCAGTTGCACAGACTCATGCAACCGATCGTACTGACGGCTAAGGGTGTCTTGGCCACAGCGAGAGGTACACCAGGTTAGGTGTTGATTGAAACAGCAATCCAAAGTGAAGCGCCTTTATTAATAATTTATCTAATTATTTATACAAAAAATATTTATCTATGTGTGTATAATATTTGCAATCTATTTGTATGTGTCTCATGTATGTAAAGTGCAGCGCAGCAGGTGAGTTGTGCTAGATAAAGAATTGCAGCGTTGCGTTCTTCATGTTCATTTGGTAAATTGAACATACTGGCGCCTCTCAGAAACTGTATCAAGTCGATTGTTCGTAGATGGGTAGTGATGTTGGTACTGTTGGTCGCCCGGGGTCAGACTGGTCGCCGGAGGAGTGCTGTTCGTCGGGATCGTTGTCTGCTGGTTGTTGTAATCAATCCACTTAGTTGCTGCATCAGATATGTTTGTGTGATAATATTACTCCAAATTGTGTTGTCTAAAGTTGTTTGGAAATCTTCGTTGTAAAATAATAGTCTATAGTCTAACTATGCAATTTGTAGAGAATTGCATAGTTTTTACCCCCACAGGAAAGTATATGAAGAAATATGTATATCTTGAAATAGTTTCTCAAGAATCCTGGTTAGAGATTGTAAGTTCCGTCCCAGAGTGTCTTCTTGTTTTCGTCGTCGTTGTCTTCTTATTTGGTCAGGGATTGTAAGTTCCCCATACCGGTTTGTCTTCGTAATTTTGTCCTGGTCAAGGATTGTAAGTTCCCTACCAGTTTGCCCTCTTGTTTTTGTCCTGGTCAAGAATTGTAAGTTTCCTGCCAGTTCTTCTTATTTGATCAGGACTCTCTGACCGGGGAACTTACGATCGTAAGTTCCCCATAGTAGTAGTGGTAGTATAGTAGTAGTAGTATAGTAGTAGTGTAGTAGTAGTAGTAGTAGTGTAGTAGTAGTTTGTTTTCGTGTTGTCGTCTTCTTCTTATCTGAACAGGGATTTGTAAGTTCCCCATACCAAAGTGTCTTCTTGTTGTCGTCGTCTTCTTATCTGGTCAGGGATTGTAAGTCCCTAACCAGATTGTCTTCTTGTCGTCCGAGATCTTCTTATCAGGTCAGGGATTGTAGGTCCCCTTCCAGACTGCGTGTTGTCGTCGTCGTCCTGTGGTGTCTTCCTGGTGGTTCATAGTTGCTCGAAGGACCATGCATAAAATCGCAGGGTCCTATGACCAGTTGTCGTCTTGTTGTTGTCGTCTTGATTGCTGTCCAATGTTGCTCTTCATTCGTCTTCTTGTGCTCGAAGGACCATGTATAAAACCGCAGGGTCCTGTCACCATTTCAAAGTTGCTCGAAGGACCATGTATAAAATCGCAGGGTTTCCCCTGACGACCTTACTGAGCTACCATAGTGTCCTCTCACTGCCAGTTGCACAGACTCATGCAACCGATCGTACTGACGGCTAAGGGTGTCTTGGCCACAGCGAGAGGTACACCAGGTTAGGTGTTGATTGAAACAGCAATCCAAAGTGAAGCGCCTTTATTAATAATTTATCTAATTATTTATACAAAAAATATTTATCTATGTGTGTATAATATTTGCAATCTATTTGTATGTGTCTCATGTATGTAAAGTGCAGCGCAGCAGGTGAGTTGTGCTAGATAAAGAATTGCAGCGTTGCGTTCTTCATGTTCATTTGGTAAATTGAACAAGTGTTTATGTGTTTTTTTCCATAGTGATTGTTTTAATAAGTAGTTTAATTTTTAATAAGTATTTTTTATCCTTAGTGATTGTTTCTTGTTTTTGAAGTAAGATTAGCTTTTTAAAGCCTGAACCACAGGAGTTTCTACATCGCACAGGCACCCTAATATTCTATATTATAACATTTCCCACCAAAAACATACCTGTTAAAAAGGGGGCCAAGTTCCTATCGGCTAATTGTTCACCTAAAAAAGGGTTGAAATCCAATCCAATGTGATCACACCGGAGCTGGTGCTTGGCCTAAATTGAGGGTGTAGAAATAAAACTACACCTTGATCTAATGAGCTGAGGACTGTATAATAAACTGAACTGATGAACTGAACATTGTAAACTAAAAATATTGTAAAAGAAGAATTGACATTTCAAAAAAGACTGACATAACAAAAAATAGACAAAATTATAAAGAAATCAGAATAAACTATTTTAACAAAAAGGTTGTACGTCTTGAACACAATGCCAAGTTTAGATGCACTTTAAAATCGATCATAATCATCTTCGTCAACAGCCTTATCCTTCGTTAACAGTCCTCGGTTCGTGTAAATAGTGCATGGCATGCGCCCGGCCTGTTGCTGGAACTTGGTCTGCGCACTGCCGTGCGCTTAGATTTACTACCTAAATTGTTTAAGTTATACCTACAATAAGACCCGAGTTCACCAACTGATATTTAAACCAAATTTTGCTGTTCACCGTGCACTAAACATTGATTAAGTGTCGTAACCGTCTGTTTAACTTAATTGACGGAATGGACGTAGTTTAAACGTCGGTTATTTGAGTGACGTGACCTGATGTGAGTTGTATTTCACTATATCACTGAATTTATTAAGTGCACAGCCTAGATAACACCATCTAATCACTATTAACAAAGTCACAACAGTAGGATAGGTATATTCAAAGTATTTCAAATATAAAAACGATCAACAAACACGGATATAAAGTAACATGTAGGTAATATTTAGAAACTGGATGTGGAATCATGCATCGTTGAGCTGTTATTATAATTTTAATAATTATGATATTTATGTAATGATAGTATAATATATTTGCATATTTGCAAGTAAGTATTCATATTATTTACGTAGTGATTTAAAATAAAATAAAAAACTAAAAACATTTTATTTAAATTTTAAATATTTATTAATATTCGTTTATACATATAAACGTAGTGCAGCGTAGACTTTTATTTTCTACTAAATCTCGGTACTTTAAAACCCATCTCCACGAGTACGGATTTCTCGTCACTGGTAAAATTCGGAGTTCGGTTTCCGATGTTGTGCAGAGCGAACGTGTCGAACGCAGCGCTCTCGTGTTCTAGTTAAAAGTGCAAGTGCAGTGATCATCATTTTCGCGCGTCTACAGCGCGAGAGTGCGCGGCACGATGACCCACTTAGGCATCGAATAACCAAAACAAACTATTGTTAAGGCGAAGCAATTTATTTAAATAATATTAAATGTTTGGGTAACTTTAAAAATGGGTAAAATGGGTCCATCTGCCGTAAAAGTCAAAACTGAGAATGAGCACATTCTCTATAATTATTATAAAAATGAGAAAGCAGCAAAAGAAAACCTTGAATGTCAGGTGCGTCACCTGCAAGCTAAGCTTGAAAATATGCAGCAAGAACTTGAGAAACTGCAGAAAAACAAAGAACAGGTACAAACTCCTGCTTGTAGTGATAACGCCAATACCGCAAGTAACTCTTCACAACGCGCTGAGTATTGCACGGACGAAGAGGAACTAGCTAAAGAAACTGGATGGGTACGTGCGAAAAATAGAAAGAAAAGGAAGCTGATTAACTCGCCATCGCCAACTCCGAACGTTAAAAATGATCAACAACCAAAGGTGAGCAAAAAATTACCTCCTCCTCCGCCAATAATCGTAGACGGAATTCAAGACTACCAAAAATTTTATGATTTTTTGGTAGAAGGTCTATTAGGTGACCCATTCAAAGTTAAGATGTTAAGTGGAGATAGCGTAAAAATAAACGCTGATAATGAGGAAGCATTTAGATTAATCAGTAGATGTCTCACTTCCAATAACTGTGCATGGCACTCTTATGAAAACAAGCAAGATCGCCCTATAAGAGTGATGGCAAAAAATCTGCACCATACATGTAAGCCAGAAAGAATAGTCGAAGAGCTGCTATTTAAAGGTTATAAAATTGAAAGTGCAGTAAACAAACTAAGATGGAAAAATAAAGAGCCATTGAATATGTTCATGCTCACTTTTAAAAATGATGAAGATTTGAATAAAATCTTCAACATTAAAAATATACTGGGATGTAAGGTTGAAATACACTCCCTAAAGACACCGAAGCTAATTCCTCAGTGTAAAAAATGCCAAGCATATGGTCATACGCAAAAGTATTGCTCGAAAGAACCACGATGTGTTAAATGTACTGGCAAGCATTTAACCATAAACTGCCAAAAGCCGGCACAAGAAAAACCAAAATGCATACACTGTGGTGAACCACATCCTGCAAACTATAGAGGGTGTGTAGTAGCCAAAGAATTGCAGAACTTTAAAAATAAAAATCTAAAGAAAAATTCACAGCCTCAACGGCAACCTATACCAAAAGCAAGCAAAACACACGGGACTACAACAGTGCCACCATGTCAAGAAGACAAAAGTAAGTCAGAAAGAATATCTTACGCACAAATCACATCCAAAAATGTAATTAAAAAGGATGCGCAACTTAACGTCGACATAGGAGAAAAACTGAATAAAATGCTCGAACTTATGCCATCCTTTGACGAGCGGCTCAAAAAAATTGAAACTAGCTCTAAAGGAGCAATAATTAAACATAAACCATGAATAGTTTTCTCAAAATTATGGCCTGGAACTCCAATGGGCTACTTCAACACCAAAACGAATTACAAGTTGTTCTGGATACATTAACCCACCACCTTCCCATGGCTCCACCGACCTCGCGGTCATTTGAGCCGAAACGCGGGAGACACGCCGGGTACTTGCGTTGCAATTGCGTCTGCTCTTTCCCCGGCGCTTCTTCAGTCTCCCTACAAGTTATTTATCTATATGCTGTCCCTTTGGCTTTCTCCCCATTTTGGGGCAGCCACGCACTCTCCCCCTAGTGGGGCAGCGACACCACTGATAACGCCTTCGCCGCCGACGGAGGTGTCCTCTATTTCCTCTGTCCTCTTGCTACGCTCCGCCCGTTCTTCTGCGCTCCTGCGCGCGTGCCATCCGTGGGCGAACCCTCGCAGAGCCGCGAAGTTCGCCGCCGAGGAAACGAGATCGGTGTAGTACACCGGTCCCACCGCTCCGAGCTCTATCCCGTCCATCATCTTCGCTCGCAGATCGTCGTACAGCGGACAGGACCACAGAACGTGATCCATGTCCTCCTCTCGCTCCCCACACATGCACGCACTCGATTCACACAGTTTCATATCTGACAGCCTTTTCCTGAAGCAACCGTGACCCGTGAGGATTTGCGAGGTCTGATAGTCGGGTTCGACCCAGGTTGCCCTGAGTCTCCCCGACACCTCGGGGAAAAATCGACGAAGTTCCCTACCTTTCGTCTCTGTTGTCCATCTGTCTTGCCATATCTTCACCATTGAGTCCCAGATTTCGCGTTTTCGCCTGCTCAACTCCTGATCGTTCGCGGATCTGCGCGCCCCTTCCGCAAGACCAGCACGGGTCACCTCCAAGTCCGCGGGGAGTACTCCAGCCAGCACAGCCAGGGCCGCCGTGCTGGTGGACCTATACGCTTTGGTCAGTAGGATGAAAGCCATCCTCTGACCACGCAGTACGGCGCTCTTGCAGACATACAAACCCACGCGGTGATACCAGATATACGCCGCGTAGGTCAGTGTGGCCACGAATGTTCCCTGGTACAGGACCTTAAGGGCCGGGTACCGTATCCCCCATGACGACGCTGTTACGCGCGACATTCTCCCAAAGCACGCCGAGGCACGTTCGACGATGCTCTTGGCGTGTAGTCCAAACGAAAGAGTCGAGTCTAGCTCGACTCCCAGACTGTTGCCGACGTGACGCTCCTGATCGAGGACTGGCCGAACCTAATGATGGGTGGTCTCTGTAGTCTGCCCACCACTGTCATAGTTTGCGACTTGGCGGGGGCAAACTCCAGTCTATTACGGACCCCCCATTCGCCCACTTGGCAGAGAACCGCGCTAGCGATCTTTTCAATGGCCGCTCTGGAATTGGCCTCGATCACGAGAGTCACGTCGTCTGCGTAGGCCATCAGACTGGCTCCACGGGGTAGGGGCAGACGCAGCAGATAGTCCATAAGGACATTCCACAACGTCGGCCCGAGCACAGAGCCCTGCGGGCAACCCATAGTGGACGCCTTCCACAACACCCTGCCGCCCAGGAAAAGGCCAACTCGGCGTCCGGTGAAGTAGTCCGCCAGCATCCTATAGATGTTTGGCGGGCAGCCTCCCCTTTTCGCCTTGACCATAATCATGGGCCACCAAGCATTGTCAAAAGCGCCCGAGATGTCCAAGAATGTTACCTGTATGTATTTACAATTGCTAAGTGTAGCTGTGCTCAGTATGGATTCTAGCGCCGTTACTGTGGACTTACCTCGAGAGAATCCGTGCTGGTTTGCAGAGATGTTGGTCGTTATCTGCGGGGCGCACTTCAGCATTAAGCGTTCCAGGATTTTACCCATAATCGGGAGGAGCGTGATCGGGCGATACGCCTTCAGGTCGTCAGGTGCCTTTCCATTCCCTTTCGGAAGAACAATCAGTCGTCCATCTTTCCAAACCCGGGGGAAAACCCCCTCTTCCACGCACTTCGCGAGCACCGCATGAAATTCATGCGGCGCCGCGTCCCACACATGCCTCACTATTCGCGCACTGATTCCATCGATCCCCGGAGCAGTGTTAGGCAACGCCTTAACTATCCCCTCGAGTTCCCCACGGGTCGGAGAGGCCGAAGCTCGGCCCGAGGGTGTGATGGCAGCCATCTGTCGGACGCGCCTATGGTACACAGTGTCCTTAGACATATCGTCGTCGGGACACAGACCGTACAGGAGGGCGTGCATGGCTTCCTCCACACTCCCCGAGTGGCTATTGGCGAACTTGGTGCCAGTAATTACGTTGGCGGGTGGCCTGGACCGCCCGCTCGCCGCTCTATAAGCCTGGCTCCAGGGGTCCTGGTTGCCTGACTCAGCAAATTTCCTAAAATGTTCGAGCTGCGTCCTCTCCATGCACTTACGATATATCCCTCTAGCATTCCGATACTCGCTTGCAGCCATCTCCTCAGATCTGCCCCCTTTCTTCCTTCTTCTCTGCCACGCATGCCTTAGCCTCAACTGCTCTCGGCGCAGGTTACTCAGTTCATTCGTCCACCATTCATAACCAGCGTCCTTTCTTGCCGTCTTTTCACCCAGGCACTCTCCAGCCGACCTCGCAACCACATTCATAAACTTAGTGCATAGTACACTCGCCGGTTGGTACAGATCCAGATATCCCATTCGCTCCTGGATTCGAGCCTCGAATTCCGACCAATTTACACCCCGATCCCGGAAACGCGGCGGCTCCTCGATTGGCTGGATGCGTTCGGGTCCGCCGTTGTTAGAGCCCTGTGCACAACACGTAATCAAGCGATGGTCCGCCGACGAGACGCAGTCATGGACACGCCACTCACCGATTCTGCAGCTCTTCGTTGCCAGGGTGACGTCAATGTTGCTATTACCGGCGGGGCCGTCGAAGGTATGGGGCTGTCCCTCGGTGTTGCACACACGTAGCCCGTGTGCGAGTATAATACCCTCGACAAGCTCCCTCCGGTGGTCCGCGTTGCTTCCTCTTCCCTGGTAGTGGCGGCGTTCACTGAACCACATTGGTGAGTGCGTGTTCACGTCCGCTCCTATGACGATCCTCTTCCCGCGCAGGCCGACAAGTATTGATTCTAGCTGTTG
This sequence comes from Endotricha flammealis, assembly GCA_905163395.2. Taxonomy (NCBI): domain Eukaryota; kingdom Metazoa; phylum Arthropoda; class Insecta; order Lepidoptera; family Pyralidae; genus Endotricha; species Endotricha flammealis. Next base: position 47,314 of record LR990858.1, on the reverse strand, counting down.
GAGATGTGGCTCCACTTCCTCGCTATACTGGAAGTATGCGGAGACGAGGTATATGTCGTAGTCGGCGACGTGCGCGACCATACAATGTGTTGTACAGTACTGCGGCATTGTGGCGATGGATATGTGCGGGTTATACACGTAGATGCCCGCCTTGCAGATGTTGTTGTTCGCCCGGGGTTGCAGGAGAGCCTCGCTCGCTGCTCCAATGAATTGTTCTTGCAGTAGCAGGACGTCGATACCTAGGTCCCGGGCGATAACAGGCACCTCCCGCGTGGCCATTTCTGAGCCCCCCAGGTTGAGCTGCCCGATTTTAAGTGACGGGCCACTATCCATAGTGAGTGGCCTGGATTAGGCGCGCCTCCGCGTGTCTCCTGGCAGGGCACTCCACCGATGCTGTCCTGTGGTCCGCAGGCCGCCCGAACCTCTTGCAGGTCGCGCACGCCATCGTCTCCGCCTTGCAGTCCGCCGAGGAGTGGCCAACCGCTGCGCACCTACCGCACACGCGCTCAGTTTGTCGGCACAGGCGCTCGGGGTGGCCATATTGTTGGCACTTCTTACAACAGGTGACATCAATAAAGTCTGCGACCTCAATTACATCCCACCCCATAAACCCTTTTGAATGCGACCCGTCCTTCCTTCCTCATACGTTCTAAAGGCTAGTTGGAGCACTCTTTGAAGTTCTGTTCATGGATCGCCGGGAGCACCGAGTCGGGAGCGGGGTCGCCGTCGATGTTTCGGAGTGCCACCAGAGGTTTCTTCGGCGCAGGGGTGGCACACCGGAACGTGGGCGGCATTGCCTTTTTTAGCCTCTCGGCGGCCTCTGTGGAGGTGGTCTGGATGATTATTCCCGCGTTCCCGACTTTCCGCAACTTTTCCACTTGTAGGCCGTGCGACGTTGGGTCAATCGCCTTTTTGATCGCCGTTTTAGTGGCCTCGGCGCTGGGCAGCTCGTGGCCCTCCGCGGGGTAGACAGCGACCACAGGGCCCTGTGGCGGCTTGGGGACTTCAGTTCTGGATACAGAAAAAATTGACGTGTGCTTGATTTCAGAATCACACATGACTAAGCAAACCTTCATTCATTTTAAAGGCTATAAAACATATCATGCCGTCCATCCCGATAATCGAGCGAGAGGAGGTTGTTCTATAATCGTGAAAGAAAATCTTTATCACTATCAAAACATCACTCATGAAGAACGAGAAATACAAGCTGTAGCGGTATGTATTAAAACTAAAAAGTATCCAATAACTGTATCAGCATTATATTGCCCGCCAAGACATTCAATACAAAAAGAATATTACTTAAGATTCTTACAACAACTTGGAAATAGGTTCATTCTCGGAGGTGATTTCAATGCCAAAAATACGTATTAGGTTTCCAGATTAACAACAACTAAAGGGCGAGAATTATTTAATGCCATAAAAGAAAGTAAATGTGACGTTTTATCTACTGGTAAGCCTACTTATTGGCCCACTGATCCACAAAAAATTCCGGACCTGATTGATTTTTTTATCTACAAAAATATTTACACCTCTTGTCTGAGAATAAAAGAAGGGTTCGATATGAACTCAGATCACTCACCAATTACTCTAACCCTAAGCGAAAATCCTCTACATTTAGAGAGCATTCCAGCCTTAGTTAACAAAAAAACTGACTGGGCGAGTTTTCATATAAACTTAGAAAACAGAATTAATCTTAATGTACCGCTTCGTACTGCAGACCAATTAGATTCAGAAGTTGAAAAATTCACAGTCGATATTAGTCAGCATGGCATAATACGCCAGATATCCAGTGGGAAACACAAGGAAATAGATATCCTAAAGATATTATGGATCTAATAGGCCAAAAAAGGAAACAAAGAAGAAAATGGCACCAAACTCGGTCTCCACTCGAAAAACAACTCCTCAATAATCTAACTAAAAAGCTGAGAAAATCCATCCACTCCTACAAGGATGAATGTCTCAAAACACATTTGGAAAAGCTTACGAATGACCGCAGTACTAACTACTCTCTTTGGAAAGCTACCAAAAAATTGAAAAGACCAGTTCTGCACATACCTCCCATAAGAGAAGAAAATGGAAAGTGGGCAATAAGTAATGAACAAAAAGCAAAAAGGTTTGCACAACATTTGGAAGCAATATTCCAACCTAACGAAGGTGTCGATGATTTGATGTGCCAAGATCCTGTGCATGAAGAATCAGAAATAAAGTTTGTAACACCAAAAGAAGTTGCGAACGAAATAAAGAAAAACATCGATCCCAGAAAAGCACCAGGCTATGACCTCATAACGGGAGAAATCTTACAACATCTTCCCCGTAAAGCCTTGGTCAAACTAACAAACCTTATTAATGCAGCGTTCAGGCTTCAGATAGTTCCTGCTATATGGAAAGTAGCGGAAGTAATTATGATTGTAAAACCGGGCAAACCACCTCACGAAACTACGTCATATAGGCCAATCTCGTTATTGCCAGTGATGTCTAAATTATTTGAAAAGCTCTTGCTTAAAAGACTAAAGCCTATACTGGATGAAAAGGATTTAATACCACAGCATCAATTTGGCTTTAGGGAGAAACATTCAACTATAGACCAAGTGCATAGGATCACAAATGTAATAGAAAAAGCTTTAGAGGAAAAGAAAGTATGCGCTACCGTAATCTTGGATGTAGCACAAGCTTTTGATAAAGTTTGGCACAAAGGTCTATTGTATAAACTTAGGACAATGTTACCGAAACAATTTACTGCAATACTGGAATCATATATCTCTAACAGAATGTTTAGGATCAGACAAGAGGAGGCTTATTCTGACCTAAAGGAAATAAAAGCTGGAGTACCACAGGGAAGTGTATTAGGTCCGGTCCTGTACTTATTATACACTTGTGATATTCCAGAACTAGAAAATAATACCATTGCGACCTTTGCCGATGATACTGCTATAATGGCAACTGGAAACTCACATGCAGAATCAGTAGAGAAAGTACAAGTTGCCATAACAAAAGTACATAATTGGACTAAAAAATGGCGAATTAAACTAAATGAGTCAAAATCAGTTCATATTGACTTCACGAACGAAAATCAGCACTACCATCCAGTGTTCCTAAATAACAAGCCAATTCCGTATTCTAATACAGCTAAGTACCTAGGCATGACTCTAGACGCTAAACTGCGCTGGAAAGCTCATGTCAAGAAAAAACGAGAAGAGTTAGAATTACGTTATAAAAACATGTATTGGCTGCTTAGGAGAAATTCTTACCTATCAATACATAATAAATTGCTTCTGTATAAACAAGTGCTCATGCCTGTGTGGACCTATGGCATACAGTTATGGGGCTGTACCAAACAGAGCAATCGACAGATTATTCAGCGTTTTCAGAATAAAGTACTCAGAGGCATCGCAAATGCACCCTGGTACTTCACAAATTATTGCCTCCATCGGGACCTTAAAGTGGAGTTTGTGGACAATGTTATACAAAAGTATGCAGAAGCTCATGATAATAGACTTCATCATCATGTGAATCTCGAAGCAGTCCAACTGCTCGATTCAACAGACTTAGTGAGAAGACTGAAAAGAATAAAACCTTTTGAGTTAGTGTAGTGATAAGTGAAATGAATAATATTAGTTTATTAACATAAAACACAAGAACAAAGTGTTTCGCCTTAACAGACACTAAGAAATGTTTAGATTTGAGTATCTCTTTAACGAAAACAATAACTTGTTTGCCACCTTAACAGTATAAAAAATATTATATAGTTATGTAGTATCCAAATTTCCATTAAATAAATAATTCATAGTGTAAATTTTGTCTTTATTAGCTTAGTTCTACAAGTTGCCACTAGATGGCGTTGTGCCGATATTAAATCGCGCTTTAAAAGTTTTTTCAAATTTCTATAAGACGTAACGTGCAATTAATAAAGTTTGTCTCATCTTGAACCGGAATGGTACGCAGTTTTATTTTGCCTTCCTGGGTAGTGAGTCTAGTGAGCGAAGACATTTTTGGGGGATCCTTCCATAAGGTCCTACGACCCGGGATATTCCTGGACCGGACGCCGACGACGACGCGGCGAGGTTGCAGTTGCTGAGGTGGTGTGGTGGACCCCTTAGCCGAAGAAATAGTGACGTTCCATGACGTCACTCCAAGAGCAGCACGACAATACGGAAGTGTACAGTGAGTGAGGTGCCTACATTGTGAGTACTTTTTCCATATTTTGTCAAGCAAAAGTGAACCTTATTTCAAAAGTAACTTTAACATAGAAAAATTTTGAAGAATTTGGACTTGTAAAATTTTCAAGAAATAATTTAGGAACTTAGAATAATTTCTTAAAAAGTGAACTGACGGGGAACCTATGCCCGAATTGAAGATAACTGTCAAACACTTAGAAAAATTTCGAGATATTTTGAACTTAGAAAATTTACATCAAAATTTAACATGGAGACATTATATAAATTGCAATTAGATGCTAAAGAACAAATTACCAGAGGCCTTATGAATTTTAAAAAATCGCCGAAAGAACGAATAACAAAAAGTTACTTAGAAACACGTTTGGAGACATTAGAAAATCAATGGGTTTCATTTATCGATACACATCGTCAAATTGTTACCGAAGTAAAGAATGACGAATTAAAAGCGTCTGAATATTATAAAAGTAATATGTATGATGTTACAGAAGAATTATATATAAATTATAAGACTGATATAAAGCAAAAATTATATTATTTTTCTAAAGCAATGAGTCAAAACGAATCAACAGGAGAAACCACTAAGACTTCGAATGCAAATGTTTCAGTTAAATTACCAAAAATTTCTATACCACATTTTTCGGGTGATTATTCGGAGTGGATTACTTTTAGAGATTTATTTGTGTCACTAGTACATAACAACACTACTCTAGATAACGTCCAAAAATTGCACTACTTGAAAAGTCATATATCTGGGGAGGCTGAACAACTGTTACGTCACACTCCCATATCGAGCAACAATTATGCTGGTTGTTGGAAGAAGTTATCGGACAGATACAATAATAAACGATATTTGTCCAATAACATTTTTAAACGTTTATTTGGTCAAAGGGTCTTGCAGAGCGGATCGTCTAGTGGTCTGAAAGAATTAGTAGATACAATGTCTGACTGTTTAGATGCATTAGATAATTTAGGGATTTCCACTAAAGGATGGGATCCAATTGTTATTTATTTGATAAGTCAAAAGCTAGACCCAGAGACCAGAAGACAATGGGAGTATAAGTCCAATGAATTGTGTGACGAGTTGTCCAGTCTCGATACTTTTAAGAATTTTTTGGCACATCAGTTTAGGTCATTAGAATATTTAGACAATAAAATCAAATCAAAATTTGTTTCTAAAAATGTAAATGTTCACAACATTGATGTGAGTGAGCCTGAAGAACAAATTATTAATACTGTCAATGTAAATCTAAATATTTGTTGTCCTCGTTGTAAAGGCGAACACAAACTTTTCAATTGCAAAGAATTCGCTAAAGATAACTATAGTACACGTCATAGTTTTGTCCAGAACAGTAAATTGTGTTTCAATTGCTTTGGAAACAATCATTCCGTATATACCTGTCGTCAATCAGTAAGATGTAGAATATGCAAACGAAAGCACCATTCGTTACTTCACCCCCCTAATGTTTCAGAATCTAATTCAGTCGATAGTGATAGTTTATCGGTTACTAAGCCTGTTGTTGCTACAGCATCAACGGATTTAATCCCACAAGATGAGTACCAAGTTAATGTTACCAATTGCTTCGCAAAGCTTTCAGGTCAAGTACTTTTAGCGACAGCGCTAACAAAAGCAGAATCAAAGACAGGTGAAGATATAATTATAAGATGTCTATTAGATCAAGGATCTCAAGCTTCTTTTGTTACGGAGTCCACAGTGCAAGCACTTGGACTCATGAGAATTCCTCACAAGATATTCATATCTGGAGTAGGTAGTGATGATAATAGATCGATTATATCCAAATCCATCGTTTCAATTAAGCTTAGATCAATTCAAGATCCCAAGTTTGTTGTTGAAGTAAAAGCGCATGTTTTACCCAAGCTTACCAATTTGCTGCCGTCAAGAAAAATTTCGGTGAATTTATGTTCAAGTTTACCTGAATTGAAGTTAGCAGATCCAATGTTTCGTACTCCCAATAGGATTGATATGTTGCTGGGTGCGGAGATTTACGGTCAGATTTTAGAAGAAGGTATAGTCAAAGGTCCTCCTGGAACACCGATGGCACAAAATACAAAGTTCGGTTGGATCTTATCTGGGCGTATTCAATCAGAAGAGAGTTCTGATTGCAACCATAGCAAAATTATGAGTATGCACATTCAGACGGTTGATTCGGTAGGTGAACTTTTAAAGCGATTTTGGGAAATTGAAGGAGATGACATTACAAAGGGGAAGAATTTGTTAAACGAAGAAGAATTACGATGTGAAGAAATATTTAAACAAACCACGAGAAGAGATGACTCTGGTAGATACATCGTAAAGCTTCCCTTTCGGAACGATGATCTTCAATGTATACATGGCAATACCAAAGAAATTGCTAAAAGAAGTTTAAATTTTTTAGAGAAACGGCTACTTAAAAATCCAAATTTAAAGGAAGAATACGAGAAAGTTATCCAAGATTATGCAGATTTGAATCACATAGAACCTATACCTATAGAAGACTTAGATCAAAAAGACGTTGTTTATTTACCTCACCATGCAGTGGTGAGAGAGGACAAGTCAACCACAAAAGTACGCGTTGTCTTTAATGCGTCGGCAAAGGGATATAACGGAGTTTCTCTCAATGATGAGTTATTAGTAGGTCCAACGCTGCAACCAGACTTAAGAAATATTGTAATGAGATGGAGATCACATCCGATATGTTTGGTTGCGGATATTTCCAAAATGTACCGACAAATTATCGTACGACCAGAAGATACTAATTATCAGCGTATTTTGTGGCGAACTAAAGATAAAGAGCTGCAACACTATAGACTTCTTCGGGTCACTTTCGGCATGGCATCGGCGCCATATCTCGCGGTGAGAAGCCTGCAACAAGTAGCGTATGATGAAGGTGAAGGTTTTGAAGAGTTTATGCTTCCACCTGAAAGAAATAATCAGAACATTAAGCCTAAAATATCAAAGAACATTGCTGAAAGAGTAATTAATGATTATTATATGGATGACCTGATGACTGGATGCACGACGCTCGATGAAGGCCTGAAAATATACAAAGGAATTAGTGAAATGTTAAATAGAGGAGGGTTTTTGTTACAAAAATGGAATAGCAGTAGTCATGACTTATTAGAAATTATAGAAAAAGAGCTAGAAGAAACAGTAATGTTAGATAAATCAGTGGAATTTGGATTGGGTAAAGGAGAAGACAATAAAATAAAAGTGCTGGGTGTTACCTGGAACAGTGTTTCTGACGAAATAGAATACTCCGTGAAGCTTCCAGAATTGAGTCTACCTATAACGAAGCGAAAAGTTATTTCCGATATAGCCAGATTATTTGATCCCTTAGGTTGGATCTCTCCAGTCATAATACGTGCCAAGATATTGATACAAAAGCTCTGGATTTCAGGCATTGACTGGGATGACCAACTACCTAGAAACTTATTGCAAGAGTGGGTAACGTACCGAGAGGATCTATTGAAGTTGAAGAACTTTCGTATTCCAAGATGGATTCACACGGAGCCGAATGCAGTGGTGGAGCTTCATGGATTCTGTGACGCTTCTAATGACGCTTATGCTGCGGTAATTTATACACGAACTAAGGACATGCAAGGACATATAAATATCACACTTATCACTTCAAAAACGAAGGTATCTCCCATAAAACAGGTGTCGATACCTAGGTTAGAATTGTGTGGTGCTACTTTGCTGGCCAAGTTGTTGTCAGAGGTTTCAGATATTATGAAGATACTGAAAACACAAATTCATGCTTGGACCGATTCATCAGTAGTATTGGCATGGTTAAGTGGTCATCCCAGTAAATGGAAGACCTTTGTCGGCAACAGAGTATCCGAGATTATCACAAGATTTGACCGAAGTTATTGGTCTCATGTCAGATCTGAAGATAATCCAGCGGATTACGCATCTAGAGGAATAAAACCGTCAGATATAGTAAATGTGAAGCTGTGGAAGAACGGTCCTATTTGGCTAAGCCATGATCAAATTATATACAGTCCACTGGAAGAACTTAGCCAATCAAAGGAAGTAACGTTAGAAGAGCGATCGAAGAAACCTGTATGCGGCGTTGTTACTTTAACGAATGAGATAGAAGATATAATATCCAGATTTTCGTCATTGAATAAGCTGAAGCGAGTACTTTCCTATTGTAGGAAATTTCTGGCAATTCATGGCAGGAAAAATAATTTGAAGGCTCAGACTTGTCTTAGCCCTCACGAAATGCATGAGACATTGTTTACTTGCATTCGTCAGTGTCAACTTAATCGTTTTGCTGAAGAAGTCCAAGATTTGCATAGTTTCGGAGTTGTAGCTAAGAAGAGTACGCTATACTCTTTGAGCCCAATATTGGATGAAAACGGTTTGTTACGGGTAGGTGGTCGTTTGGAACAATCGCATATGAATTTCAACGAAAAGCATCCAATCATATTACCCTATGATTCTCGGTTGGCTGACTTGATAGTTTTAGATGCTCATCTTAAAACTCTTCATGGTGGTCTCCAAATGGTAATAAATTTTGTGAGGTCTAAATATTGGATTGTTCGTTTGAAGAGAAAGGTCAAAACCATTGTACGGAAGTGCATTACTTGCTTACGCTACACTCATAAATCAGTGCATCCGTTAATGGGTCAATTGCCTTCGTCACGGGTCACTCCGGAGCGTCCCTTTAAATGTAGTGGAGTCGATTACGCGGGTCCAATAGCGGTAAAATCCACAAAGGGTCGTGGTCATCATTCTAGCAAAGGCTATATATGCCTGTTCGTATGCTTGGCAACTCGGGCAATACATTTGGAAGTCGTTAGTGACTTGACATCAGAGGGTTTTCTCGCGGCTTTCAGAAGGTTTGTTAGCAGACGTGGTCATTGTTCAGAGCTGTGGAGCGATAACGGGTCTCATTTTATTGGAGCTGCTCGGGAGCTAAGGCAGTTGTTTTTAGAGGAGAAATCTTCTTTCAATCAAGAAATTGTCGAATGTCTAGCAAATAACGGTACAGTTTGGCATAATATTCCACCACAGAGTCCTAACTTTGGAGGATTGTGGGAGAGTGGAGTCAAGTCCACCAAATACCACCTCAAACGGGTAATAGGTACAAGTACGTTGACGTTTGAGGAACTCACTACATTATTGGCTCAAATTGAGGCATGTCTCAATTCGAGACCAATATCCCAGATTAGTGAGAACGTCGGTGATGAATTGCCATTGACACCTGGACATTTTTTGATTGGAGAACCCGTGTTGTCATTGCCAGATGCAAATTATGAAGCAGTCCGCATCAGTCCATTAAAGCGATGGCAACTAACTCAAAAAATGGTTCAGAATTTTTGGAGACGGTGGTCTCATGAGTATTTAGTCCAATTTTTTCGCCGCTTTATATGGAATCAACGTACGGCCGAGCCTAATATTGGTGATGTTGTCTTGGTAATGGAAGATAATTTGCCTCCAGCACGCTGGTTGTACGGAGTAATTGTGGAGAAACATACTGGTTTGGACAGAGTTACTCGAGTAGTTTCGTTACGGTGCAAAAATAATATTATTAAACGGCCCTTATCGAAAATTTGTGTTCTGCCTATATCTTCGGAGTAACGATTTTAGTTTAAGATTGTTTTTCACATTTTTTGTTATTTTTTTTGTTTTGTTATTTTAAGCATGTTTTTTAACATAAGCTACACGTTCAGTTCATTGATTGGAAAAGTATTGTAATTTTATATTTAGATATCTGTTATGAACCATCGGTTCATGGTGGCCGGAATGTTTAGATTTGAGTATCTCTTTAACGAAAACAATAACTTGTTTGCCACCTTAACAGTATAAAAAATATTATATAGTTATGTAGTATCCAAATTTCCATTAAATAAATAATTCATAGTGTAAATTTTGTCTTTATTAGCTTAGTTCTACAAGTTGCCACTAGATGGCGTTGTGCCGATATTAAATCGCGCTTTAAAAGTTTTTTCAAATTTCTATAAGACGTAACGTGCAATTAATAAAGTTTGTCTCATCTTGAACCGGAATGGTACGCAGTTTTATTTTGCCTTCCTGGGTAGTGAGTCTAGTGAGCGAAGACATTTTTGGGGGATCCTTCCAGAAAAGTCAATGGACATTATTCTTAGACTAAAACATTTTAGAAGTTTACGTTAAATTTAAATTACTTATTAGCCCATAAGCTAGATTGTAATATTTAAGTGTGCAAATCACGCTTCTATAAAAAAAAAAAATAAAAAAAATAAAAAAAACTGGTAAAATTGTTAAAATTTCTCTTCCATAACTGATACTTTTATACAGTGATCTGTTATTTACTATAGATTCGTAATGTTTGACACGTACCCGCTGCCACGTCGACTGAGGCCACAGCCTTAGTTGAATTTCTTCCGACTTAGTCGTAGTTTGACGTTCAGTGAATGCGTATCTCACAATAATATCACAAAAATGGTTAAATGCACTGTTAAAACATGTATGTCGTGATCCCAAACTAATAACAAAGCAAGTGGTATCACTTTTCACAAATAAGAATGCTTAATTATGTTAAAATTATACCAAAATAGTATTAAAATCGAAATTAATATATTACGCATTGTTTTTGCCAACAGTGTTGCCAGTAAAAACGATTTTAAGTTTCCCAAATGTTAGGAGTTTAGTCAATGACGAACTCATACGCCTTTATGTATCATTATTAGTAACACAGTAGAAGTAAACCTACAACCAGGCTCAAACTAGAATTAATTATTTACTTAGAATTGATTGATACTAAAATCAATCGCTAGTGCTACGCACGTCAAGACAAGAAAAAACAAATCATTTTCCTCTTTTTGATATGGCTTTTAACTGACATTTGACATAATGATATTATTACTATGACAGTGAAGTAACAATTTCATCTTTTTCATTGTGGTAACGGTGTTTAATTTATATGATTTAATTGTTTCTGCAATTATCAAATGTTCGATTGAGTACAATAGTTTTTTTTGTTTTATGTTGTATTTTATTCAAATTATTTAAATTTATTATTTTATTTTATTTAAATTTCATTTTCATTTCTTAACAAAAAAAAAAAATCTACTGAAGACTTGGCTGTATGGGCATAGTTCCCTTTGCCTACCCAGAATAGGTGAAGAAAACAAAAAAAAATCTCTGCTAAAAGTTAGTAGTAGCACAGAAAAGATAATAGTAGTAGGTCTGCATCGGTTAGATTCATCAATGACTAAAAAATGGAAACTTCTCCATTCCGCCATGATTCATTCTTGAAATATAATATGTATGTACCAATATTTACGCATCTATATATTTATTTCTTCCTATCTTTAATTCTACTGTCACCTAAGAAACAATAATATGGTATAAAAACTTTTAAAAAAAAAAAAAGACTCGTAACATTCATTCAATGGGAAAATTATTCATGAGCTGGCAACTCTGACCATTTTTCTGGGAGTAATGCTTTTGTCTCATTTTGACATAATTAGTTTGACTCTAGAAAAAAAGAGACAAACATATTTTACTTTGGCATATGCTCGGAATATGTATCGGTTTCAAAGCTACGTCTTTAACACTCTAAAGTGGTTGCGGCTTTTTACGAATGCTTTGTATGACGTTACTTCTCTTGTCATAAAATATATAAAATCTCATTGCTTTTATATTACATATATGTGTAATATGTTATTAAATTATGTATTACAATATTACAAAAATAACTTCGAGGTGAAAAATGTTGTAAAATAAAAATAAAAACATCTGGCCACATCAAGCGAAACTAAATCTATGGGCCACATTTTGACTTTTGACTGCTGACTGATTAGACTTTGGCAATAGAAAAAGGATGTTTAATAAGAAAGACGTTCCCATTACGGACATGGCATTACCTTAACAGATTTTGAATTTTGTAGTATAATAACAAAACCATACCATTTATAGATGCCGTTCGGGTAAAGACAAAAGTATGGAGGTACACTGCCATCTTTACAAAGTAGTATTAAACTATTCATTCTTTTTCGGCTCATTTATTCAAAAACGTTTTATGTTCACCGTTCAATTTTATCTGGCGGTTAACTAATTGGTTAGTTAACCGCCAGATAAAATTAAACGGTGAACATAAAAAAAACGCGACTTGTTTATACAACGATTAAAATGTAATAGAGCGATTACGTAATGTTTGATTATGTTGTAGTTGGCGAACTCGGGCCAGTGATTTAATAAAGATTTTTATTTTTAAGCTATTTTTGCATAGCTTTTATCGCGGGCTTTGAGCGCGGCGACCGAATCAAGAAATTCCGTAACGAAAATAAAACCTAACACCCCCCACTCCGCGCGGCGTTGAAAGCCGTGCATCGTCTAACGTCGTTTCAGTTCGGCAGACTTCGGCCGCCGCCGTAGACGTATGCGTGTAGACTATAGCTGCTAACTGCTCATAACTGATTCTATCTCTTTTAGACACGATGCTAGGTGAGACTTTGCACACCGAGTGCCCCACGTTTTTTTTTTAATACAAATAAATGCCGACACTGCATCTTATAATAATATTGCTCTAAAAATCAAAATTGTTTTTTTTTTTCAGGTAATCGACATGGGAACCCCACGACTCCCGTCAGACAGCTCAGCAACCGTCGTCGTCGAGGTGATTGACGTGAATGACTGCCCGCCCGTGTTCGCGCCGGCCGCGTACGAGGCGGCCGTGCTGCTGCCAAGCGTGCGCGGCGTGGAGGTGGCGCGGCTGGCGGCGAGCGACGCCGACCTGCCGCCGGGCGCCGCGCTCAAGTACGACGTCATCGAGGGCGACGCGGGGCGCGCGTTCGCGGTGGACGCGGCGGGCGTGCTGCGCGTGCAGAAGCCCGACGCGCTCGCCGACAAGTACCGCCTGCGCGTGCGCGCCTCCGACGGCCGCTACTCGGCGACGGCAAGAGTCGACGTGCGCGTGCGGGAGCTCGATAACTCCGGACTTGCGTTCCAAAAATCCGATTACTACGGCTCCGTCGTCGAGAACTCTACGAAGCCAACGACCGTCGCTGTACTAAACGTGCTCGGCGCCGCGCTCAACGAGCACGTGGAGTTCTCGATTCTCAACCCGACGGAGGGCTTCGCGGTGGGCGCGTCGTCAGGCGCGGTGCGCAGCACGGGGCTGGCGCTGGACCGCGAGGCGCGCGACGCGTACACGCTGCTGCTGCAGGCGGCGGGCGGCGGACGCGTGGCGCGCGCGCGCTTGCACGTCACCGTCACCGACGTCAACGACAACTGCCCCGTGTTCGTGGAGCGGCCGTACGCCGCCGCCGCGCCCGCCGGCGCGCCACCCGGCACGCAGGTACTGCGCGTGCACGCCGTCGACGCCGACGCCAACGACAACGGGGAGGTCAGTGCTCGTCGCATTTGGGCGAGGTGAGGAGAGTGTCGAAGGAGGATCGAGGTTGAGACGATTGTGTCCGCGTGTTGCAGGTGCGCTACGAGATGAAGCGCGGGCACGGCGAGCTGTTCCGCGTGGACCGGCGCACCGGGCAGATCTCGCTGAAGCAGACGGTCGACGCGCACAACCAGCTGTACAGCCTGGTGATCGCGGCGTTCGACGGCGGCGTGCCGGCGTGCGGCGCCGAGGCGGCGGTGAGCGTGCGCGTGTGGGGCGGCGGCGCGGCGCCGCAGTGGCCGCAGGCGCACTTCGCGCTCTCCGCCCGCGAGGACGCGCCGCCGGGCTCGCCGCTGTCGGCGCCTCTGGCCGCCTCGTCGCCTCTCGGCCGCGCGCTCATCTACACGCTGGCCGGGGAGGCGCAGGAGCTGTTCGAGGTGCACTTCGACGCGGGTGAGTGCCGCTCCCCAAGAGGCCGAGCCGCGAACAGCCGATCACTAACCGTTGCTTTTGTTCCGCAGCACCCGAAAGAGGCAATAGTCCATGTGAGTATCCGCGCCGGTCGTTGTGCACGCGCTCCTCATCTCGTGGTTCTGTCTTCGGTCTCTTCACACTCTCAAAACTGGGGTTCAGCATGATCCCGTTCTGAAATGTAATTAACTGCTAAAAGACGATTCAGTCTGTGAACGTTCAGCAATGTGAGCAATCGCAAAGTTTTCGACGAGTCATCAAAGTGTTCCATATGAAATGTTATCTTTGGTAAAATTGGTAGGGAATGAAAATGTATGAATGATTACTCCATTTTGAATTGGTAAAAAGGCCGATCCCCACAGCATACACAGGCAAAAACGTAGACAGACAGAACCACGCCGCTTAGGGCAGTCGCACACTTGCTTTCATCGCACATACTCATCTCATCGCAATGTCGGGCCACAAGTGGGCCAGACACAGCCGTGTCAATGTTAGCGATAAGTTGGATCCACGTCGCGCACGTTGCCTCTTTCCCGCATCTGCCGGAATATTCGCCAGTTTAATATTATCTAACAAATACCTAATAAATAATTATTTTATTGCGTCATCCTTAAATTAAAAACTAACACATGTCAATGTCTGCTTTGCATGTGTCTGATAAACAAAAATGTGTGATCCTTGCGTGACTTAAAGTTTGTCGTCTACACACAGGGTCATTTCAATTCTAAATTGTTATTGTTTTTCATGATAAAACGTAAGAGTAGAACTGTCAGTAGTACTTGAAAAGTAATAACACTATGACGAGAGTCACATATATCGTCTTGGTTCCAGGTGTCGATTTGATGTCGAGCTTGTTCGTTTCAGTATCACAGTTCTGTATCGCATGTTTCTCATTTCGTAGTTCATTATTAGCTTGAATCACGCAGTGGCTTGATCTCTGACTTGCAAATGGGCCGCTGTCGCAGGCGTGCTGGTGGCCCGAGCGCCGCTGGACTACGAGCGCGCGCGCGAGCACGAGCTGCTGCTGCGCGCCACCGACGGCGTCACCGGCGCCTACGCCGACGTCGCCGTCACGCTGCGAGTGCTCGACGTCAACGACTGCGCGCCCGAGTTCCCGCAGGACGTGTACCGCGCCGAAGTATCCGAGGCGGCCGCGCCCGGCGACCTGGTGCTGGCCATCGCGGCGCGCGACAACGACACCGGTGAGTGACGCGGCGCCCCGCGACCGCTCGCGCCGACCGCGGACGCGACCGCGATCTGCTCAATCTCGGACTGCATTACAGATGCCAACGGCGAGGTGACCTACTCGCTGACGGCGCTGCGGCCCCTGGCGGACGGCGAGCTGCTGCCGTTCTCGATCGACGCGCGCTCGGGCGAGGTGCGCGTGGCGTTGGCGCTGGACCGCGAGGCGCGCGCCGAGTACCACCTGCTGGTGACGGCCGAGGACGGCGGGCGGCCCGCGCTGCGCACGACGGCGCACCTGCTGGTGGACGTGCAGGACGTGAACGACAGTCCGCCGCGCGTGGAGCGCGCCGTGCTGGCGGCGCTGGTGTCGGCGGAGGCGGCGCGCGGCGTGGGCGTGGCGCGCGTCGCGGCGTGGGACCCCGACGCGGCGGACGCAGGCCGCCTCTCGTTCGCGCTGGCGGGCGGCGCGGCGCAGCACGCCTTCGCCGTGGACGCGCGCACGGGCGTGCTGTCGGTGGCCAACACGCGCGCGTGGGCCTCGGCGGGCGCGCAGCCGCGCTCGCTCAACGTGTCCGTGTCGGACGGCGCGCACGCCGCCTTCGCGCGCGTCAAGCTCACGCTGGCGCCGGCCAACCGCGAGGCGCCGCACTTCCCGCACGTCGTGCACGAGGCGCGCGCCATTGAGAACCAGCCGCCGCCGCTTCTACTCACCACGGTGAGCATTGTTTATCTTTTAGCTTTTCGTCACTACCTTAAGATTTTACTGTTATTAATTCAATTCAATTATTTGCTTACCACATGGTTTCAATAAGATCTAATGACAACTATGTAGTAGAGAGATGTGTAGAGAGGTAAAGTTGTCACAAAATAATAGGTCCTTTGTGACATTTATTATTATTAATTTCGTGTTTATTGTGATCAAGTAATAAACAAAGTGGTTTATGATCAAGACTGTCATTCAATATCTTAAAAGGAGTAGGGTGACAAGGAAACCCTACAAATTGACAAAATCCATTAATGGTTCGAAGCAATAAACTATGTAGTAGTTTTTCTCTACCTGCGCCGACATTAGATAGCTTTACCCTAACTGTTATATACCATTTTGGATAGCTTAGGAAATAAGGAAGTTTTCTAACTATTTATACGATTCGTTCCATAGTTTTTTTTTTAAGCTAGACGATAGTTTGTTAGTAGTTAAAATATTTTTTTTTTACTAGAGTTTTTCTTTTAATGGTTCATATTATTTTTTATTTATTTTGAAATAATTGTGTGTTAAAGTAATGGTGTTTTTAAATTACTTGAAGTGTCAGGATATGAAAGTTGCTGTGCTGTGCAACTGTTCAGTTTCTGAATATTCATAAAAAAATCTTAAAAGTTTTTTATATTATATTATAATACCTATATATATGTATTATAATTATATTATATTTATAATCTTATATTCAGGATATATTGTTTGGGGGTTTTTTTTTTTTTAAATAGTTCCGGCCCAAACACTTTTCATTGTAACTTATTAATTTGTTGTACGTCCATAAAAACGATAGTGAGAAAATGCGTGCGTTTTCTAATAATGAGCTAACATGTCCAGGTGAAAGCGTACGACGACGACCCCGGCGAGTACGGCGCCGTGACGTACTCGATCCCGTCGGCGCGGCTGCGGGACACGTTCGCCATCGACGCCAACTCCGGGGCGCTGACGGCGCGCGTGCCGCTGGACCGCGAGGCGCGCGCCGAGTGGCAGGTGCCCGTGACGGCCAGCGACGGCGGCGGGCTGCTGCGGCACACCACGGTGCGCGTGCGCGTGGCCGACCTGAACGACAACGCGCCCGTGTTCCCGCTGCGCGAGTACCGCGCCGCCGTGCCGCACGACCGCGCGCCCGGCCTGCCCTTCCTGACGCTGGCGGCGAGCGACGCGGACGCGGGCGACAACGCGCGCCTCGAGTACTCCGTGTACGAGGGCGAGGTGCGCTCCGACGCGAGCGGCCTCTTCGCCGTGGACCCGCTCACGGGCGCGCTCTCGTTCGCGCGCGACGCGTCCGCCTTCGCGGCGCGCTCGCTGCAGCTGTGGGTGCGCGCGCGCGACGGCGGCGGGCGCGCGGCCGAGGCGCCGGTGGGCGTGTACGTGCTGGCGCCGGGCGAGCGCGCGCCGCGGCTGCACGCGCCGCCCGACGTCGTGTTCCTGCCCGAGGACCGCCCGCCCGGCACGCTGCTCGCCGAGCTGCGCGCGCCCGACGACGCCGCCGCGCCGCCGCGCTTCCGCCTCGCGCCGGGCCTCGCGCCGCGCGACCTCTTCGCCGTCGACGCCGCCGGCCGGCTCGTGCTCGCGGGACAGCTCGACCGCGAGACGGCGCAGGAACACATCATAGGTAACCAACACTGTAAACTGTAAGGTCCCAAGGGTACTTGTTGCGCTCTGGTATACGCTTATAATACTTAAAGTAGGTAATCATTTATTTCCAAAATAAATGGTACAGTTTATCAGTTATGATAAAATTCAAATTCAAAATATGTATTCAACGAGTAGGTCCTCACAGACACTTTCTCTCGCCAATGATTACATTGCAGTATAAAATTATTTATGTAACTAGCTGATACCCGCGGCTTCGCCCGCGTGATCGAGGGAATAGCCTTTTTTCCCGTGGTACTAAGATGTTTTCCGGGATAAAAGTAGCCTATGCTGCGGGCACATCTAGTAAGCAATACAGCGGAAGTAAAACACGAAATTGCAGACTGTGTTTATTCCGGTGTTTATTTAAAAAAACGTTGTTTGTCGCATCGTCCATTGTTCGATTTTGGTGTAATAAGCGAATATGCTTCAACGCGGAGTTGCTTCATTTTCTTCATCTCCCATGAAATACACCTTTGAGAAATTTATGTTGCTCATTGACCGTGGGAAGAACAGAGCCAATCCTGTGGTAAACTTGACCCTGGATAGTAAAATTTGACGAGAAACCGGGCATAATTATCTACCCATCATCGTTTGTCTACCCCAAAAGATGTCACCTGGAAACATGAATTATACTTCCGAATTCTATTCATAAAACGTCGAGACTCGTCTGAATATTTTTCCATTGGAATGACATACTTTCACAGGAAAAAAAGTAGCCTATGTTGGGTTCTGTAATTCTGTACCACTGACAGTATGTACCTATACAAAAAAAATTCATGATGATCGGCTGCTTAGTCAAGCCGTGAAGGAATCACAAACAAACAAACTCACTTTCTCATTTATAATATTAGTTAGGATATGATAGCTTTTCCTCGCGGCTTCGCTCGCGGTTAATATTATGACGTAGATCTCGTTTGTCAACAAAACAACCCATAGCGCGACTTGATGTGTTGTTTGATGTAATGACCACAGCAATCCTCACACCTCAATCTTATAAACCACTCGCGTAAAACCTGTCGAAGACCACACTGGTCCACCATGTTCAGAGTGAAAGGTTGCGGTTGAAAGGAAATACCGAAAAGTGGAATTAAAAAATGGAATTTAATAGTAGTTTTACAAAAAATCACAAAATCAATCTCTTTACACTGTAATGTTCTTAAAAGTTACAACAAAGTTATGTTAGTAGCTAGTGGTTGTATGTTAGAACGCACCCGGTTCGCCCGATAGCAATGTGCCGTCTGATGGCAACGAGACCTTCTATTTACTTAAAGGCTCAGAGTAATAACGTGAAGAGGGAGTGTCCCTGCACCCGTTTTGATACACCTCAACTGGTGCCAGTCTGGCACCAAACGCCGAACTTTTAAAATATGGCGGTTTGTTTGTTAAATCGTGTCACAACACATCCGAAAAACAAAAGAAATGTAATGATATTACTATTCACAGGAAAGTTTTAAATATTTTATAGTATTTTGTAGTTAATTATGAAAAAGAAACAATACGATTTTAGCGCATTATTTTAATGCTCGGTGTTGCCCGATTGTAAAAATAGTTTCCCAGTTTAACTATTTTTATTGTTTCGACTGATTAATTTTCAAACAGTTGCTACTGATATTTACGTAGGTATGTGTGTGACACGTTCTCTAATGGAAGTCCTTGTGAATTTACGAAATATACCTAATATTTTGTTATTGAAAGTATATGAAATTTAAACAAACTCTATTTATTTCCCCGCTTTTTAGTAACTACACCTCCAATGGCAACATTCCGCAAGTGTCAAGTGCATGTCATCGAGCGTTTAGCGATTCACTTTTGACAGAGCGCTTGTATGACCCGACTCCATCTAGTAAGTTATTAACCTATGCATAAAGGTAATAAATTGATTAAAGGAGTGATCGCGGAGGGAGCGGGCAGCCCCGCGCCCGCCACCATGGTGGTGCTGCGGCTGCACGTGCTCGACGTGAACGAGCACGCGCCCGAGTTCCACTCGCAGCCGTACGTGGTGTACCTGGCCGAGAACGCGCCGCCGCACACGAGCCTCGTGCAGCTGATGGCCGACGACCCGGACGCCGGCTCCAACGGGGAGGTGCGCTTCTCGCTGGCGGCGGAGGGCGCGGAGGGCGCGGAGGGCGCGGAGGACGGGCAGGGCGCGGAGGACGGGCAGGGCGAGGGCGCGCCCTTCGCCGTGGACCCGTACTCGGGCTGGGTGACGTCGACGGCGCCGCTGGACCGCGAGGCGCGCGCCGAGCACCGGCTGGCGCTGCGCGCGGCGGACGGCGGCGCGGCGCGGCGCGTGGCGCGCGGCACGCTGGTGGTGCGCCTCGTCGACTACAACGACTGCGCGCCCGCGTTCCTGGCGGCGCGCTACTCGGCGGCGGTGCGCGAGGACGCGGCGGCGGGCACGGTGGCGGCGCGGCTTTCGGCGCGCGACCCCGACGCGGCGCCGGCGCTCGCCTTCTTCGTGGCCGCCGGCGACGCGCGCGCGCGCTTCCAGCTGCGCGCGTCGGGCGAGCTGTACGTGGCGCGCGCGCTGGACCGCGAGCTGGAGCCCGCGTACAGCCTCACCGTCGCCGCCACCGACGGCAAGTTCACCGCCTACACCACGGTCGACATCGAGGTGCTCGACGTCAACGGTGAGAAACAATTCAATTAAACAAAAAATATTACATTGTTCACCAAGTTTTTTTTTCTTTTTCAACATAAAATTTAAAACTAGGTACATACATACAACATTACGTACGCGGAATGTCAATAAATAGTGCCATTAATTTGTCTCAGCATAAAATTAAATCTAATATATAAAATGCTAAATCGGTGTTTAAGATAGGAGCAGGCCGCCCGCAAGGCAACAACCGTTCTCTCGTGTATTTTCGAGTTGACGTGAGAGTCGGCCTTCCAGCCTCCATTACTGGGCTCACCATCACGATATTATGAACAATATTGTAGGGAACAACAGTAACCCGACCCCCTAACCCCACCGCCGTTTGGACAATTTGCGAGCATGCATGTCATGCTCGCAAATTGTCCACATTAAAACGTACACATAAAATCCTTGTCATATATAAATATAATAATAAATATATTCAAATGTAAATAATATGAAAAACAGCACCACTGATGACACTACGACGTACATGTTACAATATTAAACACAAATTTTATTGATGTAGTTTATCGAACATTGACTGGCTTTTCACGACAAGTTTTAGCATTTCACCTTCGCAAGGGGGCCAGGGAGACCTTTCATTTAGATACTTGTTGATAGTATAGTACGCTTTGCTGGTTAAGAATTTTTTAACATTTAATTTTAATCTATTATTAGGCAAGTTTTTAATATATTCTGGAATTTTATTAAAACATATGCAAACTTTGGATCATCAATGACTTGCCCGCTTTCCTAAGCCTGAATTTAGAAACAGATAATTTATTTTTGTTATGCCTATTAAAATTATGAATATCGGACTCCTGGTTATAGTCATGAATGCTTTTACGAACAAACATAATGCTGTCAAGAATGCACTGTGATGCCACCGTGAGAATATTAGTGCTTTTGAAGAACTCGCGAAGTGATTCACGGTAACCTAATTTATAGATAAAATGCACTACACGCTTTTGCAGCACGAAAATCGTCTCTATATCCGCTGCTTTGCCCCAGAGTAAAATGCCGTACGATAGCAAACTATGAAAATAACTGAAATAAACTAGTCGTGCCGTGTCGACATTGGTGAACTGTCGAACTTTCCTAACAGCGAAAGCAGCAGCACTTAGTCTACCTGCTAGGGTTCTAATATGAGGATGCCATTGTAGTTTGCATGCCATTGTAGTTTGCTATCAAGTACAATGCCCAGAAAAGTGGTAGTTTCGACCAATTCTAAGTTTTCATCGTTAAGAATGACTGATGTAATAGATTGGGATACATTCGGGAGTGAGAAAGCTATGCATTTGGTTTTGCTGGCGTTAAGCACCAAATTATTTACTGTGAACCATTGATATAGTTGAGATAACGTTTTGTTAAAACAGTCGTTTGAGCAATACTCCCGTTTTGAAGAATAAATACTACACATACATGGTCACTAATGTTTTTTTTTATGTTACACTAGTAATGTTTTTTCACATATTCGTGTTCAGCATCAGCAGTAGAATCGCCTCCATAAATATTGCATACAACTGTACAACACATTGTAGAATTGATATGATATACGGAAAGATAAAGAAATGAAAACACCGTTCCCGCTGAGCGTTAGTTCGACACTAATTTATTAAATTACTTACTAGCTCCTGCCCGCGATGTTACCCGCGTTTAATTTTATGCAAAGCAGCACCATCTATATCAGACTTTTGACCACATCCTAATAATCATAGGGACAGACAGACAGCGGGAAGCGACTTCATTTTTATAGGTAATAAGTAAAGATTTTATAATTGCGCCGAATAAGCAAAATGGGGCGGCGCGGCGAGTTCATCTATTTATATAAAAATGAAACCCGTTTTCCGTTGTCACGACATAACATGAAAACGGCTTGACCGATTTGGCTGATTTTTTTTTGTAGTTTTCTAATACTCTGTACAAGGTTCTTACGGAAAAAAATATTAAGAAAATCTCTCAGAAAGATTGAAAAAAAAACGAAACAGTACCCGGGCGAAGCCGGGCCGGGCAGCTAGTTACCTATAAAATATATGATAACTCATACATTTTTTTACTTGAGAAGTTCGACATACAGGAATAAAAATATTAAAAAAAAAATTAAGATAATAGGTAGTTAAAAGTTTTTATAAAGTTGTAGAGATTGTGTATCCAGTCTGCGAACGCAAAAAATTGTGAAAAGAAACAAAATAAGAAAAAAAAGTGGAAATAAGTGGAATTGTAATTTTTACATTATTATTGTCATTATTGAAAAAAAACCGGGCAAGTACGTGTCGGGCCTCACACAATTTAGGGTTCCGTATTTGCTTTGCTTGCTTTTCGTTGAGTCCAATATCAAATTTTATCACATGTGTAAGTTCATCAAAGAAATTTTATTTTATCAGTTCGTCGGCAATTACTCGGTAACAAGTAGAGCCTACTTAACCGTTATAGTTTTCATTAAAGGTTCAGCATATGGACTAATACCATGATTTTTTTCAAATTTATAAACATAAGACTTTCGGAGATAGAGGAGGGGGGAAATGCAAATAATTCCGAAACGGATCATTGTATCGAAAAATGATCTTTCCACACCCCTCAATGTTTTGAAAAGACCTATCTAACGGTACCCACAACATAGGATGGGCGCGAAAATATCATTTTTACTTTACATGTAAGGGAGGTACGCCAAAAAAAATGTTTTTTCAAAATTTTGTCCCAGCACTTTTTTGGTATTGTTAATATGTGTATACATACGAAATTACAGCTTTCTACGAAATTACAGCTTTCTAGCATTAAGCGTCTAGGCGCTAGACCGCGGACAGACAGACAGACAGACGGACATGGCGAAACTATAAGGGTTCCTTGTAGTTTACTACGGAACCCTAAAAATGGCCGATATAATTAGAGTGCTGATAATTTTGCTGGGCTCTCGGTGGCCAAGAGCATCGCCAAATCTTTTTATTAATTAATTTTTTAAAATATTTTTATAAGGACCAGACCATTCTCACGCAATCGAACTTTTTCAGTGTGGTAATTTTTATACGAAGATGTCCTTACTTTACTACTATAAAGTTCGAATGTTTAGTATATTTCGTATTCTGGGGCACGATAGAACAATTACCACTCGAACTGTCAAGTGTGACGTAGCATAAACAATTTATTACATTTCGTTACGACGTTTTTAAAAACGTTTGGAAAACAAATTGTAATTTCCACCTAATAATTGGTGATTTTCACAAAATTCGAAGCTCGTATTGAATAAAACGGAACGAATTGAAAAGTTGTCTTTGTCTTGTTTTCAATGTCAGTGATCAAAGTTTGTCATTTTGACATCTAAAGTTCGTATACGAGTTTCAACTTCGATTGGTCAGTACCACTCGTTACCACTCCTTGCGTTCGAGTAATGTGATGTTCAATAGAAATATTTCGATTGTGAAGTTCTGAGAATACGCAAAATGTGTTTCCCTCGAAAAATATTCGAATTTCGTACTTTTTTACGTATGTGTTTTCTCGATTACGTGAGAATTGGTCCCCTGGGGTGTATTTGGGATGTGTTAGGGGTGTGTTAAGAATGTGTTAGGAATGTTTTTGGAGTGTATTGGGGTGCTCTTGGGGTGTGTTAGGAATGTGTTAAGCATGTGTTTGGGATATATTAGGAATGTGTTATGGGTGTGTTTGAGATGTGTTAGGTATGTGTTAAGAATGTGTTTGGGATGTGTTAGGAATGGTTTTGGGGTGTATTAGATATGTGCTAGGAATGGTTTTGGGGTGTATTTGGGATGCTAATTGGGTGTGTTTTCATTATCACATTTTCACAGAAAGGTGGTGGTAGTGGTAAGATAATCATTTAAAAAAAAAATACATGTATAAAAATATTACATGTGTATAAAACGAGATATACCCCAAACACAACGCAAAATCATTCTTGACACACCCCGAAACCATTCTTAACACATCCTAAACTCGAGCCTAACCTAACACATTCCTAATACATCCCAAACACATGCCTAGCACACCCCTAACACATTCCTAACATACCCCAAAAGCTTCCCAAAACCATTCCTTGCCGGTGGTGGCTCCGGCTGGTGGCCAAGAGCCCAACTTTTTGTAACATGTGGCGTTGGCCACTGGCGGTGGCCAAACAGGCGGTGGCCAAACAGGCGGTGGCCAAGAGGAATAATCGCTTGAAAACAGTACCTTTCGACGATTTTAATTCGTCAGGCAAGTTATGGTACAGCACTATGCTCATGTTGTTTACATTCAAAAATGTTGTAAGCAAAACTTGAAATTTTTTATCCCTCATTTTCGTTCGTTTGTGCACAATGCACAACACATAGGTAATATAAATTCGTCCTGTATTGACAGACAACCCGCCGTACTGCCCGCGGCACCGCTACTACGCGCGGCTGCGCGAGGACGCGGCCAACGGCTCGCGCGTCATGCAGCTGGCGACGGCCGACCGCGACCAGCCCTCGGAGCCGCATCTGCGCTACTACCTCACCGGCGACCACGCGCACCACTTCCGCATGGACAAGGTAACGGCCCGCCACATCATTCATTCATTTATCTTATTTTCATTGTTATGTTACTTAGTTGACTTATTCTTATTAACGAAGGAGAGCGGCGTCGTGACCGTGGCGAGTGAGCTGGACCGCGAGACCGTCGGCTTCTACAAGCTGGTCGCGCACGCGCAAGACCGCGACCGGCCCGAGTGGGAGTGCAGCTCCGAGCTCGAGGTGACGCTCGACGACGTCAACGACAACGCGCCGCGCTTCTCTTCCGACACGTACAGCGTCACGCTGCCCGAAGACGCCGACGTCGGCACGCTTGTGGCCAAAGTGCACGCGACCGACGCCGACCTCGGCGAGAACCGGCTGGTGCGCTACGCGCTGGAGGACGGCGACGGCGCCTTCGACATCGCCGCCGACAGCGGCATCGTCACGCTGCGCGGCGCGCTGGACCGCGAGACGCAGGCCGAGCACCGGCTGCGCGTGCGCGCCACCGACGCGGGCACGCCGCCCAAGGAGGCGCGCGCACTCATCCGCCTCGTGGTGGCCGACGTCAACGACAACCCGCCGCAGTTCGAGCTGCGCCAGTACCGCGCCACCGCGCCCGAGCTCGACGCCGTCGGCACCGAGCTGCTGCGCCTGCGGGCCACCTCCGTGGACGCGGGCGTCAACGCCGACGTCTACTACTCGCTCGTCGGCGGTGACGGGCGCGAGGACTTTGCCGTCGACCGCTCGAGCGGCGCGCTCACCATCGCGCGTCCGTTGGACTACGAGCGACGCCGCGAGTACGCGCTCACAGTGCAGGCCGTCGACGGCGGCGAACCACCGCTCAGCGACCTGGCTACAGTCAACATCACAGTGACGGACGGCAACGACAACGCGCCGCAGTTCGCGCAGGCCGCGTACGCGGCGCGCGTGCGTGAGGACGCGCCCGTAGGTGCGCGCGTGCTGCAAGTGATCGCGGACGATGCCGACTCCGGCGCCAACGGCCGCGTTACCTACGCGATCGCGCGCGGCGACGCGGCGGGTCGCTTCGCCGTGGACGCCGACACGGGCTACTTGTCTTTGTCCGCGCCGCTGGACCGCGAGGCCACGGCCAGCTACGCGCTGGAGCTGCGCGCGCGCGACCGCGGGCTGCCCTCGCTCGAGGCCACGGCGCTCGTCAACGTCGAGGTGGTGGACGCCAACGACAACCCGCCGCTCTTCGCGCAGACCAACTACTCAGCGGTGGTGCAGGAGGACAGGCCACTCGGCCACACCATTCTCAAGTTCGTCGTGACGGACGCGGACGCGGCCCCGAACGCGGCGCCGTACACCTTCGACTTCCAATCCGGCAACGAGATGGGCGCGTTTCGGCTCGAACAAGACGGATTTCTGCGATCGGCGACTCGCTTCAACCATCGCATCAAGGATCGATATATGCTACAGATTCGCGTTTTCGACAACGGAACACCACCACTCTTCTCTGACTGCTGGGTGTACGTCAGAGTGATAGAAGAATCTCAGTATCCCCCGGTAGTCACACCGCTGGAAATCGTCGTCAACTCCTATCTGGACGAGTTTCCCGGGGGCGTAATAGGACGCGTAGTCGCGTCTGATCGCGACGCCTATGACACTCTAGTGTACACCATATCGCCGGTCGACGGCGCGCCGTACCCGCCCACGGACCTCTTCACCATCGACCCGGCCGACGGCACGCTGCGCGCCGCGCCGCGGCTGGACGTCGGCGACTACCGGCTCAACATCACAGTTAGCGACGGAAAGTTTCACGGCTATGCGACCGTTCGTGTGACGGTCGTCCTCATCTCGGACGAGATGCTCGCCCAAGCAATCGTCGTGCGGTTCCGAGCAGTGACCGATCGTGACTTCGTCTTGAGTCATCGCAAGGGATTCGTACGAGCAGTCGCCGAGGCCACCGACCGCGAGCCCGCCGACGTCGTCGTCGTGAGCGTGCAGCCGTCCGGCGACGACACGAACGAAGCGCGGCGCCGCAGGCAGGTGGCGCAGGACCTGGACGTGGCGTTCGCGGTGCGCGGCGCCGCCGACGGCTTCGTGCAGGCCGACGTGCTGCGCCGTCGCCTGCACGCGCACCTGGAGCGCCTCGAGGAGCGCTCGCGGCTCGTGGTGGAGGAGCTGTTGCGCGCCTCGTGCGGCGGATGCGCGCGCGGCGCATGCGCGGAGCGGGTGCGGCTGGCGGGCGCGCCGCGCGCCGTTGCCGCCGACGTGTTCGCGCTGGTGGCGCCGCCGCACCGCCTGCGCGGCGAGTGCGCTTGCGAGCGCGGCTTCGGCGGCGAACGCTGCGAGCGGCCTTTAGACGCCGAGTGCGGCGAGCGCTGTTGCGACGCCGAGTGCCGCGCGCCGCCCGTGGCGCACTTCGCTGGCGAAGGCTACCTGCTGTACCGCCTGGAGCGCGGCGTCGTCGACGGGGCGCGGCTGCTGGACGACGAGCTGGCACTGTCGCTGCGCTTCCGCACGCGGCGCGAGCGCGGCACGCTGCTGCACGCCGCGGGGCGCGTCGACTACGCGGCGCTCGAGGTGGCCGAAGGCTACCTGCAGTTCCGCATGGAGCTGGGCGCGGGCCCGGCACTGGTGCGCTGCTCGGTGCCGGTGGCGGACGGCGCGTGGCACGAGGCGCGGCTGGAGCGGCGCGGCGCCGCCATGCGGCTCACAGTGGACCGGCGCAGCGCGCACGCGCAGACACCGCCGCCGGCCGCCGTGCTGGACGCGCGCGCCGACCGCCTGCTCATCGGCGCCGCGCTTCTGCGACACGCACACGCGCTCGCACCCGAACAGGTAAAGCTCTTGCATGCAGTTTAGGTTATTACCTATTGCTTATTTATTGAATATTCGCATTGTACCTAATGACGCTCATCGACAGGTGACATACGGATTCCACGGCTGCATCTCGGACGTGCGGCTGGGCGGTGCAGGTGGCGCGCCTCTGCCGCTGGAAGAGGGCGGCACGTCGGCCGACGGGCGCGCGCAGCTACTGCGGCGCGTGCGAGTGCGCATCGGCGCCGCGTGCCCGCCGCTGCCGCCACCCACGCCCTGCGCATCGTACCCGTGCCTCAACGGCGGCACGTGCCGCGAGGCGGCGCCGCTGCTCGAGGCGGGCGACGACGCGGACGCCGGCGAGGGCTACACGTGCGCCTGCCACGCGCGCTTCCTGGGCGCGCGCTGCGAGGTGGACTCGGACCCGTGCGCGTCGCAGCCGTGCCTGCACGGCGGCGCATGCGCGGCTGCCGCCGACGGGTTCGTCTGCGCGTGCGCAGCGGGGCTGGCGGGGGAGCGCTGCGAGCGCGGCCGCTGGTGCGCGGCGGGCGTGTGCGCGCACGGCGGCGCCTGCGAGGAGGGCGACTGGGGCCCGTCGTGTCGCTGCCGCGGCTACTACGGCCCGCGCTGCCAGTACGACGTGGACGAGTGCGCCGGCGAGCCGTGCCTCAATGGCGCGACGTGCCTCAACGAGCCTGGCTCCTTCCGCTGCCTCTGCCCGCCGGACAAGACCGGCATGAACTGCGGCAACCCGCTGTACTCGGACGCGGTGGTGGCAGGCGGCGCGGGCGAGGGCGGCGCGCGCGTGCTGCGCGACGCCTGGCGCTGGGCCTGCGAGGCGCGTTGGCCGCTAGCGGCGCTGGCGGGTGCGGCGCTGCTGCTGCTGCTGCTGGCCGTGGTGCTGCCGCTGGCGCTGCGCCGCCGCCGCGCTCCGCCACCGCCCGCGCGCCTCGACTGCCGCGCGCTCGAGAAGCTGTCGCCAGCGCGCTCCAAGCTGTCCAACCTCGAGGCGGTGGCGGGGCGCCGCGAGCGCGACCGGCCCGCCTCCTGTGCCGACCCGCCGCCGCTCAACAACGTCGACACGCTGCGCAGCTACGGCTCCGCCGGCGATGAGCTCGAGGGCATCCCACCTGACTACCGTCGCAACCTCAACATCGACCCGGCGCACGACCGAAAGCCCTGGTCGGAGCAGATGCACCTGCAGACCTTCGTCGACAATCAAATCTATAACGGTGAGTGCCAGGACACCGGCGCGGTGGCTCCGTCCCCTCGGCCTCCTCTGACCCGCTCCGTCCTCGTTGCAGACCTGAAGGGCTGCAAGGGCCGCCCCCGGCCGCGCTCGCCGGGCGCGCTGCGCCGCGGCCTCGGCGCCGAGCCGCACCTGGTGGGCGGCTACCACTGGGACTGCTCGGACTGGTGCGGCGGCGGCGGCGCGCTGCCCGGCATCAGCGAGGTGCCCGGCTCCGAGCGGCCCGACTCCTCGTCGCCGCCGAGCGCGCTCGCGCCGCACGACTCCGACTCGGCGGCGGACGACCTCGACGCGCTGCGCTTCGGCGACGGTGAGTCCCCGCACTCTCCAGTGGGCGAGGTGACGTCGCCTCTGGGCGCCGGTCTCACCTCACCGCTGTGTCGTGTTTGTTGCAGCGTCGGCGTACCTGCTGCACCCGGACTCGTACCTGCCGCGCGCCGGCTCGGGCGGCTCCACCCGCCGCCGCCGGCCGCTGTCGGCCGCCTCGCTGGCCTCCACGCTGGAGGAGCGCGACTCGCTGCTGGGCGCGGGCTCCGGCAGCGACGCGTCGCACGCGCTCTGCGAGATCGAGGACTCGGACGGCGACGCGGAGGCGCCGCGCGCGCAGGTCACGGACGTGTGACGCGCCGAGTGCGCGCGCAGAGCCGCCGCCTGAACAGACTGACAGTGATGGATTGCGATTCGAGTGATTGTGTAAATAGCTAAAAACAAATGTCGACCAAGACGACGACCGACGGACTGTTCCGCGTCGGCGCGAGTGCGACGGGCGGTGGGCGCGCGCGAAGTCGCGTCGGCCCAGAAAGAGGTCACGCGACTTCGCGCGAGCAGGCGCTGCGGCGTCTTGTTACATAAAATGGTGCTCTGATTTATAGGTTCATATCATAAAATTAAAAATGCATTTATATAATTAAAACGTTCTCCTTTTAGATTAGAGAAAATATATTTAAGGAATCTATTTTTATATGTATAAAATAAAGTATAAAGGTACGTAGTGTGATTCGGCATCGCTCGGCTGTACCGTATCGGTACGCGACGCGACCCGACCCCGAGCGATTCGAGTACCGACTGTTTTTATAATGTACCTACTTAATTTATTTAAGTTGACAAGACTAATAAAAATATAAAGTGATTTCAATGTTTCATTTTAACTAATTCATAAATACCTACCCTTTAGACAAGGTAAGCAAACTTAATTCCGTTTCCACAAATATTCATCAACAGAGTTACATGTTATGAGCATTTATGAAATAAATAGGCCAACTCGATGGGGTAATGCCACAAAAATATCTCAAGTAGGTAAAGAAAGAAAGAAAGAAAAATGGTTTATTTGACGTAAAACACAAATTTTAACAGGGTTTACATATATGAACCTTACAACTAACATGATATGTGCCTACGTCAAAGAGGCCTCCTTGTGGTTGTTGTAACCACAACGCTGGTCTTCCGAGGATACCATAAACAAAAATAAAAAACGAAACATAATAAAATAAAAAATAAAAAACAAAACAAGCAGTCCAAGGTGGCGCTATACACAACACATTCTGTTACACACAATAATTAGGCTTTTTCATTATTTAAGTTTTCATAAAAATAAGTATGTATTAATATATCCACATACACACACACACACACACACACACATATATATATATATACTAGCTGTACCCGCGGCTTCGCCCGCGTGGATACTGCCTTTCCCGTGGGAATTCTATAAATTGCCGTCTTTATTCTTGTCAGCATCATAAAGGGAACCCATAAACAAAATTCCAGCTTTCTAGGTTGAGCGCCTGCGATAATACTCTTACAGTCCTATTTACTCCCTTTCCCGTAGGAATTCTATAAATTGCCGTCTTTATATTTGTCAACATCATAAAGGGAACCTCTATAAAAAATTCCAACTTTCTAGGTTGAGCGCCTGTTAGGGTTCATAATCGTGTGGACTGTATTTTGAAAAAATAGATGTAGATTTGCTTCGATGTTTTATTGCGAACTGAACTTACTTGTATTATGACATTTCTTTATATTCATCTTATCTTAGTGTGTGTGCTTATTACTATAGAACACAACATGCCGCCTCCCATAAACGGAGTTTTTAACATAACAATTCATAATTCAACTTAATTTTAATTACGTACCTGTAAACCAAATGAATGATAAACTTAACACATGCATAAACACTGTTTGTTCTAAACTTCCGATTTCACAAACAATCCATAAATTTTCACTTAATAACATACGATGAATTGTACGCGTGAAATTATGGCCTAACAATAAAATAACTTAAATTAAAACATTATTAATTCAAGAATCTTTAAAATTACTTCTCTTCTACCTTCACATTAATTTTGTCACTTACGCATTCAATAGATTCATCATTCATTGCAGAACTATACGCTCTTAAGGTTGGTGTCACATTAAGATTTTATCAATATTTTTGTTTATAAAATAATTAAATTGGATTTATGATTTCAATTTACATACTTATATAGTTTTACAATTTGACACCTGTAACTCCTGTAAACATTTTATCCATTCACTAGAAATTCACATAACTTAGTAATTGACCTCTTTATTATTTTTCCACCACTTTTTAGGCTATATACGCGACACATGTTATCGGCACCTGGATGTTTTTCTGTTATGCGACCTAGGGCCCATTTTCCAGGTGGAAGATTCTCTTGCTTGAGCAGAACTATATCTCCGATTTGGAATTCCGTCTTTCGTTCGCACCACTTAGGTCTTTGTTGCAGTCTGGTTAAGTATCTGCATATAGCTTCAGACATGTTTCTTCTTCTTTAGTTAAATTGTTCTCTTCATTTCTATCTAATTCCCATAACTTGTATAATAGATCTTCGTTTACTTGATGATGCATTACCGTGATTTCTTCTTCTTCTGAGGTGGTGCCTTGTACCTCTCCAAACAGAATCCATCCAAGGCTAGTTTCTTGAGCACATGGTGAGCCTGGAGGACCTCGGATAAGGTTGTTTCTTAATATGCGAGCATACATCTCTACACCTAGCAGCAAATCAACTCGTCCTGGCATATTATACTTTGGGTCAGCCAAAATAAGTTTGTCTAAATGAGACCAGGTGCTCGTAACATGTGACTTGGATGGTAGCCGTGAGGTCAACTGTGTCGGAACGACATATGCCTTCACAGGAAGTGAGAAGGTTTCATCATACCCTGACAAAAGTTGAATTTGTACCACTTGATTAACTTCTGTTCGTGCTGTTCCTACTCCGGTAATGGTTCCTCTAGCGGCCCTTCTCTTCACACCAAGAAGTTGTGCCGCCCTCTCGCTTATAAAACTTGCTTGGGAGCCTTGGTCGATCAAAGCTCGTAACATTGTAGTTCTTCCTCCATCATTCTTGACAGGTACTAATGCAGTCGCAAGCAAAGATGTGCATTTCTTTGTTGCCATATGAGATGATATAGTCATATTATTTGCTTGTATCTCTTCATTTGTTTCAGGATCTGGCGTATCTTGAGTTGTCTGGTGCATCATTGTGTGGTGTCTACGATGACATATTTTGCAGAACATTCGTAGGCGACATCTTCTTGCAGAATGCCCAGGAACGAGACAATTAAAACATAAGTTTTTGTCCTTTGCCAAATCGCTTCTTTCCTTGATGCTTAACTTGTTAAATTCATTGCAGTGGCAAAGTGTGTGTTTATCGTTACACATGATACAGGTCTTCGTCGATGCTGGTGCAGATATATGGAATGTTCTATGTGCTGTAGGTCTGCTCTCTTTGGTACTGGACGTCGTCGGTGTGAACTGCTCTA
This sequence comes from Endotricha flammealis, assembly GCA_905163395.2. Lineage (NCBI taxonomy): Eukaryota > Metazoa > Arthropoda > Insecta > Lepidoptera > Pyralidae > Endotricha > Endotricha flammealis. The sequence goes on along the minus strand of LR990858.1, from coordinate 14,833 downwards.
ACGCACGAAATTTGCCTTCTAAGAAGTCATAGAGTTCTTGCCAAGTAGATAGTTTATCAAGATCGGGACTATAAGTATGATCTTCCCAAGCCTTGTGTGTATCGTCATCTAATCGATGAACAACTAGATGCACGAGAACGGGGTCCCACGATTCTGTGTTGACTTCTAAATTGGCGAGAGTGTTGAGACATTCATTTGTCGTATCGAGTAAGCCCTTGATTTGTGAAGCAGTTTGCGCACTGATCTTCTTCTGTCCAAACAGTCTTTTCATTAGAGATTTTATGATTGATCTTTTACTTGCATACCGCCGTTTCAGCGATGCCCATGCTCCGTCATAGTTGCTTTCAGTTATCTTGATATGTTTCAGCAGGGCTTCCGCTTCTCCGGTGACGCTTGACTTTAAATAGTGTAACTTCTGAACCTTCGTTAAAGTTTCATTATGATGGACGAGTGATGTGAATAAATCATTGAAGGTTGGCCAATCTTCATATTTCCCGGCAAATTTAGGTAATTGAATATTTGGTAATCTTACTTGCGGTGCTATTATTTCCTTCGACGGAGAAGTATCTTTGCCGTGAGTGAAAGTCAATAACATATCCTTCAAATCACTTGCTAAAATTAGGTATAGATCTTCTATAATGAAGTAATCTTCATTAGCAAGGTAAGGTATATTCATGTGCGTTTCTTTAGGTGTAATTCTTATAAGGTTCTGATGATATGTTTTAAATGTTTGCCAATCTTCTTCAATAGATTTCAATCTTACTTCAATATAGCCTTTGGTCAACCTCTGTTTCGGGCACTTCTTCAAATTAACCTGAGTCTTGCGTAGTATATTTGCCTTTTCTTCTAATAGTCTTAATAATTCTTCAACTGAACTCATTTTTAACAACAAAAAAAAACTTTTCTTCAATAAATATTTGTTAATAATTCCCGATGTGATACTGGCCTTATGATTGCACTTAAACTCAGGTAGCGGACGGGTCAACCGGTTCTATTGTTCACTCGCTGCATCGATGTTCGCCTGTTTAGTTTCTAATCCGGCTCTTATGGACCATTATGTTAGGGTTCATAATCGTGTGGACTGTATTTTGAAAAAATAGATGTAGATTTGCTTCGATGTTTTATTGCGAACTGAACTTACTTGTATTATGACATTTCTTTATATTCATCTTATCTTAGTGTGTGTGCTTATTACTATAGAACACAACAGCGCCTGCGTTAATACACTTACAGTCCTATTACTCCCTTTCCCGTGGGAATTCTATAAATTGCCGTCTTTCTCTTTATCAACATCTTATAGGGAATCTCTATACAAAATTCCAGCTTTTTAGGTTGTGCGCCTGCGATAATACACTTATAGTCCTATTACTCTCTTTCCCGTGGGAATTCTATAAAACCCCATCTTTATTCTTGCCAAAAGAACCTCTATACAAAATTCCAGCTTTCTAGGTTGAGCGCCATACATATTTTTTGGGTAACTTGAACCGTTATGCAGCGCACGCAACGGAAGCCCTAATAATTTTCCTCGTTTTTGCAACATTTCTCACTGATGCTTCGCTTCTATTGGTCGCAGCGTAATGTTATATAGTGTAAACCCTTCCTCGATAAATGGACTATCCAACACAAATTACTAACAATAAATTATCCAACATAAATATTTTTTCAATTCGAACCAGTAGTTCCTGAGATTAGCGTGTTCAAATAAGCAAACAAACAAATTCTTCAGCTTTATATATTAGTTTTGATTTTTAAACAGCGACACCTAGCGTAATAGATTTAAAGTGCTTTAATTTTCGCGTGATATTTAGGTATAATTTGATGAAAACGTAACCATAGCGGCGCGATGTATCTTTACACCATATAATTTAAATAGATACTTTAGAAGTTATAGGAAAAAATTTACGCGCTTGCGAAAATTAATTTAAGTTCTTTCTATTCTACGCTAGATGGCGCTATTCAAAAGTAACAATCTCGGAAATCGCTTTTCGATATATATAGCATATATTTATCGGAATCGATAAATATAATATGCTATCGCGGACTTTTTTGGAGACCTAAATAAGAGGAATGTCCTATAATTTTTGTATTGTTATATCTCAAAGGGTTTAGACGAAAAGTCCGCGATAGCATAGGTATATTTATCGTTTACGTATAACTTACCATAAAATAAAAAGCTATATCCGAGTAATAATGCGGAAATTGGAAACCGATTTTGACGTATACAGTATTAATCCTTAACCGGTTAACTACGTTAGTTACCTTAAGCATTTCATGTACATTATTATATTTTTTACACCATATAATTTAAATAGATACTTTAGAAGTTATAGCAAAAAATTGACGCGCTTGCCAAAATGAATTCAAGTTCTTTCTATTCTACGCTAGATGGCGCTATTTCCGCATTATTACTCGGAAATCACTTTTTATTTTATAGTAAGTTATCCGTAAACGATAAATATATGCTATCGCGGACTTTTTTGGAGACCTAAATAAGAGGAATGTCCTATAATTTTTGTATTGTTATATCTCAAAGGGTTTAGACAGCGTTTTCGTCGACAGCTCCCAAGCGGGTCGTTTTTTTCCGACACTCCCAACAATAATCTTTATATTTCAGCCAATTTACACAAAATCCTGACAAATTTTATACATAAACCTTCCTCATGAACCAGGCTATCCGTTAGTAAAAACCGCAAGAAAATCCGTTGGGTAGTTTTTGAGTTTATCGCGAACAGACAGACAGACAGACAGACGCGCGGGAGGACTTTGTTTTATAATATGTAAGGATATATATATATATATATATACTTACTATATGTGTATATATATATATATACATATACACATACACATACATAAATTTAGCCATAAACAAAAATATTATAAAATAATTTGACAATATACCTAACTACTTGGTACCTGTCTACCCACTATAATTTATATCATTTTTTGTGCACTTAAAATGTTCGCTTTGAGCTTTATTTTAAAACATTTCACAGAAGAGGAGTTTTTTATAGGAGGTGGAATATTATTCCAGCAACTTGTCGCTGCATATCTGAAGCTTCCTCGAAATGCAGCAGTTCTATGTTGGGGGCAAATTATAAGATCATGTTTTCTTGCTCGCTGGCCAAATTTAATTTTATTAAACAAATACGACGGTTTTTTATTTTTAATAATACCAAAAAGCAACGATGCGAAGTGTAGTCTGCGTCTGGATTCCATATTCAGAAGATTATTTTGGTTCAATTTTTTTTTTTTTTTTTTGTTTGTAGCATACTAATATTATATTATTAAATACGCTAATATAATTACAATCTAGCCTAAACATAGACTAATGAGTAATTTTACATTGACCTAGTTTTATAAAATTGTAATATAAGAATGTGTCCATCGGCACTTTTCTTACTGTCTCTATTAAGGGGAAGTCACTTTGTTCATGTGTCTTTGTTTACACTGTATTAACACATAAGTATTGTCATTAATCACTACACTAATTCAAATGGTTTAGTTCTTTTAAGTCGTCTCACTATGTCCGTATTGTCGAGGAGCTGGATCGCCTCTACGTTCACATGATGAAGCAATCTATTCTCATACATGTGCTTCTGCATTTTTTTGGATGACATTGTTGACCATTGGTATGTTAAGGTCCCGGTGTAGATGGTCGTTTCTTATGTACCATGGCGCATTCACAATAGCCCTCAGTACTTTATTTTGGAATCTCTGAATTATTTTAGTGTTGCTCTTTTTGGTACAGCCCCACAGCTGTATGCCATAAGTCCATACTGGCATTAGGACTTGTTTGTACAGTAGTATTTTGTTTCGAACCGACAGGGTGGAGTGTCTTCCTAGTAACCAATTTATCTTATTGAACCGTATATCAAGTTCACATCTTTTCTTTTTGACGTGAGCTTTCCAGCGAAGCTTCGCGTCGAGCGTCATACCCAAATACTTGGCTGTATTTTCGTAAGGTATACGCTTTTGATTAATGTACACTGGGTAATATTGATCGTGTTTATTTGTAAAGTTGATGTGAACTGATTTAGCTTCATTGAGTTTGATTCTCCATGTTTTTGTCCAGTCGTGAACTCTAGTAACAGCTATTTGAACTTTCTCTGCTGCTTCCTCATGAGTGCTTCCAACTGCCATTATAGCGGTGTCGTCAGCAAAGGTTGCAAGAGTGTTATTATCTAATTCCGGAATATCACTGGTGTACAATAGGTACAGGACCGGACCTAATACACTTCCGTACTCCGGCTTTTATCTCCTTAATTTCTGAATTTGCATTTTCTTGCCTTACTCTAAATACTCTATCCGATATATATGATTTTATTATATCTATGTATTGTGTGGGTAGCATTCTCTTAAGTTTTTTAATGAGTCCTTCGTGCCATACCTTGTCAAAAGCTTGTGCTACATCTAGGAAGACAGTAGAGCACACTTTTTTATCTTCGAGAGTTTTTTGGATGACATTCGTAATTCTGTGCACTTGGTCTATTGTTGAGTGTTTTTCTCTGAAACCAAATTGATGCTCTGGGATCAGGTTTTTCGCCTCTATTATGGGTTTCAGTCTTTTTAATAACAGTTTTTCAAACAATTTTGACATAATAGGCAACAAGGAGATCGGTCTGTATGACGTAACCTCATTCAGCGATTTTCCCGGTTTTGCTATCATGATTACTTCAGCGACTTTCCACAAGTCAGGTACATATTTTAGCCTTAATGCTGCGTTTATAATGTTTGTTAATTTTACTAATGCCTTTCTCGGGAGGTTATGTAGTATTTCGCCAGATATGAGATCAAAACCTGGTGATTTTTTCGGGTTAATGTGTTGACGAATTTCACGTCGGACTTCCCTTGGAGTCACCAGTCTGTTGTTTGTTTGCTCATTGGTTTTATCGCTGTTTTCATTTATAATGATATCGTTAACCAATTCGCTATTGTTTTCGCTTTCGTGTGGTTGGAATATGCTCTCTAAATGTTTTGCGAATAATGTAGCTTTTTGTTCGTTGCTAACAGCCCACAACCCTTGTTCAGTTTTGATAGGCGGTATATGATTGATTGGTCTTTTCATACACTTGGTAGCTTTCCAGAGTGAGTAATTTGTGCTACGATCATTGCTTAATCTTTGGAGATAAGTACTAGTAGACTCGTCAATATAGTTTTGAATTAGTCTTTTCAGCTGTTTGGTTAGATTATTTAACTTTCTTTTATCTTCTGGAGATCTAGTTTGGTGCCATACATTTCTCTGCCTTCTTTTTACTGTTATTAATTCTTTGATTTCTCTTGGGTAGATGTTTTTTGAGGTTCTCTTTCTAATGTTAGGAGTATTTTTCCAACCTGTTTGTTGTATTAGAGTAACAAATTTCTCCAAATCTGTATTTAACTGCTCCGGAGTTTTTAACGGTACCCTGAGGTCAATGTGGCTATCTAAATCTAATTTAAAACTCTCCCAGTCAGTATATTTATTGACTAAACGTGGATTAGTTTCCTTAGTTAATACTTTCTCACTTATCTCTAGGTATATAGCTGAGTGATCAGAGTTCATGTCAAAGCTCTGTTCAGTTCTTAAATAATTAGACGATAAATTTCTATAAATAAAAAAGTCTATAAGGTCAGGGACTCTTGTTGGGTCCGTTGGCCAGTATGTAGGAGATCCTGTTGACGCCACGTCACATTTCATTTCTGTTATGGCATGCATAAGTTCTCTTCCTTTTGATGTCGTTAGTCTGGAACCCCACTGCGTGTTCTTAGCATTGAAGTCGCCTCCTAATATGAATCTTTCACCAAGTGTTTGTAATATATTGATATATTCGTCTTTATGGATAGTATAACGAGGTGGACAGTATATAGCTGCCACAGTTAAGGAAAACTGTTTTGTGTTCAAGCGGACTGCTATACATTGAACCTCTGGTGTTTCATGTTTGATATCTTCCTGGTGTTGGATTTTTTCTTTAACAATGATAGCACTGCCACCTCTTCCTTTATTTGCTGAGTGTAATGCTTGATAGACTTTATAGCCTTTGAATGTGACGTGGGATTGTTTTGTGAAATGTGTTTCTGACACTAAGCACACATCAATGTTTTCTATATCTAGGACTACTTGCAATTCGTTCTGGTGGTTCAGTAGTCCGTTACAGTTCCAGGCCATGATCTTAAGGTGGTCAATCATTTTTTGGCAATAGGAGTAGCACTTTTCGTGCTGTTTTCAATTTTTTTCAAGCGGGCATCAAATGACGACACGAGCTTTAATATTTCGTCTAGCTTGTTCTCGTTTGAATTAGTTTGCTGGCGTTGAGAACTCATTGAATTTTTAGCAGCAGTCTGGGCGTAAGACACATTTTTACTTACGATTGTATTTATCTTTTCACTGGATTTTTGCAGTGTGATAAGAGCTGTTTTACTGTGGGTGGACTGTTTCTTGGCAGACTTATTTCTTAGTTTCTGCATCTCTTTGGCTACCATGCAACCTCTGTAGTTAGCTGGATGAGCTTCCCCGCAGTGTACACACTTTGGTTTTTCTTGTAGAGGTTTTGTGCAATCTTTGGTCAGATGACGACCGGTGCATTTTACACACCTTGGCTCTTTAGAGCAATACATATGTGTGTGTCCGTAAGCCTGACATCTCTTGCATTGAGGAATGAGTTTTGGCGATTTGAGTGGTTGTATATCAACTACGCATCCTAATATTGATTTAATTTCATAAATCTTATTGATTTCCTCCTTATTGCTGAAGGTTAGCATGAACATGTTTAGTGGCTCTTTACTTTTCCAACTTAACTTGTTCACGGCATTTTCAATTTGTAAGCCCTTAGACTTAAGATCTTCTACAATTCTCTCTGGCTTGCATGTAAAGGGTAATTTTTTTACCATTACCCTAATTGGTCTTTTCTGCTTATTTTCGTACGAATGCCAAAGGCAATTGTTGGTGGTTAGTATATGTACCACAGCTCTGTACGACTCCTCATTACAGGCGTTTATTTTGACGCTGTCACCGTTCAGCATCTTTATAGTGAATGTGCCAGCTGATTGATCTCTTGACAAAAAGTCATAGAAATCTTGATAATTTTTTATGCCATCCACTATGATGGGAGGCGGCGGGGGAACTTTCTTTACCTTTTCCGGGTTTGTGTTTTCCTTTTCTGGCGGCGAGGCAGAGGGTGATGAGTTCATTCTCCTTTTTTTACGGGATTTTGTTCTTATCCATTCTGTTTCTCTTGCCAGTTCTTCCTCGTCAGTATCATATACAGCATGAACTGGCGCCTCTGGGACTGTCGCCGGCGTAGGCTCCAGAGCACTTTGTAGCTGCTGCTGTAGGTTTGCGATTTGACTCCTCAGGTCTTCGATAAGGCTCGCCTGTTTCAGACGTTCATCCCTTTCTGCCTTATAATTGTCATATAATAATCGCTCTGTATCAGTTTTTATTGAGATTGATTTGGTTGAAGTACTCATTGTTAAGGTAGTGAGAACGTCGCCTTAACAGAGTTATATATTGTATGTAAACTACATACCTTGCACGAAGTTTTATTCTAGGTCATCGCGGTTCGGTCGTTCGCGACGCGACGACTTTGTTGTGATGCGTAAGCACTTTTCACTGTTGGTACTCGCGGTCACGAGTGACACTACTAATCTCAGCGGATATTGAACGATCAATGATTGGTTCAAATAAGGTGTTATATGTGCTCGTCTGGGAATAGCAAAACAATATCGTGCACAAGAATTTTGTGCACGCTGAATAAGCTTTTTTGAACGTGCCAGCAAACAATTACCAATCACCACATCAGCATAGTTGAGTTTTGACAATATGAGAGACTCACATAAATAAATGCGAGATTCTTTGCTAAGGAAGTCACGGATTTGATATAGAACTTTCAACCGGTAATAACAGTTCCTTACAGTCTCAGTTACGTGCTTTTCAAATTGTAGTTCGCTGTCCATCATGATGCCAAGATTCCTCACCACTGTAGCTTCCTGTATTTGATTGTCTTTTACAATTATTGCTGGTATGTGCTGCTTTATGTTAGAAGTCTGAGCTTTAGTGCCCAGGATGAGATATTTCGTTTTGCTTGGATTCAGCACGAGGCCATTATTATCCGACCACTCAGCCACCCGCTTTAGATCTTCATTTATTTTATTAACAGAGGCAGTAGCATCACAGGGCTTAAAAGATCGATAGACCTGGAGGTCGTCCGCATACATATGATGTTCGCTGTTTTCTATGACAACTGGTAAGTCTGCGGTATACAGTATGAACAGAATTGGCCCCAATATTGATCCCTGTGGAACGCCTTTATATACGGGCTCATTTTTCGAGACCAGTTTGATACCGTCACTACCAGTGATTTCGACTCGTTGACAGCGATCCGTTAAGTAACTGGAAAACCATTTGATTGTGGACGCATCAAATCCGTAATACACCAGTTTCGCTATAAGCATCGTTGAATTGATGGTATCGAATGCCCGTGAATAATCCAGCAACACAAGGATCGAGCCCTCGCCCACATCTCTTCCAGTTAGTATATCATCCACCACATCCATAAGCGCTGTGGCAGTGCTTCTACCAGCGCGAAAGCCTGATTGCTTTGAAGGTAAGATATTATTTGCGTTCAAGTATTGCATCATTTGTTTGGAGACTATTTTTTCTAGGATCTTTGACAGAAATGGCAAAATACTTATAGCGCGAAGGTCTTTATAGTCCTTAGGATTACTAAGTTTCGGGAGTGGTTTTACCAAGGCATTTTTCCATAAATCTGGAAAAATACCATCAGTAAGAGACATATTCACAATAGCCGTGATGATGGGCAAAGTACGTGGTAAAGTCAGTATAATCATATCCAGTGATATACCATCTACGCCTTGAGCATTAGTGGTAATTTGTTTTATTGTTTCAAAAACGGTTGTTTCCTCTACTGTCTTCAGACTAAATATTGTAGAACCAAATCTATTAAACCAAAAATTAGCTAACGTTGATATATTTGTAGAAGAATTACTGTTAGGGATATCCAAAAAATGTTTATTAACAAGGTCAGGGTTACGAATACTATGGGGCAAATCTGAAAGTCGTTTATTAAAATTAATGTGATGCTTAATATTTTTCCAAAGAACACGTGAGTTTTTTTAAGTTTTTGTCTATTTTATGACGATAGTAAGCAGTTTTTTCGTTGCGTAAGGCTTCATCGACCACTTTTTTTAACTCTTTGTAGGCTGCTTTATCCTGATCAGACTTTGTTTTTAGGCTTTTGGAGTGTGCGTCGTCTCTTAACCGCATCATATCCTTTATCGTTTGAGTTATCCAGGGATAACTTTGCTTTTTAACGTAAGATGTTTTAACTGGAGCATGAAGATCATACAAAATATTTATTTGCTCAGTAAAAGCAGCAACCGAGTCGTTAACATTGTTGCACAACAATTCCTCCCATTGTATAGTGTTAACGTCGGCGTTAAAATCATCAAGATTAATGTCTTTGAGAGGCCGATAGATTATCCAGTGCGGTTTCAGTTTAGGCTTTCTTATATTCAATTGAAATGATATAAATGCATGGTGACTTAAATCTGGCACATAATCCACCACAAGATTTACTACTTCTGTACTGCTACATACAACGTCCAGTAATTTAGCTGAGTGGTCAGTGAAATGAGTCGCTTCTTCCACATATTGGTGTAGGCTCATGTAATCGAAAAAGTTAAGCAGTATTTTTGAGTCCCAATCATTGGGAGATAGAAGATTGATGTTAAAATCACCAACCAAAACTATGTGGTCAAATTGTGAAAAAGAGCTTATCGACTCAGTCATTGCACTTATAAAGGTATCTACTTTCATCCACTGTGGACGGTAAGCTGTGCCAACAGCGAGCCTGTAACCATTAAGTTTTATACTGAGCCACATTTGTTCTACGTGTTGACACGGTGGGTGCTCTAACACACGCGCGTATATACCGCGACGAAGGTAAAAGCCCACCCCGCCTCCACCGTCACGGGGCGCATGAACAGAACGAGGCACGTGACGTAGTGTGAAACCATGCACAGTAGGAGCGCGCGCATCCTCATCCTCATGGAGCCACGTCTCATTGATGGCAAGCACATCCACTGCATGCCGCTGCATAGCAACCCGCAACTCATCGTGGCGACGCCGATTACCAAGCGAACCAGGATTTAATAGACCTATGGTAAAGTTCTTCCTCTGAATAAATCTTATAACAAAACTGATTGAAATCTGTATGTAGAAGCAGTTGTTTAAGTATAATTTTAAAACTGTTAAATGTCGCCAAATAAGGCGGTAAATAAATAAGATAATTATTGTATTATGCGTGGTGTCACAAATATATACACTTCCGGACACTTGAATCGAGCCACCCAGCAGTTTCGACTTTGATTACTGGTAACTTAACAAAAGTATATGATCAACGAAAAAGTTTTTATGCAATTTGGAAGCTGGTACACTTTACATTAATAAGGTATACTTAATTCCAAATTTAAATTTCAATAACTTGATAAAATTACAATTTTAAGTGAAACTTGTCCTGTATAACCTTTCTCAAAGACAAGACTCGGGTTGAATTTTTGCAAAAAAAAAAGGAATTATTGGAAAAAAAAAATATCCAGTAACTTGTATTGCCTCCGAGAGCGTTTATGATTGCAGTCATGTGATTTGGCATGGATTTAATCAACGTCATTATGAAGTGTTGTGGAATATTCTCCCATTCCTCCTTGATGGCAACTCTCAGCTCTTCCAAAGTTTGTGGTGCTGGTTGGTGAGCTCGAACACGCCTCTTTAATTCGTCCCATAGACGTTCGATGGGATTCATATCAGGGCTCCTTGCTGGCCATTCCATTGTCGTGATTCCAACATCATGAAGGTATGCCCTGACGATTCCTGCAGTGTGCGCTCTTGCATTATCATGCATAAAGACGAAGCCTTGGCCTACAAATCCAGCATATGGCATCACACGAGTCTCTAGGCAATGGTTAATGTATCGACGGGCATTTAGTGTTGGTAGATGTGGTCCTGTCACAACCTCTAGCCCAGTTTTACCATCGGCAGATATTCCTCCCCAGACTATCCACGAGCTCCCGCCATAACTCACTCTCTCTTCAATACAACACTGAACAAAGCGCTCTCCCCGCCTTCGGTAGACCTTCCTCCTTCCATCATTACCATAAAGCATAATCTTAGTCTCATCAGTAAAGAGTACCTTGCTCCATTGGCGTTGAGTCCAATGCAAATGTTCGCGTGCAAATTGTAAGCGCGCCATTCGGTGAGCTCTTGTCAGTTTCGGCCCGTTGGCTGGCTTATGTGGGCTCAGACCACGTTCTTTAAGTCTTCGTCTAATTGTTCGCGCGGAAACAGCCACTCCATGAAAGTGTCGAAGCTGTTCTTGGATCTGTACAGAGGTGAGGTGACGATTTCGTAAACTGGTTGTCGCGATAAATCGATCCTGTCTTTCTGAAGTTACCCGAAATCGCGGTCTTCCTGGACGGCGCACGTATCCACCAGTGTTGAGGTATCGATAGTATACCCTTTGCACAGTAGAACGGCTTAAAGCAAGCTGTGATGCTACATCGCGCTGACTTCGGCCCGACTGTAGAAGCGCCACAGTTTGCGCGGCTAGAAGAGGCGGTGTATCCATAATTTTAACGTTTAAATGGCTCAAATTAAAAAAACAACAATTTTACGATGTCTTAATTTCAAAACAATTACGGTGAATTCAAAATTATGGAGTTAAATAAAAAAATTATGTTAATTTAGATCAACTTTTCTTTTCAAAAGAATGCATTAATTTGGATTTTGTTTCGTTTTTCCATTTGATAAATTCAAAATTGGAACAACAGCACTTCAAAATCATTATGAATATACCAGCATCAAAACTGCATAAAAACTTTTTGATTAACTTAAGAATATTTTTATGTTCTATGTCATTACACATAAAAATGTAGGGTGGCTCGATTCATGTGTCCGGAAGTGTATTATAAAGCGTTTATTAAACATTAAATTTTGAGTTGTAATGTTCATCAAAGTATAAATTATTTCAATCAAGAACTTGCTTTTCAACAGTTGGTAAACCATATTATGTGATAGGCAGCCTGTGCGTATAAAATTATTCAATTTCAATGCAACATGTATGAAAAAAGTATTATTAAAATCATTACTTATTTTGTAACCGAATCGTTTACCTAAAGACAATATTAAAATAAAATCTAATTTGTAACGTAACAGAACATAAAAAATTGAAACATTCAAAAAAATATAGTAATATAAAACATAAACACAGTATAAGACGGTAATTCTGAGATCATTAAAAATAATTGCATTTTTATATGAAAATAAGAGTAATAAATTATTGCATATTTCTCGGGTCGGGCCCAATGTTACACTCCTCAAAAACCTTTATAATGTCATCTTCGGAGCGCAGTCGGACAGCTGCCTTCCCCTGCTCCTTCCTTGCATATATTTTACCATCCCTGGTCCATACGAATTTCCAATAAGCATGCTTAGCAGCTTCACGAGCCTTTTAAAAAAGGCGTCTGTTTTCTTTAGTGAGCCGCTCATTCACATAAAACTTGCGTGGAGGTCCGTGAGCCTGGAGAGACAAGCCTTCAGTAGTAATACCGCGGCGAATGCGCGCAGCCCGCAACAGCTCGTCGCGGGTCGCGCGGCGCGCCAGCCGCACCACGAGCGGGCGCGGGCGCGGCGGCGCGCCGCCCTCCACGGGCGCGGGCGCCGGCCCCGCACGCTGCGCGCTAACCACATCGCGTTCTTCCAACTCCATACCTAATTTCTGAGCAACGGTCAGGATCATGTGGGTCGTGTTTTCATTTTTTCCTTCGGGAAAACTGGCAATTTCTATGTCATTTCCGAGTGCCTCTTGATCACAATCATGAATTTCTATTTTTAATTGGGATACTGTTTTCTCTAATTCTTTTATTTTATTGCCATCTAATTCACTTTTTCTGCTCTCAATTAAATCCATTCTTTTCTCCATCCTATCCATTCGCGTATTGACCGCGTCCGTAAAAGTATCCATTTTGTCGCACATTCTGCTTAGCTCTTGCCGCATTGCTCGTAGTTCCTCCGCAAGTGCAATAACATAGGTCATAGGATTAGGTGAATTTTGACATTCATTTTTTGTATTATTAGTTTCTGCATTTAAGTGAAAATCCATGAAAATCCTATCCGGGCTACTTTAACTCGCCAAAGCCGCAAGTAATGCGTTTCGTTGGTCAGATATCCGGAAGCCCAACAACAACCTACCACAACAGGTACTTTCCATTCTCCTTTTCCTTATTCCTTCTCTCCCTAATATTTTTCCTTGTGATGGCGCTTCTGGTCGGCAACCATGTTCCCCTGGTCGCTCGCTTGCTTGTTTGGCCTGTAAATTGGACACACATAGTAGTAGCTTTCTAGGTTTTATTCGGTTTTTTGTTTTGTTTTTTTATGACAGTTTTTTGAACTAGAGAATGTTGTCTGTTTTTATTGGTTTGGTTGTCACTTTTCCAAGTCAAAATACACACTGGGCGTCAAAAATAAGTAGTACAGTTTTAAAATTGCAATATCTCCTAAAATACAGAAGCTAGACCTTTGAAATAAAAAAAAGTTAAAAGACAATTTAATTTAATTTAATAAAAATTTCATGCATTATATCATTTTTAAAGATTGACTGAAAAAAACGTTAATAAACAAAAACACTATTTTTTTCCTTTATTGCCCGTGGTCCCTGTGATAGTCCCTGGAAGGTACCACGGGAAATATTTTACCCGTGGTCCCTGAATTTAGTATAAGCCAACTAATTTAAAGGAATGCTTTTTGGATGGATTAGGAATTCTATTAGGATTATTTTGCAATGTTTTAGGATGGATTAGAAATGGTTTTAAGATTATTTTGCAATGTTTTTAGGATGGAGTAGGAATGCTTTTAGGATTATTTAGCAATGTGTTTGGGATGGATTAGGAATGCTTTTAGGATTATGTAGCAATGTGTTTGGGATGGGTTAGGAATGCTTTTAGGATTATTTAGCAATGTGTTTGGGATGGATTAGGAATGCTTTTAGGATTATTTAGCAATGTGTTTGGGATGGGTTAGGAATGCTTTTAGGATTATTTAGCAATGTTTTTGGGATGGATTAGGAATGCCTTTAGGATTATTAAGAAATGTTTTTAGGATGGATTAGGAATGCTTTTAGGATTATTAAGCAATGTTTTTAGGATAGATTAGGAATGCTTTTAGGATTATTTAGCAATGTTTTTAGGATGAATTAGGAATGATTATTTTCGAAATTTTTTGATATGGTTTAGGATTATTATAGGTAATTTTGACGATATTTTTGTTATGTTATTAGAATAGTTTTGTGATGGACTAAGATTGACTTTAGATTTAGTTATGAATAATTTTCAGTCTTATTTTAGAATGCTTTTATGGTGATTCAGAAATGATTTTCATACGATTTTCGGATGGTTCGAAGATGATTTTGAAATGTAAAATTCCTGTTTGTATTATCCATTTTCAGGAGTTTCGCATTTCTCTACATGCACTTGCCCCAATGGTAATAACAGCCCACAATATGTATGTCGGGAAACACTTTTATAATGGCGTTAATTGCGCCAATTTCGTAATCACAATGGATTTTTAATGGGTTCCATTGTTTCAGTTGTGACTGTATCATTTGAAACATTATATAATATGTATGCTCTTTTTTATCTGGCATTAACACATAAATCAGAGGCTTTACATTTGTTTTTTCTTCCGTACTATCTGAAGTTGAAGTTCCGGAAAAGTTCGAGGACTTCATTTTAGCAGATGTATGCAAAAATTCCTAAATTATGTAAAAAAAAATTGGTTAAGACC